>OY728146.1:1846128832-1847378832 GCA_963277665.1 Viscum album
TAAACTCTTAGGATTTCCACTTTTTGATAGCTTCTAATTTTTCATGAATTCCCACATTATCCTTTTGAGCATCCATTAACCTTTCCAAAAAAGATGGCTGAGCATTCATTTGTGAAAGGATTAATGATGTTCCATTCATTATGATTCCGATGGCCATCTTCATTAAGTCAAAGAAGATTGGATCCTCATAAATTCTCATCATTGGTAGAATCGCTGAGTCCTTTTTACTTAGGGCATCTGCTACCTTGTTCTCTTTCCCATGGTGGTAATGTATTGAACAGTCATAATCCTTGATGATCTCTATCCATCTTCTCTGGCGCATATTAAGCACTTTCTATGTGAATATATATTTAAGTCTCTTGTGGTTAGTATATATCTCACATTTCTCCCCATAGAGATAATGCCGCCATATTTTCAAGGAAAAGTTTACCACTGACAACTTCAGATCACGCGTTAGATAGTTTCACCTATAAATTTTCAACTACCTTTTGGAATAGGATATCACTTTATCATTATGCATCAATACACAACCTAATCCCTTCTTTGAAGCATCACTGAATATGACAAAAATTTCCCCACCTATGGGTAAAGGAAGCAAGTGCGCAGTGATAAAGATCCTTATCAACTCCATGAATCATTATTCGTATTCATCACTCCAAGAAATATTTACTCCCTTAAAAGTTATCTTGGTTAGAGGGTTGGACAATCATGAGAAATTACTCACCAATCGTCGATAATATGCAGCTAACCCCAAGAAGCTACGGATATCTGTTAACGATGTTGGCCACAGAAATCCCACAATTTAATCTATTTTGGAGGGATCCACAGATATCACATTGCTCGTTATGATATGGCCTAAGAATGAGACCTCCTTTAACTAGAACTCACACTTGAAGTACTTTTCATAGAGCTTCTCCTTTCGTAAAGTCTTTAGTACAGTTCTTAAATGCTCCTCATGATCCTCCTTGGTTTTGGAGTATATTAGAATATCATCTATAAAGACTACGACAAATTTGTCGAGCTAATCTCTAAAGACTCTATTCATCAAGTCCATGAAGATTTTTGGAGAATTAGTGAGTCCAAAAGGGAAAACTATGAATTCATAGTGCCCTTATCATGGGAGAAAAGGAGTCTTTGGGATATCTTCCTTCTTCAAACTTACATGATAATATCCTGACTGCAAGTCTACCTTGGAGAAGTATTGTGCTCCACGCAGCTGATCGAACAAGTCATCAATTCGTGGGAGAGGAAACTTGTTCTTTATTGTGATTTTGTTGAGATAATGATAATCGATGAAAAGGCGCATTGACCCATCCTTCTTCTTGACGAAGAGGACTGGTGCACCCCATGGTGAAGCACTTGGGCCTATAAACCCATTATCCAGATTCTCCTGTAGTTGTTTCTTCAATTCTTTAAGCTCTACAATAGAAATTCTATATGGAGTCTTAGATATTGGTAATGTCCCGTGTATAAGTTCAATTGATAATTCATCATCTCTTCTAGGAGGAAGACCAGGCAGTTCCTCGAGAAACACTTCGGCGAATTCCCTCACAATAGGCATTTCCTCAATGAAGGATTCATCCTTGCACTCAATCATATGATCCAGATACGCATTCTCATAGGGTAGTAATATCCATGCTTGATATGATATAGCTAATGGGGATTCATATTCCTCTTAACACTTGTAAAGAATCTGGGGTTGATTCTCTATATGGAGTTTGATTTCTCTCTCCCGGCAATTTATGTTGGCTCTATATAAGGAAATCCAATCCATGCCAAGAATGGCATCAAATTCCTCCAGAGGTAGTATGAAGTGGTTCGCTGGGAAATTCAATCCACAGATTATAAAATGGGGGGACTTATTTTCATGGGATGCAATGATTTCCCCATTTTCCATACTCACCGACTTATTCAATTGCATGATTTGAGGTGGTGATTGGATTGTTCTACTAAACATTTGAGATATAAAAGTTTGTGTTGAACTTGAATCAAAAAGTAAATTTTCTATTCCAGAATTAATAACTAGCATACCTATCACCACTTCATTGTCGGGGTTCACTTTGGTAGAAGTGATGGAAAAAAGATCTTCCTTGCTTTATTGGAGGTTGTTGGTTGCCTCAAAAAACCCTTGGGTTAGGGCACTGACTTACAAAATAACCCGGTTCTTTACATTTATAGAATTGAACAACACGTTTAGGTTCAAACGGAGTGTTCCTCTACTCTGTTGCAGCCGCGGGTCATTCTTACTGACATTTAACAGCTAGATGCCCTTCCCTTCCACACTTGAAGCATTTCCTCATACCCTAAATGCATTTTCCAGGGTGCTTCTTTCTACACATTTGGTAAGTGGGGTGCGGGATCTTCTTAGAACCGTTGGATTTATCCATCATACAACCAGCATTGAAGTCCACCTTACGATTCATATCCCCATGATATCCCTGTGATTCTATGATCACCATTTCGACCATGAGGGAACATCAGATCATTTTTTAATAGCTGTCGAAGTCACCGATTGCTACTGCATTTTGCAGGCTAGGCTTCAGCCCACCAAAAAGCATTCAACTTTGCATTCCGGGGTAACGACAATGCTAGAATCATATCATGCAAGACTTGTGAAGTTTAACTCGTACCCTCCAACAGATTCATTATCTTTTTTCATGTGGGAAGGGAAGTCCCCTTCCATCTTAAGTCGGAGGGTGCACGGAAAATATTTTAAAAAAAACATCTTCCTGAAATCCTTCCATTCCAAGAACTTGATCTCCTTCTCAGGCTTCGTATTTTTTATCAATGTCCACCATTGATCAGCTTCACCCTCCATACGATAAGCCTTCAAGAGAACATTCTCTTGTTCATAACATTGAAGGATAGAGAAGATCATTTCAATGGAGGTTATCCATTGTTCATCCATCGTGGGATCGGATGATCCACTAAAAGTTGCAGGCATTTGTCTCATGAATCTTTAAATAGTGACTTGTTCATTCATAGGGGGGGTTGAACGTTCCCCTTTACCCGTGTTTCTACTAAAAACTAGAGTTAGTTGAGAGAGAAGCATGACAATGTTCGCGATTCCCGCTCCCATTGGATTGGGTATCTCATTAGTATAGTCATCACACTGATTGTCACATCGGTTTTTAGCCAGAGTCCCCCTATTACCGGCCATTGGCCGAAATAAAAGAAAATTTAGGGGTAACACATAAAGAGTAATACAAAGACAAAAGTTGATGACTTATAAATAAACTTTTATTTCCTTAACTAATGATTCTATAGGCTTCAATCAAGGCTTTTCATGATCTACTTTCTAACATATATTCTAAAGGAATTTTTTTTAATTCCCTTAATAATGGTTCATACTAAAATTGTGAATTTATCAAAAAATATCCCCTAGGAGTTTCATAACAAAGAGTTCAGAAAGGCCCATTGTTGTGCACCTCTTCCCATTCGATTCTAGATCAAGCAGGTGTTTTCGTGTTTTACCCCTAGGATACATCTGTTCTAGAGCCGCCTCTACCTGCTAATATCCAGACAGGGATGTATTTGCCTGATAAACCACTTACTCAATACTCACCAAAACATAGGAATGTTTTTATTATAAATAGTCTTGTATCTATGGCTTTACTAGGATTTTCTAATCCTAATCCCAAAAATAACTAAACCAATCCTCTGATACCAACTATGACAACCCTAGTTTTTATTACAATATAAACATGATTTATAACATAAAACTTCACTTGATACAACAAATAAGATCGAGAGGTTTATTGTATTTGGGGCATAGGATCATTACATAAACACTTGAAACATGAAATACAACATCTTTGTTGAAAACTACCGTTACATGACAACTACATTCCCTCAGACTTAGCATTTCTTGGAATTACTTGAGGACATGCATAAGAAAAGGGGGAGTTATAAAGCCCAGTAAGGGAATACACATGAAATAACATGAGGAGTACAATACATGTTATAAATTAGGAATATCAATAGAGATCATGAGATACATGAACATAAAGGCATGATAAAGCATGATAATCATAACATGGAAATGTGGAAACAACAGTAAACGTGGAATTAGCATGAGCCAAGGCCCATTGCACATGGATCATGAGTAAATCCTCATTGCACATGAATCACAAGTAAACCCTAGTTGAACATGAATTATCATGATTCAAAACTCATTGCACATGACGTATCATGATACTATACATTACCCAATGCATTGTAGCGCTATAAGGGTGAACCCTTCTTAAACATTTCATTTCAGGCATAGATGTGCCACATGGATCATAAAACATGGATTCATAAAACATAGTCATTTGTTCGACAATAAAAAAAATGTGGAATTAATACATTGAACTTTCTAATCAATATGTAAATGTGCATAAATGTGGATACCCTTGATGGAGAAATGGGAATGGTATTCACTACACAATGACATTAGCTTAGAAAATTGGTGTGATTTCGTCAGCATAACAGTGTGACATAAGAATTCATAAAAATGGTTGATGAGAGAGAAAGGGGTTCCTCATCATATTTAAATGTAATTTACTGTAAGAAGGTAATATAGATACATTTCCCAACAATTTTATTTGAATTTAGATTCATGATACAAAAGTATTGCTTGAATGTAAAAGAGGAGAGAGAAGTTCCTTTCGGAATTTCGGCATAGTAACGGTTGTAAATGGGAGGAATTTAATGAGAGGGAAAGGGGTATCCCACCATTCAAACATAGTGAGGGTAGTATGAGGGAGGATTTAAACCAAACCCCAACCTTCATAATTGAAATTAAAAGGGAAAAACAACCTAAAGAAAATTGGAAAAAATGAGAAAGGAAGAAAAAACTCTTACTTGGAAGTGTGCTTCCAATGGCTTGAGAGAGGCCTGAGAGAGGATTCTTGGGAGCTTGGGGCACTTTGGGAGGATTCTAGAGAGAGTAGGAAAGAGGTTGGACGATCTCCAAGGGCTTTGAGTGAGGGGAAGTGGGATCTTTGGTGGGATTATATAGTAAAGATGAGAGAATTCTTTATTATTTAGGTTTGGGACCCCTTAAATTAAATTAATCCAAACCACAAACCATCCCATGGTTTTTGCCCATGGTTTTTGGAAAAGGGAAGAGGAAAAAGTTATATTATATGGCTATATTCCGAACTTCTTAAAATAATGGGGTTTCTTTTGTGGAGGTGGGTCACACTCCCAAGGAAAACAATTTAAAAAGACAACGTGTTTAATATGTCTTGAGGGGTCCATTAATGCTTTGAAAAGTAAGTCAAAAAACCCAAAATCACATTATTTTAATGGTAAAACATATATCGGCCGAATTGAAATATTATATTATTTTATTACATGACTATTGATTAATTATGATGTCATAAAACACAATATATATATAAACAGTATTTAATTATTACCCAAAAATTGGACTGTCTCGGAAAATTATGAAAAATTCACCGTTGGATAATTTTGACATCCTGATTCTATAAATAACATTTATTTTATCTAAATAATTTTATTAATATGTTAATTTTCACTTTTAAAATAAAAAATGACATTTATCGAAAATTCACGGGTTTCGACAGAAATGGCTTTCAAACCTTAACAAAAATCATAATTGCATTCATAAAATTATAAGATAATTTATATTTAATATAAATTAATTTAATAATAATAATAATAATATCCTATTAAAATATTATTTAATTCAAAAATCCCTTAATTCAATAAAATATAACTCTTAATTAAATAATTACTAAAAAACCCTATTTGTACTTTAAAAACTATTTGTAATGTAACAATGATGACAAGAACATATATACATTATTATATATAAAAAATAATGTACATGAAAATAGTACTATAGATTTGTTACATAACCCCTTAAAATAACCGCAAAAGTCTTAAGGGTAAGGTGTGCGATGGTGACAGACTCTTGGGGTGGCTCAGATAACATTGTTCAATTGGTAATCTCTATCAACTTCCACTTTTCCAATAGACGGTCCCGTTCGAGCTTGAGATGATGAAGATCAGCTTGGAATTGGTCAAGAGAGAATCCCAAGGATGCCACCTCATTTTTGAGCTCCAAAAAATGGGCTTCGTATGGAGAAATTCTACTGGATGAGGCCATCGCTTCTTTTGTCTGAGTAAATTGGATTTGTTAAAGCCCTATATTTATACTGATCATGTGATCACTGTTCAACGGCTATTTTAGCAACTGTCAAAATTCTGAACATAAAACCCAAGAAGTTGACATATTATATAAACATACAGACACATTTAATTAGATCAATATGTATTTCCATTATTGAAACGTTGGGTCGTTACATTTGACACCCTTATATTATTGGTAGAATGATATCAGATTTCTATTGAAATAAACTCATGCAAAAGGATGTGATAATCACGAGTATTCAAAGATTCCTACTTCAAAACTCTTCTATTGAACCATTAATTATATTATTCTTTAATTTCTTTGAATAAATTTAATAGTATGTATTATTTCCTAAAATTGGTTCTTTTCTATGGGTTTCATCACATAATATATTCATAAAACATTCCATTTATTTCCACTAATATACAAAGGATGAAATTCATGTTTGATGCCCAAATCCACCATGTCATGCTGAGATCATAAACCAACTTTTGTTTTTCCTTTTATTTATATATTAATTGAAATAATAATTTCACATATATTATTTTCCATGTGCATTATATGTAAGAAATGACATAACAAATTAGTTTACCAATAAGGTAAATCAAAGAAGATACTTATCATCATACTATTATATCGAGGTTAAGTGGAACCATTCTTCCACCTTTAATATTTAAATTGACCCTTACCAAATTAAAAACTGAAATATTTCAATTCACTAATAGCATCAGTTCCATATATACGACAAGGTTGATTGTCTTCCTCTATGGTTTTTTCAAATCAAAAAAGATTATTCCTATATGGATAGTCCATTGGTAATAATTTTCAACTTCTAATAAAACTAAAACTGGTAAGATATTTATGTATTCTAGATCAGGTATTATTCATAAAAATAGTACATGACATCTTTACCATTGTTCTACTTCTAGAAATCACTGTATAAATAGTAAAATCATTGATCTCCCACATGAGCCCAACACTCATCTTGAATTTCAAACATGCATCTTATGTGTGAACACCCACATTCCAAAAATGGATCCAATATTTTATTAATGTTTACATGTATACATATATATAATTTCTTGGATCATATGGTCTAAATAAGATTACTCTCATTAATTGAATGGAATTTTTATTCACATCCATGGGGGAATGTTATAAAGGTTTATGAAAATTGGACATCTATTTTGTGAATTAAGAAACTTCCCAAACAGATTAAAACCATCAAATGAAAGACCATACCTCACATTATTTACATAATCTATGAAATATGTATATTAAACATCAATTATCTACAATGAAAATCCATATATAGGGTGAAAAAACTCATTAGTATTGTTCCTTCTCTCAATACTATTCCATCTCATGTTTATTGATATTTCACCGTTCATGAAAATATTTTTCAGTATAGGGATCAATATAAAGTAACACATGAATTTTTATGGAACATTTTATGGTGTTACATTAGCCTTTTTCTTACATTGGTATGTTCCAAATTTTATTCAATAATTCTTCTTATTAGTTTTCTCAGAGAATAAGCAGCAATCTTTTAGACATGCATGGAATTTGTTTTTTAAAAATCCAAGTTCCTCAGGTAACATCCATTCCAAATAATAGTTTGAAGAAATATCTATATCAACTATATTAAGTTCCTTATGAAAAGTAAGAATTTAAATTATAATAGTATTATAACACCCATACATGGTTTTCTATAGAAACAATCAGATTAAAAATTCTAGATTTTTAATTTTAGCACACTGCTGATATATTAGAATCAGGGTAGCATCATTCATTTTTTTTCACCATACAACGATCATCATTTTCATATCATAAATATTATGTTATCATATCCATTTATTCTTTGGTAGATATCATATCCATCTAATTATGAAATATTAATGAAAACCATTCATCTATCATAATTATCCAATATAGTCATCTAATTTGCATCATGATCATTTGGAGTTTTCTTTTTCTCTTAATTGTGGTACCGTACATAGTATCCTTTTTGGAAAAAAAAATATTCGGATACATGATAAATAACTTTTGTATAGAATAAAAAATTTCATCCAATATAATTATGAAATGGGAAATTTATGGGACCACTATATAATGAATTCTCAAATGAAAAATATTAAAATATTTCCAACTTGTTTTGAAAATTGTTTAAATTTTGATCGGTTTCATAAACCCAAATTTCATCCATTCTATAAAAAAATTGAACTATGTCATTTTTTCAAAATAAATTAAATAATATTTATATTTAATCAAAGATATATTTAATGAAATGAAAATTGATCACTATATATGAAACCATAATAGAAACACTAGTTGTTAATTCCCAATTTAAACATGTTTTCAGGGTTATGCGGTCTCTTGTAGTGTATATTGGGTGGTAAAATTTTCAAATACCTAAAACAAAACCTACATACACCTAAATTTTAAGGATTTTATTTTATATTATGTTTCCAACATTGGGTTTATTTTATATTGGTTTAAATCAGAACTAAGTTACATAAGTGAATTCGAATTATGATATTGATCCTAGGCTATTGGAAGGGATGGATTAAAAGGAATTTGTTATAAATTATTTCAATTTAATTTACATAGGAAGGATTAATTCAATGAAGTAAATATAACTCATAACTCACTAGTTGAAAACTTTTTTAGACACAACAAAATTACCTAAACACATAGAAGATCAATTTTGTGAGCACTCCAAGTTAATGTTTCTTATAATCACATGAAAAGTTTGGTGATAAAATTCAATAAGTAAGAGGAAGAGAGAAAAATATTGAATGAACAAATAAAATAAAATGAATTATTATACATTTATAGATTGATAAATATCATCCATTACATACATTTCTACAGTATTGGATCAACCCATAAGAGGTTGAGCCGTCCATTGATACTATACCCTCAAAGTAAGCATAATGTAGACTCATAGGTGATGAATTTAAAAAGTAAAAAAACAATGACATCAAGATCACTCTAACATTGAGTAAAAATTATGAAAAGGATTATAGTGAATATGTTCACTACATTAAGAAACTATTACAAATGTATTTTAATAAGAATAGAATAATATAATAATATGTACATTTATTGTAAAAATATTACAAATTGAACAAATTACAAATTTCAAAAAATAGATTAAAACATCACATTTGAATCATAACATTAAAATGAAATCAAAAAACCATATTTTTTTATATACCTGAACCCACTACTATAAATAACATTTCTTGAATCCTTATTTCAAGCATACAATACGGGAATTCACCATAATTAATGGTGGTAAGCCTTTGAGGGAGGAATGTTAATTGAGGTTATATTTTTCCACCCTTTATAAAAATATGAGCCTGCATGAATTCACTAAATAGATGTTCAAAATTTTCCTTCTACAAGGTAGTACTCTTGTGGACCATAGAAGAAGAAAATAAAGATACTAATGGCCCCTAAAATCCTGTAAAATTTTATCACAACTAAATTATTTTTCAGATATGGTCACAATAATCGGTATTTTTTCTCACCAATAAAATCTATCCTAATGTTTAATCCTCAACATGGGAGACCAATAATTCACTTTAAAACATAGAATTTTCTATTTTTACCATTGGATGAAATTTTCCCTCTATATGTAGTTAAAATATTATAATCATTTGGCATGTCTCTTGGATAATAAAAAATTTTCATTAGGTTGTTGTCTAGTTTAATTCATTCAGAATGTTCTTGGTTCAAGCCCCACATTTATTGTCTTCAAATCATAATATCCAAGTTCCCTAAAAAATTTCTATATATCATGGGATACCATAAAATAAAATAAGAAAACGAAATCTATACCATTTTTTATGTGGTATTAAAAATTGTACTATGTAATAGCTCACTTTAAGATGGAATAAGAATCATAATGTAAAATAATGTTGAATTAATAAAATAACCTAAACATGATGTTTATGAATAATGAATCACATAAGAATTATTCATATTAACAATTAATATTAACCTATATCAGAGGATAATCACACACCCTGACTTGGGTTTTTCGCATTCCAAGGTAAATGTATCACGCACCCTGGCATGGTTTGAGACCTCTTTTCCAAAATCATTTTAATATACCATGCTCACCAAATCACCTCATACCCAACAAAATTATGAATCCCATAAAAATAATTTGAAACAGGTTAGGTACAAAATCATATCCCAATCCCATGCCCATTCCTTTGTATAAATTCATGTCCACATTTCATCCAATTTCTATTAAACATGATTATGTGTTTTGTGTCATAATAGATATGGGAATTCATATTTGGAAAATTTGAAAAATATGGACGTTCAAGGTGGAATCACATTTTATTATAAATATGAGTATTCATTTTTTTGTGTTTTTTTAAATTTTTCCATGTTAATTGAAATTGACCTAAATTGAGTCAACCCAAGTAGTGAATATTTGCAGATAACAATCCTGATAAAATCTCATAGGCAAATAAGGGAATCTCTACTATAGTGGCATCATATAGGGTTAACTTAATCAAATGAAAATTCCCATGACCTAAAATAGATTTCAAATTTCTAACTATGGTCTTGAAAACAATGGAGTCGTTATCCATAGGTTCTGAATTCCACACATTTGGTCCATCCATTTCTCTATGTGGAATTGTATTATATTTTTTTCTTGATTTTTTTAATTTTATTAATACCCATGTTAATATTAAACTGATCATAAAACCTATGTCATTTATTATGGGACCCAAGAACTAAAATTAATACAATAGAATCCAATTGATATGAACTGTGATTATTTATATTAATTGGATGAAATGTCAGATGTAAAAAATTACATTGGAAAACCACACTTTACAAATTATATGCTCATGAACATACACATTCATTAAAATAATAATAAAGGCATCATTATTTTAATATTTAGTTTCAAAGAATGTAATTTTTATTATAATGTTCGAGGTTAAAATAATTATTCCTTCTCTTATAAATCATTTTTTCCACTTCTATTTAATTTATTTTCATCCACACAAAAAAAGTTTTTTTATCCCCACCAACATTAAATAAAAATCAACATGATGTTTAATGAGAAAAACTCTTATGGAGTGGTTTTGGTATATAATAAGAGTTCAAATGGAAATTGAAAATGGTAATAATGGAAATAAGTCACCTGGTGGTTGAATTTAATGTTTGAGACACTCTCATTTAATTCCATGTTAAAAATTTCACTCAAAGAAGACACATAAATGATTGTAGTTTGTGTTTATTACATATGTGATTTTCCTAAAGCATTATTAATCACAACATCCCCTAAATATTACACACCAACACAATTATATCAAAATGTAAACCTGTTGATGTTCCATTTATTAAAAATAAACAACAAAAAGAAAATGAAATATCTTCCTAATTTCTTTTAATACACCAACCCTTGAGGAAATTTACAGGTAAATTCTAGGTTTCCTCCTAGAATGCATTTTGTTTAATGTCATTATCATAACATAGACCATAAATCTATCAACTTTTTCTTGGTTCATATGTTAGGTCGATTTACTCACTCTATTTTTATTATTTGTTGAATGATTAAATCAATGGTTTCAAAAGATTAATAATGACATTGAATACATTACATCTAGTGGGAATCTAAATCTCTACTACCTTGTGAGGGTACACATGTTTCACTATGTAAGGACTTAATCAACTATACCATAACATTACAGGGAGTATATAATGTTTGGAAATATACAAGAGCCTGAATTATACAAGTTCAAAGTATTTGAATTTGAGTTTCCTAGATTTATATACTTGGAATCTCTCTTTATTGATCCTTGAATTTTCATAAAATTCCATCCATTGTTCCTCAAGTTCCATAATATCAAATCTGTTTTTTCCAATAAAAAGTCAACGATCATTTTTTTGACTACCCAAAATGTATTTTGTTAAATTTTAAAAGATAAATTCGCCTATTTTCCATAAACCAGTCTATATGGGGACATTACTAGGATGGTTTGGAGTGCATTAAGATATTCCGAAAGCGAGTACATGATTTTCCTTGACCAATCGTTCCTTGAAGAATTGGAACCTTTTCCAAGAATTTTCTAAATCTCTATATTCATCAAATTATGTTGAACATTGGATTTAGGAAAGTAGGATGTGGGAACATTAAATGAAATCTCATACACAGACATGAGTGCAGAGAAGGGATGTTTGCAAAAATGGGTTCCAAGATAACTGGTGATAGCCCTAGGAATTCTATATATAGAAAATATATCTTCTTTCATAAATTGGATCAAAACATGATGATCGTTGGACTGGCAATGAATTCCCTATGTCCATTTTGAAACATAGTTATCCACAAAGAGGATGTAGAGATATCCCCTAGTGTTTGGGTAGTTTCCCATGAAATCACTTCCCCAACAATCAATGTTTTTGAATAGCATAATGTGAGTAAGGGGTATTTGATTCATTTGGTAATGGATCCTGATTTTTGACATTGATGAAAACATGGATAAATTGGATGGAATAATTAGTGAGGTTAGTTCGAGAAAAACACTTTGTAGAACCTTTTTAGTGGTTTTATTTGTGTAAAATTGGCCTCCAGATGACTCTCCATGATCGATTTTTATAATTGAATCATTACTAGACTCATGAACACATATTGTAATGATTTGATCACGATAGAAATTGAGAAGGTATGTATCTTCGAGGACATAATTTCTGAAATCAAAAAAAATTACTCTAATCATGGGTCTGGAGTAATTTTGTAATGTAACCCATTAAAAATTGATTGATCAATCCACATACAATGGTAAATCACTCACATAATAGAGGCTTACTTCATGAAATGAATCATAAAAAATAGGTGATTAGCTAAAAAAAATCAACAACTTTTTATCTTAATGGTTAAATAAAACCTATGAAGTAGAAGGACCCACCAAATCAATCATGCTTTGGAATATTGTTTTTGGAAAAGGTATTTCAATGTTGAATGATCTGTGAATACAATGATGGGGGATACTAAGAGATGGGACCAAATTTTATCTAGGTAAAATACAAAAAAAATTATCACATTCTCAGTGGTGGTATAATATATTATTTCATCATATAATGATTTAAATTCTTAAGTAATCACACAAAGATATTTCTCGTCATGTTATCCTTAGATAGATCCTGCAATGAAGTCACGTGCATCACTCATGATTTGAAATGGATTTCTCCAATTATGATATTTCATGATATGTGGAGAGATAAGAGATTACATGATTATATATAATTATTCCTCATATCTTTCTATAAATATAATTGGATCATCTGTCAGTAAGAGAGAAAAATTAATAGAGAAATAGAGCTGAAATTCCTAATAAACTTCTATAGAAACTAGCATAACCTAAGAATGACCTCACATACATGACCATTATTGGAGTGGGATGTTGAAAAATGATATGAACCTAAGCTTCATCAACATTAATCCCTCTAACAGAGACCAAATGGATGAAAAAATGTCTATCATTTATAGTGAAATGGCATTTTTCCTAGTTTTGGGTGAGATTATTATACACACATTTTAGAAAACCCTTTCAAAATTTACAAGGATTCCTTAAAAAGTATCCTGAATGTGGATAGGTCATCCATAAATACCTAGAAACATTCCCCCCCATGTTTGAGAATTTTCTGATCATGCATCACTGGATGGTACCGTCGGATTTACATGTCCCAATGGGCAGGTACTTGAAGGAAAACAGTTCTAGCTATAGAAGTGTATTGTTTTATTAATTATCTATGGAGATATCAATTTTTTGTACCCTGAGAATCCATGTAGGAATTAGTAGAACTCATGACCCACCACTCACTTGGGGACTTTATCAATTAATGGAAAAGGGAAATTATAACACTTGGTACTTGAGTTTAACTTCATATAGTTAATGAAAACTCTCGATCCTATACTGACCCTTGTGGGGAGATGATCACAATCCTCATTGGTGATCACAGTGATGCCATACTTTTATGGAGAAACATGAATATGTAATACCCACTCACTCTCATCTATGGGGTAGATGATACCTGGTTTTAGAAAAATTAGATGTTTTTTCCGTACCACATCCATAAGATTGGGATTGAGTATCTGATAAGGATAAAAAAAGGGTTGGATTCAGATTCTAGAACAATTCTATGACTTCTAATGAGTGATATAATCCTAGGAATATAATAAAGGGTCTATCTAATTTCTTTCTTATTATTTCATATAACATCCAGAAGCATACATTCATGATTAGGATCAAGAGAGGATGACATGAAAACGATAAAGGTTTAGTTTTCCATTTTGAATTTATACTTGATTGATGATGGTAGGACAAAAAATACAAGATCAGATTGGTTAACACATTCAAATAGAGGATGTAACATTGAATAAAACATGGTTTATTTTTATAAATTTCATGATATAATTTATTATTTTTAATAGATGTTTCGGCCACCAAATTTACTCGATTAGTGTCATGAATGGGTATGAAATCGATGTTTTTTATTTCACCAATGGTATCATTGATTGGTTATCCTAAAAAATCATCAATGGATTCATTATAAATAGATTAACCAAGGAAAAATTGTCACTCACTTGAACAAATGAAATCAATATTTTATTGATTTAAAAATTCTACAACGATTCTTCATTGTTCCTATAGTTTAAAATAAAAACTATATATACAATTTACTTTATGGATCTAATCATCATAACTAAGTTGATATTTTTAATTATAGCTTTTTTGATGGAGGCTCATGACTGTAAAAGTTATATTTAGGTTCCAATTCCTAAAACAGATGGTAGAGTTTATGGTATCTAAGAATGGATGAACAAGAATGTTGGGGGTTTGTCCCTTAGGACCTAAACATTTGTGATTTTTGTGGAAAATGAAATCATCTTGGTAAATGAAATTTCCAACAATCATCAAATCATTTTTTATGGTCCCCATAGAAAATTTAACACTATTATCATAAATTAGAAGAGAGAAAGATGTGTGTTGGAGTTCCACAATCCCTAAAAATAATAAATGGAATATTGATTAAGGTTATCACATTCTACAAGATCACAATGTGATTTGAAAACATTTTTCACTCCTAACTAAACATTGATGTAAGTAAATTCAGGGTCTTTTAATTTTGTATGAATGGTCCCTTGAATTTTTGTAAACACATTAGCATCCAAATGAAAAAAACTGATTTCAAAATTTTCATATAAATGTGTGTAATTCATTAATGTAGATTGAGTATGTATGAATTTTTTTTGAATCGATAAGGGAAATGTTAATAATAACAAATAAAAATATTTTCTTCAATGTTTCATTCTACTATAGTTTAAATTTTTCCCTCATAAATTTAGTGAAGGGAGAATGTTGTTTGATTTTCTTTTGTGGTTTTGGATTCCATATAATTCTCATTGGGTTTTTTCGAATCTATGGTATTTTCTTCATCATTTTCATGTGTTTTTGTAGTTTTTCATATTTTACAAATGGATTGTTTATGTTTTTTAATGTATTGAACACTTCTTAAGATATTCCCTAATTTTATTTGTTTTTGAGAGGTTTGTGTGTAATTGTATTCTCCCCTCATGGTTGGGGAAGCCTGAGTTGGCATGGGTTATTTTCTTATTTTATTCATTTTCATTTCATGTTTATGTGATGATAATTTTGATTTTATTTTGTCTATTTCTTTAAACAACTGCTCAATCCTGGTTGAGGGACATATTGGGAACTGTCTTGTGTTGGTAAGTATATCCCAGGAGGATTCGTTGGTTGTTGAATTAAGTGTTCGTATTGGATAGGTGGATGTTGGTATTGGACTAGTTGTTGTTAGAACTAGTTATAGATTTGAAAATTATGTGTAGGGTAAGGGTTTGGTACTTGTGGCTAACTAAATTGTAGGATGGGTTTCTAGTTATCATTCCAATTGATTCATGGAGAACATTTTACAAAGGATTAAAACACTTTTAGTACTATGTCCTGTGAATAATTAGAACACTGAAATCTAATAGTGGTCCCAATAAAAGAAAATACTTACTAGAATGTATTTTTGGGATTTTTTCAGAAATATGGTCATGTTTGTCAAAATAAATTTCAAACATGGTTAATTGATAAGATTGTATGGATATTCCTAAGATTTATATCCTTTAACATTCTACTGAGTATTAATAATTTTCCATTGATACATTCTTCATCCCTAAGAGTATGCAATCTACCAAGATTGGGTGGATTCTCATAGTAAGATAATGTTCTCCATATATGGTTTTTTTTCCAGTCCTTCTATATACTCAAAATCATTATTTGGGGCTTATTTTAAGGTTATATTAAAAATTATGTGAATTAATTTCTTATTTCTTAGACCCAACCCTTCATAAAAAAATTAAAATTTTCATTTGATTGAAAATCCATGGTGAGGTACCATATTGAGTGTGTTTTAGATCCTTTCCTATGTTTCTTAAAATGTTTCCCCTTTTTTCAAAAACAAATTGAATGATCTTTTTGAGTGATTTCGTTTTTGCGATGGAGGGTATATTTTTTGTATAATTTTCTTATCAGTTTGTCCTAGGGGGGATTGATGTAAGACTCTTATTTTTAACCAATTATATTTTTGATAAATAAAAGTGAAAGGAAATAGCCTAATCTTAGCAAGCTCATTTTGATGTGGTGGGAGCATGGTTTCAAAAATTTCATTGAACTCCTTGACATGATGGTATGGCATTTTTTGACTCCATCTGATGGATGGTTGGATGGTGGGTTTGGGAAAAAAAATTTAATTATCTAGTGGGATTTTTCGAGGGCATCATGCCTATTTAAGGAGGGTGAACTGGTCTAATAAGGTTTTAGGTATTCATTCAAGGGTTGATCGATATAATTCACTAATGTTTGTGGTTGTCTCATACAGATTTCTATTTTGGATCCCACTCGAGTTTATCAGTCAGATTCATTGAAGAGAATATATTGAATTGTGAAATATATTTTAATCTCAAGTATTATAAAGATTTGGAAATAATGGTAATAAATCTCTATGTGTGTTTAACTCCCAAACCCCTTTACTATCAACCATAACAATATGACATGATAAGTAACATGTATAGGTAGACATTTTCATGGAAAATTAAAAAAAATTAATAGGAAAAGATAAGATAATTTTAGGTGATAAAATATAAATTGGGGATAATATAATGAGTATAAACATGAATTACGTGGTTATTTTTTTATAGTTCCAAAATTTTGAATTGCCCAAATTTACCCATGTTTTTAGGGTTAAGCTGTCGCTGATAGTGTATAATGGGTTATCGAATCCTCGTAAACCTATGTCAAATCCTACAGACACGTACATGATATGAATAGTTTTTTCTATAAGGTGGACAAATTTGGGGTGAATTTTAATGGGATTAAATGAGAACTAACATTATGATGTAGATTAGAATTGTGAGAATGGGTTGACCATATGTTATTTTAAGGGATGGATTTAATGTAATTATTTAAAAATTATTTCAATTTCATTAACATCAAAAGGATTCATTCCATAAAATCAATTTAATATCATAAATTACAATATTAACACCTTCACATACACATTATAATAACCTATACTATTAAATGATCATTTCAATGACTACTACTAGATAAACGATCTTATAATAAAATGAACAGTGTGGAGATAAATATCAATAAGGAAGAAAAATAGAGAAAAAAATTGAATAAATAAATTAAATAACATAATTTATAAAATATTTATGTGGTGAGAAAAAACATCAAATCCATCCCCATGAAACTCCCTTCAATGAAACCAAAAGTGGATATCCCTCCATTTATAATATTTTCCCAATCAAAGAGTAAAGTAAACTCATGATAGGGGAATTGATGGTGTTAAAAACAGTTAAATAACGATTTCTCCACTATTGTGTGAATAATTTTAGAAGGTTTGGGGTGAATAATTTCCCACCTTTATGAAATATTATAAATGTGAAATCATTAAGAATATAAAAATATGGTAATAAGAACATTTACTGACAAACTGAGTTGAATTGAACAACATTAAATTTGATAAATGAAATTACAACTTCAAATTGGAAACATAACATTTAAATGAAAACAACACATAATGATTGTTTAGAATCCTATAACACCACTACAATAAATTTTTATTTTTTAAGACATGTATTGAATCTTAATTAGTTTGTGTCACCCCAATTAGTGGTAGCAGACCTAGGATAGTGTATGGAAAATGGAGATAAGAATTTTCTACACTTTTCAAAAATCATATCTGTTTTGCATTCACCATACAGAGGTTACTAGATGAAAATATAGATATAATAATTTGGGTGGACCGTAGAGGAAGAAAACAAATATAAGGATATCCCCTAATTTAATGTATAATTTCAGACCAAATTATTTTTTAATTTTTGAGATTTGGTCAAAATGATGGGTTTTTACGGGCTATTTAATGTAGCCTTAAATTCAATCGTCTATATGGGCCACCTAGAACTCCCTTAAAACATAGAATTAGATATTATCACTAATCGATTAAATAGTCCTCATCAACTATATATATATTTCAAACATTAAAATCATTGGCACTGGATCATGGTAGATAAAATAATTTTATTAGTATGATGTTTAGTTAACTTTTCCTAGATTGTTCTTCGTTCAAGGCTCATTTTGGTGGTATTACAATGTGAATATTTCTGTTCATTAAAAGTATGAATTGTTCCTTATATCATGGGAGGCCTAAAAATAAATTATGAAAATAAAATCAATATATTTGGTTTTTTATTAGTGGTTTAAAAATGTACCATGTAACAGTGCAGTTTAAAAAGTAGTTACAATTATAATGTGAAATAATGTTCAATTTGAAAAAAGAACTTAAAATTCTGTTTATCAATAATGAATCAATTGACAACTATATATATTAATAATCAATATTATCCTATTTTAGTTGCTACTAACTAGTCTATATGAGAATAATAATATAAAAGTTATTAAAATACAATATATCTATCAAAATACTATAAATATAAAACCACTATAATAAATTCAATTATATCAATTAGTAATAAATATAAATAATATTAAAAAAATTGTTTATAATTGTTTTTACCCTTATTCAATTCACTTTTTAAATTATATAATACTTATTCAATAAATTCATATATGAAATATTATAACTTCTAGGAAACCATATTCTATTTGATTTAGATTGTTTTTGTTCAGTTCTGTTTGTTTATCATTAGTTTAGTTCTGATCAATTAGGTTTTCTTGGGTTTGGTTATTTTATTTGGATATGATCAGTGAATTAAAATATAATTTTATTATATATTTTTCAAGAAAGCTCAATTTGTATCCTTACTATAGAATTTATTTTAGTAAATATCATATACATTCCATTAATTTTTTTTTTCAGATTGATGTAGTTTAGTGTTGTTCAGGTCTACTCACATCAACATGGATAAGGTCAAGTCATTTCTATTTAATTTATTTTTTTATGACAGGCCAAATGGATTATGATATAGATAAGATTTGTTATTTCAGATAACATTTAGTGTGTAAAAGGTTTCTAGGTTCATTTCATTTATTTTCAACCCTATATTGGTGGTCTAGTACAATATATCATGCTTACAGTATATTCAATTCATTTTAATTTAGTTGATTTATTGGTTCATCATAATAAGAAATAAATTGGGAAATTATATGAATCATAGTGGATGTGATGGAAAATTGTTATTCTAAACAATATCTCTTCATGATAATTTTGATAAAAATATTTTTATTAATTTTGAATTTATAGAGATCATTGTGTTGCATAATTAATGGTATTTTTAATCATTGGTGACCCTCAAGTAAATATATTTTATTATTGTTTGGAACCAAAATTTTAGTATCGATGATCAATGATTTCACAGTAAGATATTTTGATGGTAAAAATCTTATCACAGTAGGGTGTAAATGTTGAATAGTTAAAACACCCTTGAAGATGATATTTTTATAGGGTGTGTTTTTTAAGGTGTATAACATTGAAAACATTATTTTTTTTATTGATTACTATTTTCAATTTTTTATTCTATTTATTTATAATAAACTTTATAAGACATTTATTGTGTTGTATAGGCTTATATTTGAGTATGAATTCCTCTAGTATACTTATATTATTTCATAGGATTACATTTGAATGTATATTCCGTAATATTAAAGAATATTTCATTAATGTTACGAGGACATCCATATTGATATACATGCCATTAGTATAACTTATTCAAGTAATTTCTCTCTTAAAACACTATCCAATATTTGAGGCTTGTAAAATACCAAATAGAATTTCCTTCCAATGGATTTTTATAAAATTGTAGGATCATTCAATTTCATAACAAGATTTAAAATTTTGATATATAAATATTTTTTATCACAAAGATTAAATTTATTTAACATTCAAAAAATATACAATAATGTTCCATAACATATTCAGGTTATATTTCCTTTTTAAATTTTTTAATAACATATTTATAAAGTCTGTGCATATGAGGATGAGAATTATAGTGTCTCTAATGCTCATGTATTCGAGACAAAACACCATATTAGTAGATTATATCCATAGATCCAATCTATAAAACATCTTATATAAACACTGTATCTTTTATCAATTATTTCACAATAAAATCCAAAATGTAAAAACATGTATGAAATTACTATTATAATGATTTATAATCTATTATAGATCCATACATATTAAATATTTATTCAAATAACCATATATCATGTATAAATCAATAAATAAATTATCATTCATTTTATTAAGATCATAAAAATGATGGGATCATATTAGATTTATATAGATGTAGAGATAAACTAAATTAAAAAAATACATCACATGAAATAATATTCACATGAAATTTAAAAATAATAATTAAACGAATCCCCGATTAAATGAATCTATATTATTAAAATATGAATTATTTTTTCTATCATAAAATAAACTCAAATGACGATTGACATAATAGATGAAGTATTGCGAAAAAACGTCATTGATATTGATGAATAATAAAATGATACCCCTATTGAATGGTTGATTGTTGTGGATGTAGAATAAAACTGAATTTCATAGATAAAAATTCCAAATAATTATTTGTATAAGATATAACCCATTTTGAACTAGCCAATTAGATAAAGAAGAAATTGAATGATTTATTGAATGGTTCGATCACTGGCTGTGGAAGAATGGAGAACAGGGTAGGGAAAAATATGGACAGATTCATAAATGTGGGGGGCTTGGCCACTTGAATATTTGGGGGAACTCAATGATGTAATTATTTTTAAAAATATTGGAATATCCATCACTAAACCATTAGTTTTATATAACATCGGAGATATCCTGCACTAAAATGGAGTATTTTGATGTTTATACTGTACCACTGTAATATGACTCCTTATACCAACAATTTTTTAAAACTGTTGATATAGGGGAATTAGTATGTCCCCACATTAATGAAGTGACTATCAAATATAGTGTTTCACTTATTAAATATCAAGGTTTTACACTAATATATTCTCACATCACTTGGATTGTTTACTCAAATTTTCTATCAATTTAATGATGATATGTTGTACTCAAAATTCAAATACGTTTCACGGACTTGTTTTAAGGACAACCCAAAACGATACATGATCCTTGAGTCTTAGACAATGTAAGACAAATATAGAGACCCATGTTTCTTTACCAGTTATATATTTTTGAGTTTGGATAAATATAACACTATATTATATTCTTGAATAGGCTTGAATAGGGAAAACATCATTATCAAATGTAAAATCACCACTATGGCATAGTGTTTCAAAATCATTTTTTTGTACCACTCGCAAAATCCAAAACTACTATATTCCATTTATACATGGGAATATGTAAATATTATAAAATTCTTTCTATTAGTTAATGCTCCACTAGATATTATTGATAGGTAAGGCAATTCAAAACAAACACTTCCACCTGTCACTACATTAAAACTCACCAAAAAGTAGTTCCCAATGAATTATACATATTATCTCTTCCTAGATAGACATTATATCTTGAATAGATGTAGGAAATAATATTTTGTTCCTAATATATTAGTGAAAGCACTATTTCATAAATCATGTATATAATAAATCTCCTATATATCTTACATCGCACAATTATCTACCTAGCATTGAGTTTTGACCACGTGGTAACACATTTAAGATCATATATTTTAGAATCCATAATATTATCAACCAAATGTGGAAAAACATTACTAGGAGGAACTTTCACAACACACATATCATTCATATATATTGTCACTAACATTATCTTCCACTTAATTAATGATTCTATATCTAGTTGATTATTTTACATCCTATATAATGTAGCTTCTACCGAATTACCATTACACAGTTTATACATCATTTCAAATTCATAAATCCATAGAAATTTCATCCATATTCATTTATTTTATTAAAATATATTTTTGAGAGATTATGTTTGAAACTCTAATGATCTATAAACAAAATAAAGTTCTCGACAAAAAGATAATGATGCCTTGTTTTCGAAGAAAATATTACAATAACTAATTTTGAATCATTTTTTGGGTAGTTTTTCTCATGTACACGTAATTTTATTGTTCCATAAGAGACCACATGATCTTTTTACATGATAACATAACATAACCCAGATCATGATGCATCAAAGTACACTATAGACCCAGGTCTATATTCAATGAAAATTATGATAGGTGTTGATGTAACTTGAACCTTTTTTCATGTAAAGACGTCTAATGATCATTATTACTTTGGAAATAAATTACCATCCTCATAATACTTATCATTACTGTGTCTAGATGTAAAAATTAATAAGAAAATTATTCTTTGTACCATGTTATTCCATGGAAATTGTAGATCTCTAAAACATTATTCAGTTACTTCCAAAAGACGATATCTTCAATATTTTTACGATCCACTAATGCTAATTTATTATAAATAAAATGACAATGGAAATGTAATTGGTGTATACATAAATGTAATTTTAATTGGATTTTATTATGTAGATTCACGTAAAATATATCTAATATTCTAGCTAGGTGTTCCTCATGATCTTACATTATCTTAGATTGCACTAGTATATTATCAAAAACCACTGCAAAAAAGGAATCCAGGTACCATTAAAATATATGATTCATAAAATCCATAAATACTATCAGTGAATTTGTGATACAAAAATTCATAAACACATAATCATTGTTTCCATAATATATCCTTATGATAATTTTTGGAAAATCTTTTTTCCATACTCACAATTACTAATACCCCAACTATAAGTTATTTTTAGAGAACCATAGGGCTCCCAAAAATTGATCAAATGGATGGATAATTCTTAGAATTGGATACCTATTCCTTATAATTTTTTTTAATATTATGATAAAACACAGAATAATAAGTGTTGTATCTATATTCGTTACATAGAAAAATTATTTTACTCACATAGATGTGAAATATTTAATGAACAACTTTCATTCCAACTCATCTAATTGGATTTTAATTCCATCAATCCTATTTTATTGATCTTATAAAATTGAAGGTAAATAGTATTGGTCCTAATTATGAGATAAATAGTAATCCCAATTTATCTTTTGGGTGGAAACATGTTAATTTTTATGGAAAAACATTAGGAAACCAGTCTACTATGGTTGGGAAAAATCTATTTCTAATCTCATCCACTATTCCCTATTTAAAAACTACCAACTGATATGATATAGTTACAACCACCAGTTAAATAAGTATTTCTCTTCTTTATTCCACTACCCATTCTACTTTATAGGGATTTAACACTATTAAATAATGAAAAACTCACTTGATGAATATAATAGTCTATATGGACTCTAGATGTCATCTACCAATCAATTCCATGATGATGTAATAGATTTCCTTCTCATGGTTAGAGATGTACAATATCATTTCTACCCCATTGATAGTATACACACATAAAATCTCATCAATATCATTTTATAATAGGAGTTATTAGTTTTAATACATAAGGAATAATATCAATATATAATCCCATATTGATAGAAAAACAAGAAGAAATAAAAGAGTGGGATGCACCATTATCAAACAAATCTTTCATAAGGGTATAATTAAAAGTAATTTTTCCTATCACAATCAAAGGTCCTAATTGATCATTCATTTTCACCATATCAACACCATACTATTTATTATTTTATATCCCTTTCTCGTTATTTCCTTACAACGATTTTATTTTCTAAGGAGTCATTGTGTTCCTATAATCACTTTATCTCACATGGTTCTGAGGATTAGGGTGGGGGTTATTTTGATGAGATCTTCCAATAAATGTATATTATTTTTTGGATACATAATTTTTATTTTCAATACATTGATTTTGAGAACTAAATAAATTATATTGTATATTTTTGAACTTGTTACCATTGTGACGTGCTCTGGGTGGTTCCATGCAGTCACTCTTGATATGGTCAAAGGAGACACATTGGAAGAATAGATGATTAATTTAGTGAATCAGAGGAATGATAACTAATATCATCATATAATTCTGAGACATACCAAGATTCTGGAAATATATTTCCATCATTCACTTATTCTCACCATTATAGATCCCACATGTTCTAATGGGAATAAACTATATTCGTCCAACTAGATTCCTAGAAATATCCATTTATGCCAATTTCACTCAATTGACCATCTATATGTAGTTTGTTAAAAATGGGAAAAAATAATTGGATGAATTTATGATCATAACCATGAATGAAAAACTTTTGTCCACATGGATTTTCATAAAACTAGTTCTTGTGAAAAATTGGTATTTTTTCATAAAAATTACATCATATTCTTTCACTGATAGGTTTTCATTCTTTAAGAAAAATAAATTTGTTTGTCATATAATCTGATATGTGTGAGGAAAGAATTTTTTGGGAACAATTTTTCAAAATCCCCCATGTCCGGAATCAGTCCACTTTAGGAAAAAAGATCTAAATCCCACCATTAGTGTTCTACATCCATGGTCATGTATATTTTCAGTATAAATATTTATTTAGTTTCTGTTTCCAAGAATTAAAACAAAATTGATTCAATCACACCTCTTCTTTTCCAGGATTATAATCCCCCCAAATGATGATGGAATTATATTTTTGGAACATTACCAAATTGTCCACTTGTTTAGGATCATTGTTTTAAATACCTATATCTATGGATTAAAAAGTCTGAATGATTCATTTTACCAATATTTTTTTTCATAGATGGCTTAGCTGAAACCTTATTCTCTACTTCCTCTTATAGTTGATTCTATGATTTTTAACTAGTTCCACTCTCTATAACAAAGTTCAGACTCCATTTAATATCACACACATATGACTAAATGAATATAAATTTTAATTTACCATATCAACAAATACCATTACCATTAGTTTCAAAATCCAACAGTTGTAACAATTTTCAATTATTTATATAAATAAACACTTTATAATTTCTATAAAAATCATTTAAACATAAAAATGAATGATGGAGTTATTATGAGAAGAGTCACTACTAATACCTGAAATTAAACACTCATAATCTAAAACCTTAATAATGAGTTGAAAAAATTATTAGATATTCTTTATAATGTATTTCTTCCTAGACACCTTGTTAACATGTTGTTCAGTAGAAAAAGGTTATCAATGTATTTTTTGTTATACATTTCATGTTATAAGGATCCTATATCCTTTATATCATCAAAATAAAATAGGTAGATCATCAAATACATATATCATTTCAAACTCAAGGAATAAAATAACTATTTCAATTTCAACGTTATGATAGAAAAAAAACAGATACAATTTTCAACTCAATGACCAAATAAAAATAACACCATTTTGAACAGCCTACCACTCTCTGTTGGAATGAAAAGTGAAAGGGGTGTACTAAACTCTAGTTATATCACCGACACACCAATGAATAGAAATAAATTTAAGTGGATTCAAATTTATTTGGGGACAATATTACAACTAAATATAAAATAACATGTTAATGATGAACTAAAACATCCATGATAATATATATTATTCATGGATGAAACCATGTAATCTAAAATAAAAACCAATCAAAAAATAATTTTATATTGAAAACCAAAATAAAATATATCTTAGAAAAAAGATAAAAAAACTGAACCCAAAAGAACCAAACAAGTATGATGACAATTAACACCCAACTAGCTCTATGATCAAACTCTATAAGACCAGAAATTATATCATGAATCATCACTAAAAATGTGATATACCTTTCCTTAACCTATTTTCTGATACATGATATATTCTAAATCACTTATGTTTCTAATCATGGAATTGGTATAAACTCAGTAGGATTTCACTAAAAATTTCGTAAATTATACATCTAGAAAAAGAAACAATTAGCACACTTATAAGAAAAAATAAAATAATTTTTAAGAAGTTTATATCAAATTGAATAGAAGATAAATAGAAAATAATAATAAATACATTAATTGTTTTCTCATAATTTGGAATAACCATTTGTTAGTATTCCAAAACCACACACACATTCATGCATACCATATGATAATTCTAAACTCATGATCAGTCTCTTGTCAATCTAATAAGTCATCACTAGGAGTCCAATAACTTTGTTCGCTAATGGTACGCACCATATATTCTAGTTCAAATCCAAGTACCCCAATGGTACACACCCCATCAACAATGTAACATCGAAGGAACTAAATTCACTCTAACCATGTTAGTCACCTTCCATTAAAAATAATTTAAAAAAAATACATTATTTGTTGAAAACATTTTGTCAAACACCTTATATTCGTTAAAATATTCTATAATTTTAAACCCATAATTTGAAAATTATCAACAATGTTTTTTTCTAAAATACATCCAAATTACCATAGTTTATATATTATAATCCCAATAGGATATCCTTTAACAATCAGAAATGTATATCACAACAATTTCAAAAAACAAATTTAATAAAAACAAATCTATAATGTTATAGGCCAATTATAGATGAGATAAGAGCCACATAACTATAAATTATTGGAAAAAACGAGGAATATCTCTTAGATCATTTAGATCTGACAGTGGATCTTATTTACATAAATATATTCAATAATATATCATCAATATACCCATCATAGAACAACTATATATGCATAAAATAGTAGATCAATGGTTTCATAAGAGAGAAGAAGTGTTACTATAATAAAAAGGGGAATGTACAATGACTTACCGATGAATATGGAAATTAAACAGTATTTTATTTAATAATGGTTATATCTAGATCCAAAGTAGTCACAAAGGAAACCTTAGGATTAATGGGAATATGATATCATAAGTGATGTGATTAATAAGGCACTCATATCTAAATTCAAATAAAAAATAAAATTTTTTATGTTCCAATTGTAAAACACTTCATTAGGTCAATCATTTGGTCCCATGGTGTGCCAACCATTGAATCATATTATATCAAGGAAACTAATAACATGGTTGGATAACATTTTTATACAAAATTTGATCCAAATAATATTTTTACACTATTTCACTTTTCACAGTTTACCTTAGGTACTCAAATGATTTTTAAAAATCATGCACATATTGTGCACATACCTAATGAATCCCAAAATAGGATACAAAGTTTATTAGAGGTAGTGCAGAGTTTTTACTAATAAATCACAAACTATAAACTAAAATTAAGATCTCCAGACATATCAATCCCTCCCTGAACTTCACAAAACATATACGAGGAATTTTACATTCCCTATACACATAAAACATATCATTAATACGAAACTGTGAGTTGTAAAACAACATAGTGAATTATCTAAGACATGTAGTGAGGTATCAATGTAATTCCAAAGAATGTAACTTTTTAGTGGTTAAATCAATATTGTGATATTATTAACTTGTAAGGTAAGTTCTATTATTTTCGTAATTCAATATGGGCGGTATAATTGCTTCTCATGGATATTGGTTGGTATAGTTCAAATAATAGAAAAAGTTATAATTTATTAATATCATATTCAATATGGTATGGTAAATTACTTATAACAAATGATATTATATCAATAAAATGAATATGATAACTAGATAAGGCCTAATAAATGTATTAAGGAAAGTAACTAAAAATTCTTAAAATTTAATAAATAAACTACGAATTCAATGCATCCAAAGATAATATCATTATGAAAATATCATGGATAATAATAATAATTGAATTACCAATTAATGAAATGTTTAATTATTTAAAATCATTATCTCATGAATCAAGATATCTCTAATGTCAAGTAATTTCACAAGATTGTGTAAAACTAATGGGTAGGTATACACTAGAAACCCATTCAAATATGTCTGTCCAACTGATTCATCTCATGATAATTCAGATGCATCAAGGGGATATATATTACCAGGCCCCCATATATAACAGTATTTATAATTCAATCCTCATATATCAAATAAATAATTTAATTCTAGAATAATAAGCCATATTATAAAAAAAATATTGAGTAAGGTATACAAAAATGTCAATATTTCCCCAATAAATCAAATAACATTAAATTTCATAACCTGAATGTATAAATATGATATGGTTTAAGTTGAACGCATGCCCATGATAAATAATATAGATATTTAGGTGGAATTTAATGATTAATACTCACTAGAATGTGAATATTTCTTATTAGTGTTAATGAATACAAAAAATCGTAAACCAAACTAAGATTGAAACCCACATATTTGAAGGATTTAGTCACATATTCTTCCAAGTTAAATCGTAACATTTATCACCAAACAACATCAGTTGCTCCTAACGTCTCGTATTGAAAAGTAATTAAACTAATCACATATCCTCCATGATAGGTTAATCATTTTCAAAAATAACCCAAAATCAACTTACTCTTAATTTATAAAATCATATAACTAAAAAGAATCAGTCAAACTAACCAGGGACTTCAGGTTGTCCAGTGGTAGGAGATAAATACCAGTCGCACTTTGGTTGTGGGTTAGATTCCTGCAGCTTTGTCCGACGCGACGGGTAGTCACACGGTCTGCGTGTTGTCCTTTTCCCAAAACTATATAATTCTCAAATCATTCCCCCAAAAGGGATAAAATCATCCAAAATAACCATAACATAATTTAACCTCAATTTTATCTCATGCCTTTCACTTCAATCATAACATATAATAACCCATAATTACCTCAAAAGTAAGGATCATATAAACCCAAATGGTTATTTATAACTATGTCCACAAAAGAAAAGATAACTATTCCTTGAATAAAATTTTCATATATTAAACATCAGGGTTATATAAAAAGTCTTCTAATGTAAACCCATCGTCAAAAGAGACTTAATAATCTTAAGAATTTCACCATAACTCTTGAAGCCCTTATATGTTGACATCTTACTCATTCAACATTCTTCATGATCCATTAACCATTCCTTTCCAACTTATTCTGAAATACTTCATTCCTACAAAAAAATCATGAATCATATCCTACGATTCCAAAATAGGAAAACAATAGTCATGAAATAATCCATACATTTGATTGGTCATTTTCAGTTTCTTCATTCTCTATCGGAATGGCATTGGGTATTGGTAAACGAAAATTTGTACGATCTTGGTGATCCCATTCACGAAACTTATTCATAGGACATGTGTTTGCATAATGACCATGCACACCACATTTAAAACATTCAATTGATCCCTCAGAAAGAACTTCTTTCCCTTTCCTCGTGTCAAATGGAGGCTTCCTTTTTCCAAGGAAGGTTCTTTCTTTATGACCTGCATTTCCACATCTATAGCATATTTCTGTCCCTTTGAAACATTTTCCTAGGTGTTTCTTTCCACATATTTGACACATAGGTTTTTGAACACACTTACCTTTATTATTATTACATGTAGTTTCGTAGGGATTTGTTTCTCGCATATATGATGCCTTATAGAAATCACCATGTTTTAGGTGGTCAATCATTACTCCAGATATTTGGTTGAGGATAAACACAAGAGTTTTCATTGCAGCTCCCATATCATTCAGCTTCTTGCTCAGAAAACTGTCACAGTTTCCTTCACATCCACTATTACATTGGTGCCTGCTAGATCCAGCCATTTACTAAAACCAAAAAGGGTCAGTGTGAGTATATCAACAAAACCATCATGTACTAATGAGGAAGATATACTTACTCATTCACTTTATCTAAAAACTATGACTCTTTATGAAATCCTAACCATTATGGTAATGTCACTTATGATTAAAGAATACACTAACCTCTAAAGTTATCTAAACCAACCTCTGATACAAACTATAAGGCCCCAGCCTTAAACCTTACTTAATATTGAATTAAATGAGTAATTCATATTGAGGATCGTTTCAGGTTTAGAGTTTTAGATAATTATGACATAACTATTACATCTCAAAATATTACAAAGTAGTTCCTTCTACTAAATTTCCATAAAATAAAAACTCTTAAAAAGAAACATGTCTAGTTCCATTTTTTAGGTAGGTTGACTTTCCTTTGATCCCATCCTTGACCCTATTCCATGCTAATTCTTGTGAAAAACATTTCAAAAACTTGGTATGATCATAAAAAGCTCAGTAAGGGATACACAAAGAATGAAAACTGTTAGTTTTTCAAAACAACAAGTAAACCATGTATACTATATCAAAGTAATACTTTTCACATTTTCAAAGTAGTGAAAACACTTCACTGAAAAAAATTTCATTACTTACCATTCTGTAACCAAAATATTACCATAAAACCCATATAAAGATCACATAACATATAAAGTTAACATGGGACATAAATATACTTAAGTGGAATAACCATAAGGTTGACTTCCACAAATATCACTTAATGGAATAGCCATTCGGAAAACTTCCATACATACTTAATGGAATAGCCATGCGGCCGACTTCCATACCCAATTCATTGGAGGTTATAACGTAACCACCCATCCTGGTATTCACGGCACCACCTGTCATATGGTTTATCACGTAACCACCCGTAAAATGTCCAAGTACCATTAACACATAAAACCAACATAAAGGAATGATAGCATTTCCACATTTCAATTGCAATATATCATAGAAATATATTGACATAATAAGATCATTTATCAAAACCATTTTCAATACCAAAAAAAAAGTTTATGGTATTTATTTTATTTTAAAAAACATTACGGCTTGTTGAGGAAGCCAAAGATCAAATAATACTCGCGGCGGCAGAAATGGTCTTTGTCACCGCGTACGTAAAAAGAAACATTCCATTTTGTCATTTAGTAAAACGCTTCGTAGAAAAAATATTACTTTTGAATAAACGTAAAAGTCAAAGGGGTTTATACACCGTATAAAAGAAGGTTGTGTATAAAACAAAATATTCCTCAATGAATGGAGATTGAGACGAAGACCCTTACAAAGACGATATCCTTGGTTTAAGGATAAATCAATTACATAATTATGTGTGACAAACGAATACACCAAATATAAGTGGATATTAAGTGTAAAACAATCAGATGTTATTCACACATATTCATAGAACGACATATTCAAGGAGTACAAGTTTATCCCAAAGAATCAAAGTTGGGTTAAAAAGTTCCCTTGCAAAATTTGACAGCCTAATGGCGTCACTTCAAAATTCAGAAAAAGAGTTGATGAGAGATAAAAAGGGTATCTCATCACATGGACATAAAATTTAGATCAATAAGGATATAGAAGAACATATCCCAACATAATATTATGTAAATTAAAAGACATAACAAAAGAAGTCTTTTACAAAAAGAGGAATGTGAAAGGTTCCCTTACCGACATGGGTATCTATCGAGACATGCACCTCGCGAAAGAAGGACAATAAAAAATTGATTTAAATACTCATAAATGAATGTATATTTCACAATGAGTAAAATAATGGGCAGTACATACACCACTCAAAGGAAATTGTGGGAAATGTAGCATAAATCTCACGGGAATAAAAGTGAGATGAAAAATCCCTTACGAAAACTCGGCAGCCTAACGGCGCCACATAAAACATAAAAAAATGGATTGATGAGATCAAATAGGGTCTCTCATCATATTAACATAATGTTTACAGAAAGAGGAATATAAAATAACATCCCCCAACATAACAAATAGGAGCTTAAAATAAGTGACATAAAGGAGAGTACTTTAAAAGAAAGTGAGGGGTTTGATCTCTTACAAAAATTCGACAGCCTAACGGTGCCACTCAAAACTTCCAAAATGGATTGATGAGAGAGAATAGGGTCTATCATCATATGAACATAAAAATTACAATATGATTAATATAAATGAAAATCCCAATAACAATAATGATGAGCTTTATAAGGAATGATATAAAAGAGTGTACTTAAAAAGAAAGAGAGGAGTAAGATCCCTTACCTCGGGTCCGACATGACTTGATCGTTCGTTAACGTCCTAGATAATAAACTTGAGTTAATTTATATTTGCTTAAGAACCTTTTTCAAGTTAATTATTCATTTTATATCACTTATTTCCATGTTATAAATATTATGTAATCATTTAAGTTAATAATGTTTGTTTTGTCAATATTTGGTTCTTAAGTCGAAAGTGGACTTCTTATAATTACATGTTGTTCATGTGGTTAAAGGTTTTTTATATCCAGAATGACATTCCTTATTTGGATATCATATATATCATATATATCTAGAATATAAATTTATTTATAATATCACATAATCATTTAGAGGTAAGAAATGAAATGCACCGGTCATGGAGACGGTAAGTTGTACGTACGCATGAACGCTACTTTCATTTCATTATCATATTAATGGAATTAAATCTAAATGAGAGGTATGTATATTTTAATTCCAGAATTATATTCATCATTTAGATGTATCATTCATCATATATATCCATTATATACATGTACATATAATAGTACATTACATTTGGGGATAAGAAATGAAATACACCATTCATGGATACGGTAAGTCGTACGTACGCATGAACGCTACTTTCATTTCTATCTCATAAATTAATGGAAATAAATAATAATTATATAGAGGTATATTATAATTCCAGTATAACATCATATATAATAACATTAAATCCATCCTTTATACGTCCCACATATGGCATTAACGAATCACATCACTTTGAGGGGGCAGTAGTCCGCACTTCCTAAAATGAAGATATTGCGTATACCCATAATGGAAGCCGTAAAGGTAAGCCAAAAATGAGAAAAAAGAAGCTTATTTAAAACATAAAAATATTATATATCATATATAAATATAGTGACATATTAATGGCCACCTTTGAAGATGTTATATGAGTGTTGAACAATCATCGTTTCGTGAGGCAGAAATTCGCCATCCACGGAAATAGTATGTTATTTAACCATTAGATGTAGGTGTGTGTACGTTTAGCTAGAATATTTATTATAACAACATACTAGTATATTGAAGATACTGTATTTGTTACAAAAGAAATGAATAAAAATAGTTTAGGGGGTTGGAGAGGCAAAATAAAACAAAAGGACTCAAGTGAAGACATTACCTTAAAATCGGGTAACTCCCTTTGGTTTGATCTCAAAGGCTTCCTTGGGAAGACTTCTGCCCAAAGTGAGGCTTCAAGGAGTAAGAGAGGGAATTTTACAGACACAATGGGAAGGGTTTGTCCAAGACAAAGGCTTTGGGAGTGTGGATAAGAAGGTAGAGGTGGGGGCCTTTTATAAGAGGAGAGGAGGGGCACTCTTGGAAAGTAAAGAAAAGTCATTATATTTTAAAATGATATTCGGATTTAAGAGATCCCACATTGATATAATTATAGTATAAGGTTATAAGGGTTCTAAATCCACTAATCCGATAGGTTTTGGACATGTGTAGGTCTTAGATATTACATTATCTTTCCATTTTATTTAAATCGTTAAATAATGAGGTCTTCGCTGCATCATCATGATGTCATAAATAATTTAATTTATATAACGTCTAAAAATTATAAAGAAAATAAAATGATGTAGGAAATCCTTTTAGCTTTCCAATGACCATTTATATCAAAAATCGGACTTGTATAACCCCATGAAAAAATTGTTTTATAATAACATCTCATGTTTGTGTCATTTTTACTTTAACATTAAATAAAAAGGTATTTATGTAATTTTCCAACCAAAGTGGCTCCATGGGGTCCCCAAGTTGACCCATGGATTTTATTGGTCGGCCATGACACATCCAATTAGGGTAGTACATGTGTATAGGTCATTTCATTTTATTAAAACATTACTTTTACCTTAAACTACACTAATTACTTCTAATCGCGATTAAGAACTTAAAAGATACTATTCACCAAAAAATTATTTTAATCTCATTGAACCACATTTTACTTCTTAATGACAACCATGCATGTCGGATTTTTGAAAATAAAAACACATAAGTGGTAAAATTTCATTTAAAAGAAAAATCAGTTTTTATAAGTACCACTTAGTGGTTTCACTATTAATCAAAAATTGAAGTTTTTCAGAAAAATCCCAAAAATACAACCTAAGCTATACTTTATTTTCCAAACTCAAAAATGAAGTCTATTTTAAAAAATTCAAAAAATATAAGTCAAATTAATTAATTTAATAATTAATTCCCGCGGTCAGAGAAAATAGCGTATTTTTATGAAACAATAAGTATCAAAAGACTGACACTAGTTTATGTATGATTTCAAAGTGAAATTTATTCCAATGACCACTATTGGATTTAATGGTAAAAATATATTCTAATTTCACTTTAAAACAAATTCAAAAGATAACCTAATAATATAAATAAATTAGATTAAAAAGAGGTTCTGAAATAAAATACAACATTTTACACTATTCATTAAAAATAAACATTATCGGAAAGATACCAAAAATTTACACAAAGTAAATTTTTATGTCCTGATTCTAAAGAATGTATAAGAGTGAACAAAACTATATTTGATGATGGTTCTCCATCAAAAGGCGATAAGTGAACCTTTAGTGAAAACTAGGGCATATACGCCTAAAACTGAATTCTTTCCGTATTTCAGGCCTTTATCTTTTATTGGATAAATGTAAAAACATTTAAAAACATATATAATCATATTTTAGTTATTTATATCCATTCCCGCCAATACAACGGATACATGTTAACTACCATTTAAAATAATATTACTTTATTACTAGAGTGCAACGTAAGATTCCCAAGAAACTCGTTGTTGCGTGTTGGGTACGCCATAGAGCATAGCGTCCCCTTTAAAGTCATATTAATATTTTATTCACAAATATGGATAAATATGAAAATGTCATATTCTTTATTTACCTGGGGTGTTACAAACAATTCCATCTAGAATATCCATTCATATAATTTTTATTACACTTCCTAAATTCCTAGGAAAGTAAAGAAATAAGTGTGATCTCAAATGCACATTAAGGGTTATGTAAAACTGAAGATTTCATTAATAAATAAGCCTAATATTGATAAGGTAAATAATTTAACACACATTTCAATAAAATAATTTGTCATGAATATACATTATCAAAGGGTAACAAACAAAAAACGTCTCATTTAATCAATTTCAAGACCATAATACCCGGATAAGTCATAATCAACATGTAAAGGTAAATAACTAACAAAAATATTCAATTTAATAAATAAACTGAGAAGTAAATGCATAAAAACCAATTATCATTTTTAAAATTCAAATTATAACAATAATAAGTGAATTATGAATGAAAACAAATTCTTAATTATTAAATGTAATGATCTCGTGACTCATGATTCCTCTACACTAATGACATTTCCCAAGGCTTGTTAAATATTATGGGTAGGTATTCACCCAAAAAACATTAAATTAATGGAAACTAATTTATTTTTTACATTGGGCTATCAATTCATCAATGGGATATCTATAAATGTGCCCCGACCAAATTTTTATGACCAAATAATTCCTCACATATTTAATAAAATATCTAACTAATGAACAATATTCATTACATTCATATATCTATATCGACTAAAGGATGTGAATTTATAAATATTTCCCTAATCGATAAAATAAATTCCAATGTAAAACACCATATTATGAAATGATTTATGGTTTCGTAAAAACATATCCAGGATAAACAATATTTAGGGATATTTTAATATCCAATGATCACATGAAAGTGAATATTCCAAGGAAAATTTAATGACAAAATAAATTTATCAAAATGGTTAATTTCAATATTTTTCATGGAAGAATGGCCATAAAAAATTAATATAAATATATATTATGATATTAATAAAAAATTTACATTTAGAGTATAACTAAAATAAATGTTATTTTTCATTGATGAATAAAATTTTCAAAAAATCATCATAAAAATGTTCTTGAAAAAAATAACATTTAAATTTTAATACTAAAATTTACAAAATCATTTTCAAAAATATAATTTAAAATATCCTTTTAAATTTGTTACACCATTATTAAAACAATGAGAGTACATGAATGCTAGAAATTATTTTCATGTCATACATGTTGAAACAGTGTTTCTTTTCACATTTTCTATATTATCCAAAATGACATTGTTTTGAAAATGACATTAATATTCCATTCAAATAAATTTATAAAAAAATAAAAAATTGATAAAAATTACTTTAATTAATAATTTTTAAATGTTTGTAAACAATCATTAAATCATTTTTTGAGAACATGGATTTTGAGGAAAAATAATTTTCAATCTAAGAGTGAAATAAGGTAAAACACTCATAGTAGTGGTTTCTCATTAGTTTTATCTACCAAATACTGAAAAATTGGTACTATTAAATAAAAAATTCATCAATATCTATATTATTATCATTTTAAAAGGTTATAATATAAATTAAAAAAATAAATTCCCTTACAGGAAATTCAAGTATACAAATTCACGATTAAAATGAGATTGTGATGTAAACCCATAAAAATATCCACACATTTATGTGAGATTTAAACAATGAATTTATTATTTTTATCGAATGTATATAAACATAAAACAAGTGTAAATATGAAATATATATTCAAAAATATTTTCAAACAAAATCATAGATTGTCAATGATAATTAAAGAGTAATACAACCTTGTGAAAAGAAATTGTGTTACAGAATTATATGTCACTTTATAATTTCCATTTAAAACAACTATAGATGAAAAATTTTAAATTAAAACTTAATATACCATGAATAATTAACTATCCATTATATTAGATGAAAAATCTACAATATGTACACCATAAAAAATAGATTAGGTGTATACCATTATAATATGCCTAAATGAAAGGACATTGAGATGAATTCCCTTACCTCACACTTCATTTTTACTGAAAGTTCATTAATATAATGTATTGTCTTTTTAATATTGTTATTATGTTAAACCATAACCATAACCATATTCATATTTATAATATCACATAAGATCCCTTTGTAAAATTTTACCACCCATTTGATTAAATTATTTCATTATTTTCATTGTTTTGGGTGTAAATTACCTCATTTTATCATGCATTTTTTCCCCTAAATGTTTTGGTTATTGGTTATAAGAGGTAGATACATAATATATATAATTATATGAATGATAAAAATATCATATTTATTCATTCCATAAATTTTTTGAATAATTTTATTAAGGTTGTTCATGGAAAAATAATTACATCTCTTCGTGGAGACGGTGGGTCGAACGTACATTAGAGTGATGATATCATTTCCCTAATTGATTGAATGGGTAAGGAAATTTGTGACCTATAAATATTATCCATTAAATATCATATAATATATATCATATATATTCAATAAATTTCAACATATTACTATCCATGTAAATATTATGTTTAAATGAACAACATCAATTTGCAAGGTGGTAGTACGCTAAACACACAAGTGATATTATTGTATTTGAAATTAAAAATAAATCAAGAATTTATATTCTATTTTATAATTCAAGAAGAATAATAGAATCATAAATATATTTAACCAACCTTGATAAATTATACAAGCTACTGAAGCTCACCCGTCTTGGTGGTGACGTGCAGTTAGATAACGTAACGAAGCCTTGAATATAACCAAAATAACCTAAAACCACAGAAAAAAAATATATAATCAAATATTAATAAAATATAAATACAATATAATTTAAACATGATAAGCTAAAATTCATAATATGATAATACCAACAAGTCTCTATCTGTCCATCCATTACCTCCAAACTATCCTGAACGAATGGGAGACACAATAAGATAATCCAGCATACTATAAAATTCTCTCCCCTTTAACTGAATTTTGAAATACAACATATACAACAACACAATGTATAAATTCGTGTGTGAGATAAAAATCACATTTATATATAACCATAGATTATATACAAGATCTAATATGAATAATTTAATAGTTCTATCTTAAAAAATAAAAAATGATTTATAAATATTTTTTATAAATCCAAACCCAGATGTAAATCATTTTAATTTTTCTTCCATAAAATAATTTATATTATCAAATTCAATAATATGAATGGATTAGGATATAAAATAGTTAATCATATCTAGATACCAAAAGTTAATAAAATAATCACATATCCATGAAATAACACTTCAGGTAAAACAATGTTATACAACCTCATGAGAAAAATATGATAAATTATCCTTGAAGAAATAAATTGTGCGATAAAAAATAACTAATAAAAATCACTCTATATTGGTACCTATATTTTGATAATATATACTATAAATAATATATCATTTTACATGAATATATTTTTATTAACCAATATCGATTCCTTATATTTTCAATTGATATCCCAAAAAAACCCCGCAATGGTTCCACACGCTCTATGGTTACATATTTTTACTTCCTGACTCACCAAAGGATACCAAAGTCCAATTTTACCAAATCAACATCATAAACATTCTTACAATTTATAAAATACTACAAAATATAATCGATTCACCTTTGATAATTGAAAACCAATTTCTAAATAAAATACACCATTTAAGCATTTAATCAATCCCTTGGTGTGAAAAAACCCCAATTTTAAAGAAAACATGATATAAAATTAGAATCGTTACCACTAATCCTTTACAGCCATAACTCACTTAAATTAAATGAATAAAACAAATGTATTTTACAATAACGATAATCATTTCATATAATTTACACTTTTTAGAAATATAGGTTCTTCAAAACAGTGGTAGAGAAATTGTCCTTCTAAAAAGGAGGTTGGGGAAGAGTAGATCGGGCCCTGGGAATCCTAGATCCACTAGAAAAATTTCAATCCCTCATTAAACACATTATATCCTCCAATATATCCCAATTCAGATCCAAAAAATGACATGAGATGTCATCTCGTGTATATATGAAAATAATAGGGGAAACCATATCCAAACCACAAAATACATTGATGTGTTCGGTTAGGAATGAAGGAAAAACACCTATAATCCTATGGGAGAGACCTCCAATTTTTTAGGGATTGGTCTGGAAGATCCAAAATGATATTAGGGGTGACTTCCCATAAAATGGAAAATGGAAAAAACATAAAATCATACATTTTAAATGTTCAGAGGGAGGTCTCATAGTTTATTGCGGGACGTCGGATGGTTAAACTAATTGTGCACCATAAGCAGGATTGCATATTTTCTATAATATATAGTTGAATGGTAATCTTGTGTGGTTATATTAACAATATGACAACCATTATAACCCTATTTATCTTAAGGGTGCCTGGTCTAATATGGGAGCATAGGATTTGGGATAACATTTTTTCAAACATGTGACACCCCTAGACAACCACCATACACCACGAACAGTTCACTAGAGATATCACATTGTTTTTTAAAACATGAGAAACACCACTATAACCTCACATAGGAATGCCACATGATTAAACTAACTTTACACCTTAACTATTCAACATTCTATTTTTCACCAAATTACCATGATTGTATATTCTAAATCCATGAATATTCTTAATCCCCAAAATAGAAAACCCAAGGCTGAACTAAGGCGTAATAATGAACCATAGGGAATCACATTTATCCCCATCATAAGTGATTTCTACCACCTTAATTTCCTCAAGATTATGGAAATAACAATATATAAGGCCCCTTTTACCTCATTAATAATCCCCCCTCCTAAAACTTATGGATATTTGATCCACACAACCATCTTACCCATAAAAGGGTATCATTTTACCTTGTAGTACTTTATCGTGGTGATCCATAATAGGAATTTATAACTCAATAATGGTTTTATCGGGATCAAGATCAACTTATTATCATTTAATCATATGGGAAGGATCTAGGTGATACCTCAGCAATTGAGAAACATGAAAACCATCTTGGATTGAATTAATTTTTCAGGGTAATTATAAAAAATAATCCACCTTTCCTAGATTCTCTATTACCTCATAGGGTCCAAAAAAACATATGTGCCAACATAGCCTTAAAACCCAAATGTTGATGTCCCGAGTAATGAGAAACCTAAAAAAAATCTTGACCGCCATCCTCAAATAATATAGGCCAATAAAAATGTTATGTATATGATTTATGATAGATCTAAACAATAACAAACCTCTTCTAAATCAACTACACGTTTTTTGTGATCTCCTGAATGAGACCCAGCCCAAATTGGAACCACCCTACCAACACTTCCCTAAAAAAGGGATATTTACATGGCCCTCGATAAAATAATTCAAATGTAACCATATTTACCGATGAATGATAAATATTTTTCTAGGAAAAGTCTTCTAGAGGTAAAAAAATTCCAAATATCCACTGAAATTAAACACAAAATCCTAGGGTGTATCTATAATAACCTAGATATATCTCCCTTTAGTTCCATCTGTTTGTGGATGATAATTTTTTATAAATTTAAATAGGGAACCATTTTCCTTCTATAACACATTCCTGAATATATATGTGAACCTCATGATAATTTCAGAAATAATCATTTAAGGAACACCATGAATCCTCACATTATCTCGAATGTACAATCCCCAAGTTCTTCCACCTTCACCACTTCCATAATAGTTAATAAATGATCTAATTTGATGAGTCTAAAAATTCTCCCTCAATTCACATCATTCCCACCATGAGTCCTTAGTAAACCAGTGATGAAATCCATTCATATATCCTAACACTTAAATAAAAAAAATTGTAAATTTTGAAAAAATCTAGAAATGGACCACTTTTTTGTCTTTGATGTTTTACATGTGAGACACCATGACAAAAAAAATCAACAGAATTCCTCATCCCTGGGAACCTGTACTATCTTCTCGATTATTGAAATATTTTGGTAACCATAATGTTTATGGGCCAACATGACTAGTTTCCACTATTTTCCAACTCTTACATCAAATAAATCAAAACAAACTACATTCTACAAAAGCATAATGTTTCACCGTGAGACTAATACCACTTACGTGGGGTCTCCCCACCATAACGGTGTTTACCAAATCATCAGAACATAGTGTATTTTACCTTATTAGAATAAACTCTCTCATCAAATGATGATTTAGTTTCCATCAATTCCATGAACTCTTGTCCACCAACCTCTTCCACTACCAATCTCATCGTAGAAAACAAACTCATCAAAGACCGCTCTTCAACTAATTCCACCATGTCTTGTGCTAGAAATATTAGTCTAATCGCATTAGAAACCACATTATCTTCAATATTAATGTATTCATTTTCAAAATCAAGGTTATGGAGGTATTAATTATAGATTATATATTTCAATTTTATATCCCTATGAGTGAAAATATATTTCATGATGGTTTGAAGAGAACGAACTAAAAAACTATATTCAAAGACGTAGTGATTCTATATTTTTTGTTCATTAATAACTACTTCAATTTCATGATCATTTGTAGGGTACTAATTCTCTTGAGGGAATAACAATGAAAAGCTATGGGCCACCATCAATTTACCCTGAATCAAGACATATCCAAAACCCATACAAGAACTTCATACAAAGGAACATAACAAGAACCCATTTTTGTAATAATCAAAATGGGTGCTAAATTCAACCAAACATTGATCCCCTCAATATATCTCTATACTTTTCATTCAACTTAAGAATTACACAATTACTGTTAGGACCAATTGGGGCCTATATACTCTGAGAGGAGGGGTGAATCAGGGTATGGATATTCTTTTTCAAAGTTCTTCCTGCCCCATTGGATCTTGACATCTTTATTACAAGGGACACTTCGCTTGCACTGTTGTGTTTATTATGCTCACTTATTTTCTTCTTTAACTGATGATGATGCTTTAAATGCAACGCATGGAAGTAAGAATGCAGACACAGAGATTTTTACTTGGTTCACCCTCACTGGGCTACGTCCAAGGAGCATACGCCGAGAATTTGCCGTTCGTAACTAATTCCACTATTCTTCACTAGATGTGGATACAATGGTTTGGGATAGATCACGTCTATGCTTAGGCTCACTGACTTTATAATGTTTAGGGTCAACTCACTACTTTCCCAAGGTTCACTCCCTATTTCTCTGTCTCTGGCTCACTACCAGTGGAGAGGATCACCTTCTTTCTCTTCCTTCGCTCACTGCTCTGGAAAGGATCCACTCACAGTTTATAGACATGTAGGCCTCTTCATTTTCATGAAAGAATGCATCTTCCTCTGTATGTAGATGATCTCTTGAAGTATAACTTTCACCCGTAGATGAATATATCTTTGTACCGAAGGTATCGGGAAAACGTCCAGCTTCCACGCAGCCCGAAAATACTGTCGGGAACTCATCCTTACTTGGCGCGCACGTCAAATCTGGCGCGCAAGTATCAGCGCGCAAGTCACAACGGGCACGCAAGTCCACCTCAGACAATTGAGCGACACAATCTTCCTCAACTCCAAACTTGCGCGACACACTACCTTTTATGCCCAAACCAACATTGGCGCGCAACTGCCAACTGGCGCACAACTTCTCACACTGGCGCACAACTCCTCACACTATCGCGCAACTCCACCTGCGCGACCACACAACACATGCGCAACCACCACACCTGCGCGACGAAAAGCTCTGATTTTCTCAAAGTGTTGAAATCCAGTCCAGAATGAAGAGGGGTGGTCCAGTATTTATAGGCAAATTAACCACCCTGCGCGAAGGTGCGCAAGTCACCTACGCGACCCAGTCTCGGCGCGCAAGTCTTCTGTCCTCCTAGACACTTGCGCAACCAACTCCCAAACTTGCACGAACCTATTTCCTTAGCCATATTTTGATCTTCTGATCTTGAAAAACATATGGAACGCAAGATTCCTATACTCCAAGTCCTCGGTGCTCAATTCCCTTTTCCAAAAACCCTTTTCTTCATTTGTGGATTTTCAAGCCCAAAAATTTGGTAAACACTGGAAGACGGCGACACCTTGTATCCATTCTTTTGTACTGCCTCCAGATCATTCATTCCTTTATCGATGTTCTTGAATCAATCATGGATCATTGACCTCTGCTCTTGGACTCGACAATCCATCATCAAATCATCTTTGTCAACGAATTTGTATGTCATTGTTTTGCTTTGTCAACAATCACCACTCAGATTTCCACTTTGTCAACAAACACAATCACCTCAAAAATGCTTCAATGATGCCTTGAGGGATTTTTGCCCAACAATCCCCCCCTTTGGGTTTGTTGACAACTCTTCCATAAAAAGATACATCATTGATTCTTTAGCCACCATTCGCCTTTTGCGATTTTGATAGCGATCAAGGATTTACTCAACACATACTCTAAGACTACATGAGCAATGCTCGGCGTGAGATACAAGAGTAAATGAAATGTTCATCAATGAATCACTTCATCTATGGCATCCACTGTTGACACCAAACTAATACCAATTTGTACTAAACTGATACCAATTGTTGAAAGACTTGTTGGAAGACCAATGTTTGGTTTGGAAATATTCTTACCACTCTCCAACACCACTCTTTTGCTTTTATCACGATCCTCAGTTGTCATGATATCTATTATTTGATCGATCACTTCTAGCATCGTCAGATTTTATAAGCTCCCCGTTTCTGCTGACATCATCAACACCTCATTAGCCCCATTTCCTATGTTGTCCAAGCTAAGCTCTGACTAAGAACGTTCAACTAGCTTCAACTCCACCTATATAGTTGCTCCACTTGTCAGCTTCTCCCCATATCATTCATGGCTTATCAAATCTCCACATTGTCTCCTCCTTGAACAATCACTATTTTCTCCCCCTTTGTCAACGAACCCAAAGGTCACTACATTGCAGTCTGTAACAGAGTAGAGAACACATATCAGCACATTAGGGAAAAACACATCATACCTCGGGGGGGGGGGGGGGGGGTTCCACAACCACACTATTTCAAGTGCAGGGAATTGACTGAACTCCCAGAGCCAGTCGATGCCTCTCAAAAGCTTCCCTGGGTAAGGCCTTTGTCAGAATGTCTACAACTTGTCACTCTGTAGGCACATACTCTAACTTCACAATTCCCTGCTCAACATTCTCCTTGATAAAATGATACTTTATCTCAATGTGCATTGTGCTTGAGTGATGGACGAGATTTTATCTAATATTGATATCACTTGAGTTATCACGCTGGATTCCGATCAGAGACATCACTTCAACTCCTATATCTTCAAGCTGCTGCTTCATCTACAATAACTGTGTGCATGATTGAGTGTCCATAATATACTCAGCTTCTGTGGTTCTCAACTAAATGAAATCTTGATTCTAGCTTAGCCAAGAAATACACAATCCACCAAGTGGAATGCACCACCTGACGTTGATTTTCTATCATCTGTTGAACCAGCCCAGTCTGCATTAGTATATCCCAATTACTCTGTCTAAGATTTGTCAGTATATGTCAAGAGGAAATACATTATTCCCTGGATATACCAAATTATTATTTTTCAATGAAATCATGTGGCTTTCCTTGGGATTAATCTGATATCTCGTTTCTTGGCATGTGCCAAAAACAATATCAGGCCTTGCTGCGGTTAAGTACAACAGACTTCCAATAATTTGCCTGTATTCTGTGATAATAACTGCATTTCCATCCTCATCCTTTGATAAATTTATCTGGGTAGCAACCAGATTCTTCATCTCCTTGGAATTCTCTATTCCAAACCTTCTTAGGACCTCCTTGGAATATTTAGATTGAGAAATAAATTTTCTATTCCTTCCTTCTGTCACCTGTAGACCAAGGAAAAACATCATCTCACCAATCATAGACATTTCGAACTCGTGTTTCATGGATTCAGAAAAATGTTTGCACTGCCCTTCATCTGATCCGCTAAATATTATTCCTTCTTCATAGAACAGTCTCATCATATTTTTATTACTGTTGTTGTTGAAATAGATATTGTAATCAAATCAATCATGCTAAAAACCAAGCTTCTTCAATTACTGATATAGCCTTGATTACCATGCTCTCGATGCTTGTTTTAGCCCATATAACGCCTTCTTCAGCCGACAAACCTTGTTCACATCCTCATGAATGAGAAAACCATCTGGTTGCTCGACATACACTTCTTCCTCCAAAATTCCATTCAAGAATGCTGATTTGACATCCATATGGAACACTTTGACCTTCTGTTGCACTGCAATGGCTATGAATAATGTTATTGTCTCCAGCCTTGCTACCGGTGCTAATGTCTCATCAACGTCAATACCCTCTATTTGGTAGTATCCCTTGCACACTAGTCGTGCTTTGTTCCGAATCATTGAGCCATCTTCATTCATCTTGTTGCGATTTACCCATTTAGTCATAATGACATTCTTGTCTGTTGGCCTCGAAACAATCTCCCATGTCTGATTCTTCTCAATATGATTTAGCTCTTCATTCATGGCATGAACCCAGTTATCATCATCAGTTTCATCATCAAATCATTTTGACTCAACCTATGATTGTAATGATATCTACTGCAGTGATTTCATTCTTCTTATCTGAACTGGATCTCACTGATCACTGATGATATTCTACCTGTCAATTTCAGCTCGACTCTTTGTCTTTTGTGCAGAAAAGGATTTTACTTCCTTGTACTCATCATCAGTATCCTCTTCTGAATCATCTTCAGAAACTTCTTCTCTCCCTGAGTCTCTTACCACTTCTTCACTTTTAACAGAAAACTTTTCATTGTGTCATTGTTCAATGATGTCATTTCTTTGAACATCTTCTCTCACATTTTTGTTGACACACATTTGATTTTTCTCTCACAGATTCTTGGTATCCTGAAAGCAGTCAACTGATACCACATTGTTAGAGAAAAATAGATAAGCATGAGATGCATGATTATTTCTGCTTTTCTGACAATAAGTCTTCCCTCGATTAAAAAACTCTTAAGCTGATTCATCAAATTATTTATTTGATGGCTGTTGCATCGGATTTTGTTATTTAATACTCCCCCTATGTTATGAAACCCTTCATAAGGTTAGGCCCAACTTTTAAACCCATAACATTATTCTTATTTTTTGATTCATCTATTCTTATATTCCACTTAGAATTGATCCATTAACAAAATCTCTAAGCCTACTGAGTTGGAACTTGGTGTAGGAAACAAGAGGTAGATTTAATAACACAGTCACTTCCTAGTGTTCTCTGTTTCTCCCTTTCTTCTTTAACTCTAGTACCTGATCTAGAGCATATTACTTCTCCTCTTTGCATCCATAGTTGTCACTTCCCCTTGGATCATATTTCCATACAACCTGAAACACAAAAATCATCAGTTAATAGAATTTATATACCTAGGGAGAGGGGATTCTTCCAGACTCCTCAAGATGAGGATTGCGGTTGATCCTGATGGTTCAACCCTTTGATTCTTTCTTGGATCGAATCACACTCTTTTCTTGCTTCCTCCAGCTGTCTAGACAAGTTCAACAGCTCTGGCCATATGACTAAGCATTCATTACCTACATGTTGAGTCTTTTTCTGAAATAATGATTCTACAGACCTGGCAATTCCCTCAATTTTGTGTTTAAACCCACTAGTACACATTTCTATCTTTTATGTTCTACCAATATTCCATTTTCCTTGATTATTTATCTGAACAGGAATCTCTTTTCTTTCCATCTTCCCTTCCTTCTTCCACCATTGCATGAATTTTCCTTTTTCTTCCAGTCCTCTCTATGACACATGACTCGTGAATTTTTCAACGCATTCTTTTTTTATCTGTCATTTATCATATTTATGAGTCATCACCATATTTTTCATTGGTGGTGGGTCCTCCATTGAACGTTCATTCTTCTTTATCACAGCTGGAGTAGTTCTCCCCTTAATCATCCAAGTTTGTTCACATTCTCTCTTTGAGAGCTGTTGTGAGTATAAAAGAGGAGGTGACTGATACACCTTTCGTTCAGCTCCATGAGATTCCCCGTAGGCTCTACGCCTATTCTCAAACTTACCACATTGTCTCTCAGTTTAGAATTATTCATTATGCATCACTGGGGTTGAGAATCTCCTTTAGAGTCTATTTTCCTTTCTTTCTTTCTTCTTACTCATTTCATCATTTCCCTGTCGAGATGTTGATGCATTTTGAGTTCTTTCTCTGACATTGAGCTTCTGGGATTTCGGGAACATACTCATTGTGTGTCCTTTTATTCCATAGTAATAGCATCTGATAAATGCTTTCCCCTGAGAGACTATTCGCTCTAATTTCTTATTACGCTTCTTCTTATTCTCAAATTTATCAATGTTTCTATTTTCATATCCTGAGATGTATTTCAGAGCCTCTGAACAGAAGCTTGATGTGTGGCCATGAATCCTGAAAAAGTAAGACATGTCATCATTTCCTTTTGATATATTTCTCTTAGGCCTATCTCCATCACCTAGATGATTTTCTCCACTTCTGGAACTATTCACAACCTTCTTTCTGTCATGCACAGAAGGGGATTCATCAAACCTAATACCAATTTTTCCCAAACTGTATGGTCATTGATCTTAGAAAATTTGTCCCTGCCTCTTTTCAGAAATATAAAATTTTCTTTTCATTTCATTATCACATACTGAGGGATAATCAAATAGGAAGTGCAGGGCATCCTTCATTTTAAGCATTCCTCTAGCATTGGATTTCTCCATTTCCTTCTTCACTGATTCTAGTTCTTCTTCCAAATTTTGAATTTTCATATCCCTTGATTCATGTTGGGAATTGAGTTATTTTCTGATATTCTTTCCACAAGTCATCTCATCTTCCACTTCACGCTTCATCTTATCAACCATGTCATTTTACACCTTTACCTTCAATTTCTCTTGAGCAACAGAATCAGAAAAACATGCATTCTATTATTATAGACTTTGATTCTTCTGAACTTATGCAGACAACTGTGTTGCTAGATCATCATTTCTAGCTTTAAGATTTTGAACTTCATCTGACTGTTGATTCTCTTGGTTATCAACAGATTTTTGTTTTCCCATCACTTTAGACACCTTTTGAAGTTCTTCACCTTGAGAATAGTTCTTTTTCTTTAGCTCAGTAGCTACATCACTATGTCTTTGATTTAAAATTCTTATCTTGTTGTTCTCAATTTCTAGTGCTTGGATCCGAATGTCTTTAGACTTAATTTAATCGTTGTTTACAACGTCACTTGGAATATCAGGTTCTTCGATGCACATGACTTGATCTTTTACTTCTCCATTCAAGACATCGATCTACCTTTTCTGTTCTTCAATCTTAAGATTATACTCACCAACTGATTCTGAGTTCTCTGGTGCTGATAACATGAGTTTCTCAATTTTATCCATTATCTCAGACTTCTCTTCTTATTACTGCTACATATAGAGTTTGGCATCGCGAAAAACTTTGTTAGCTTTCTTGGTTTTGGCTCTCCAAACATATATATCTTCAAGAGCAGCCTCTAACTCAGATTTCATATATATTCTTCCTTGAATTCTTTCTTCTTCATCATCACTTGTTTCAATATCTCTTTGAAGTTTATGTACCTCTCTCATTACTGCATCATGATTGAGTGAATTAATCTTTTCCCTATCAGATTCATCCAGACCTTCCTTCAGTAAGCTGTTTGATTATTTTAATTAAATAACACTTTTTCCATACACACATCCACACTGAGGAATACCACCTAACTTCTGCTTCTTCTTTGATGTTTTTCCCCTTGCCATGGCACACTGAGATAAGAGCAGACTGACTCTTTGAACACACAGATCGACTATACCAAGTCGGAGCAAACAAATCTGATAACAACAACCTTCCCTATGATACCAATTGTTAGGACCGATAGGGGCCTATATTCCCTGAGGGGGGGGGGGTGAATCAGGGTATGGATATTCTTTTTCAGAGTTCATCCTGCCCCACTGGATCTTGACCTCTTTATTACAAGGGCCACTTCGTTTGCACTGTTCTGTTTATTATGATCACTTATTTTATTCTTTATCTGATGATGATGCTTTAAATGCAACGCAGGGAAGTAAGCAGGCAGACACAGAGATTTTTACTTGGTTCACCCTCAATGGGCTACGTCCAAGGAGCATATGCCGACATGTTGCCGGTCGTACCTAATTCCACTATTCTTCACTAGATGTGGATACAATGGTTCAGGCTAGATCACTTCCATGCCCAGGATCAGTTCCTTTACAATTTTTAGGGTCAGCTCACTGCTTTCCTAAGGGTCACTCCCTGTTTCTCTCTCTCTGGCTCACTGCCGGTGGAGAGGATCACCTTCTTCCTATTCCTTCGCTCACTACTCTGGAAAGGATCCACTCACAGTTTATAGACCTGTAAGTCTCTTCATTTGCATGAAAGAATGCATCTTCCTCTGTATGTAGATGCTCAGTTGAAGTACAACTTTCACCCGTAGATGAATATATCTTTGCACCGAAGGTATCGGGAAAACTTCTAGCTTTCACGCAGCCCGAAAATACTGCCGGGAACTCAACCTTACTTGGCGTGCAAGTCAAATACGGTGCAAAAATATCGGCACGCAAGTCACAATGGGCGCGTAAGTACACATCAGACACCTACATGACACAATCTTCTTCAACTCCAAACTTGCACGACACACTTCCTTTTACGCCCAAACCAACATTGGAGCGCAACTGCCAACCTGCGCCCGACTTCTCACACTGGCGTGCAACTCCTCACACTGGCGTGCAACTCCATCTACGCGACCACACAACACCTGCATGACCACCACACCTATGCGACGGGGGCTCTGATTTCTCAAAGTGTTGATCTCCGGTCTAGAATGAAGAGGGGTTGTCCAGTATTTATAGGAAAATTGACCACCATGTGCGACGGCGCGCAAGTCACCTGCCCGACCCAGTCTCGGCGTGCAAGTCTTCCGTCCTCCTAGACACTTGCGTGACCAACTCCCAAACTTGCGCGAACCTGTTTCCTTATCCATATTTTGATATTTTGATCTTGAAAAACATATGGCACGCAAGTTTCCTATACTCCAAGTCCTCGGGGCCACCTTGTATCTGTTCTTTTGTACCGCCTCCAGATCATTCATTCCTTTATCGACGTTCTTGAATCAGTCATGGACGTTGACCTCATCTCTTGAACTCGACATTCCATCATGAAATCCTCTTTGTCAACAAATTTGTATGTCATTGTATTTCTTTCTCTACAATCACCACTCAGATGTCCACTTTCTCAACAAATACAATCACCTAAAAAATGCATCAATGATGCCTTGAGTGATTTTTGCCCAAAAATTACGGGTTAATATTTTCATAACATATGTGATATTGAAGATATCCTAAACAAACCACGTATAATAACTAGCATAAACCAATAATAAGTACATCTCAAACACATTTCTATGATACTCTTTAGAAATAACTACTTGAATCTTTGTTGGATCCAATCAAAAGCACCTATCAGATTTCACATGCAGGAAAAATTTCACTTGTCTGATCCAAAACTCATATTTCGAATGATTTCTATATAGTTAATCATCTTTTGTGGTTTGAAAAATTATATCCAAATATTCCACATTCTCCCCCTTTGGATTTTATAATGCAAAAATATCATCCATGAACACACAAAAATTATTCAAATATCTTATAAAACATTTGACTCATAAAATCCATGAATAATGTAGAATCATTGGTGATATTGAAAGGAATTACTATAAACTTAAAATGCCCAAACTGAATCTTAAATGTAGTATTTGGTATAACCATTTCTCATAATCTCAACTAGTGGTACCATGACCGAAGGTCAATATTTTCAAACCAATATGCCACTTTAATATATCAAAAAGATCATCAATCTATGAAAAATGATATTTTTTATTAATGGTGACCTATTTTAACTTTTTTAATCTATGAAATGTTTGAGACTCCCTTCATCCTTCAATTAAATGAGGACAACTGAATCTCATGGTAATCATCTATGATGAATATATCCTTTAGCCTCTCAATACGAAATATTGAATTTAGGTTAATCTACTTTATATGTCTCATTCTATAAGATGGTATAGAAATGGGAATCATACATGGGAGTAGATCAATAGTAAACTCGACCACTATATATTGATGTTACCCAAAAATATCATTCAGGAAGACCTAAAGTATTTATCACACCGCTGTAGGAAGAATACTACCAAAATAAGGGGAAACATTATCATGATACATCTCTAAAAAATGGCATGATATTACCACTGTATAAGGAACAAAATATCCCACCCATCCCGATATAGAGTCCCACCGACCATGAAAAACCTGACTAGACCTGTAAAAAGAAAAAAAAACTACACCTTACAATGATAATAGTCTATCTAGGACCTAATTTTTATCATACAATTAAAATAAAGTATCAGGTCAAAGATATAAATATAATTAATGGAAAATTTATATATCACCTTGTAATTGGTTATCATAACCTGACACATGGGGAACATAAAACCTCATTTGGGCCTCTATCTCAAAGGATTAGAATGTTCCAAAAAGTAAAACATATGTTTAGAAACAAATTTGAACATTTCAACTAACATTGATGGTATAAAATATTATGATAACGTGTATCAAATGAATCTAGTTCAATAGAAGATAAAATAATTAGCATAGCTCTAACAATTGTTGTCCTTAATTCATATTCCTTAGGCACACAAATTTTTCTGATCATATCCACATGAACATCCACCATGGACTGAGGATTAAAACCACAACACATAGATGCATTGGTAAAAACATTTCAATGCTTGGTTAGAGTATATCCTACATTCTTCCATAATATTTCCTTTCGAAAAATCACTTTTGATGTCCAGATAGTTTATAACTATAAAAATTATTAGGAGACTCCATAAATTTATGATTTTTACTACACCACCATTAAAACTAATCGGGAAAAAAATGCTACATTCTTGAGGAATAGCCTAAAACTAGTCTTAAGGAAAACTGAAAACAAATGTGCTTCTATTTCTATACAGAAGACACACCCTTGTTCGAAACTGCACTAACTAAATATCCATCCAAACTAGTATTTCAAGATATGTCTACCTCATCCCATGATACTTTGTTGAATATCTATAAAATGGTTGGAAGAAATATAAGAATAAGTATTTACTGAATATGTAACCTAAGTCCCAACTCAAACAACACTGACATTAGGTACTCATTAGTGAAAACTTCTGATTCTAGATGAACTTATTTAGAAAAATGAGAAAAATACCCCATAAACATATTCTCCGCTTAATCAATGGTTAAAAACTATCAAGTCTTTTCCGCACATCATGACTTAAGGTAACACATATGATTAATGATTTTCATAAAATAAAACAATGTAATATCCTCTAATAGCTTAGTGTGCACAATATTGTCCCACCATCTCCCATTTATCCTTTCAAACATGTAAATGGAAAAAACCAACATTGGAGTCCTCAAGAGTCTTCATGAAGTTAAAGATCCTCTCAAACCTCCCTATCCACTCCTTATATTCTTAGGGACCCTTGTCACCACCGAAGAAGGGTGGATAATACAAAGTAAATTCTAATCCAAGATAAATTAGTTGTCTGGGGTTCTTCACATCCACTTGACCCATAGTCAAAATTGTATGGAATATAGCTTCATCCAAAGAGGTTGACACTAGTGTACTTTCATACGGATCCTATATTTTAGATTCCAATATGAGATTTGGAGGAGAGATTACATATGTAATTATCTGTTATGAATAAGAGAATGATCATTCATCTTTAGAGAATGTTCCAAAGTCATAATAACATCATTAACAATTCCAATCCATGTTTTAAAACATCAATAATTTAATATTATAAGAAATTATTTGATCAAATGAAAATTCATTAAGTTGGAACATGTTCTTTTAGAAAAAAATATCAACCAATTGATTAAAATGAACTCAATCTCTTAGTCTCAAACATGTTAATTACATTCCAACCACCCATGCAAATTCATGTAAAAACACAAAAGTGAGCTACCCACGTACCCTCCCACACATTACACCCAAATTACAATGGTTATAAATCAAGTCAACTGAAGACACATATCCAAAAATAGGTAGTATTAAAACAAATTATGCTTAGAAAACCTCGGATACCATTCTATAATGAACTAACTTGGTTTAACTAGACAAGCCACCCAATAAATCCCATAATGGTTTTGATGTACAATAATATGACATAAATAATTCTTGAATACAAACAAAACATGACATACAATAGGAGTACAAAATGGGAAAAAATATAAAACCAAGAGAAATATTTTGTCATCCCAAGAAATTAAATAAATTCCCTCTTATAATAAATTTAATTTTGTTCTTATCATTATTTATATGCAACAAAATGATGGCTTGTGTTACACACAATACCATGTTCCTTTGACAGTGTATATGAAATGCAAGACCATGCTTAAAAGTTTATATAAAATCATGAGAATTTATGATATATTTGTTTTAATATTTCATTTTCAATAAATTATTTTTTTATTAATCCAATTGGTTTTATATGCACATGATTAGAAAATATCTAATTTTAAACAAAAAATTTTTTATTTTTTATAAATACATTTTGTTTCCTTTTAATGGAGAACCTATTTTAAAACTAAACTTTGGAACTTTTATAAATTTTTTTTGAAAAAATAAAATTACTTTTTTAAATATAAACACAAAAAATATATTATGTCGGAATATTAATATTATTATGTGATGTTTCGTTTTTTAATGAATTTTGAAAATACCACATTTTAATTGAAAATTGCATTTTCCTATAAACTAATTTATACGGTAAAATTATATTTTTCTTCATTTTTAAAAAAATTTGTTCAATATTTCATATATTAATCCAATTTAAGTCATTGGAATCATTTTCATATTGAATAAATATATTTAAACTTTGTTATCTTTTGGACATTTTCACATTAGAAACCTACTTTCTGGCCATGTCTATGGAATTCACATTAAATTAATTTAATCCAATTATGTGAATTGAATTTGTAAAAAATGGTATATTTATTTGGAATCAGTATAATATTTCTAGTTGAATTAGTTAAACATAATTTTTGACTATAATTATTTGTGAATGTTGTTAATATTTATTATAGTGACTATTGCTAGAACGAGTTTACTTAATGATTAAAAATAGAATATAATGTTTGTAAATGACTCAGAAAAATTCCATTAAACATTATATGGACATATTTCAACCATGTCCACATTATTATTGATTTTTAAAATTTATTTATATACTACTCTAGGAATATGTCTTATATCATATGTTAAGTAAGAAAAACACAAAAAAACATTCCTTTCCTTTAATAGTTATAAAGATTTCAAATAAAAAAACCTCCAATATTCATTTATAAAAACTATTCTTATAGTTAAATGAATTTGATTTCATGAAAATATATTTTAATTTTTTTATAGATGATCTAATTACATTAAAAACGTTACAAATTCCAATGCATGAATTATATAGGTACTAACTAATTAAAATAAATGATGCCAAAAACATTAAAATTGATCAAAATTTAAAGAATTATTATCATCGATTATTTTTTTAGATGAAAATATCATATTACATATATTTTATTTTAATATATTTTAAATAAAATATTGTTTAGATACTTTTAAATTTAAATTAAATAAATAATTTCATTTTTTACATTAATGTTATTTTATAATTAATGATATTTTTTAAATTATATTATATTACAAAAAATGATATATTATTTAAATTAATTTACATGTGTTAATAATTATAAAATATGATCCATTAATAGACCTATTTATATTTTATAATTAAAATATTGACCCCTAAATAACAAATCTCTATTAGCGTTGTTAGGGTTAAATGAGTGTTTTTTGCATTACATATGCTTCTACTAAATTAATATCTAATACGCAAGGAAATTTTATCTTATAAATTAGTTGTATTACTGTATAAACAGAGGTGATATTTTAGAATCTCAGGGTATAAATTTTCTAATATGTATAAATTTAATATTGTACTAATTGATGAATAATATAATTTATAAACTCGTTTCCCAAATGAAAAAATAAAATAAAAATAAATAAGGAAACATAAATACTTTGGAAAAATTGATAAAATTGATTTATTTTGTGTAGTGAACTTTTTTATCATCTATAATTCCTCATTAAAACATTATGTTTTCCATTTTAGAAGCATTTGAGGTAAGGGAGACCTCCCAATGTTGTTTACCTTTTAGTATTTACAATAATGTCACTCTTCCTACACTATAAAAAAGCATTCACTCTCTCCCTTCCCACACTAATAATGAAACATTATCTTATCCCAATCAGGAAAAAATAATATCCGAAAATTCCTACCTTCATACATTAATACAGAATCCAGGTATAAATCAATCCAAGTATGAATTTTGGTATAAACCAAATGGAGACACCCAAACGAAGAGGTAACATTTTTCAATGAAGCACTTTTGTCTAATTACTTTTTCCTCCCCATGAATTATTTATATATCATGATTATATAAGAAAATAAGTATAATACATATGATAATATGTTATTATGATTATAATATAACGTAAACTAAAAAAATATCCATAAAATGGGAAACACAATCACCGTTAGTGTGTAAGGAGGACTACTGCCTCATGAACTGATGCCATTCATTCATTCATTACCATTATTCAGGGTTGGGAATAAGGATAGATTTATTGTTTTTTGATATATATTATATTTATATTTCTTATATATTTCATTAATTATTATAAAACACATAACCTCATGCATTCAATGTTTTGGAAATATGATAATTTCATTTGTGGATGTGTTGACTATCGCCTCATCAAAGTGTTGTGATGCTTTCAATCATTATATGGAATTTATTAAGGATGAAATAGAAACAATATTTGATGTAATAGTCATGAATATGATACAATAATTATAATATAAATATATAAAATTTATTTTTTATTCATTTCATATGATAAGAAAATGACAATTGTTTTCTTGCATACATATGGCATATCGTCACCACGAATAATGTATTTCATTTCATATATCAAAATTTTATTGATTACTATATATAAAGATATAATTAAAATATATAATATTCCAATCATTATTTAAATATTGGTGATTATTAAATCATTATCTATTTAATACGAATGAAAAAATAAAAAATCAGAGCATTTTGAAAATAACACGGTAATTAAAACATGAAACGGTAAAAATAAATAATGAGTATTAAAAAATAGGTAATGAGATGTCATAAATGGGTTTTATATGATATAATAAATATTAATATGGTTTTTTAATTTTAAAAAAAATTTACAACCATTATATATGAGTTTAAAGTGCATTCAACAAAAATACAGTGTAATGTATAGAATTTAACCTAAATTTAAAATACATTAAAACATATTTATTAATAATAATAAATTAAAATTGATGTCATTTATATACTGAACATTTATCATTTAATATCATTATTCAATCATACTTTTTTTTATTTACTTTTTTACTTTGAATTATTGCAACCAAGGGGTTTTCACTTGAAAATTATGAATAGGTAAAAGTTATCTTTTTAATCTCACATAATTTTAATATTGTTAACATTGTCTTGAAAAAATCAATAATTTTTAATAATTTTTCATTATAAATTAAATTTATCCAATGTATCCATATCATCTATCATTGATTTTATTATTTATTAAATTATATACAATATTTATATTTGGTGTATACATTGAAAATTATCTAATTAACTAGTGAATTATTTATAAATATATATCCTTTATTCAAGATAGATATTTGAAAAGGCATATTGATTATTAGTTTAACTCACTACTCAATATAATAAGAATGATTTGGATAGTCACTAACCAGTTAGGAAACTAGTGGATGAAATACCCTCATTACATCAGTATTCTAATGAGATGAATTACGTTTCCAAATCAGATGAGTTTTTACACAGAATGTTTTAAATTTTCATGTGGATAGATCTTCTTGATAAAGGTATCATGTTCCTAGAAAATAGTAAGTCATGTAATTATGAATTTTATTATTTGACAATTTAGTTATTAAAATTATCCATGATATTTTTTTAAAATCATCTTGGGATGCATTTTTTTCTTAGTTTATTAATGTACTTGAATGTATGTTTCACTATTACCAATCTATATTGATTATTACTAATTAAATTTTGATATATTCCACTATACATAACTATTACAGTGAATTTTATCTCACCCATATTTTGTTTCCTTTCCTCATGAAATAAAGATTCTTTCACTTCATCAGTTTCAAAGATGTAGTTTATTAGTTTAGTAAATGTATTTCATTTCCATTTCTAACCCCAATATAAAATGGGTATCATGTTTGTCATCTAGTTTTCCAAAAATGATAATCTTTTTGGTCATTTGTGGTTCGATACATTTTATCTATCCCAATGTAATAATGTAAGACAATACCTCTAGCATTCTTAGGTTGGGGCATTACAATTGGTATTAGATAAATTTATTAAAAAACATGGAAACTATATTTATAAAAACAAAAATAACATAGGATAACACTAAGATATAAATTCAAGATATGTATAAAAGAAAATTCAAATATGAAATCATATTTATCCTTATTAGATTATCAATGCATAACTGTTTTTCAATTAATGTTATGTATTTTACAAGATTATACATTACAAATAATGATTCCGACTTATATGATCTAATTTAGTATATGTAGGAATTAAGAAATAGTTTCTGGTAGAAGAAATTTGAACCTAATGAATTCACATGATCCAATGGTTAATAATGATCAATTATATTATTTTCTTAATCTAATACTACAATGGAAACTAGTATCAAAAAACATTTTCATCTTATGAGGAAATAATATAATATGATAATGAGATAGAGAAAGTGTTATCTAAGTATGAATGATTATGAGGGAAGGTCAAGGAGAATAGGATAGGTGGGTAAAATATAGATAATGGTAATAAGGTAAAGAATTATTTACCCACATATGATAATTGAGGAAGTAGTCACCTAGGGTGATTATTAATAGGATTGGTATTTTTTTATTTGTTTAGAGAAAAAGGTCACCGAAAAAATAATGAAGTGTTGAAAATGAATGTAATGGTATTTTCTGTTTCAACTTTAGTGAAATAGGGAACAACAGAAACAAATTTGACAATAATCTAGGGAATATAACTCAGAAAAATCTATTTGATCTCATCAATCAGATGTTATTACAACATATAAAGAGGAAGAATTAATATGCTTATTTTTATATTAAAGAATTATTTCATTATAGTATTTTATAAATTATATACTAAATATAATAATTATATAATATAAAAGGATTTCACTGTAGTAATTTTTCATTAAGGACATGAAATTGTATGTTGAATAGTACCGATGACTAAGAAAAATTAATTAGTGATACGTTTATATTCATAGAATACATATGGTCGATGGAAAGATAACTCTTGAAAATTTATTGATACTAAGATAATGATGTTTTAATAAATAGATTATTGATTTGGATAAATTAAATTTCATTGAACTAATTACCTTGGAAGTCTTTAATGGTTTGTTAAAAAGTGGCTTATTCCATCACTGATGGAGAACACAACATTGTCAAAATTATAAAATATATCCAATAAACAATGTTTTAATAATGTAATAAAGAAGAATGCATGTTTTTAGATGGTTTTATGGTAATTAAACTTATAACCAATTTTCAAGAGAATACACGATTAAGGTGTTGAAATGTTCTATATGTGATGATTAAAGAGTTACATTATGTTTATTGAAGGTTAATGATAAATTTATTTTGGAAATTGAAATACCTTCCTTTTAAAGTGATGGATAATGTATTTCGGAAAATATAACCATTTATGATGTGCTTTTGGTTGATCATTGGATGTGATTTTAATGATTTACTTATTATTTCACTATATGATACCAAATGTGATAATAAATGGAGTAGAAATTGTTCAATGTACCACTAAAGGATATGATTGAGCTTAAAAAATAGAAACATATCAAGTATGTATATTGAAAGATATTACCAGAGAGTGAAATAAATATTAAACTATAGGAATAGGTTCTTGAAATAAAAAATTTATCTTATAGAGTTCGTATATGATTAATCAAATGATCAATTATATCATCACTGATTTATGGTTTTGAGGCCCTTAACATTATATTGAATACGTTCTTCTTTATGACCAATAATTTTAGTTATTTAGAATTTTCATCCGTTACCATGTTTTAATTTCAAACATATGTTATCCTACATGGTATCTATGTTATATGGCCATTTTTCTTCACTATCTCTTTTATTAAGTGGATATTTTTTTAACCCTTTTATGATGTGGGGATTTCAATAATGGAATGTTCAAATATCAAACCATAGATTACCGAGAACATGTCTGAATTTTATGGAATGAATTTATGTAAGAAGGAGATAATTTAACACCCAAATACAATGAATTTGTTTTTTCACAATAAATTTAATTTTTCTTCTATCTTTATTTATTCGAAACACTATTTTGTCTTTTGTTACACACAATATCGTGTTCCTTCGATAGCATATATAAAACACAAGGCCAAGCTTATAATTGTTTAAAAATCACAAAACATTATGATATATGTTTTTATATTATATATTCCATAAAATATATTTAAATTCATCCAATTTTCTTCATATGAATAAAAAATCAATTTAATCATATAAGGCGGTATTTTTCAAAAAGGAATATTATCCTGCTTTTAATTGAGCACTTATTTTAAAAATAAAAATTTGAAATTTTATTTTAAAATATTCTTTTTTGAAATCCGAACAGCATATTTAACATAGGGTTAGTTTTTGATATTTTTCTCTCAAGTTTCATTGTTTTATTAATACTTTAAATACTATATCTAAATTGAATACTATTATATCATCTAAATAGTTTATAGTGCTAAATTGTAATTTTAATTTGCATTAAAGTCAAATTATTTCAACTGTACATCTATTAATAAAATTTATTTAATTACAATCGTTTTTATATTGTATCTAGATATCAAAACATAATGATCTTTTGAACATTTTCATATTAAAATCCCACTTTTATGTCACATCTCTGGGATTATCCTAAATTACTTTTTGCCACATATTGGAATTGATTTTGAAAAAACTATGTTTCTGTATTTTGAATCAATATAGTATTTTCAGTCTAATAAGTTCATCATAATTTTTGAGCACAATGATTAGTGAATGCAGTTTAAATTAGATATAGCGATTGAGGTATGAAATATCATACATAATGATAAAACATATAATATATGGTGTGTAAATGACCCAAAATGTGTCAAGCACCTATTTTATTGACATATTTATAACCTATCAACCGTAGTGTCGATTTTTCGAAGTTATATGGTTTATATTCCAGGAAAGTGACCTATATAATAAGTTAAGCAGAATAACCAAATGACCAATCCATTCCTTTAATACTTATTGTTCTTTGTGATAGGGAATAAACACCATATATTTAGATATAAATTTTATTTTAAAATGATAATGACTATATTTTTCATGATTATTTATTTATATTTTCAGTAAATTATGTAATTAAATTAAAAACATAACAAACCCCAATAAATATATTATTTAGTTATGAATTAAATTTAATAAGAAATTCTAAAACATTAAAATTAAAGTAATTTTAATGAATTTTTGTCTTAAATTATTTTTATAGATTAATATATCATGTCATACATCTATGAAATTATTATATTTTAATTCTAATTTTTAATATTTTTAATTTAAAATTTAAAAAATAATGTCAAAATTGACATTAATATTATTTTAGAATAAATTTTATTTTATAAAATTCCTTTAAATTACTAAAAAATCTATATTATGCCAAGTTATTTTTATGTGTTAATAAATAAAAAATAAGTTTCATTAATGGGTAAATATATCTTTTATAATTAAAATATTTACCCTTAAATAGTAAAAACATTTATATCATTGTTATGGTAAAGTAGTGACATTGCAAATTACACATGATTCTATTGAATTATTTGACATCACATATAACATTTTTATCATTTTAATTAAATGTAAAATTTTAGAATAAATTGGTCTAAATTTTATAATATGTCACCCATTAAATTAATATTAATTTATGAGTTAAATTGGCTATAAACATAAATACCTAAATTAAAAAAATGAAAAAAAAATATAAAGGCTAAGGAAGAAAATGATATAAATAATTTTATTTTGTGTTGTGTGAGTGTGTATTGACCATAATTCATATTTAACATGTTATTTTTCCATTGATTAATAACATGATGTAAGGGAGACCTCCTAATAGTGTTTTTTTAGTATTTACAAGAATGCCACTCCTCCACTATAAAAACGCATTCAATAGTACCTTATATAAACCTCCCAATAAAAATTAGATTGTCCAAACCCTAAGAAAAATAATCTACCAAAATCTCTAACCTCATCCTAGAATCCTCCCTTTTTTAATTAATCATGCCAAGGAAGTATTTTTGTATAATCCAAAACTAGTTACTAGAAGTAGTGGTAATGTTCTTCAAGGAAGAACATTTATTTAATTTCATTCTCCTAACATTCAACTGTTTTTATATAATTGGTATAAAAATACCAAATTATAGTCAATATATGAAGATGTTGTTGTAGTTAGATTTCTGCCCTAGAACCAACTTCTGTGTACTTTATGAAAACTTGTATTCATAGTTTTGAATATTAACATTCTTCTTATTACATCATAGTTGTTCTTCTTCAAAACACAGTTTGTGATAATGTCCCATGATAAGTTATCGAAATAAAGGGTAATAGAATATCCTCAATATAATGAGAACCCATAAGTGTTATGATACTATATTAAATATATGATAAATAGGTAAATGATATCATTTTGAGTAAAACAATGATACATGCTATCATGGGTGGATACTCATTGGACTTTGAGGTGCCTTCTCATGGTGCACACCCTGGGTAATATCATATAGGATGTTATAAGAATGAGAGCTACCAATATGAAATCCACATTTACATGTATTATTGGTTATTTTTATCTATTGGCATGTAAATTGGTATGTAGTCATTATGATTATTATTAATGAGTATTAGGAATCACGTAATATGATGTATGGATGAAAACAATGATGATATATGTTCACGGTGAGGTATGATATGTTGGGAGCATCATGGGTAATACTAAATTAATGAATAATGGGAGAAATTATTTATACCTTCACTTCTTTAATGGAATTTTATATTTCAGGCCCTTTTATGGAAATTATATGGCCGAAATAAATCCATTTCCACAGTGTACAATTGAAATGTTCAATTTTCCATATGTCAAAGAAACAAACATAGAGCACATAAGATGATGGCACCAGCACGAAACCAACTTGATTTGGTAATTTATTATAAAGGGATTACATTACACATCAACTATTTATATGAGTTATAATTTCACTACATCATTGAATTATTTCTCTATGGGGGCCTTGGCGTGTTTCTAGACACTGAAATTTCTCTTTAGGCCGCTTCATCTAATCCACTATGAAAGAGGACAAAAGGTTCACACACTGTGTATATCCAGAATCTTAGTTAAATAATATATTATTATATAATAATTAACAAGTTGAATAAATATTATTCCTCTGTTTAGATTATTAATTATTCATGTATTTTTAATCACATTTAAATATTTATTTTCTATTTGATAAATATAATATTTATATATTTAATGGTGAATAGTGAAATGATATTTATTTATTTAATAAATTTTCATTATTTAAGGCCCAATAAATATTATTAAGTAATGGAAGACCTACATTAATGGTCCAAATATAAAAAATTAATAATAAATATTATTTTATGAAAAAAAAATTAATTAATTCTCAAGTAAAGAGCAAGTTGAGAAATATTATTATTAATTTTATTTCACATGGTTTTCCTAAGAGATGAAATAACTAATAAATGTCATCAGTGGAATTATTTTATTTTATTCTTAGTCATATATAAACACAATCATATTTTTTTATCAATAAAAAAATCATTTTTGTTGTTGTGAAAAGTGGATTTAGAAAATCCTCTCAACACCTTGAATGTTTTCTTCTCTAAGAACACCCTAAAGAATAGATATCGATCAGATTGTACCTCCTACTCTTGAGTAAAGAAGAGATGTAGAGAACCATTTGTAATTCATACTCAAGGAGTTGAATTGAAAATGACACAAGTGCGAGGATATTCAATTCTATCACCCAGATATTCCTATGGTGGTGTTCGGAGATTTGAGGAACACATGTTAATCACTTCTAGAGGTAATCAACTTTTATTCCTACAACATAATGATATAACAATAATGATCATTTTTTAAATCCGTAGATAAAAAAGAATATCATCACGTTAATTATTTATTTTATTAAAATAATTATAATTTCAATGTGATGATTATCTCTCTTTTTTGGAATTATATCCTTGGTCTATACTCTTTGATTCAATTTCGTAGATCCCAAAAATTATCACTGTGTAAATCTAAGAATGATCATTAATAAGGGAAAATGAAAAATTTGGGTACCACCCCTAACATTCTTCCACTATTACATGAACCAATAGTGTTTTCATGTTTATGACCAACACTCACACTCATCCATCAAATGGGATACACAATGATTTTGTGTGTGTATGACGGTGAACTGCCTCACAAAACAATCTCATTTTTTCTTCCATTACTACTATTTAAGGTGGAGAATAATTGTGGATATATACTTTATATAATATATTTATGATATTTATAATTAATTTATGATTCTTTTATTATTATATAATACATAATGTCATGATTTCCATTTTGTGGTAATACGATAACATTGTTTTTTGATGTGTCGACTACCACTTCCTCAATGCAATGTGATGTGTTCACACATTACATGTAATCTAATAATGATTATAGAAATAAACCATTTTGATTTATGTGATATAAATATTATTTGGAAATTATAATACACATAGATATAATTAAATTTTTATTATGTTAATATGACAAGAAAATGAAAACAATGTCCATGTGTACGTACGACCTACACTCTCCATGAATGATGTATTTCCATTCCTATATCCATATTTTATGGATTTATATAAATAACAATATACTGAATATATATGAAATCCACATCATTATTTACAATCTTTATAGGAAAAATAATGTTCTATGTATTATGAATGAAAAGTAAAAAGTCAAAACATACTAAATAAACAAGGTAATTATCCCTCGAAACAATAAAAGTAATGAAATATTATTAAAAACATGTAATTCTATGTTACAAAAGAATTATATATGTTATAAAAATCATTATATGGTTCTACTATAATTTAATAAAAATATTTAAACCATTATACAATATGTTAAAGAGAATTCAACCAAAAGGGAGCATAAGGTAAGAAATTTCATCTCAATTTTCATTCCATTGAGTCATATTTGTTTTTAAGAACCAGTTTACATTTATGTGATGTATATAAATCCAAATTTAAATTTCATATCACGATTCACCCATAATATATGGTTTTTAAATTTTTACTTTGAATTATTCCGTCCAAGGGGGTTTGAATTGAAAAATATGAAGTGGTAAAAGTTACTATTTCAATCTAGAATTATTTAATTCTTTTTATCCTTCTCTTTAAACAGTAATTATTCGGTAATAATTTATTATTTTAAATTACATTTCTCTATAATATGCTTTTCATATACCATGGATATGATTATTTTCAAAAATGTATGTCATTTTCACAAATTGTTTATACTTTAAAATTAATTTGAATAACTAATGAATTACGGATAAATCAATATCCTTTACTCAATACGTATATTTTAGAAGGAACATAATTTATGAGTGTAATCTATTATTCGATATATGAAGAATTTGTAGAAAATAAACTATGGGGGATGGTGACCAGCTAATACAAGATTTTTGATGCATCAGTACTCTCATGAGATGAATCAATTGGCCTAATCAAATGGTTTTTTTCCAACATGTTTTAAAATGTATCAAGGATATATCATAATGATAAAGGTATCATGTTCAAAGGAAACCTGACATAAAACAAGTAAGCATTTCCATTATTGATAATATTTTTATTTTTATTATCCATGGTATTTTTTCATCAATGTTATCTTTGGATGCATTTTTATTTTTAGTTTATTGATTTAATGTAATGCATGTTTAGTTATTATCTCACCATATTTATTATGCCTTAATAATTAAGGATGTATTCTATTTCACATAATCCTTACTAACCATTTGAGATAACTGTTACTTTTTTTCCTTTCAGTGTTGTATGATGTTGGATTCTTGGAATGAGTTTCAAGGATTTAGTTTATTAGATTTCTATGTATTGTATTCCATTTTCTATCCCCAATTTAAAATGAGTATAATTCATCTAATCTATTTATCCAAACATCCAAACATTTATGATCCATTGGGATTTTATACCTAGTATATATGCCAATGTAATAAAGTAATGCGCCAGCATTGGGATTTTGTGGTCTAGGAATTACATATACAATCCAATCAAAACAAGATAAACTATAATATATAGAAAGAAGATACCAATAAGTCTCTGGGTGACTGAACATCACCACCAAAGCATCCCAAGTGAAATTAAGATTCAATATGAGATGTCAATATTCCATAATATGTCATTCCCTTTGTGAAAATCCTATAATACAACATCTATTACTTCCCAAATGAAAAAAGTTTTTGATAATAATTCCTAGTATGATACCATCATGTAGTATATAAAAGTTATAATATTAAGAATACAATAGATATATCTTTAAATATATAAATATTTTTAGAATTCATTTTTATAAATCCAAACCCAATTATAAATCATTTTCATTAGTTTTTTTTCATAAAATAATTTTTTATCCTCAAGTTAAGAATATGAAAAGTATATGTACTATGATAATTAATAATATACACACACTAAATGATAAAAATTTAAACACATATACATGAAATATCACTTTATATGACACAATGAACGATAACCTCATGAGAAAACATGTGAGAAACAATCCATAAAAAATCCATCATGGGTTAAAAATTTATATATGAGAAAATCACTCAATATTGCAAAGTATCCTATAAAAATATAAACTAGACATAATAGATTCTAAACCCAACATATTTTGGAAACAAGAAATAACAACTCCTACCATAGTCCATCTATTTCCCAAATGCAACCCCTAATAGTTCCACACACACTAGGGTCACCAATATCCCTTCCCCCGACACATCCAACCTTCCCAAATATCAATAGTAAAAATTCCATTTCCAAACCACGATCATAATTAATAGAACATTTTTTAAGCCAAAAAAATTCTATTCGGTGTTTGAGAACCCATTTCCAAATCAAATCCACCATTAGAGCATTTAATCAAACAGTTTGTGTTAAAAAACAATTTTAGAGGAAACTCCCATTAAAAGAATGAATATTTCAAATAAATAAATTGAAAACATAAAAAAATAAAATTAGAGGAATAAACCAAAGAAATTTCTTGTTTGTGATAATTATTTCCTACAATTGAACCATTGTATAGAAACACCACCCTCAGAATGGAGGTAGAATAATCCACCTTCAAAAACGTAGGTCATGGATGAGTAGATCAGGTCATCATGATACTAGTACAGATGAAAAATATAAATAATCTATAAAACCCAATAAATCTATAATCACATACTATTTGGTTTCCGACAATATGAGAGGAGAATAAATCTAGTATATAACTTCAATATAGATGGGAAGCCAGATCAAACCTGCAACATAGCTTTTTGTAATTCATTAAAGAATGATGTAATTACTCCTAAAATCTAATGGTAGAGACCTAAATATTGTTGTGTAATGGTTAGGAAGATAAAAAAATATATTTTGGGGAAATTGATCATTAAAAATAAAATGGTAAAAAGGGTAAAATCTTATATTTTAATTGTTCTAATGGAGGTCATATGATTACATAGAGTATTACCCACGATTGAATTAACTATGTGCCTTAAATATCCAACCCAAATATCTACACTAGATAGTTTCATGCGTTTTATTAATTGCTTTTAAACCATTATCTTACTGTTAAAACAAACTCTATTCAAAAGTTTCATGGGTTTTATGGGGGGATGGGAGGTTAGGGAAATTCTTGCACAAAATGTGTGACACCGCTGAATAACTACAAAACACCCCACATCATTAAATAAGAATCTTATATAGTTTTTTATCCTAAAAAAACAATAAACATTCCACTATAACCTCATAGAGCTATAATATATGGTCAATTCATTCTTAAAAAATTATGTACCTTAACAATGTGTCCTGACAGTTTTCTCTGAATTCCATTTTTCTATCATCGATTCACTGAATATCATTGGGCCCCAAAAGAGAAAATGCATGGCCAAAATAATGCATACCTTTACATTTATGGTTTTACAATAAATATAATATATGTGTGTTAAGTCCATCATTATATCCATGCATGAATGGTGGTTATGTAAAATGAATAATATCGGTTCTTGAGGTGGTTGTTCGTCATAAAAACTATGGAGAATTTTGCTTACCATTTTATTGAATGGAGTATTGATATCGGTCATGAACCTAACATAATAACATATTAGTATATTGAATAAATTGATTATGTTATATAATCATGGATTAATATAATATTAATGATGTGTTAGATGATAAAAAAAAGAATCTCATTTAAGAACATTACATCCTCTTTAGATGACCTCTTTAGATTTGCACACAAAATCCTTCCTATGGTGGATTTATGATAAAACATTGTACTAGGATATTATAAGGGGGCAATTAAGTGATTTGGTAATGTTTTTTCTGACCCAAATTTCTTTTTAAGTGTGATTTATGGAGGATAGAGGTGGCCTTTTATAACTGTGGGAGAGGACATGCATGGAATATATGAGAAGAATGCATTACACCAACGTCTTTGTCTTGTAAACAGCCTCCAAAATGGGTCATTATTGAACCTTGTAGGTAATTTAATATAATATGTAATTAAAATGGGTGTCCAACATGTTCATAATGTCATTTTTAACCCTTATCTTCTTTATTTAACCCCTGGTAAATTAGTGTTAATCTTAAAAGTGATAATTATTTTTTTCTGGTTTAAATATCCATAATTATGAAAAATTAAGATGGCCTTATTATATAATATAAATAATTATAATTCAAAATATATAATCCATTTTACTAAATTTAATTCATATATATGGCATAATACAATTTAAAAGTTTAACCATGGATGTGATGAAAATGAGTTTTGAAAGAGGAAAATCTCATATGTAGGGATGGTTTTAATATCCAAATTCAATATTAAATTTATTTTAATGAAATAAATAAATAAATATTAATATAACTGAACTAAAAAAGTAAATCTATTTTAAAATATAATTTTAATATGTGAATTATATAAATGAAAAGTTAGTTTTCAATAAAAATATGAATTTGTCACTATTCATCGAAATATTAAACAATTTATAAAAATAAAAAAATAGACCTTATGATTATTTTTATATTATTATTAAAAATTGAATATTATTTTATCAATTAAATTTTATATGTTTGTTGAAAATTATTTTTGAATTATTTTTGCAAAGCATGAATAAACAATGAATTAGAAAATAAATATATTTCAAAAATATATATTTATTTTAAATTGTTATTATTTTATTTATAATAAATAGAAAAAAAGATTTTACATAATATTTTTTTATAATCCATTATCTTAAATTGGATTTCTATTTTATAATGGTATACTATATTAATGTTTATTTAATCTTTGTGTTACATGTTCCACAATTTATCAAAGTAATTAAATGTAACAAAAATATTTTGTGGGTTGTTTAAGCTTGGTGTTTCATGTCTCGTATGATATAATATAGAAAAAAATATTTTATAATCATATCTTGAATCCTTTAGTTCAAAAAACTCTTTTTACATAATTATTTAGATAAAAATCACATTTTTTTGTTCATTTATATTAAAGAGACGACATTGGATTATATTTCATTTCTCATTCGTAATAATGTGATTATTGAGGTTTTAGGATCTTTTCTCCCCTAAACCAGCCATGTATGAGATATTTTTTTGATCATTAACTTTTAGCTCTTAGAAAATGTTGGTCATAAAGTAAAAAAAATTAAAGAACTAAATTTTTTGTAACTGAGAAATAAAAAAAGAAAAGGTATCAAAGTATATCATATAAATGGAGAAGTAAATAAGATGATAAGAATAAAAAAACTAGTTTGATGAATCCAAATGATTTCTCAATAAAAGAGTAGTTATCTTATATTTAATATGGTCATGATTATAAATAGTGGTAAAATATTAAACACTTTCTGTTGAGTGGTTTTTCTGACAGTATTTATCTCTCAACTAGTGGATGAATTGTGTTTCATTGAAATTACTATAAAAATCACTAGTTGAAAACATTCCTATAATAACAGTACAAAACTATGGTAGTAGGAATTGATACTATTATTATAGAATACAATCGTTCATAAGAATGTGATCACTAATAATGGTGTGTTTGTTGTATATATACATAGTTAGGAACTAAACATGTCCAAAACTCATCTACAACCACAGTTAAAAACCAAGTTCATAGATCGTGGTTGATTTTCATGATCTAGAAAACCAGCATATACCTCGTTAGTAGAGGCTCCTACATTGAATCCTAAAGACCCAGGATAAATCCCCGTGGGGGGTGAATTTTCTTGTTACTGTTACATTACATTAGTAGTTACTGTTGTAAGTATAAGGCCCCAGCCTTAAACCTTACTTAATATTGAATTAAATGAATACTTTACATTGAGGATCTTTTCAGGTTTAGAGTTTTAGAGAATTAGATCATAAAACATGTATTACATTCCACATTTAAGCAAAGTGGTTACATAAAAGATAGTATTCATTTTTTCCCATCAACGAAAACATATTTAAAATATAACATGGATTATTTATTGAAACTTCCTTGACATTATCATCATATCATGTACCTTTCCCTTGACCTGTGAAAAACATTTCAAAAAACTTGGGATGAGCATAAAAAGCTCAGTAAGGGTTATAAAAATATGGAATGGAAACATGAGTTCATATATACATAAGAATGAAATCATACTTTACCCATAAAACATAGGCACTTTAACATACCTCATCAAATCATGAATAAATCACAGAAATCATAAGACATAAATGTAACTTGAGGCATTCATAACATTCTTACGTAGGGAGTAACCGTCTTGGTTACGTTTGGAATACCCATCACAGTATATTCCCTAAATCTCTTTGGAGAAACCTTAACGTTTCACTCCTTCGTGTTACCCAATGCATTGGGGAGCTATATCGGGCTCACCCTCCCTTAGTTTATCACGGAACCACCCATCTTCATAATAATGCCCAAGAACCATAACATAATCGTATCACATAAAACATGCATAAAGGAATCATAACATTTCCACCATTCAATCACAAGATATCAATACAACACATTTATATAAAAACATTATGAAAACCATTTTCAATACCAAAATAAAAGAAAAGTAAAACATGGTATTTATTTTTCTTTAAAAAAAAGTATGGCTTGTAGAGGAAGCCGAAACTCAAATAATCACCACGGTGGCGGAGAAGTCGTTGTCGCCGCATACGTACGACAAAAAAACATTCCCTTTTATCATTTAGTAAATTCTTCGTATAAAAAAGATTCCTTTTTAATAAACATAAAAGTCAAAGGGGTTTATACACCGTATAAAAGAAGGTTGTGTATAAAATAAAATATGCCTCAATGAAAGGATATTGAGACGAAGTCCCATACCTCGTATCCTACTTGACTTGATCGTTCTTTAATCTCCTGAATAATAAACATGAGTTAATTTCAAATTTCTTAAGAACCTTTTTCAAGTTCATTACTTCTTTTATATCACTTATTACCATGTCATGAACACTATGTAATTATTTTAGTTAATAACTGTGGTTTTAACGATCATTGGTACTTGATTCATAATATGCTCTTTATAATTACAGGTTGTTCACATATCCATTATATCCAGAGTTATACTCATGATGTATATATCATATATAAAATATATATCCAGTATATACATACATTTATACAATTACACAATGTTTAGAGGTAAGAAATGAAATTCAGCGTTCATGGAGACAGTAAGCCGTACGTACGCATGAACGCTACATTCATTTCTATTTCGTATTTTATGGAATTAAAACATAATGATACATAATTGTATTTTAATTTAGGTATGGTATAATATATAATATCATTTAATATATCCTTTATACATACCACATATGGTATTAACGAATCAAATCACTTTGAGGGGGCTGTAGTCCGCACTTCCTAAAATGAAGATATCGCATTTACTCATAATGGTAACCATAAAGATATTCCATAAATGAAAAATACAGAAGCTTAAGTAAAACATAAACATATTATATATAATATATAAATATAGTGACATCTTAATTTCCACCTTTGAAGGTGATATATGAGTTTTGAACAATCATTGTTTCGTGAGGCAGAAATTCTCCATCCACGGAAACAGTATCTTCTTTAACCATTAGATGTAGGTGTGTGTAAGTGTAGCTCTAATCCTTCTTATAACTACATCCTAGTATATGTAAGATACTGTTGTTGTTTCAAATTAAATTAATAAAAAGAGTTTAGGGGGTTGGAGAAGCAAAATTAAACTAAAGAACACAAGAGAAGACACTGCCTTTAAATCGGGTAACTATTTTTTATTTGAGCTCAAAGCCTTCCTTGGGAAGACTTATGCCAAAATAGAGGCTTCTAGGAGTAATATAGGGATGTGTAGAGACAAAATGGGTAGGGGTTGGCCGAGCCAAAGTCATTGGAAGTGTGGGTAAGGAGGTAGAGGTGGGGGCCTTTTATAATAGGAGAGGAGGGGCACTCTTGGAAAGTAATGAAATGTTACTTTATTTTAAAATGTGATTCGGATTTAAAAGATCCCAAATTTATATAATTCTAGGATAAGGTGATAAGGGTTATAAATACACCCATACAATTGGTTTTGGACATGTTTAGGTCATATATTGTACATTATCTTTTCATTTTATTTAAATCGTTAAATAATGAGGTAATCGCTGCAACATCATGGTGTCATAACTAATTTAATTTATTTAATGTCTAAAAATTATAGAAAAACTACTATTATGTAGGAAATCTTTTTATCTTGGCAATGAATATATATAGTCAACAATATGACTTGTATTACCCCATTTAAAAATTGTTTTAGTAAAACAACTCATGTTTGTTTCATTTTTATTTTAACATTAAATAAAAAGATATTAATGTCATTTTCATACCAAAGTGGCTCCATGGGGTCCCCAAGTTGACCCATTGATTTTCATGGTCGGCCATGACACATCCAATAAGTTTAGGACATGTGTAAAGCTCATATGATATTATTAAAACATTATTCATACCTTAAATTACACTAATTACGTCTTATCGCGATTAAAATCTTAAAAGTTACTATTCACCAAAAAATTATTTTAATCCCATTGAACCACATTTTACATATTAATGAAAACCATGTATGTCGGATTTTTTAAATTCAAAGCACAGAAGTGGTAAAATTTCATTTAAATTGAAAATCAGTTTTTATAAGTACCTCTTAGTGGTTTCACTATTCATCAACAATTGAAGTTTTCCAGAAAAAAACCAAAACATCACCCTAAGATATTTTTGATATTCCGAATTCAAAAATGATGTATATTTTACAAAATTCAAAACATATTATTTACATTAATTAATTTAATAATTAATTCCCGCTGTCATAGAAAATAGCGTGTTTTTATGAAACAAAAAGTATCAAAAGATTGACACTAGTTCAAGTCTGATTTCAAAGTTAAATTAATTCCATTGACCAATATTGGATTAAATGGTAAAAATATATTCTAATTGAACTTTAAAACCAATTCAAAATATAATCTAATCACAGAAATAAATTAGATTAAAAAGTGGTTTTGAATTAAATTACAACATTTTTCACTATTCATTAAAAAATGAACTTTATCAGAAAAATACCAAAAATTCACACAATGTAAATTTTGATGTCCCAATCATAAAGAATAAGTTTATTTTGACAAATAGATCTTATAAAATTGTCAAAAGATAGATTTAAAAGATGGTTTTCCATCAAAAGGCAGTAAAACAATCTTTTAAATATATTAGTGTATTCCAGGCTTAAGATTGGCTTTATTCTCATTTTAAGCCTCTAAAACACTATATAATTCATTAATAGACATAGATAAAAATATCTACTATTCATTACTTACTTGGGATGTTACATCCTTCCACCCTTTAGAAAATTGCGTCCCCGCAATTCATTTACTTATCGAATAAGTGGGGGTATTTATCCCTCATTACATTTTCAGATTCACATGTTGCCTCTTCAATCATGTGGTTTTTCCAAAAAAAAACCTTTACCTGATGAATAACCATATTCCATAACACTTGCTCACTATGGTCTAGAATCTGGACCGGTTGTTCCTCATAAGATAGGTTCTCTTCCAGCTGAACTACCTCTGGACTCAAAACATGGGATGGATCTGGCATGTACTTACTTAACATGGAAACATGAAAAACATTGTGTACCTGAGATAAACTCGGAGGTAAAGACACTCGATAAGAAACTAATCCAACTCTCTCCATAATTTCATATGGTCCAATGAACATTGGACTGAGCTTTCCTTTCTTAGCAAATCGCATCACACTTTTCCATGAAGATAATTTGAGAAAAACATGATCACCTACCTCAAAAGAGAGATCCTTCCACCTATTGTCCGCATAACTCTTATGCATGCTTTGAGCTGTTCTCATGTGTTTCTGTATCAGCTGAACTTTTTTTTCCAACTCTTCTACCAATTCTGGTCCCATTAACTTCATTTCACCCACTTCATCCCAGAAAGCTGGAGTTCGACACCGCTTCCCATATAATGCCTGAAATGGTTCAATCTGTATACTGGAAGGAAATCTATTATTATAAGAAAATTCAACCAAAGAAAGATATTGGTCCCAACTTCCATGATAATCCATTTAACAAGCCCATAGCATATCCTTCAAATTCTAGATCGTTCGTTCTGATTTCCCATCAGATTGAGGATGAAAAGCTATACTAAAATTTAATTCAGTACCCAACGACTTCTGAAGGCCTTTCCAAAAGTTATAAGTGAACTTGGGATCATGGTCAGATAAAATGGAGAGAGGAACTCAATGTAACCTTAATATCTCTTTAAGATACAAATGGGAAAAGTTGATCTAGGGAAAAAGTATCTCGTATATCAAGGAAATGAGCAGATTTGGTCAAGCGGTCAACAATAACCCATATTGCATTATTACCTGGAGATGTCTTCGGTAATCCCACAACAAAGTCCATGAATATATTCTCCCATTCCCACTCTGTCACTGGTAATGGATGAAGCATCCCTTTCGGTATCTGTCGCTCTGCTTTAACCTGTTGACAAGTCAAACACTTCATAGTAAAATCAGTAATATCTCTTTTCATTCTTTCCCACCAGTAATACTCTCGAAGATCTCTATACATTTTAGTATTGCTAGGATGAACTGAAAACGGAGAACTATGAGCTTCACATAACAACTCTCTCTTCAACTGTGAATCACAAGGCACACACAATCTCTTCCCAAATCTCAAAACACAATCATTATCAATGTTGAATTCAGGCAACTTACCCTTCTGAACCAGCTCTACCTTTTTCTGCAACTCACTATCTTGCTTCTGTGCTTGCTTGATTATGTCTGATAGAGATGATCTCACTGATACCTAAAACAAAATATAAGAACTTCCTGCATCAACAAATTCTATTCCAAAGTTCATCAAATCAAGAACCAAAGGATCTCGTTCCAAACTTAGCATAGTTAATGAAGCATTACTTTTCCGACTCAAAGCATCAGCCACTTTATATGATTTTCCAGGATGGTATTGAATTGTACAATCATAATCCTTGATTAATTCCAGCTATCTCCTCTGTCTCATGTTCAAATATTTCTAAGTGAATATAAACTTAAAAATTTTGTGATCAGTATATATTTCACACTTTACTCAACGCAAATGATGCCTCCAAATTTTAAAAGCGAAAACAACATCAGATAATTCCAAATCATGTGTTGAGTAATTTACCTCATGTGTTTTCAACTATTGTGAAGCATAAGAAATTACCTAATAATTCTTTATTAGGACACAACCAAGTCCATTCAATGAATCCTGACTGTATATAACAAACTCACCATTCCTGGAAGGTAGTGCCAAAAGTGGAGCATTCACCAAACTTCTTTTCAATTCCTGAAAACAATCATCACATTCTTTTTTCTAGATAAACTTAACAACCTTCCGAGTTAGCTTCTTTATTGGACTAGATAACCATGAAAAATTTCTAACAAACCTTCGGTAATAGCCTGCCAAACCAAGGAAGCTACGAATCTCAGTTACATTTGTGGGTCTTTGCCATTCTTCAAAAACCGTTGTTTCCGCAAGATCAATAGTTATCTCATCATTAGAAACAATATGACCAAGGAATGAAATTTGTTGCAACCAAAAATCTAACTTGATTAATTTCCCATACAATTTATTTTCATTCAAGGTATGTAAAATAACCCTTAAATGTATTTCATTCTCTTCTTTACTTTTAGAAAACACCAAAATATCATCAATGAAAACAACCACAAACTTATCCAAAACTCATGGAAAATTTTATTCATTATTTCCATGAATACAGAAGGTGCATTGGTTGGCCCAAAAGCCATTACTACAAATTCATAATGGCCATATCTTGTACGAAACGCAGTCTTCGGAACATATTCTTCCTTTACCTTCAGCTGATGGTACCCCGATCTCAAGTCAATCTTTGAAAAATACTGAGCTCCCTGAATCTGATCAAACAAATCATCGACATGAGGCAAAGGATATCTGTACATAATAGTGATGTTATTCAATGCTCTATAATCAATGCAAAGTATCATAGAACCATCTTTATTTTTGACAAATAAAACAGGAACACCCCATGGTGATGTGCTAGGTCGAATGAAACCTTTCTATAAAAAATCGTGCAATTTCTCCTGCAACTCTAAAAGTTCAATTTGAGCCATTCGATAAGGGGGGTTTTAAATTGGCTTATCATCAGGAACTAAGTCAACAATAAACTCAACTTCCCAATCTGGTATTATTCCAGGCAACTCATCATGAAAAACATCAGGATACTCATTTACCACTGGCACATCGTTAATATGAACAGTTCCCGTATTTTCAACAATATGTTCAAGGTAACATTCAATTCCATCTTTTAAAAGTTTCTTAGCCTCTTGATATGTTATCAAAAGTAAGGGTTCATTATTCTACACAAACTGAAAGTCTTTCTAAAAAGAAACTTATTCATCTCGACAATAAATCTTAGCATAGTAAATAGAGGGCAAATCCATACCCAGGATAACATAAAACTCTACTAGAGGTAAAATGATAAGGTTCTCAAGTGGGTTCTTTCCACAGATAAGGATAAGATTATTCTTATAAATTATTTTTGCCTCAACATTTCCCCCAGGTGTTTTTACCACAAGTTCATGATTCATTTATTTAGATGGTATTTCCTTTTTACTAGAAAAGGTTTCAGAGATGAAAGAATGTGTAGACCCCGAATCAAAAAACACACTGGAATAATCTGAAAAAACAAACATAGTACCTGATACAACTTCATTTGATGGCCCGACATCTGCTGATGTAGTTGTAAAGGATTTCCCCACCCCTTTCTGCTTGTAATCTAACTGCTTCCCATCACTCGGGCTCTTTGTCGGACACTCGTTTGCATAGTGACCCATCTCATTGCACTTAAACCATTTCACTAACTGTAAATCAAATTTGGTCTTACCATCACCCTGATCTTTTTCAGTGAAATCATTAGCCTTATGTCCCATCTTACCGCATCGGTAGCACTTTCCAGAATTATTAATACATTCCCCAACATGCCTTTTCCCACATTTATCACAAACTGGAAACTTAGTTTTCTTACCATCAGACCTTTTTGAAGAATTCTTCTCTTTATCCTACCACCTCGGTCTCTTCTTCTGCTAGTTTTTATAGAACACTTGATCATCAGCAAACTCCATTTCCACCTTCTCATCACATCGAACAAGCTTTTCATAAGTTTTTAACTCACTAGAAGCTAAAGCCCTTCGATATTTTGGCATTGATCCTGATTAAAAAAAATTTGATTTTACTATCAAGGTCTCGGATAAAATTTGGAGCATACCTTGCCAATCGAGTGAACCTTTCTTCATAGGCAGCCACTGAGTCTTCCTCTTACCTCAATTCCAAGAATTTATTTTCCATCCTAAGTCGACCATCCATAGGAAAATACTTCTCAAGAAACATACCATTAAATTCATCCCAGTCGAGAGTATCAATCTCATCAGCGTCCCTGATATTTCTAATCATCGACCACCACTGATCTGCTTCACCCTCCAAACGGTAAATAGCAAGACTAACCTTTTGATTGTCTGAACACCCCATGACATCGAAAATCTTATCTAGTGCTTTAATCCACCCTTCAACTAGTACAGGGTCAGATGATCCTCTGAATGATGGGGGATGTTGCCTCATGAAATGTTCCACCACTGACATGTTCCTCTGTTGTTGATCTGGCTGATCTCGTGCTTGGATACCGCCACCATTTATCACTTGATTCAACTACTCCATTATTGCAAAAAACTATTCAGTTCCAATTCCAACCATCTCAGGATGCTGATTCGGAGGGTTATTTCCTTCTGTGTGCCTTCCTAGAACTGCTTCCCTGTTTTCTCTGCGGAAAACCATTCTGAAGAAATATGTCTTAGTTGAAGCAACTTGGTAATCTGCAAATTCTATATCATTTCAATTTGACCATAAAAAAAATTAGATAATAATTTAATAAAATTCTAACTCCTAAAGTTATCTAAACCGACCTCTGATACCATCTATAAGGCCCCAGCCTTAAACCTTACTTAATATTGAATTAAATGAATAATTCGCATTGAGGATCATTTCAAGTTTACAGTTTTAGAGAATTATATCATAAAACATCTATTGCATTCCACATTTAAGAAAAGTGGTTACATAAAAGTTAGTATTCATTATTTTCCATCAACAAAAACATATTTAAAATAAAACATGGATTCTTTCTTGACACTTCCTTGACACTATCATCATATCATGTACGTTTCCCTTGACCTGTGAAAAAAATTTCAAAAAACTTGGGATGAGCATAAATATCTCATTAAGGGTTATAAAAATATAGAAAGGAAACATGAGTTCATATATACATAAGAATGAAATCATACTTTACCCATAAACCATAGGCACTTTAACATACCTCATCAAATCATGAATAAATCATAGAAATCATAATACTTGAAGGTAACTTGAGGCGTTCATAACATTCTTACGTAGGGAGTAACCCTCTTGGTTACGTTTGGAATACCCATCACAGTATATTCCCTAAATCTCTTCGGAGAAACCTTAACGTTTAACTCCTTCACATTACCCAATGCATTAGAGAGCTATATCGGGATCACCCGCCCTTAGTTTATCACAGAACCACCCGTATTCATAATAATTCCCAAGAACCACAACATAATCGTATCACATAAAACATGCATTAAGGAAACATAACATTTCCACCTTTCAATCACAAGATATCAATACAGCACATTGATATAAAAACATTATGAAAACCATTTTCAATACCAAAATAAAAGAAAAGGAAAACATTGTATTTATTTTTCTTTAAAAAAAGTATGGCTTGTAGAGGAAGCCAAAACTCAAATAATGGTCACAACGGTGGAGAAGTCGTTGTCGCCACATACGTACAACAAAAAAACATTCCCTTTTGTCATTTAGTAATCGCTTCGTGTAAAAAATATTCCTTTTGAATAAACGTAAAAGTCAAAGGGGTTTATACACCGTATAAAAGAAGGTTTTGTATAAAACAAAATATGCCTCAATGAAAGGAGATTGAGACGAAGTCCCATACCTCATATCTGACTTGACTTGATCGTTCTTTAATCTCCTGAATAATATACTTGAGTTAATTTCTACTTGCTTAGGTACCTTTTTATAGTTCATTATTCCTTTTATATCACTTATTACCATGTTATGAACACTATGTAATTATTTTAGTTAATAATGGTCGTTTTAACGATCATTGGTACTTGATTCAAAATATGCTCTTTATAATTACAAGTTGTTCATGTATCCATTATATCCAGAGTTATACTCATGATGTATATATCATATATATCATATATATACAGTATATACATGCATTTATAATATTACAAAACTTTTAGAAATAAGAAATGAAATGCACCGTTCATGGAGACGGTAAGCCGTACGTATGCATGAACGCTACTTTCATTTATATTTCGTATTTTATGGAATTAAAACATAATGATACATAATATTATTTTAGTTCCAGTATGGTATCATATATAATATCAATAAATATATCCTTTATACATACCACATATGGTATTAACGAATCAAATCACTTTGAGGGGGCGGTAGTCTGCACTTCCTAAAATGAAGATATCGCGTTCACTCATAATGGAAACCATAAAGATATGCCATAAATGAAAAATAAATAAGTTTAAGTAAAACATAAAAATATTATATATAATATATAAATATAGTGACATCTTAATGGCCCCCTTTTAAGGTGATATATGAGTGTTGAACAATCATCGTTTTGTGAGGCAGAAATTCGCCATCCACGGAAACAGTATATTCTTTAACCATTAGATGTAGGTGTGTGTAAGTGTAGCTCGAATCCTTATTATAATAGCATCACAGTATATAGAATATACTGGTGTTGTTACAATAGATACCAATAAAAATAGTTTAGGGGGTTGGAGAAGCAAAATAAAACATAAGAACACGGGAGAAGACACTACCTTTAAACCGGGTAACTTTTTTTGATTTGAGCTCAAAGGCTTCCTTGAGAAGACTTCACCACAATGTGAGGCTTCTAGGAGTTAGAGAGGGATGTGGAGAGTCAAAATGGGCAGGGTTTGGCCGAGCCAAAGGCTTTGGAAGTGTGGGTAATGAGGTAGAGTTGGGGGCCTTTTATAAGAGGAGAGGAGGGACACTCTTGGAAAGTAAAGAAATGTTACTTTTTTTTAAAATGAGTTTCGGATTTAAAAGGTCCCAAATTTATATAATTCGAGGATAAGGTGATAAGGGTTCTAAATCCACAAATCCAATAGGTTTTGGACATGTTTAGGTCATAAATATTACATTATCATTTCATTTTATATAAATCGTTAAATAATGAGGTAATCGTTGCATCATCATGGTGTCATAAATAATTTAATTTATTTAATGTATAAAAATTATAAAAAAAATACTATGATGTAGTAAATCTTTTTATATTTCCAATGACTATTTATAGTCAAAAATATGACTTGTATAACCGCATTTAAAAATTGTTTTAGTAAAACAACTCATGTTTGTGTCATTTTTATTTTAACATTAAATAAAAAGATATTAATGTCATTTTCCTACCAAAGTGGCTCCATGGGGTCCCCAAGTTGACCCATGGATTTTTTTGGTCGGCCATGACAAATAAAATAAGGTTAGGACATGTTTCAAGCTCATCTCATATTATTAAAACATTATTCTTACCTTAAAATACACTAATTACCTCTAATCGCGAATAAAAACTTAAAAGTTACTATTCTACAAAAAATTATTTTAATCCCATTGAACCACATTTTACTTCTTAATTACAACCATGTGTGTAGGATTTTAGAAATACAAAGCACAAAAGTGGTAAAATTCCATTTAAACGGAAAATCAGTTTTTATAAGTACCTCTTAGTGGTTTAACTATTCATCAAAAATTGAAGTTTTCCAGAAAAAAACCAAAGCATCACTCTAAGATATATTTGATATTCCGAATTAAAAAATGATGTCTATTTGAGAAAATTCAAATAATATTAGTTACATTAATTAATTTAATAAATAATTCCTGCTGTCAGAGAAAATAGCGTGTTTTTTGAAACAAAAAGTATCAAAAGATTGACACTAGTTCAAGTCCGATTTCAAAGTGAAATTAATTCCAACGACAAATATTGGATTAAATGGTAAAAATATATTCTAATTGAACATTAAAACCAATTCAAAATATAATCTAATCAAACAAATAAATTATATTAAAAAGAGGTTTTGAATTAAAATACAACATTTTTCACTCTTCATTACAAAATGAACTTTATCGGAAAAATACCAAAAATTGACACAAACTAAATTTTGATGTCCAAATCATAAAGAATAAGTTTATTTTGACAAATAGAGCTTATAAAATTGTAAAAAGATAGATTTAAAATATTGTTTTCCATCAAAGGTAGTAAAATAATCTTTTAACAATATTAGTGTATTCCATGCTTAAGATTTGGTTTATTCTAATTTTAAGCCTCTAAAACACTATCTAATTCATTAATAGACATAGATAAAAATATCTATTATTCAATACTTACTTGGGATGTTACATACTTCCCCATTTAGAAAATTTTCTCCCCGCATTTCATTTACTTATCTAATAAGTGGGGGTATTTATCCCTCATTGCATTTTCAGATTCCCATGTTGCCTCTTCAATCATGTGGGTTTTCCAAAAAACCTTTACCTGATTAATAACCCTATTCCGTAACATTTTCTCCCTGTGTTCTAGAATCTGGACCGGTTCTTCCTCATAAGATAGGTTCTCTTCTAGCTGAACTACCTCTGGACTCAAAACATGAGATGGATCTGGCATGTACTTCCTTAACATGGAAACATGATAAACATTGTGTACATGAGATAAAATCGGAGGTAAATCCACTCGGTAAGAAACTGATCCAACTCTCTCCAGAATTTCATATGGTCCAATAAACCTTGGACTGATCTTTCTTTTCTTACCAAATCGTATCACACTTTTCCATGGTGATACTTTGAGGAAAAAATGATCACCTACCTCAAAAGAGAGATCCTTCCTCCTATTGTCTGCAAAACTCTTATGCCTGCTCTGAGCTATTCTCATGTGTTTCTGTATCAGCTGAACTTTTTCTGCCAACTCTTCTACCAATTCTAGTCCCATCAACTTCCTTTCACCCACTTCATCCCGGAAAGCTGGAGTTCGACACCACTTCCTATGTAATGCCTGAAATGGTTCCATCTGTATACTAGAATGAAAACTGTTATTATAAGAAAATTCAACCAAAGAAATATGTTGGTCCCAACATCCCTGATAATCCATCGAACAAGGACGTAGCATATCCTCCAAAGCCCGGATCTTTCATTCTGATTGCCTATCTAAATGAGGATGAAAAGCTGTACTAAAATTTAATTCAGTACCCAACGTCTTCTGAATGCCTTTCCAAAAGTTAGAAGTGAACCTGGGATCACGGTCCGATACAATGGAGAGATGAACTCCATGTAACCTGACTATATATTTAAGATACAAATGGGAATGTTGATCTAGGGAAAAATTATCTCGTATGGCAAGGAAATGAGTAGATTTGGTCAAGCGATCAACAATAACCCAGATTGCATTATTACCTCGAGATGTCTTTGGTAATCCCACAACAAAGTCCATGGATATATTTTTCCACTTCCACTCTGGCACTTGTAAAGGCTGAAGCATCCCTTTAGGTAACATCCTCTCTGATTTAACTTGTTGATAAGTCAAACACTCCATAGTAAAATCAACAATATCTCTTTTCATTCTGTCCCACTAGTAATACTCCCGAAGATCTCTATACATCTTAGTACTGCCAGGATGAACTGAAAACGGAGAACTATGAGCATCACATAACAACTCTCTATTCAACTGTGAATCACAAGGCACACACAATGTCTTCCAAAATCTCAAAACACAATCATTATCAATGTTGAATTCAGACAACTTACCCTTCTGAACCAGCTCTACCTTTTTCTGCAACTCATTGTCTTGCTTCTGTGCTTGCTTTATTCTGTCTGATAGAGATGATCTCATTGATACCTAAAACAAAAAAGAAGAACTTCCTGCACTAACAACTTCTATGCCAATGTTCATCAAATAAAAAACCAAAGGATCTCATTCCAAACGTAGCATGGTTAATGAAGCATTACTTTTTCGAATCAAAGCATCAGTCACTTTATTTTATTTTCCCGGATGGTAATGAATTGTACAATCATAGTCATTGATTAATTCCAACCATCTCCTCTGTATCATGTTCAACTCTTTCTGAGTGAATATATACTTTAAACTGTTGTGATCAGTATATATTTCACACTTTACTCCATACAAATGATGCCTCAAAATTTTTAAAGTGAAAACAACAGCAGCTAAATCCAAATCATGTGTAGGGTAATTTACCTCATGAGTTTTCAACTTTCGTGAAGCATAACCAATTACCTGATCATTCTGCATTAGGACACAACCAAGTCCTTTCAATGAAGCATCACTTTATATAACAAACTAACCATTCCTAGAAGGTAGTGCCAAAAATGGAGCATTCACCAACCTTGTTTTCAATTCCTGAAAACAATCATCACATTATTTTGTAAAGATAACCTTAACACCCTTCCGAGTTAGCTTCGTCAATGGACTAGATAACCATGAATTTTTTTTGACAAACCTTCGGTAATAGCCTGCCAAACCAAGGAAGCTACGAATCTCAGTTACATTTGTGGGTCGTGGCCATTCTTCAACAACCTTTGTTTTTGCAAGATCAATAGTTATCCCATCTTTAGAAACAATATAAGAAAGGAAAGAATTTTTTTGCAACCAAAACTGACACTTGCATAATTTCCCATACAATTTATTTTCTTTCAAGGTTTTCAAAATAACCCTTAAATGTCTTTCATGCTCTTCTTTACTTTTAGAAAACATAAAAATATCATCAATGAAAACAACCAAAAACTTATCCATGAAATCATGGAAAATTCTTTTCATTAAGTCCATGAATACAGTAAGTGCATTGGTTAGCCCATAAGGCATTACTACACATTCATAATGGCCATATATTGTACGAAATGCAGTTTTCAGAACATCTACTTCCTTTACCTTCAGCTGATGGTACCCCGATCTCAGTTCAATCTTTGAAAAATACTGAGCTCACTGGAGTTGATCAAACAAATCATCGATATGAGGCAAAGGATATCTATTCTTAATAGTGATGTTCTTCAAGGCTCTATAATCAATGAAAATTCTCATAGAACCATCTTTCTTTTTGACAAATAAAACAGGATCACCCCATGGTGATGTGCTAGGTTGAATGAAACCTTTCTCTAATAAATCTTGAAATTGCTCCTTCAACTCTAAAAGTTCAATTTGAGTCATTCGATAAGGGGGTTTTGAATTTGACTTAGCATCGGGAACTAAATCAACAATAAACTCAACATCCCGATCTGGTATTATTCCAGAAAACTCATCAGGAAAAACATCATGATACTAATTTACCACTGGCACATCGTTTATCTGAACAGTTCCCTTGTTTTCAACAATATGTGCAAGGTAACATTCATTTCCATCTTTTACAAGTTTATCAGCCTCTAGATATTTTATCAACAGTAAGGGTTCATTCTTGTACACAAACTGAAAATCTTTCTGAAATGAAACTTCTTTAGCTCTACAATCAATCTTAGCATTGTAAATAGAGAGCCAATCCATACCCAGGATAACATCAAACTCTACTAGAGGTAAAACAATAAGGTTCACAAGTAGGTTCTTTCCACAGATAAGGATAGGAAGATTCTTATAAATTATTTTTTCCTCAACATTTCCCCCAGGTGTTTTTACCACAAGTTTAGGAGTCATTTCTTGACATGGTATTCTAATTTTACTAGAAAAGTTTTCAGAGATGAAAAAATGTGTAGACAACAAATCAAACAACACACTGGCATAATCTTAAAAAACAAACATAGTACCTGATACAACTTCATTTGATGGCCCGACATCTACTGAAGTTGTAGCAAAGGATTTCACCACCCTTTCTACTTGAAGTCTAACTGCTTCCCATCACTCGAGCTCTTTGTCGTACACTCATTTGCAGAGTGACCCATCTCATCACACTTAAAACATTTCACTAACTATAAATCAAAATTGATCTTACCATCACCCTGATCATTTTCAGTGCAATCACGAGCCTTATTTCCCATCTTACCTCATTGGTAGAACTTTTTTCAGAATTTAGAAGACATTCCCCAGCATGGCTTTTCCCACATTTATCACAAACTGGAAACATAGTTTTCTTACCATCAGACCATTTTGATGAATTCTTCCCTTTCTCCTGCCACCTCTGTCTCTTCTTCTGCTGGTTGTTATAGAACACTTGATCATCGGTAAACTCCATTTCCACCTTCTCATCACATCGAACAGGATTTTCATAACTTTTGAACTCACGAGAAGCTAAATACCTTCGATATTTTGTCTTTAATCCTATGTAAAAATGATTGATTTTACTATCAAGGTCTCGGATAAAATTTGGAGCATACCTTTCCACTCGAGTGAACCTTTATTCATAGGCAGCTAGTGAGTCTTCTTCTTTCCTCAATTCCAATAATTTCATTTCCATAATAAGTCGAACAGCCTTAGGAAAATACTTCTCAAGAAACATACATTTAAATTCATCCCAGTCGAGAGTATCAATCTCATCAGCATCCCTGATATTTCTAAACATCGACCACCACTGATCGGCTTCACCCTCCAAACAGTAAATAGAAGGACAAAAATTTTGATTGTCTGAACACCCCATTACATAGAAAATCTTCTCTAGTGCTTTAAACCACCCTTCAGCTAGCACAAGGTCAGATGATCCTCTGAATGATGAGGGATGTTGCCTCATTAAATGTTTCACTACTGACATGTTCCTCTATGGTTGATCTGGCTGATCTTGTGATTAGATACCGCCACCATTTATAGCTTGATTCAACTATTCCATTACTGAAACAAACTATTCAGATCCAATTCTGACCATCTCAGGATGATGATTCGGAAGGTTGTTTCCTTCTGTATGCCTTCCTAGCACTACTTCCCTGTTTCCTCTGCAGAAAACCATTCTGAACAAACATGGCTTAGATGAAGCAACATGGTAATCTTTAAATGCTATATTATTTCAATTTGAGCATAAAATTTTTTTTTTAGATAATCATTTAATAAAATTCTAACTCCTAAAGTTATCTAAACCGACCTCTGATACCAACTATAAGGCCTCGGCCTTAAACCTTAATTAATATTGAATTAAATGAATAATTCGCGTCGGGGATCTTTTCAGGTTTAGAGTTTTAGAGAATTAGATCATAAAACATTTATTACATTCCACATTTAAACAAAGTGGTTACATAAAATATAGTATTCATTTTTTTACATCAACAGAAATGTATTTAAAATAAAACATGGATTCTCTCTTGACACTTCCTTGACACTGTCATCATATCATGTAACTTTCCCTTACCTATGAAAAAAATTTCAAAAAACTTGGGATGAGCATAAAAAGCTCCGTAAGGGTTATAAAAATATGGAAAGGAAACATGAGTTCATATATACATAAGAATGAAATCATAAATTACCCATAAAACATAGGAACTTTAACATACCTCATCAAATGATGAATAAATCATATAAATCAGAAGATATAAAGGTAACTCGAGGCATTCATAACATTCTTACATAGGGAGTAACCCTTTTGGTTATGTTTGGAATACCCATGACAGTATATTCCCTAAATCTCTTTGGAGAAACCTTAACGTTTCACTCCTTCACATTACCCAATGCATTGGAGAGCTATATCGGGCTCACCCACCCTTAGTTTATCACGGAACCACCCGTCTTCATAATAATTCCCAAGAACCACAACATAATCGTATCACATAAAACATGCATAAATGAAACAAATCATTTCCACCTTTCAATCACAAGATATCAATACAAAACATTGATATAAATACATTATGAAAACCATTTTAAATACCAAAATAAAAGAAAAGTAAAACATGGAATTAATTTTTCTTTAAAAAAGTATTGCTTATAGAGGAAGCCAAAACTCAAATAATGGTCACGGCGGAGGAGAAGTTGTTGTCGCCACATACGTATGACAAAAAAACATTCCTTTTTGTCATTTAGTAAACGCTCCGTATAAAGAATATTCCATTTTAATAAACGTAAATGTCAAAGGGGTTTATACACCGTATAAAATAAGGTTGTGTATAAAACAAAATATGCCTCAATGAATGGAGATTGAGACGAAGTCTCATACCTCATATCCGACTTGAATTGATCGTTCTTTAATCTCCTGAATGATAAACATGATTTAATTTATACTTTCTTAAGAACCTTTTTCAATTTCATTATTCATTTTATATCACTTATTATCATGTCATGAACACTATGTAATTATTTTAGTTAATAACGGTCATTTTAATGATCATTGGTACATGATTCAAAATATGCTCTTTATAATTACAAGTTGTTCATGTATCCATTATATCCAGAGTTATACTCATGATGTATATATCATATATATCATATATATCCAGTATATACATGAATTTATAATATTACAAAACGTTTAGAGGTAAGAAATGAAATGCATCGTTCATGGAGACGGTAAGCCGTACGTACGCATGAATGCTACTTTCATTTCTATTTTGTATTTTATGGAATTAAAACATAATGATACATAATAGTATTTTAATTCCACTATGGTATCATATATAATATCATTAAATATATCCTTTATACGTACCACATATGGTATTAATGAATCAAATCACTTTGAGGGGGCGGTAGTCCGCATTTCCTAAAATGAAGATATCGTGTTTACTCATAATTGTAACAATAATGATATGCCATAAATGAAAAATACACAAGATTAAGTAAAAAATAAACATATTATATATAATATATAAATATAGAGACATCTTAATTGCCACCTTTGATGGTGATATATGAGTGTTGAACAATCATCGTTTCGTGAGGCAGAAATTCGCCATCCACGGAAACAGTATGTTCTTTAACCATTAGATGTAGGTGTGTGAAAGTGTAGCTCGAATACATATTATAACAACATACTAGTATATGGAAGTTACTGGTGTTGTTACAAAAGAAATGAATAAAAAGAGTTTAGGGGTTTGCAGAATAAAAATAAAACATAAGAACACAAGAGAAGACACTACCTTTAAATCGGGTAACTGTTTTTGATTTGAGCTAAAAGGATTCCTTGGGAAGACTTATTCCCAAAGTGAGGCTTCTAGGAGTTATAGAGGGACGTGGAGAGACAAAATGGGCATGGTTTGGCCGAGCCAAAGTCTTTGGAAGTGTGGTTAAGGAGGTAGAGGTGGGGGCCTTTTATAAGAGGAGAGGAGGGGCACTCTTGGAAAGTAAAGAAATGTTACTTTATTTTATAATGAGTTTCAGATTTAAAAGGTCCCACATTTATATAATTTGACGATAAGATGATAAGGGTTCGAAATCCACCCATACAATAGGTTTTGGACATGTTTAGGTTGTATATTTTAGATTATCTTTTCATTTTATTTAAATCGTTAAATAATGAGGTAATCGCTGCATCATCATGGTGACATAAATAATTTAATTTATTTAATGTCTTAAAATTATAAAAAACTACTATGATGTAGAGAATCTATTTATCTTTCCAATTACTATTTATATTAAAAAATATGACTTTTATAACCCCATTTAAAAATTGTTTTAGTAAAACAACTCATGTTTGTGTCATTTTTATTTTAACATTAAATAAAAAGATATTAATGTCATTTTCCTACCAAAGTGGCTCCATGGGGTCCCCAAGTTGACCCATGGATTTTCTCTGTCGGCCATGACACATCCAATAAGTTTAGGACATTTTTCAAGATCATCTAATATTATTAAAAAATTATTCTTACCTTAAATTACACTAATTACTTCTAATCGCGATTAAAAACGTAAAAGTTAATATTCACCAAAAAATTATTTTAATCTCATTGAACCACATTTTACATATTAATGATAACCATGTATGTCGGATATTTGAAATTCAAAGCACAGAAGTGGTAAAATTTCATTTAAATGGAAAATCAGTTTTTATAATTACCTCTTAGTGGTTTCACTATTCATCAAAAATTGATGTTTTCCAGAAAAAAACCAAAACATCACCCTAAGCTATATTTGATATTCTGAATTCAAAAATGATGTATATTTTAAAAAATTAAAAACATATTAGTTTCATTAATTAATTTAATAATTAATTCCCATTGTCAGATAAAATAGCATGTTTTTATGAAACAAAAAGTATCAAAAGAATGACACTAGTTCAAGTCCGATTTCGAGTGAAATTAATTCCAACGCCCACTGTTGGATTAAATGGTAAAAATATATTCTAATTTAACTTTAAAACCAATTCAAAATATAATCTAATCATATAAATAAATTAGATTAAAAAGTGGTATTGAATTAAAAAACAACATTTTTTCACTATTCATTAAAAAAATGAACTTTATCGGAAAAATACCAAAAATTCACACAAAGTAAATTTTGATGTCCCAATCATAAAGAATAAGCTTATATTGACAAATTGAGCTTATAAAATTGTCAAAATATAGATTTAAAAGATGGTTTTCCATCAAAAGGTAGTAAAACAATCTTTTAAAAATATTAGTGTATTCCATGCTTAAGATTGGATTTATACTCATTTTAAGCCTCTAAAACACTATCTAATTCATTAATAGACATATATAAAAATATCTATTATTCATTACTTACTTGGGATGTTACAGTACGTATTGTTTGGTATTGTAAAAACTGAAACTATTCATCTGATTTAGGACTTCGAGTCACCGGTTTGGTCCTACGGGTTTCATGGCCTTTATTCCAATGGACCTTTGGGACAAAAAGGGCCTCCATTAAACCAATAGAATTTGTTCCACCAGGACTTCAGGACACATATACCAAAATAATCCCTGACAATACACTCAGTATTAATCTAAGAAGAGCATTCAGAGAAGGTAGTAACCACCATAGTAGAGCTAACCAGAATGCAAGAATGAGAGGGTATGAAAATCTCTATTGGTACTAGGAACCATGCATCATTAAATGGGAAAATTATTTTTGATCATCCTTGTGAGGTTGGGAGCCAGGTTCCTTCAATGATGGAGATACTGGGTAGGTGTTGTTTCAAGTGTCTTTGGGTCATGGGCCTTCCTGGTCTTGTATTTGTCCTTGTTCCTCTGGACCTTCAGGTCATGTATGGTCACTATACGTTTGTCCTAGATGTAATTTAAGGGTTCCTCTAAAACCATAAAATGATTCATAATCTATAAATGTATAAAAATTTGAGGACTTTGAAATTTTGGAAGATGGTCATAATCTATAGCCATAGTAATTGGCAATCACCATGATACCATGATGTGACATTACCACTTTGTTAGACATGATATATGTAAATATAAATATATACATACATACCTATATATATATAAATACCCATTCTCATGACATTCAGGAATGGTTCCCTCCTTCTTTTTTCTCTCTCACACACTCATATTGCAACAATCATGATTGACTATAGTTGTTATTTTTTGTGGGCTAATCCTATCACCATGTTCTTTCTTATAATTATATTGTAGGAAGCCTACAATCATGATCCTTCATTGAATATCATCGTAGGATACAGTATTTCAATGGTTTTCTATCCATGTTTGTAGTGGTGTGTTCAAATCGTTATTTTATGTTAGTGAACCTTCTTATTAAAGTTGATGTTTTCCATAAAAATATTTTAGTACAAAAACTGTTAATGTTTATTAAGTGAACCCAAATAGGGATATTGTTTATAAAATTTCAAGCATTTTTTATGAACATTATTTGAAAATAATATTAAAAAATTATGATGAAATTAATCATATAGGTATTTTTAAATCATATGAAGAGATTTATAAAATTTTGAGTAATGTATAATGGTTTTGTTAAAGATGATATAAACATAATCAAGATGGTTTTTACCACAATTAGGTGGGTGCCCATGGTGTTTCAAAAAACTCTATAATGAATAAGAAATAGTGATCCTGATTTTTTTTGTTTTTTCAAATACTATCATATTCAATGAATTAACACACAAATAATATATTAATTTTAAATATTAAATATTTTCATAATATTGATCCAAAATAGGATGAGTAGAAAAAAATATCTCTTTACGGAAAGTGTTTATAGATACAAAATAAAATAAGAAAAATCAGTTGATAAAATGTAGTGGTTGGTGAATATTTTGGTGGAGGATTTAGATAATGTTTTCAATGAAATTTTAATTAATAAGAATACCATTTAATGGTGGATGAAATGTTAATGAATGGTGTCTTCATTATCCTAATGTGCTGTGAGCGGACCTCATAGTGATTGTTGTGGAGATAATAATTTTCATGTAGATGGGTAATTGATTTTCCATAATAGGAAATCAAATCATGATAGGGGTAAGACCACATTATTGTGTGCAATAGATAAAAAATTAAAATTATATAAATATACAAAATTTTAATCTACGGTTGAATTTTTAGTATATCTTTTCATAGAAACACAATATCCAAAGGTTCCATGTCATAGTATTAGAGTACTACACCATGATTTTGGTGATATAATTTAAAATATAAAAATGTTTATATGAGTTTACAGAGAATATTTAATGATTATATTCTTTTTTTTTTCACTCATTTTTTAATATAGATGTTGGAGGGAACATGATTTAATAATTTTTTTAAGGTGTATAATTTTAATGGAACATGAATCAAAGTACTATTTTCATCAATTAATAGAACATTATAATGGAAGAATGAGGAGATCACTAACCATGTGATGTCACGCATCTACAAAAATTTGAAGGACTGTCAATAAATATGCATTTAAATGGCCACACTCATATAAATTAAATTGGTAATTAGTGTCATCTCATTAACTGGTAATTTTTATAAGTCCAATATTAATTTGGAAATATGTATGGTTTTATATTAATGGAAGAAATCTATGAGAGGAAATGAATCCGCTCAATAAATTTTGATGGTTTAAACCTTGAGAGATAATCAATTCATTACTAAATTATAATTTAAAATTAGTTGTGAATTATGTATACTATAATATCACTAAGTTAATGATTTTTTTATTTATAAAATAATGGGTGAAAAATAAAAAAAAATATTTTCCTCATGGTCATTATTTTTTACATTCATGTATTGTATAACAGATATATCAAATCGAACGATATGGACATGATAATTGAACAAAAGGAATTTTAACTTGACATATCTTTAGTCTTCACCCCCTCCCACCTCATATATTTCCTTATTTAATCCTAATATGGGACCTTGCCTATGTCTCAATCAAATATTTGATCTGGAATCAATCAATTAATATTATTTTCTTTGGAAAATTTTTAGAGAATTTTTTGAAATGTTATAAAACACCATTTATATAAATCCCTATATAAATATTATAAAATCCTAACTGGAATCAATATAAATACCATATTATTGATTCTATAAGGACATTATTTTATATGTATTAAATAATTACTAACATTTATGTACTCATTGATCCTTTCGATGGAAATAAGTTATATTATGGAACAAACATGGTGGGAATGAAAATTTAGATAAAATCCACACAAATGATGTATCAGAACCAAACATACATGTCACACCTAAACTATCACATCTCAATTCACAAATAGCATACAAAAAATAAAATAAATTATTATGTTATTATAATAATATAGTGAATCTAATAAATGAAAGCATTACATGGTTTGGATTTAGTCCTAATACGTGGGAGAATCTTATTATAGACATATTTAAAAAAATGTAAGATGAATTATATTTGCAAAAAATGATCAATAAAAATTCATCCACCATAAAAATATAGTGGAAAAAAACTTGTTTAACAAGTTTATACTACATTCTGATCATCATGGAGATCATTCTTAGCAAGATCTGATCCTATTAGGCATCCATTCATAGTTTTAATGAATTCAATAACCATTACATTCCCATCATATGAATAGTGATTTATTCCTAATATTCTATGAACTTAATCATACATATTTTAACTAATAAAATTATACTTACATTATGAATATTGATAACCAATATGTATCTTTATAAGTGTCATTTAAATATATCAGGAGTTTCCCCCATTGAAAATTGTTTTTTTCTCCACATTGTAACATTAATCCGTGACTGAGTTTCTTTTAATTTTCTAATTCATACTACCTACTTCTAGAAATTTGGGCATTAAAAAATAACTATATTATATCTTCTACAATGTTTTAAAAATTAAACGCCTTTAATATCTCAATAACATTCATTAAATCACATAATTAAATAATGTTTCTAAACAACCTAACCATAAAAATCTCCCACTTCAAAATCATTTTCATGCTACATCACTATGTCCCCCCTCAGAATCCACAAACCATTTTTTCTCAAGATTCTACATTGTAGTTGTATATTCCCCCAATATAATTTTTTTATCCTATCATTAATAAGGTAAAGATCCATCCCGACACATCTTGAACTACAACCATGGTATTCATATGTACAATATTTTTAACTCTATCTACATTCCATAGATCCTAAAACTTCTCTATATACATTAGAATGAAGAAATACTTAAAAAAAATATGTTTTATACTATAATGAAAAATCAGATAATTTTCCAAGTTAATCCCACTTTTTGAATCACAAAACATCACCCATTTTTAACCTTTTTCTAAGATATTTCATCCACCTTTTTATACAGCTCAAATATTCCTATCATTTAAGAATTTATAGAACACTTATTTCTTAAAATTGGAATTAATTTTAATTGTTTTAATAAACAACTCACTATTTTTCATCATCAATTGATCATGTATCCCACTATTCTCCACTGAGTATCATTATCTTCCCTTATTTTTGAATCTACAAGCCTGTCAAATGAATCGACCATTCCAAAGAAAAAATATATTTTTTGGATAAATTAAGATACCATAGAATTCATATTTCAGCTTTCCATTGTTTTGTTTTATGAATTTTATAAACCTTATTCCTATTTCCTATGATTTACAAATGAATTTGATCATTCAAAACCATGACATAAATAAGGATTGTGAATACTAATGAAAAAGGGTCAGTTTCCATCCCATCACTCAACATAAAATTTCCAGATAGTAGAGTTGAAAATAAATTTTACTCATTCATTATGAAATGTTCACCACTATATGGAAATTTTATGATTTACTCTTGTATTTTTTATTAGATATTAAGCACCAAAATATTAGTATCCGGATGATCAGATTCTCTAGACTAAGAAAATTTATCTTGAATATTCCATAAAATTCAAATTTCATCTAATCATTCACTTCCTTTACCATATTATCAAAAAAAATTACCTCCATATAAAAAAGTAAAATTGTGAGATACCATCACCCTATACCTTATAAAAATAGTAATTATAATCATTTCCCATGATAAAATTCAATTCTACTATAATTGAATTTAACATTTTTTCCACTACATTTGTGCATGTTTCAACCAAATAATGTCTCTAATTCTAATTACGACTAAAAAAATGTATTTCTACATGAAACCATTCAAATATTCCTTATAAAATAATTCATCTATGTATATATGATGAATCTTGGTTTTCACATATAATTATTTGTTGGATGTGAAATCCCTATAGAATACATGGTTATTGGTGTCTGAAAATTCACATGATTAACTATGAATGATAAGGTATTGGAAATGTATATAACAAACATTTATTGAATCCCCATCATGAAAATATTCACCTTGAACATTATTATACCATTTACTTATTCCATCAGTGGATACAAAATTTATTTTAATTTACTCCTCTCCTAGTTTTTCATTCTATTAACTCTAATGTTTCTGATACAAGTATGGTATCTATTTTATCATTTATCACTACATCCCACTAATTTCAGACCTTTAGTATTTTCCAAATAATAAAATAATATTTTCATAAAATTTGATAGGAAAGTTGTGAATTTTTATTTTATAACACATCATTTGACAGAGAATCTAGGAATTCATATAGAACTCATTCTATAACTCAACTACTGCCTAAACCAGTTCTTAAAATTCACCTTCTAGAACCATACCCCATGATCTAAAAATCATCAATATCTTTAGTACATATGGCCTTAAAAATATCCTATAAACATAAATATCATACTAAAATAATTATATAGAGTCTAGTGTGTTTAAAATTTATATACATTAAGAACATTACTAAACAAAAATTTATTTGGAAAATTTATTTTGTTGAATTTCTTCTTATGAAGGATCATTGAACTCATCAACAAATTTATCTTAGTTTTCATGTTTCTATAAGATCTATTTATAAAATATTATATATTATATCTTATTTTCTTATCATTTATTACCCACTAGAGAAAATCAACTTCCATCATCATCACACCCTATGAAGTAACATAGTTACAGGTTATATTCTAACTTCTGTATTACATTTGAAACAATGTGGATGTAGGTGAGATAACATATGATTTTAAGATGAGTTATTAAAATATTTATTTCAAACTAATAGTATTTTAAATATTACATCCCCATTTGAGATTATTTAATTACTTTTATTGAGAATGAAATGTAATTCAAAATGCACATGGAAAAAAAATATACACCTAATGTGAATAACCATGATTTTTTCATTATAATCCAAAATATTATTCATCCTCATTGAGACTCAATTTTATTATATTTTACATGGTACCTTATTGTAAAACAATATGACTTTATTCTAGAAAAACCTCTAAAACTGTATAATTTTATTTATAAACAATTATTAAAAATAAAAAAATTATTTAAATATAGTCTCATTTTCAACTATAGAACTATATCAAATTTTGGTTCTATAGATTTCAGAATTATACATGAGAAAAAATTCACACACCTTTGATGTCAAATTATCAATTAAGGGATCATATTATAGTGATCCTTCATGATAATGAACTGCATTTAGTGCCCATATAACAAAATGAACTATATAAAAATTTTGTTCCATTGGGTCCTTAACTTCCTTTTGGAAGGACTCGTTTTTCTACTTACCAAGAATAAATTCATAACATGATTCATACAATATACATATGATATTTATTATTCCTTTAGTAGTTTTTATTTTTACACCATTCTAACTTATGTATCCTAGATTTTATTTGAGAGTTCTGAAATATTTATTTTCTAAGTATGTACTACACCATTTGAAAATCTAAATAGGTAAAATTCTCCAGTATTCACTCCATTTTTTGTCACTATGAAACTACATATTATTTTCCATGTTCCATTGGAAAGGGTATTTCCAAATTATTAGAAATAAGTATTTCTATGATAAAAATATATTTTTGTGTTTCTCGATTGTCTTATCCAGGGTGATATTGTTAGGTAACGATTGTGTAACATAATAATTGAAAAAAAGTCTAGTTGAGACCATGAGTAATGTTGGATAAAATGTCATTATTTTCCATTGTTTTATAAAATTTTGGTCTTATAATCTAGAATACTATAAATCATCTAATATGATTGTATAATACATTACTAATCATGTCATCACATAAGCTCACATGGATCTTGTGATCATATTAATATGATAAGAACATGTAATTATGTGGATAAAATCATTAGACCACAATCACAATATATAGAATCCCGCCTTTTTATCACATAAACTTTCATTACATTTTACAAAATAAAGGATCTTTAAGGTTTAGTGTCTTAGAAACCAGGAACATAAAACATGAAAACATATAACATTATTCTTAAAAACAAGGAAGTATTCTCCATATGTTCATCCTAGGTTCATTACTGTATCTCATAACCTGGGGATATACATCAAAAGAAAGGGTGAGCAGAAGTCCCGGTAAGGGAAACAAGGTGAAACATTTAACATGTGAACTTGAGATAAATCAACAATGTCATGAAAAAGAACTTTAATGGATGAGAAAGAAATCATGAGTCATATAATAATAAAAATAATGTATTTCATAACATGAATATGTGGATACACATTTAATATTGACAATCATTTTTGTTTCACCATGGTCCATCCCTAAGGTGTCATTAAAAATTACCAAGGTTATTCACCCAGGCGTCGTTAAAAATAGTCATCTCTAGAGATTATGTCTTTACCCAATGCATTGGAGCGCTATCAGGGCGCACCCTTGACATGTCTTTATTATCATTTGAGCCACATATATCATCATAAATCATTTCATAAACAACCCATATAGAATAAAAGAAATTGGTTTCATTTCATAATAATAACCTTTTAAAACTACTTTAAAGACATGATCTTTATGTCACTTTAAACCCACGGAAAGGGAGAAGCGGGTATCATGTATGTAAATCCCAGAATTTGAAATAGAAAAAATTGGTATATATGCGAATAACCCTATAGAAGAGAGAGCATTGAGTATTCACCTAATAAAATAAAAGAACTTTAGAGAAAGAGAGAGACATTTTGAGACGGAAATTCTGCAGCATAACGGCTATGTTTCAGGGTTTTAGAAAACATTGAAAAGAGAGGGGACATGCGTCAAACATTCATAAATGACCCATAAAACAGTAGAGGGACAGAATATAATGTATTTAAAAACATGTTAATGAAATTTTAATGTTATACCATATGAAATGAATAACATGAAAGGAAAACAAAAATAAGATTTCTCTTATGAAAATTCGGCATCCTAACGAATTCATTTAAACTTCAAAAAAATGAATTGACGAGATCAAATAGGGTCTCTCATCATATGAAAAAAAAATATCATTATGATAGATAAAGAGATCATACCCCAACATAATAAAAAGGAACTTGAAAGACTTGACATGAAAGTATAACTTTGAAAAATCAGAAAGGTGAACGAATCCCTTAAAAATTTGGCAGCCTAACGTGCCAATTAAACTTCAACAAAAATGAATTTACAAGATAAAATAGGCTATCTAATCATATGAACATAAAATATCTGTATTATAGATATATATATCATACCCCAACATAATAAAAAGTAACTTTAAAGACTTTAAATGAAAGTATAACTTTGAAAAATGAGAAAGGTGAACGAATCCCTTAAAAATTCGGTAGCCTAACAACGTCACCTAAACTTCAACAAGAATGAATTGAAGAGATCAAATATGCTCTCTCATAATATGAAAATAAAAGATAAGAATGATATATATATTGATCATACCCCAATATAATAAAAATGAACTTGAAAGACTTGATATGAAAGTAGAACTTTGAAAAATGAGAAAGGTGAATGAATCCCATAAAAATTCGGCAGCCTAACGACACCACTTAAACGTCAACAAAAGTGAATTGAAAAGATCAAATAGGTTCTCTAATCATATGAACATAAAAGATCAGTATTATAGATATAGATATCATACCCCAATATAATAAAAAGTAACTTTAAAGGCTTGATATGAAAGTAGAACATTGAAAAATGAGAAAGGCGAATGAATCCCTTAAAAATTCGGCAGCCTAATGGCGTCACCTAAACTTCAACAAAAATGAATTGGCGAGATAAAATAGGGTCTCTAATCATATGAAAATAAAAGATCAGTATGATAGATATAGAGATCATACACCAGCATAATAAAAAGGAACTTGAAAGAGATGACAAGAATGTAGAACTATGAAAAATGAGAATGGTGAACGAATCCCTTAAAAATTCGGCAGCTTAATGACGCCACTTTTTCATTATTAAAATGATTTGATAAGAGAAATAGGGGGTATCTCATCATATGAACATAAAAAGTTCAGTAAGAGGAATATAAAAGAACATCCTCCAACATAAGATCGTAGATCATAAAAGAAATGACATAAAAGAGATTACTTGAAAGAAAGAGAGACGTAAGATCACTTACCTTAAAACGTAACTCTTAAAACTCAATGGTTGGGACCTTCAAGGATTGAGGGAACCTTTGGAGGAATCATTGGGAGGTAATGAGAATAGATCTTTGTTGGGGGAGAGTTGGGAGTCGAAATGATGAGAGGATGGCTTGGTATTTATAGGGAAAGTGAAGGGACAATGCATTGATGGCCAAGGGACACCTCATTGGTGGTTTTGGAAAACCCATGGGATTCCCCATGGTATTGGCCACATGGGACACCTCATACAATAATTCATCCCCCTTTAGTCGACTATCCCTTAAAATATCTCATGACATCATAATGATGCAGTCATGATGTCATTAACCATTCTGAAACCCTAAAACTGTATTTTTACTATTCACTGAAAATTCAACTTTCTCAGATAAATCCCCAAAAATTAACTTAACATAATATCGATGCTCTGAGTTCAAAAATAAAGTCCATTTTATAAAATTAATTTTCTAAATATTTTTAATTTAATTTTTATTTAAAAAACACTATTCACCTGAAAAAACTAATACATGAATAATAATTTATGAAACTGTTATTTAACTATTTTATTGAATCGAATTACTTAATCAAGGTGCCTAAATTATATTAATACTTTATTTAAGTGAGATTACTAATCCATTTTTTCAGATTACTAATCCTAAACATAATATCACTATTCATAATTTAATATTCATCAAAAATTTAGTTGATCCTATTAGACTCTAAATTTCGTACTGAACATAATTGTAGAACACCATTTTTTAAAAATCATTACAAACTTTCAATTATTAAAGGTTTACATAAACATTTTTTAAATTATCCTTTCTCTAAAATTCACCAAAATTATTCATACTATATTTATCCGGGCATTTGAAAATACATAAACATTATCATAAGAAGAAATCAAAATTTTTATTTAAAACAAAGGATTACACAAGGTAGTTACTGTCTCCTTACATATCCCCTTATCACACTAGAATAAGACCTATGTGTAAGGTGTGATAAGGTGAGAGAATCTTGGGGCGGCTCGACCAACATTGCACGAGTAGTAATTTCTATCAATTTGAACTTCTCGCAACGACGATTCTGTTCTAGCTTCACGCGATGATGTTCAGCTTGCGTTTAGTCCAGAGAAAATCCCAGTGGTGTTACCTCCTTCCCAAGTTCTGTTATATGGGCTTTGATCGGTCCAAGACTACTGGGTGAGGCCATCGAATATTATTTCTATATTAATTAACCAAGATCACTTGTATTTAGAGACAATGATCACACCATTTAGTTTCCAAAGGTCATACTGACTAACCATCATATAATAGTCAAAACCAAACAGTCTAATTTTAATTATACTCATGTTATCAAATGAAACAGTTTTGTAGAGTATAAAATAAAATAACACTCAAAATTAGGAAACAAGATTTATTCTAAATTTTGGGTTGTTATACAATACATCCATCTTGAACTCACTACACAACATAAATGGTCATGTCCTATTATTGAATGACAGGAAAATCATTGGTTTACGCTCCAAGGATATAACCCGTTATGGATAACCAAGTGAAATTAAATTTTTTAAACATTTATTTTCCTTCCTTTTGTGATTAGTCATTGTGTGATACAATCTGAGCAGTTTAAATTATACCGATAAATAGGGGAATGAAATCCTATAAAAAATAATAATTTAACACCAAAATTATCACATATCTTCTTAGGGTGTCCCAATTTCTAACATGTGGAAATATATCTAGGTTACTGATATAAGACCTATTTTCGGAAGGTCGGTGTCATATAGAATATTTTTAATGTCATAAGAATTCCTCCCTTTTATAAAAGAAGCTATATTATATCAAATAATAAAAATAACTATTTTATTAATTAATTTGGGAGGGATGTTGTCTTTTTCACATTATATTGGGCTCAGGTCAACGATATGACATGACTCACTATGCCTAAAACTAACAAAATACATCTAGACGACAATGGTTATTCTTTAAGTACATTATGTATTGTCTTATGAGATATAATATATATAAATGTAATGATATTCACAAATCTTAATGTTATGTAGAATGAGATTTAAAATATATATGTTTGGGATAATATGTTGAAGGATCAAAGATCGAAGTGTTTCACAATAATTTCCATGATCTAAACATGCATCGAGATAAAAATGAATAAAAATGTTTTAACAAAATAAATGTGGTGGTAGGATATATCTGTGGAATTGCAGATTAATTAAAATATATATAAATATTTTAAATATTTTATAATTCATTCTTCCCGGAGGAAATCTTAATTTTTTTCCAATTCATGAATGATACTTGACCAAAAATTCTCTTGATTTATTTCTATATAGTCTTGTAGAATAGGAAATGTGAAATAGACAAGAGGATAATTCAAACCATACTATTTAGGAAATGTAATATAGTAACTATAACATGACTTCTGTCAACGATGATTAAAATTAATATGATATTGATGATGATATTCTATTAACGGTGGCTAGGAAATTCATTGTCAAAAAATGATGATTCAAAGGAAAACTAAAATTTTCACTCTTATAATGTGGAAAATTTAGGAACATTTTTGTATTGTGACTAGGGATATTTTATGGTGAACAAAGTGAATAAGTTCATTCATATAATAAATGAATAATATTCTTGTAATATTATGATATTTTAAAGTAATTACATTTTATTTAATACCTTGTGTGACATGCTACACCAAGTATAGAAGGGAATATAACTTCCCAAGACAACATTGTATATTTATTTAATGAAATATATATATTTAAATTCACACATAACTAATTTTATATTGTGTTACACACAGTAATTAGTTTCATTAATAACTTATTTTACATTCAAGACTGAGTATTATCGAACAATAATGTACTATTAATATTATTATTTAATATGACAACTGTTGTCTAGCCATTAAGAAGTTGTGTAATAATATGACTAAATAACTTATGAAAATATATAATTTATACATGTTTATTATATATATATTTTTTATATATAATATAGGGAGAATTTAAAATAAAAAATATACATTTTCTAAAAAACTGTATTTTTTCTAAAAAATGTATTAATTGTGCCTTTTTCACGCAATTTAAAATTATATTTTACTAGTTCTCAAAATTTTATTTTTAAATATAATATTCAAATTCGTATATCAAAATTATATTAGGGATAATTTGTTATTTTTATAAGAAGTTTTAATATTTGATGACTAGTGAAAAATAATAAATTTTATTTCAAAACAACCTTATAATTTAAATAATTTATAATGGAAAAATATAATTTATATTTAGTTTAAAGTAAAAATTTTTAAATTTTATATCAATTAATCAAATTTATGTCATTTGATGAATTTTCACATTGAATTTAATTAATAAAATATTTCTAAACATTTGCATATCTCCACGTTAGAAATCCACTTTCTTGTCACATCAATAGGATTACTTTAAAATTTAATTATGAACAATTTATGATTTAAATTTTAATAATAGATTATATATTTAAAATACGAATAATATATGTTATTTAATAAGTTAAAATTAAATTTTTGACTTTTTATTATTGAAAATACTTCATATTATTTATTTTAATTAATGTTAAAAGCAAGTTTTTCATATTACATGTGTTTTTATTAAAATTATTTTTACAAAAAAATTATATTTTTATTTAATAAATTATATTTATTATAAATAAATATTATTTAAAAATTATCTAATAAAATTAATCTTAATTATAGTCTTAATGGTTAAATTAACATGGTAAATAAAAAGATCTAATTTGTCGTGGTAAAAACAAAAAGGGTAAATTGGAGTAAACATAATGAATAATGAATACATTATATAAAGTTGTTACTTTTTCTGTGATGGATGTCTTAATCGATAAAATTGTCCCCAAAATCCATTATTATTCAATTTTGGAGCCACATTATTAAAGGGAGACCTACCAGTAGTGAATACGTCTGATTATTTATGAGAGTGTTAGTCCTCCTCAACTGTAAATGGGAACTCACTCTCTCTAAATTCCTTACAATTTAAACCCAATTTGGATCAGATAAAACCTACCAAAATCAATTTATAACACAAATAAAAGAACAATATAATACTTATTTTTGGTAGAATGATATTTTATTATGTATTAAGTGAAAACCAAATAACAATACCCATATATTAGGTAATCTACTTCAAGAAACAACTTTATTTTATTTCCTTCTACACCTCCTTCAATCTATATTATAAATTGAACATAAAATAAAATACATATAATAAATGTCATTTTATTAAGTTATGTTAATTTTATGATGTAAAAAAACACACAATTCCATGAAATTGGTTACAAAATCATGGTTCATGTGTTTGGAGGACTACCACCTTGTGAATCTATGTCATTCATCTTTTCATTAAACAATTATTTACTGGGTATGATTATAGATATAAATTATATATATGATATTTAAATAATTATTATTCCTATTTAATCATTAAATAATATATTACTTTCGAATTTATATTCCATTATAGACATGATAACATCGGTCGTGTATACGGTAGACTACAGCCTCGCGAAGCGATGCGATTCATCATTCACAATATCTTTACATGGGATTTGATAAGGAATAATTTCAATAATTATATGACATATAAATGGAATAATTATTATATTAATGAAATATTAATGTTTCTATAAATTTAATATATCATTTTATTTTTTACACAAAAAGATGACAACATCGTTTGTGTACAAGAGAACTATCGCCTTCATGAAGCAATGTGAATCTATTTTCATCACCCCACCACATGGATTATATATATAACATTAAAATATGACATATATTATATAATTGTCACTCTATATTGGTAAAATATTACTTCCCTATATTCCATAATAATCAGTGAAAAAATGGAAAGGTTACTCATGCGTACAAACAACTTACCATCTCAATGATCAAAACCAAAATAATTTTTCAAAAAAAAAACATTAATGATTTATTTTAAAATTATAAATGATGAATAAATATGATAATTATTAATGATTATAATTCTGGAGGTGATATAACTATATAATATACACAAGAATTAGAATATTCATGATAAATATTTCACGAGAAAACAAATCAATTAACACCCGAAACAATAAAAATAATGAACAATTTTTCATTAATTGGTGATAAAATATTATAAAAAATAATATAGCATATTTTAAATATTAATATCATTTTTTTATTGGATGACATTTTTTCAACTAGTATATATGTGGTTAATGCATGATCAACCAAAAGTAAGTGTGATGTAAGGTATTTCATCAGAATTCCATTTCATTGAGGAATATTGTACTGTTAATCTCCTAATTTGTCTTATATGTGTTTCATATTATGCTTATGAAATTTAATATAATTAATTTTTCATTATATGTGGTATTTTGAATTCCAATTTTAATTATTTAGTCTAATGGTATTTTAATTAAACATTCATAAGGCATAAGGGATTTCGTGGCAATTTACAATACTTTGAGACTTATTTATTATTATAAAAAAAGTCAATTTTATGTTGTCTATAAATTTCCCTTTGACATTTAATTTCATAATTAATTTGAAATTCATCTTATTTTAAGTTTCTCTTTATATCATTTCATACAAGGGTATTTTACTTGAAAATTACTATGTGGTAAAATATAGCTCTGCGCCACAATTGCCACCCAACAATACCCCATGATGGTTAGACAAAAGACCTCAAGTGAGCCTCCTAGAATTCCAAAGGTTGTTGGGTAGCATAGAGAACCTAGGGTGTGTCTTTGGGGAGACTATTCCCTCATATAATAGTGTATTCACAATAATAAATGATCGACGATATATAATTGAAGCATAAATAGGAAATAAACAGTAGTGGAAGTAGTGAAATATGTCCAAAGGAATACAGAAATAATTTGAATCTAAATAAATACATATATAAAAATGATAATGATTATCATGCGATATAAAATTTTATAATTGGGGAATCATGGAATACATTCATAAACATCATGTTATCAAATTGAACAATAGGATAAAAACTACTACAATAATATCTCAATCATCGGATCGGTCCAAGGCCCCAAAATTCCTTCCTAATGTTTCAAATCAATCAAGTAATGTTATATGAATTCCTCCCATTATAAATACCTACATGAATGAAGTTATCTTGGGTTCTAAGGAAAACCTAAGTATGGTGTGAGAGAAAATCTCAACAGGCGGCCACCCACAGTGTTTTGGTTGATCCATTTCATAAAATATATTAGAGATTGTGTGTCATGAAATGATAACTTTGGGAAAAAATTAAATATAAGAATAACCACTCAGTATGGGTTTCTAATTGGACACCTTACTAATACAAACTAATTTGTCCAAATCTAGGTGTTAGAACCATGTTACTTGTGGATGTAAAAATATAAGAATATATAGGTCGTCATATAAAAAAGAAACAATGGTAGTTAGACCCCAATATTATTCTATGGATAAGAGGTATCACTTTCATTTCATTATTTATTCATGATCTTAATATAAATAAGAGATATTCCCAATGGAATGAGAAATCAATCAATCTGGCTAGTCTAATAGTGGAATCCCAATCATTTCCAAGGTGATCAATAAAAAACTACAAGTGTCTCTATCGGTGTCTCCGAAATAACCAATTCCATAATGTTTAACCAACGAAACCCATACAATGTCCCTTGTATCACTCATTACATAGTGAATCTATGCTTATACAAAGTATCTTAAAAAATGGATCAAGTATCACCTAATGCACGTCATATACATTTTGCTAATGGGTCCATACACAATTTATCTACTAAGTAACCAGTTTTAATCATGATTATATATTAAAATACCCAAATATACTGTTTTAGTAAAGCCAAATAACCACTCCTATGGTGTCATGTTGATCAAACTAATCATGGAAATTTCGTCCATGTTGTCCTTAAAACAAGACCCATATTCTCTCCTGATTCATAGAAGGTGTAGCATAGTAACCAAGAACATATCACCAGGAGGATGATATATATATATATAATCCCAATTCATCAATAATGAAATTCAATAACTCATGATAAACATGCTCACTAAATGATACAATTCAAGACATTAAACATGACATAGGGCATCAAGAACATATATAGTCTAAATTCTCTAATGCATGATTACTATGAAATAAATAATTATCATTAGAAAGGGAATTGAAGAATAATCACATAGAATTTTACCCATAGCATTTCATATGCAATTAATAATAAAAATTAAGGTAACTAAGCACACATATGTGGAAAACAGGTTTAATCAAATAGGCATAATAATTTTGTGATTAAGGTGAAGCATTTGGCATAATAATTCAATTATGATTTCAGAGGAATCGGGATTCAGGGGCCTCTCACATGTCTAACCATTTTCCTTGAATCAATTAAATATTTAAGGAATTAATCACATGTGATGACACACACAATGGTAATCATTGTAAGGAATGGTAAAAAGGCCATGGAGAGTAGGCACACCCATAGGGGTGAAAATCACCAAAGAAAAAACATATGAATCTAATTATATATATAAGGATATGAAATTCATGAGGAACCATGTAAATTCATTTAGATAACAATTTTGAAGCATTTCTAGAAGGTTCCATCAAGTAGAATAATGGATTATCATTTTTAATGCTACTAAATGAGTGAGAATGACTTGGACCACCTTCCTTGATGTATTAGACATTCAATCATATATTATCATGTCTTTATTTGACCTAGAGTTGATGAAATTGAATGATTCATCAAATGAGACAAAATAGGGAAATAGAGTTGCAACTTAATAGTTCATTAGAAGGAATAAGATCCTTGAAATAGATGGAATATGGTGAGAAATATTATCAAGGTATATCCATTTCTTTTGATGGTGAAGAATTCGGTTTTTGGATGGAGGAAGTATCAAAAACCCTCTATAGAGGCGAGGAGAAAGATCACACATGATGGGGGAGTGGAAACCCCCTTTGAGAATAAAGATGGAATAATATGGGTAAAATAAATGATTAAAAACATATGGAATAATAATTTCATCCACAAAACAATGGTGAACTGTTTTTTCACATGGTTGTCCGAAAAATGCGCTAACCATGCACAAGGCACTGCATTAAAGTGGAACCCCAATAGTTTGGAACACTATTATTTAATGATGCACAAAACGTTAAAAACTCTCTGTCCAAAACTTTTAAGTGGGTCGCATGGTCATGAGGCCCCCATGTGCCTAGTAAAAATAGTCACATGGTCTACGAAATTCATGTGGGTTTGGTGGCATTGTTTCTTGTAACCATGTAGCACAGTAATTTTATCCCATTTTAGAGTTCCACAGTTCGAACATGCCTTGAACTGACCCGAATCATATTTAATTCATTAGTAATCATTACAAGGTTCATTTTAATGAATTTAACTAAAAATTAAATGGTTTTTACCATAGTTAAAATCCAGTACATTACAACTACACCACCTTAAGGGAACTCAAACACGAGTTTCTCTTTTAAGGGTAGTAGAATGTCATTTGATAATAGTTTTGACCATTGTTCATTAACATCAGCCTCCCTCTCCCAAGTCTCTTCCTGTACATGTATATAGTTCCCTATCACCTGGACTAGAGAAAATAATCTACCTTTCAGTTCCTTCATGCTTTGATCAATGATATGAATCAGAATCTACTCGAAGGATGAATCCTCTCTCAACTCATTATCATAATGTTTGAATGAATGATATGTTCCAAGATGATAATGTCATGTTGGGATACGTGGAATACATCTTGAATTCTATTTTACCTGGAAAGAAATAGAAATAGATAGGCCACCATCCCAACTCAGTATTCTATCATGAAGGTATTGATATACTAAGGTGATATCTTTACCTAACTCTGAATTTGTTTATGACCTAATCAATGCAATACACATAGAGAGATCCAATGCCCCACCTCAAACTTCAAAGGACTATGGTGATGATCTATATATTTATTATTCTTGGACTGAGTTATACCAATATACTTTTGAATTAGTCTATCCTTCTATGAACTCACTTGAATGAGACACAAACCTAGTCGAGCTGCCTCACACACCACTAACAAGCATAGAGGTGAATTTAATAGTCTACTATAACGGGCATTATGTTGATCCATCTGTATCATTCCAATAAGCTTTTATCATAGGAAATCTCATCTAGAAGAATATTATTTTTCTAGGAACCCAAAAAATCAAGTATTTAGGCCCATAACAGGTCATCTAACATCCATATCATTTTCTCAAACTACCCATCGGTCAATGGGTGATACACCATACATAACAATAACTATGAACAAAGTGTCTTTTACAAAAATTTCCAAAACTATGATGTAAAACTAGAATCCCGGTGTGAAATGATAGAACAGTCCACACCCTGAATTCAAACTATCTATAAGATGTAATTCATTCCTAGATCATTAACAGATATGCTCTCTCTGATAGTTAGGAAGTGTTAAACAATTGTTAACCTATTGATGATCACCCATTGTTAATCATTTCCTCGTAGGGATATCATAAATCCCATAATGAAATCTATGATGATGGCATTCCATTTCTACTCTAGAAAGGATAGAGGCTATAAAATTATATCAGGTTCATGGTTCTATATAATCACCTACTAACAAGTGGAGTACCGAGTGATGAAGACTCATTTCTGACTCTTCATACCTGGCCAACAAAACTGACAATGGACATCTCTGTACATCTTGTTAATCCTATGATGACAATTTTATATATAGTCATGTGATACCCTCATCATCACTTAATGTATATCTAAGGGAAACCATAAACAACCATGGAAATGTTCGGTTTCAGTGCCATGAACAATCTAACCAGGAGGTGGGTTCTCTCATGTAGCTCTCTCCCTCGGGATGAGGCCCCTAGAATCGGACAACTACCACATCTAGATCCACTCTCGAATGGAGGATTCCACTATAAGATTTGCTAATAATTTTTATCATGGATGTCATGAACTTATATGTGTAACTCAGATACCAGGTCAATAATATTAAATTCAACGATGGCATCCTTTATTGTTTTTGTCGTATTATTTTTGCACAATTCGTAATGTACGATGTTTACATTTATATATGCATAAGAAATATCAATATTATATTAATGTTCATATTTAACCCACTCGTAATAACATAGATTCATGTATCACTAGGTGGAGATATATTTGAGATCTTTCTAATCCATATAATTGATGAATCGCACTCCTAATAGTTAGTTCCTCCAAAAGTGCAAATCATCAACCATGTTTGCTAGATCGAGGTCATGAGAAGGGTAATTCATCTAATGAATAATTTTATACATGTATCCATTCAATAAAAAACGACCAAATTTCATCATAAATGAACTGATTCTAATAACTAAATCAGCATACTAAACTACATAACACATCCCTGGATGTGGAAGAACTAGGATTGTCCCTAACACGAGTCTTCCCTTTAACTCTGGTAAATATGTCTCACAAGCTTCTAACTAGTAAAATTTTACAAATATCATGGTAATGACCATAAGAGTTGATTCTAGTAATGTGGGGTCCTTGATGAATCACATATCATATCCAGATATCCCTAATAATCTACCTATCTCAAACACGTTCTTGGGATTCTCCTAGGAAACCATGAAACTCACCTTATATGGGTAAACAGATGTGCCATTAAAAAATATTATATTACCCAATATGTGAACATTTCTAATTCAAAAGTGTCATTTAGTAATTTTCACATATAAATGGTGCTCACAACGTGTACTCATTTCGATATCAAGATATTTGGCATGGTCATGTTTGGTGAAAAAGTACACTAATATATCATCTAATAAGACTACCATTAAAGAATCATGATATTGGTGGAAAAAGAAATTCATCATTTACATTAAATGTAATGGGACATTGGTCTAAAAAAGGCATGACCATATATTCATACAAGTCCTACCTACTATGTAATGATGTATGTGGTTTGTCTGATGGTCTCAAATGTAACTAATGGTATCCCAAACTTAGATCGATCTTATAGAAAACTGTTTCTCCTCAGAGATAGACAAAGAGTTCTTCAATATGAGGAAATGGATACCTATTCTTCCAAAAAAATTGGTTCAGATGGATGTAATCCACACATAATATAAGGGTATCATCCACCTTATTGGGAGAATGTTCTGGTAAACCCCATGGTTAAGTGTTGGGTCGTATAAAACCCAACTCATTAGATCTTCAATATGTATCTTTAGTTTATGGATCATTGTATTTTCCATCCTATAGGGAGGGATAGATACTTCAACCATACCTAAAAGTAGATCAATGGTGAAATCAAACTCTCAATCCATAGATAATAATAACAAATCCTATGGTAATACATCTCTGAAATGATTTACAAATATAGGGAACTCTACTAACATCATTTCCTAGTTGTTCATAAGGTGACCAGACCACTGAATTGTCACTCCACCTAGCCCAGTACACTTGGGTACATCTTGATTAGCTCAGATATCATTTTCTCCATTCTTTATAAATGTTTTTCCCTTGGGATATGTGAAAAAACTCGATGAAAATAAAAATCCATTTTTGAATGATAAGCCACAAGCTAGTCCATATCTATAACGATGTCGACATCATTCATCTCATGGATGGTGAAACAATTGATAAAATGGCACCCACCTATTTCTAGGGGGTACTCATGACATTGAAATATGACCTCTGTTCTAACCCCTAATAGTGTTTCATGAGGCATTATTTCATATAATTTCTCGATTTCACGACATAGACATTCAATATCTATAGATCATATAAAAAAGTGTGATGAAAAAATATCATAATTTGATGAAACTAGTGTAGAAGCTACTAGAAGAGTACATATCACAAAATATGTCCCTATTATCTTATCATAGAGAAATAGATACACTACATAAATATGGCATGAAACACAGCCCTAATAGGTTTCCTGAGTAGCAAGAGATGATCCACTTTGCTAATGTAGATGCTCTGGGGTCAGACTGCCTCGTCCACGACACCTACTACCTGAGCCTAATAATATTTTACAAGACTAAATATCAACCTAAAATGGATCCCTAGATACTATTCCATATTTATTTGTCATTATTTAACTATTCCCATTATATTATGGATGAAAGGACTTAAAAAAGTGTTGAAGGTGACCCATCCTTCTGTAAGATTGGTACTCGATTGGGTTCTGGATGAACTAGGTCTTATTATGTCCTAGCCATCCACATAGGCGACACACTATGGATCTGTGAGTACATGTTACCCATTTCAATCTTCCCCCATGTTCAACCTCAAAACTGTATTTCGTACTACCAGTAATGTCACCTTATATTGTATTAAACCTCCCTGGTTCAGATTACCAGCTTCTATGATATTTTGTTCTGTAATTAAGGCCTACTTTTCTATACCTTTAATTTTTTTATAACAAAATATATTCACCTATGAGAGTAAATTATGAAAAATATCATCCTCCAAATTACTCTAATTCATCAAATCATCATCATTCATAGATGGAGAGAAATTATAAAGCTTGGTGAGGAGAGATGAATACTCTAGCACAAACATAGTACCCTACATAAGATTCATGAACACCATGGAATAATCCACACTTAGAGTATGCGAGAAGAATTTATTGTTGAATACATTCTGGAATTCTACATATATCATATATAGATAATTATTTAACTAAGATATGATACCCCACCAGTTGATAGAGGATTCAAGTACCATATAGGTTGTAAGATTGACTCTGCACACTAGAGGCATATCGTGATGGTTAAATATCAATACCAAGGTTACTAACCAATACTCGATAGCCTTAGATCTATTATCCCTTGTGATGGTGGAGGATGATACTGCTAAAAGTCATAATTCAACTCTTCCATAGTAGGGGAAGTCCATGGATCACCCTGAATGGACTTAAAGAACCTAAGGAAACTATCATGGAACTGAGCCTCAACACCCAATGAATGATTAGAAGGGTCCATTGGTTCAACTATAGAAGGAATCAATGGTGGAAAAGGCCCAACACCCCCATAATGTGCTCATCCCCACACTCTTGGTGTATATCATGAGGTCTTGGTGGTGACATAGCTCTACAATTTCCATTCACATTCCTCAAACATTATCTATAAACGATAGGGATATCATATAAATTAAGGAAAGGAATTTAGACTGACTATAATCATGTCATAAATAACATCCTTTACCTATATCATGTTATATATTATAGAAAAACAAAAATTTATTACCTAGAAAACAAAGAACATAGCCTACTATACATTACTATTGTTATTCCTAGGTCTTGGTCTCAATATTCTCATGTATAAAGACTATTTAATCATGAAGGTGGTTATCACATTCTTTCATTTATATATTTAATCATCTTTTAATTTGGTTAAACTAGGTGTATAATTATTCCCATTCATAAGGTCTAATATTCCATATGATTTGGAGGGTGGTGTCCTCCCTATCGAAACCATAACATGTCACAAGAAGATAAATTTATCATATTTCTATAAATATGAAAAATCAGGCACTACAAGGCACAATAAGCATGGTACTGTAAGAAATCGCATGAAAAATTCGAATTACATGCTGAATATAGATATGGTATTGAATAATGAATGGAATTTAAATTCCTATAGTGCCTTGTATTATGAATGTAATGAACCTCTCTCTTTTGATAATTCTTGGGTAAATGAATTCATCATTTTTATAATACCAATTACAATAACATCTCATGACATTTTTTCCAACCAACAGTGAATTCATATCGACTCTAAATGATGATATAATGAACTTCAATTTTCCTACCCAGATAATTTTGGTTTCTCCTATACATGGGTTAGCTACGTCCAAGCACACTGTGAATTACAAATTCATATAAATCGAAGCCCAATGTGTAATACTCAAGTAGTAATTAAAAGGAAATGAAATCTATGAAACAACATTATAGTGTCCCGACCCAGTTTCCACTTAATAGTGCCCCGAGGTTGTGCACCATAAGACCTCATTTGTGCCTCCCCAAACACTAGAGACTTGCGACTAGTAGCGAGGGCCTACGATGTATCCAAAAAAAGACAATTCCAAAATATATTATTCTTTTAACATTAATAATCTATATAAAATAAATATAAGAAGAATAAATAAGAAACAAATAGCAGCAAATGTAATGAAATAATCCGAGCGGAATAAATAACCAATATGATTCTAAATAAATAAATAGAAAAAAATTATAATGGTGATTATGCTATAAAAAATGAGAGTATATGTGAATCAGGGGATATAGAAATATATTTCATTCAATCAAAAACATACAAAAGGAAAAAGACTTTTAAAATATCATCTCAAGAATATGATCAGTCTTATTACCCTAATATCCATCATAATTTTTTATAATAATAAATCATCAAAATCCACAGGCATTCCATTATTAACACCTTCACATTTAATATATACTTCTGTTCTACGGGGGGACCTGGGAGGGAAAGAGATACAATTCGAATAGGCCACCTACAATGATGTTTAGGATGATCAATTTCATGAAATAAATATCTGAATATGTTATTGGAAATGATAAATGGGTGAAATAATTAAATAAATGAATAACTACTCAATCTGGGATCATAATTGGACACCCGACTACAACTATCTTCTTCAGCCTAAGATAAATGTCTAAATCAAGGTACGAGTGCAAGTAAATATGGATGAATACTTAGTTAATCATAACTAAAGAAAATAAGGTAGGAATTCCTCATGATTTTTATTTGGATTTGTTGTCTCATTTCCATGTCATTGTTTAAGAATTTCCCTGATAAAAATAAGAAGCATTCCCTATGGAATGGGAAATAAATCAATACGACAAGTCCAATGGGGGAGTATCAATCCCATCCCATGAAAGAAATATATAATTCCAAGGATTTTTATAGTTATCATTAATATAACCAATGCTATCGTGTTTTTCCAAGGAAATCCATATGGTGTCCCTTGTATCACTCATCACGTGGTGACTCTGAGTCTGTACCATGTATCTCACATAGGAGACCAGGTATCACTAGAGGCATTGCATAGCCAACATCCTAAAAACACCATACATGGTTTCTTTTTTAGGGAATAATTTTGACTCATGATTATATAAATAAAATCCTAGAGAGACTCTACCATAGAATTAAAATTATCACTCCGAGCACATCATGTATATCCTACCAATCATGGTGAGTCCATCCATAGAATCCTAAAACCGGGACTCATTTTATCTCCCGAACCTTTGATGGTGTATAATACTAACCATGAACACCTCAAAAGTCAGTATACATATATATCATCACATTTCATCAAAAAGTAATGGAGATACCTCATTCTAAATAGGACAACAAAATGATACAGTTTAAGACATTACACATCACATAAGGAATTAAGCACAAGCATAAGCCCAAGGATCCATAGAATGATCACTAGGAAGCATGAATAATCATATGCAATGGAATAAAAGCATAAGAATAATAAATTTGGCACATATCATGAATTACGAAATTAAGAATAAGCATTGAAGAAACAAAGCCTAAATATGTGGAAACAAGTCTAATCAAGGAAATGTAATAATGTTGCATTAAAAGTGAATCCTAATGAAAACAAATTCCATAATTAAGTAAATGGAATTAATTATTTTTGGGATCTCTTATATCTAACCATTATTCTTGATTAAATTATCTTATTAAGGAATAAATCACAAGTGCATAGGCACACAAGGTTGTAATTAATTTAATTCATGGTAAAAAGGAAATGGAGAGTGGGCTCACCCCCTGGGATGTCTGATCAAGAATTTGGAAATCCATGGATGTATTTTTATATATGGTATGATCAAAAAACATGTTAAATCATGTTTAATCATTTATTTTCATTATTGAAGCATCATTGTAATGTTTTGGGGAGCAACACAAAAGCATTCCATGAATAATGCAACGAAAAAAATCATTAATGAGATGGATGATCTACCTATATGATTTATCACTGTACTAATATATCACTAGGGATTGATTCGATCTAGAATCGAATAAAATAAACGATTAATCAAATTCTCATAAAAATGGGAAAATAATGCACCTAAATAGAGCATCATAGAGAAGAGAAACCTAAAAATAGATGGAAGAGGGTGAGAGAGATTACTAAGGGCTATCCATTTCATTCAATGATGACTGATTCAGTCATCAGATAAGGTAGGTCACAAAACCATATAGAGAGGGGAGTAGGAAGATCATGTACGAAGGGCAGGAGAAGTACTGCTAGGGATGAAATTTGGAATAATAGGGGTAAAATAAATCATTTAATAGGGTTATAATAGTATTTTTTCCCCACAAAACAAGGATTATGGTTTGTTACCACGTTTTGTCAAACTGTGATCCAACAATTCACTAGCCATTACTTCATAAGGGCACCCCGCATGGTTAGGCGCATAGTTTATATAACTATATGCATAATGTCAAAACCCCATTATCCAATAATGGAAGATGGGTTACACATCCATGAACCTAGGTTCACATGGTTTTAGAAAAAATTTATGGCCCCTAGGTGGCCACAATATTCAACCGAATGGATTAGGGAAACCAAGAAGGCTAGGATACATGGCTTCTCTTTACCATACATCCAAGTCTTTTCTGCCCATTTCTTGGAACTAGGCTCCGAATGAGCCGTAGACACACTTGAATACACTTTACGTCATTTGGAATCATTATAAAAATAATTTTAAGGATTTTAAAACCAAAAATAAAATATTTCATACCTTATGAAATTGTAAAGATGTTATACAAAAATTATAGTATAATCTCATTTTCTTCATTTATTATTAACATTCTCCTTAAAGAATAAATTTATTTTAATAATTTTTCATTGGAAATTATTTTTATTATCAATATCCGAATAATTTCATGGTGTATATTATTATATCATAAATTTGATAACATTAATAAAAATGATTTTTACTATGAATTTTATTTGATTTCTAGAGAAATATTGATAAATATTTATCCATTAATCAATATTGTTATTTTATGATAAGGTTCATTTTTATGAATTAAATCTATTACTCAATACATGAGGAATGAAATCAAAATTAATGAAATAGTTTGGGGACAGGTTATTCAAATCCCCTCTATGAATTGGTAGGCCTCATGAGAGAAAATGAGAAGGCCAAACTGTTTGTGTTTGTAACCAAGGTTTTAAAATTTTTGTGGTAATGGTTTTGATAATAGAGTTGTAGTTGGCCAAAATTAATTAGTCTATACCCAGTATATTTTAAACCATATTTTTAAGGGTCATGAGGGTAATGATATCCCATTCGTGGGAAACATGACATGCTATATCTAAATATTCCCATCATTTAGATTTAGTTATATTTATCCATGATAGTTTTTCTATGATATTATCTATGGATGAATTTGATTTTAAAATAATTTATTAAATGAAAATTTTTCATGGTCATTTACCATTTTATATTGATTATAAATTATCTTATCATTAGTAGTCGTTTATTTATATGGAATGTTTTTTCATCTATTTATCGTTCAAATTGTATTCCGCTTATTGATTCATGACAAATTACACTATACTTTACACTTACATAGAATTTTATCTCACCCTTATTTTATCTCCATTACCAAAGATTCCATATGTTTTACTATGGTTGACATTAAAATATATGGTAGATAGAATTGTGTTATTCCAAAAATAATATGTTTTATTTTTTTATTTAGTTGTAATGTAAGACATAAGTATGTATCTAGTTTACGAAGACAACTAATCTATTCAGTATTTTAGGATGTGATTAGTTTTATATTATAATAATGTAATAAAATACAACACTAGATAGAGGTTATTGTGGTTGGTATACCTACACATCCCATCCAAATACTGGGATCTTAACTAGATATAAATTTTATTGGAAAGGTATAGTGACCATAGCCTATTATATATATCATTACATATTTTTAAGAATAATTATCATCTAATTACAAGACATGTATCGTAAATTATATTTTATTTGGAGAATAAAAACACAATAAAACATCATGAAACAAAAAAATCTTCATTTTTATCTTCATAATAATCTCCTAACATTCATTGATCTCTTCCATCTGTATAGGATAACATAGGAAATACATGAAGCTGTGGATGAGCTAAAGGTCCTAGTAAGGGTGTAAGAATAGGAATAAAACAGAGAATGTGGGTTTTAAGGTATACCATGATGACATAAAAGTAATGGAACAAGAATAATCATAATTAAGAATAACATGTATAACATGGGAACATATAATCATGGAACCATAGGAATGTGGCAATGATATACAACATGACATAAACATGAGTCATGGATACCTAACAAGACATGGTGGACAATGTCCATAAATGAATTTGGTTCAATCCCTATCCAAAAATGAAAAATGATGATACTAAAAATTTACCAATTCATTGGAGAGATAATGGGGAACACACTTTATAACATGTTCATGAATATTTGTTATTCATAAGTAAAAAAACAAAAGGGTTTCTTGTGGAATGAAATTGGTATCATCATCGTGTCACAAGGTATGACACATGATCACATCATACATATTTCCTTGAGATAATGGATTCAAAAAAATAAATTGATCTTCATAAGGGAAAATAGTTATGGATAATGATAATTGATGTCCAATTAAATGGTAAACATGTAAAAGGTGAGTTTATTAATCATTATAAATGGAAACTTGTAGTGTGGTTTATGGGACATATTATGTAGATACTATAGATGAAAATGATATTTTTTTCATAAAAATAGAAAATAACCAAGATAATTTTTCCGAATAAAAGGTGTTATTTTATGAAAATATTTGTTTGTTAAAATGGAATATTGATTGCACATGGATGTGGGTGAAAAGTTGGGAGGTTCTCTTGAATCAGTCTTTCTAATCCTAAAGAATTGAAAAGTGAAGCTTATTTAAACTATATTTCCCAAAAAGATAAGGAAAAAATGATCTCGGTATATGATTTTGGACCATATAAATTGAAATTGAAGGAATTATATATTTAGAGAGAATCATTACATTTTGGGTAACGATATAGAAGGACTAACCCAATGGTAAAATAGAGGTTTGGAAAGAATCGATTAACTTATATATGAAACGGTTCGACACTTGATATTAATGTCATGGATAAAAAATTACATTAAATAGTTCATTAAAAACCTATTCAATACATAAATTTTTTATTATAGTACTATTATGTTCATTTAGGTCCCTTTTGATGGGTTATGATATTTAATTTCATCGATCGGTAACATTATTTTCATTGATTTTCCAGATCGGTTTACTTATATACATGTATGTAAAATCATATAAAATGAGAATGATTATTCATAAAAGATATTATAATTTATTAATTAATATCCAAAAGTTTAAATAAACATTAAAATAATTTGGTTATATGTTATGATGATGAATCAATAGGTAAATATTTAATGATAATTATTTGGATTATTTTGGATGGTTTTCGCTCACAAAGAACATGTTTTGTATTATTATTTAACATCATGTATATATAATGATTCAAGAACATTACATAGGTTTTAATAAATATATTAAATTTTTTAAAACTAATAAAATTGTTTTATGACCATAATTAATGGATATAAATGAAAATTATTTTTTTCTTGAAAGGAAATAAATTATCACCTTATGAACGATGTCTTGATTTTAAGAATAAAATGCAGAGTATATGGGTTTATCGATGGATTATTCCATTAAAATAATAAAATTGAATTTTATTTGAAGTAGTTTTGTCATCATAGAATTTTTATGTGGTGAGTTTATGATAGAATAAGAAAAGAAATGAACTTGATAATAAACTAAAATAATGAAATATGAATTAACCATTGGAATTACCCCTCCATGAAAACCTCGTTAGGGAACTGTTTTGTCCTTTTGATGAAACTATTATCTCATTATCATGGATAAGGGGATTGGGAAGATTATTTGAAATAATTTGGAAAATTATCAAATCTTGGAAGGTGGGGGGAGAAGATGTAGTGAGAGGTTGTATTTATAGTGAGGGTAAGGGTGTTTTCTCATTATTTTATTCATTATATTTTTATTTTGGCTCAAGAATATGTATAGTTTGATAATTTTCACAAAATATAATAAAACGATTAAGGGATTATTGAGATTGTTTTTCTCACAACAACTATGTCACCAGGAATAGTGTATTTGACATATAATTTATATATGATACAAATTACAGTATTTTACTTTTCATAAAAATTCTACTATTTGAGAAAAATAACAAAAATTATCCCTTACAATTATTCAATATGTAGATTTAAAAAATGGACTCCATTTTATGAAAATAATTTTCTAAATGGGGGAAATAAAATTTTTAATACAAATCATCATTTACATAGAAAATACCATTTTTAAAATTATTGACAATTTTATAACCCTTTGTAATATTAATTAAAAAATCATAAATTTATTTTATAATTATAATACAATAAAATATTAATTTATCAACACATTTTGTGGATGTAAATTTTATTTTGAAACATTTTATCAAATATAAAATTAAAAATAAAAACTGCTATTTAATAAAAATATCAACACATACATAATAATTTCTTAAAAATTTATTTACATATAATCTTATATAGTTATATCATATTTTCATTTATAAAATGGATAAATTTTATTTATATTTTCTTAGGTAAGTTTACTATTCTTTAGTCCGGTTTATCAATCATAGGGGTCAAATTAATACTCTATAGGTCATGTTACTATTCAATTTATTATTATTAACTTAACTTCTAGAAACACTTCTTATTTCATTATATTTTCTTTTATAGAGATTGTTTTCTGTTCTAAAAGTGATTTTATTTTATTACATAATATGAAATAATTATAAAATTGGAATTTCCATTGATAAAATTTGGGGTCATTACATTCTTCCCCCTTTGTGAAATTCCACCCTCAAAATTCGATTTTAAATTTTGTGGGGAAAACATGTGAGGGTACGTATCCATACACACATTATTTGGTTCCCATGTATCCTCTTCACACTTATGGTTGTTCCATAGAATAATGACAAAGTTAGTAGTCTTATTTCATAGAATATCACCTCTATGGTTAAAAATTCACTAGATGCTCCTTGTAAGTGAGATCATTTTCCAAGTATACCACCTCTAAATTCAATACATGTTAGGTATTTGGTAAATACTTCCTTAATATGGATATGAGTAATTCATCATGTACTTTATACATGTTAGGTGTATGTTCTAGTCAATATGTCATGGATCTAAAATGATCAAGGATATATAATGGGTCTATGTACCTAGTATTAAGCTTTCCATTCATTACAAATCACACAATCTTATTCCTTGGAGTTATTACATGGTATACCATGCCTCCAACATTAAACTCGTGGTCTTATCGATGACTATTTTCATAAAACATTTACCGATATTGGGATTCCTTGACGTTTTTCGATGTGGTTTTCACAATCTCTACTATTTCAGGCAACATTTAATGTCCTTGTAGCTCACAATCAACAACGTCATCATAGAATCTTAGTGTTCTACATATTTTCCCACAGAAGGATTCATATGTATCCATTTTGATGATGGAGTTTGAATTTTTGTTGTAAGATTATTCAACCAGTGGAATATTTTGGTCCCATTCTCCTCTGAAATATATAGAACACACTTTCAACATGTCTTCAATTTTCTAAATAGACTGTTCAGATTGGCCATAATTTTAAGGATGATAGGTTTTACCAAAGTTCATCTCAGTTCTTACATCATGTTATAGTATTTTCTAGAACCTGTAGGTGAATATAATATTTTTATCAGAGGCAATTGATAGTGGAACTCTATATAGCCTTACCACTTCTATCATGTATATCTGTGCATGTCATTCCAATGAAAAGTCCTCTATAATTGAGATAAAGTGAGCTATCTTTATAAGACGATCCTCAACAACCCATACAACATTGATTCTTATATATATTTTTAGATGTATTGTGCAATTGTATATGGTGATGTTATCTCATATCCATGTTGGTATGGGTAGTGTTTACATCATCCCTTTTTAATTTGTCTTTTCTTCCATAATTTGTTGATACACCAGACACTTTGATGTATATTCATTAATTTCCGTCTTTATATTGTCCAAACAATATTTCTCTCAGATATCTGTATATATCTTTGTGCTTCCTGGATGAATAGAGATGGTTGAGCTATGTGCATCATTCAAAATCTCTTTCTTTATCTCTTGATTAGATGGTACACAATGTCAGGACCCAAATCATATGACTCCATCCTCATCGATCTAGAACTCGAATGATTTCCCATTTTTTTAGGTTTCACAGTTTTTTGAATTTCTACATCATTGCTTTGATCATCCATTGATTTCTCCATAAGTGATGTCTAAGTGACCATTTGAGAATGAGTTGATTATGTCCTTTACTTAATGATTCTCATGTCCATCCATTATAGGTTTTAGAAGATTGTATCCTTCTCAATTTTCATCATTGATAAAGGCACATGATCTTTTCTACATGGGTCATCTACTACCTTATTTTCCATACCCTGAAGGTAGTGTATTGAGAAATCATAATCCATGATGATCTCTAACCATATTTGATGGAAATTTTTAAGATAATTCTATATGAATATATATTTGAGGCTCTTATGAATTGTATGTATTTCACCCTTTCCCCCATACAGATTATGTCACCATATTTTCAATGAAAATCTCACAACTTCCAACTCCATATCATGTATTTTATAGTTTTTCTAATGAATGATCCACTTCATTGTGGTGTAGGCTAGAAATTTATAATGTTTCATTAGAAAAAACCCTAATAAATTCGTTGAAGAATCCTTATATACCAAAAATAGTTCCCCTACATTTTGGTAGTGTAGAAATTGTTGTAGTGATATGCCATTATTACAACTCTTTAATGTATTATATACATTAACATGTCTAGAAAAAAATTATCTTTTTTTAGTCAATGTTGTTAGTGGTTTTGAAAATCATGATATCATTCTCAAAAATCATTGGTAGTACCTGACTAGACTAGGAATGAAATAGAAATCATTTACAGATAATGGCACAGGCTACTCATCAATTACCTTATTCTTCGAAAGGTCCACATATATTCCTACACTTGTCATAACATTCCCAATGTATGATAATAATTTTATACAAAAGTCACATTTATTAATTTTTTCATAAATTTTCTCCCTTTGAAATGTCTTTATCTCTGTATTCAAAGGAACTTCATATTCCTCCTTACTCATGGATTATATCAATATATCATCAACACATACTACCAAATTTGTTTTGAGGTAATCTCTAAGAACTCTATTCAATAAATCCTTTAAAATTGTTGGGGAATTAGTGAGTCCGAATGTCTTAACTAGAGAATCATAGTGTACATACCTCTTTCGAAATGCATTACTTGGAGTATCTTATTTAATCACCTTTAATTGGTGAAATCTTAAACTAAGGTCAACCTTAGATAAATAAAATTCACCACATAGCTGACTGAATAATTCATCTATTAATGGAAGGCGATACTTGTTATTCATCATGATTTAATTGGGTTCACAACAATTAATACATAGGTGAATTGATCCATCCTTCTTCTTGACAAAGAGGATTGGTGTACCCTATGGCGACTCACTCAACAATATAAAAACGTTATCTAGATTTTACTATAACTAATTCTTTAGTTATTCCCACTAAATATTGGACATTGTATAAAGTTTAATTGATATAGGCAGAGATCTAAGAATATGATTAGTTGACAAATCAAACTCTTGACTATGAAGAAGACCAAAAAACTATTCATGTAACACATTACTGTTGTACCTCACAACAGTCACGTCGTTGAGTATTATTGTCTCCTAGGTCTCAACCATTTTTTAAAACATGGTTTATTATATTTAAATAATATCCACACTTGAGATGATGTTTTTGAAGATGATTAATCCCCCTCCAAACACATGTATAGAATTGGAGGATGCTTTAGGATGTGTTGAGTGATCTATTTTTCCTAACAGTTGATAATGCATTTTTTTCGAGATGGAAAATCTATTCCAAAAAATAGCATCAAACTCCACCAGTGGGAGTATGAAAAGATTTTATGGGAGGATAAGTCCATGACAATTTGCCGGGGATGAGTTATATACTATGGATGTAATAATTTCCACATTTTTTATTCTCACAGATAACTCATCCTCCAAATTTTATGGTGGTGATTGAATAGATCATCTGAAATTGTATGATATAAAACAATGCATAGAACTAGAATCAAATAGTAAATTATCTACTTTTGATAAATAATCGATCCATCTTTCACCACATCTTTTTTTAGTACACCTCAGCAGTAGTGATACCATATTCCCTTCCATGCTATAATTGAGGTTGTTGTTGTAGATTGCCTCTAATAACATTTGGCTTAGGAAAATGGATCACATAATTCCAATGTTCATTGTAGTTGAAACACTACACTATAGGATTGGTGTTAGTCAGTGTAATGCCCCAACCCCAGTTAAACAGAATCGGTGCATTATTACGTATCATTTTCATGATCACAAAAGTTCACATCTCGAAAGATCGATTTGTTTAACAGCCTTGGAAACAGTAGATACATTTATCAGTCTTACATTACATCATAAAATGAAAACTACAACAGCATGGTATCCATAATCCACACTCATATACCCTCATATAATCCTTGTAGGTCATTCATAAATGACTACTTCACATCCTAGGAAAAATAAAACATATAAAGGGGTGAGCTCAGATGCCCAATATGGATAACAATATAGCAGAAACATTAATAAATAAGCAGAAATATTTAAGGAAATGTATAACAAAAACAAATGTCTTTTAAACCAAAACTTCAGCATAATATGGCAGAAATAAAATGAAATAATTCCATTTACTTATTCACATGGATATTCTACTAATCGAATAATCACATGCAATATCAATAACCACGTTCATAATGATGGAATGCATAATTACAGACTATCATAACCACATATTCAAGGCCTTGTGCCAAGACTGCAAATAAGATTTGTTTCAATGCCTTGTGCCAATACACTAGATTGTCTCATGAGACCAACTGATCCATCGATGAGCTATAGTGGGATCCACCCATCACTTATTAAGTCCAATGCATTTTTAATATGAATTGGTTTAAACATAACATAACCATTCGTATTAAAACTAGCATACGAAATGTCAATACATTCTCCATAAACCATGAATCGTATAAAAATAATACATCCACAGTCAAAAATATCACACAAATCTCAATACAATATAGAAATATTGTATCATAATAAATCAACTTCAAATAATCTTAAAATCCATCAAAAGATGTTCACATAGACGAAATCCAAACTATTTTAGAGAAATATCTTTTTTTTTAAAATCTATTAAAAATCACATAATTATAAAAGAAAAAACTTACTTTTAAAATATTATTATAAGATTTTAAGGTATGCTCTAATGATTCTATAATGGCAGAAAATAGCCACAGCCACTGTATAAGTTAAAAAAAGATATTCTAACCTTAATTCTGTTGAAAAGGTTAAAAAGGTCCTTGTTTGGAAAATGATGGAAAGATTTCTTTATAAATATATTATAAAAAGACAACACAGGTAAAAATGATGTTAAACCAATGTCTATAAAATTGTAAGAATTATTTGAAATACATTTTTAAGGAACATTTATGTGGGTGATAAAGAGGTCCCAATAGATAAATATGTATAAACAACCTCGGATAATAAAGAGATTGTGAAATAAACCCTTACCTTGTTCTTTTCCTTGGTCGAGGGTTGGTTAAACACGTGTATAATAGATAAATCATTGTTATTAAATTATAAAATAATCATATACATAACTAGGATATCATATAACATCTTTTAATATGGCTTTGTTAATAATATTTTAGTATTATCGTCATTTCGGGTGTTCACTTACTCGTTTTCTTATATATGTTTTGTTACATTAGCCATGTTTGTTATCCATAGGTTGAATATTATCCATATCCAGAATAATATCAAGTCCTTAAAAATTATTTTTAATCATCAAATGAAATTAGTCTTGAATAGAAACGATGGGGAATGAATCTCATCACGTTCCTGGAGACGTTAGTCCGTACGTACGCACAAACACTACATCCATTTCATTTTTCATTTTAAAAGGAATCAAAACTAAATAATAAATAGGTATATTATTATTCCAGTATAATATAATATCTTATATATGTTATTTATGTTGATTAACATCATCCTTTATACGATCCATGTATGGTATGAAAGAGTCATATCACTTTGAGGGGGCGGTAGTCCGCACTTCCCCAAATGAAATTATCGTATGTATATACAAAATGAAACAAATAGTTGTGTGCTATAAAATGGAATTAAAAAAGATTATATATAAAATAAATATCATTAATATCATATTTAATTATAGTTCCATCATAATGGCCACCATGATAGGCGGTAGGAGATAATTGAACAATCATCGTTTCGTGGGGCGTTTGGTTTCCATCCACAGAAACATTATATTCTTCACCAATTAGATGGAGGTGTGTGTAAGTGTAGTTCAAATACATATCATAAAAATATAATAGTATATTGAGGATAATGTTTTTGTAATAAAATAATGGATTAAAAATAGTTTAGGGGTTGGAGGAGTAAAATAAAAGAAAATAAGCTAAGAGAAATTGTTACCATTAATTTGGGCAACTCTTTTTGGTTTGAACCAAAAAGAACTCTTGAAGTTCCTTCTGCCTAAGGTAAGGATTCTAGGAGGAGGATAGTGATGTTGAGAGAATATTTGGTCAGGGTATGGACAAACCAAAAGTCTTGAGATGTGTGAGGAATTGGTCAGAAGTGGTGTCCTTTTATAAGGGGGAGGAGGGGCTCTTTAAGAACAACATAAAGTATTATTTTATTATAAAATTATATTCAGTTTTTAATGGATCCAAAGTATATTATTCATACTCAAAGGAGGGGATTGGTAAAAAAACTCATCCAATAGGTTTTAGATAGGTTTGGGTCACTTTATTAAGCTTATCTTTTTGTTTTAACTCTTAGATAAATAGTTTGACACTAACCATGTCACTTTTTATTTTTATATTATATATTTAATAAAATTACTATATACTTCCAAGAGACCCCCCAAGTGGTACATTAATTATACACCCATAATTATATAATTCCGTTGGCAGAAAAATATATTTTTAGGAATAGAATATGAAATAATAATATAATATTTGTTTAAAAAACTCTTTTATGTCAATTTTAAAACTATTTGGTGTTTTATTTTTTTGAAAATCATAAAATCACGATTTCTTCATCAAAACATACTTAAATCAACTATAAAATGTCATATTAACCTATAAAATTATTTTAATTCATTAAAAGACTCAAATTAGATTTATTTTGATATTTACAATATCTATTATTTTAATATTTCATTAATAATGTAATTATTGTATCATCATTGTGTCATAAAAAAATTAAATTATTTAAAGTCTAAAAGTTTTAAATAAAATACGATTATGTATAAAATCTATATATCTTTCTAATGAATATTTATAGTCGACAATCCAACATATAAATACTTATGTAAAAATTATTTTTCTAAAAGATATAGGCTTACATCATTTTTGTATTTACTTTAACTTAATTAATATAAAGTGTCATTATCACTTACAAGTTGATCCATGGGGTCACAAAATCGACCCAAAGATGCCCATGGTCGGACATGTATCAACAAATAGTTTTAAGACACGTTTTAGGGTAATAAAGTATTATTATAATATTAGTTTTTACCCTTATTTACCGGATTTACCTTTTAACCATGGTAAATAAAATATTCACCGAAGTAATTATTCAAAATGTATAAAAATAAAATTTACCTACATACACAATATGGACCTCCTAATTATAAATAAGGAATCCTTTTTTCTAAATTCAAAACACATAAGTGATGGAAATTAATTTAAAATATATTTCCGCAGTCAATACAAAAGGCGTGTTTTTAAGAAATAATAGCTATAAATAGCTTGAGACTTGTTTATGTCCGGTTTCAATGTACAATTATTTCCAATGACCAAAATTGTATTAATTGGTAAAAATATATTCTAAATACACTCTAAAACCACTCAAATTCATAATTTATCACTGTTAATTATTTTGATTAAAAAACTGTTTTTAATTAAAACTTAGTAATTTTCACTATTCATCAAAATATGAATTTTATCAAAAATGTTGCAAAAATTCACCATAAAAAAATTCAATATTCATAATCCAAAAATGAAGTCCATTTTGAAAGATAAAATGTAAAAAATTTCAAAAAGTGGGTATTACTATTCATAACAACTAGTTTGATTAGTTGTGGTGTGTGTTAGAACTCGAAGTTGTGTACAACACACGCTACTAAATTATTCAAAGAGAAGCATACCATGGAAGATTCAGGTGTTACATTCTCCCCTCTTTCAAATAATTTTGTCCTCATAATTTATAGATTACTGCCGCATGAAAAGACTCGGGTGGTTCTTCATCACATGTTCCTCGTCTTCCCACGTTGCCTCTTCCATCTTATGGGTTCTCCATAGAACTTTTATGAGGCGAGTCATCTGGTTTCTTTGCACTTGTTCTCTGGTATCAAGAATCCTGAAAAGTTCTTCGCAATAATATAGATTAGGTTCCAGTTCTAATTCCTCATAGGTCTGTACAAGGGTTTGGTCAGGCATGTATTTTCTCAACAGTGATACTTGGAACACATCATGAACATTGGAGAGACTTAGAGGCATTGCTAGATGGTAAGTTACAACCCCAATTCGTTCTAGAATTTCGAAAGGTCTGATGTACATGGGACTCAATTTACACTTCTTACTGAAATGTATAACACCCTTCCATGGAGATACCATCATGAAAACATGATCTCCTACATGAAATTCCAAAACCATCTTCTGTTATCGGCAAAGCTCTTCTGCCTATTTTGAGCTGCTTTAATGTGGTTTAGGATTACCCTCACATTTTCCAACGTTTACTCCACTCATTTTGGGCCTAAGAGTTTTCTTTAACCAACATCATCTCAACTGGTCGGTGTGTGACATCTCTTTCCTTATAACGCTTCATATGGTTCCATCTGAATACTAGAATGGAAGCTATTGTTATAGGAAAATTCTACCAGAGGTATATACTGATCCCACATACCCTGAAAGTCATGTGAGAAAGATCTCAACATATCTTCTATGGTTTAAATACTACATTCTAATTGTCCATCAGTTTGGGGCGGTAAGCAATGCTCAAATGAAGTTCAGTATCCAAGGCCTTCTGAAGACTCTTTAAGAATCTTGAAGTGAAACAAGGATCACGATCAGAAACAATCTATAGGGGTACTCCATGAAGTCTCACATATTCATTAATATATAGTCTTGCAATATGTTCAAGTGGTAGATCTTCACTTATATCATGAAAAGGTGCTGACATGGTAAGACGATCAACAATGAACCATATTGCATCATTCCTTCTAGGGGTCTTTGGTAGTCCCATGACAATGTCCATTGTGATATTATCGCATTTCCACTCAGGTATGGGAATCGGTTTTATAACTCTTCCAGGTTTTTTCCTTCCAGCTTTCACTTATTGAAAAACCATACATCTTGACAAAAAATCAGAAATCTCCCTCTCCAGGTTGTACCACCGAAAATTTTCCTTCAAGTCTCTATTCATTTTGGTTCTCCTAGGGTGTATAAAGTAATTGGAACTACGAGAATCATCTTACAAATCCCTTTTTACATTAGGTATATCAGGAACCCAATGTCTCTTCACACACATCAAAATTCCATCATCATACACAAAGTCATTCAATCTCCCATCATTCACTGCACTAATATTCTTTTGAAACTCTTCATCACCGGACGGAGAACTCTTTATCTTTATAGTAAATATGTTTTGAAAACCGTTTGAAAAAGTATCGATGTTTTACCTACCATGGAAATTATCGTATCCATCTTCACTAGATCTATGAAAATAGGATATCTTTCAATTCACATCGTGTTCAAAAATCCACGATCCTTTCTTCTCAAATCATCTACCACCTTATTTTCCTTCCTCGAGTGGTAGTGTATCGTGCAATCATAATCCTTGAGTAATTCTAGCAATCTCCTTTGCCTCATGTTGAGCTCTTTCTGTGAGAAAATATACATCAAACTCTTAAGATTGGTATATATCTCACATTTTTCACCATATAGATAATGTCTCCATATCATCAAAGGAAAGATTACAGCAGCTAACTCAATATCATGATTAGGATTGTTTTGATAATGAATTTTCTGTTGTCGTGATGCATAGGAAATAACCCTATCATTCTGCATAAAGACACAACCAAGTCCTTTCGTCGACACATCACTATAAATAAAAAACTTGTCATTTACTGATGGTAGATTCAATATAGGAGCATTGGCTAATATTCTCTTCAGTTCATCAAAACATTCTTCACACTTTTTTTTCAAGCAAATTTAACTCCTTTACATTTGAGCTTCGTTAATGGGTAAGCCAATCGGGAAAATTTCTAGAAGAAACACCGATAATAACCTGCTAAACTAATAAAAAAATGTACCTCAATTATACTCGTCAGTTCTGGCTGTTCTTGGATTTCCATGGTCTTAGAAGGATCAATGGAAAGTCCATCTTTGGAGAAAATATGTCCAAGAAAAGAAATCTCCTGAAGCTAGAATTCACACTTGCTAAACTTCCCATATAATTCATGTACTCTAAGAGTCTTCAGGATAATTCGCAAGTGATTTTCATGATATTAATATCTTTTGGTGTATACCAAGATATCATCAATAATTACTACTACAAAATCATCTAGATATTCCTTAAAAACACTATTCATTAGATAAATGAAGACATAGGGTGAATTAGTCAATCCAAAAGGCATTACTGTAAACTCGTAATGCCTGTACATAGTTCGAAATACTGTCTTCAGAATGTCTACCATCTTCACACACAACTGATGGTATCTAGATCAAAGGTCAATCTTTGAAAATTATTATGCTCCATGCAGTTGGTCAAATAAATAATCAATGCAAGGTAGGGGGTTCTTCTTCTTTATTGTTATAGAATTGATTTCCCTGTAGTCGATACATAACCTCATAGATTTATCATTCCTCTTAACAAAAAGGACAGGGGATCCCCATAGAGAAACACTAGGGTGAATAAATCCTTTATTACTTAATTCCTCTAGTTGTTTCTATAGTTCAACTAATTCCATTGTGGCCATTCTATAAGGGGTCTTTGATATAGGCCTTGAACCAGAAATTAAATCAATGGAAAACTCAATTTCTCGTTCTGGAGGATTGTCTAGGTAAATCTTCAGGAAACACATCTACATATTCTTTCACAATAGGTACATCCTCTATTTGAACATTACTTTCCTCACCCACAGTTTTTGTATTCTCTTCCTCCCCGATAATTGAATTTAGTTGAGCTACTGGGGGTGGATCTAGATAAGAATCTTGTGGTGATGATTCTTCTCTGAAGATAAAGTGTTATTTATCATCATCATTAAAAATTATAGCCACCTTTTTATTACAATAAATTTTCACATCATGGTCTGAAATCCAATCCATACCGAGGATTATATCAAATTCAATCGTGGGTATGACGATGAGATCACCAGATAAAGAACATTTTTGTGCTCTAATGGGGACTGATTAACAAAACATTGTAGCAATCATACTTCCCTTAAGAGTTTTAACCAACAACTCCCTTGTTAAATCAAATTGAAATATATAATTTTCTTAGTAAACTAGGAATATTTGAAACAATGTGATGATCCATAATCAAATAAATAATTGGATAAACTTGAGGAAACCATTAAATTACCTTCCACCACGTCTTTCTGAGCTTCAACCACAACAGTAGTGATAACATTAGCTTGGCTTGGATCCCTTGGCCTTTTCTAAGGTAAGTTCCCCTTATGCTTAGGACATTCATATATATAATTTCCGATCTCCCTGCAGTTGTATCATTGAACATCAGTAGGTTCTTTCATCCCCATGCAATCACGAGCTAAGTGGCCTTTTTCACCACACTTGTAACAAAATCCCATTCCATTCAAGAATGTACCGTTGTGTTTCATCACACATTTACTGCAGGATGGATATTAAAATTTTCCCTTATACCTGTTATTTCTATTTTGAGAGTGGTCAGTAGATTTATTCTTCTCTTTGTTTCCCTTAAAGTCATAAGACATAGTGAAATCCTTTTCTGTCTTGATAGCACATGAGACAATATCTTTGTACCACGAGAAGGATTCTGAGACTAATTCTCGACAGAGAAACGGTTTTAACCCATCAAATAAAAGATCAATCTTACTTCTTGGGTTACATATATAATATGTTTCATGCCTCACTATCATTGTTAAGTTATCCTCTTACATTGCGACATTCTCATACTCCTTTTTCCTCAGACTCAGAAATTATCGTTCCATATCTGCTCGATGGTCATGAGGAATGTATTTTTCTATGAAAATATCTGTGAACTCCCTCCATTCAATTTTTAAAACTTCTTTATCTTCCTTTGTGTTTTGAATCAATTAACACCATTGATCATCATCTCCAGTAAGGCGGCAAACTTCCATGAAAACTTTTTCCCTTTCACTACTCCCTAAGCCATGGAATATTTTCACTATGGAATTTATCTATTACTGAGCTACTTGTGGATTTTTACCCCCATTTAATGTTGGTGGTTTTTTCCTCATTAAGTGATCTATCATTGATCCTCCACATTGTGGATTAGGGTGATCCATACAGGTAAGGTTATTATTCATAACTTAAGTGACTTGTCCTAGTATGCTGATTAGCTGATCAGCACCAGTTGCATCACTAGCTCCTCTATAATTATCTTGAATGGGAGAAAAATCCCTAAAAGGAGTGCGTGCATTGATATGGTTTCCATTCCTTCCACTAGGCTCCATTTCTATACAATGTCATAAACTAGATTAGTTTATGAATCAAAATATATAATTCCAAACTTTTAATGCACTTAACATAAATTGAAAATTTTATGGATATTATCCATAATCATAAAAATATTTTCATTGAGGAAGTATAGACACATAAATCCTTCATAATGGTTTGTAATGAAAATGAGAATTATCCTAAGCATATCCCTCAGGAGTGTCGTATCCAATAGTGCATCAAGGCCTGTTGTTGTGCACCAGTTCCTGTTCGAGTCTATCTCAAAGTGGTGTTTTCAGGTTTTACACCTAGGTATATCTGTGCCAGAGCCGCATCTACCTTCTCGTATCTATACATGGATGTATTGATCAGAATGATTACAAAATCTCAACAATGGAAAAATTATAGGATGTTATTCTATACTAATCCTCAAAGTCCATCTTAGGTCTATGTGATCTAATAAGAGTTTATCTAAATATAGATCCCAATGTTTGTACTAATCTTCCTCGGATACCAACAGTAATGCCCCAACCCCCATTACCTAGATTCGGATCATTATTACATAACATTGGAATGATCACTAAAGATCCAATCATGAAAGATCGATTTGTTTAGTAGCCTTGGAATCACTAGATACATTCATCAGTCTTACATTACATCATAAAATGAAAACTACAACAACATAGTCTCCATATTCGACACTCATATCCTATCATACTATCCATGTAGGTCAATCATTAATTACTTCTTCACATACTGGGAAAAATAAAACATAGAAAAGGGTGAGCTCAGATGCCCAGAAAGGATAACAATATAGCAGAAACTTTCATAAATAAGCAGAAATATTTAAGAAAATGTATAACTAAAACAAAAGTCTTTTAAACATGAAAATAAGAATAATATGGCAGAAATAAAATAAAATAATTCCATTTACTTATTCACATGGATATTCTAATAATCTAAAAATTACATTCAATATCAATAACCACTTTCATAATGATGGAATGCATAATGCCAGACTATCATAACCACATAGTCAATGCCTTGTGCAATGACTACAAATAATATTTTGTCAAGGCCGTTTTCCAAGACACTAGTTTGTCTCATGATACCTACTGATGAATCGAGGAGCTATAGTGGGATCCACCCGTCACTTATTAAGTCCAATGCATTCCTCATATGAAGAGGTTTAAACATAACATAAACATTCGTATTAAAACTAGAATACGAAATCTCAATACATTCTCCATAAACCACGAATTGTATAAAAATAACACATCCACAGTCAAACATATCACAAAACCTTCGATACAATATAGAAGTTTTGTATCATAATAAATCAACTTCAAATAAGCTTAAAATCCATCAAAGGATGTCGACATAGATGAAATCAAAACAATTTTAGAGAAATATATCTTTTTTTAAATCATTTAAAAATCACATAATTATAAAAGAAAACATTTACATTGAAAATATTCTTATAATATTTTAATGTAAGCTTTGATGAATTTATAACGGTGGAATATACCCACACCCGCTGTATAAGTTAAAAAATACATTCTTACCTTAAGTCAGTCGAAATGGTTAAAAAGGACTTTGTTTGGAAAAAGATGGAAAGATTTATTTATGAACATCGCATAAAAAGTCAACAAGGGTATAAATGACTTTAACCCATATTCTATAAAATTGTAATAATGATTCGAAATACATTGTTAAGGAACATGGATGTGGATGATAAAGAGGACCCAGTAGATAATTACGTATAAACAACATCAGATAATGAAGAGATTTTGAAATAAACCCTTACCTTGTACTTTTCTTTGGTCAAGGGTAGGTTAACCTCATGTATAATAGTTAAATAGTTGTTATTAAATTATATAATAACCATATAAAAATGTATGAAATCATTTAATATCTTTTAATAATGATTTGTTAATAATATTTTACTATCATCGTCGTTTCGGGTGTTCACTTACTCGTTTTCTTTTGTATGGTTTGTTACATAATCCATGTTTTTTATACATTGGTTGTATCATATTCATATATAGAATTTTATCAAGTCCTTTAAAATTATATTTAATTACCACATTAAATTATTCTTTAATTGATATGATGGGGAATGAATCTCATCGCGTTCATGGAGATGGTAGTATGTATGTTCGCACGAACACTACCTCCATTTCATTTTTCATTTTATAAGGAATCAAACCCAAATGATACATAGTTATATTATTATTATATTATAATATAATAATTTATATATTTCACTTAAGTTAATTAACACCATCCATTATACATTCCATGTATGGTATGAATGAGCCATATAACTTTGAGGGGGTAGTAGTCCGTACTTCCTCAAATGATATTATCATATATATATATAACATGAAAGAAATAATGGTATGCTATAAAATGGAATTAAAAAAGCTTATATATAAAACAATATCATAAATATCATATTTAATTATAGTTCCATCATAATTCCCAACATGAGAGGCAGAAGGAGATAATTGAACAATCATCATTTCGCGAGGTGTTTGGTTTCCATCCACAAAAACATTATGTTCTTCACACATTAGATGGAGGTGTATGTAAGTGTAGATCAAATACTTCTCATAAAAATATCCTAGTATATTTATGATAATGTTTTTGTTATAAAATAAAGGAATAAAATGAGTTTAGGGGTTCGAGGTGTAAAATAAAAGAAAAGAAGCTAAGAGAAATCATTACCTTAATTTGGGTAACTCATTTTTGTTTGAACCAAAATGACTTTTGAAGTGACTTATGCATAAGGTAAGGCTTCTACGAGGAGTATAGTGATGTTGAAAAAATATTTGGGTAGGGTTTGGCAGAACCAAATGTCTTGAGAGGTATGATGAAATGGTTATAAGTGGTGTCCTTTTATAAAGAGAGGAGGGGCTCTTTTGAAAAAACATAAATATTATTTTATAATAAAATCATATTTGGTTTCTAATGGATCCAATGTGGATTATTCAATTTAAAATGTGGGGATAGGTTGAAAAAACCTCAACCAATAGGATTTAGACAGGTTTGGGTCACTTTATTAACGTTATCTTTTTGTTTTAACTCTTAGTTAATTAGTTGGACACTTACCATGTCAATTTGTATTATAATATTATATAGTTAATAAGCTTACTATATACATCCAATTGACCCCAAACTGTCCCATTAATGATACACCCATAATTATATAAGTTCTCTGGCCGAAAATTATATTTTTAGGAATAGAATATGAATTAATAATATAATATTTGTTTTAAAAACTCTTTTATGTCAATTTGGACACTATTTGGTAATTGATTTTTTTGAAAATCATAACTGCATTATTACTTCAAAAAATGTTACTTAAATAAACTCTAGCATGTCATATTAACCTATAAAATTAGTTTAATTTATTAAAAGTCTGAAATTATATTTATTTTTATATTTACAATATAAATTATTTCAATATTTCATTAATAATGTAATTACTACCTCATAATTGTCTCATAAATAAATTAAATTATTTAATGTCTAAAAATTATAAATAAAATACCATTATATAGAAAATATTTTCTTCTTTCTAATTAATATTTATAGTTTAAAATCCAACACATATAACCTTATGTAAAAATTGTTTTTCTAAAAGATATATGCTTATGTCATTTTTGTATTTACTTTAACTTAATTAATATAAAGTGTCATTATCAATTATAAGTGGATCCATAGGGTCCCAATATCTACCGAAAGATTTCCATGGTCGGAAATGTATCAACAAATAGGGTTAGTACATGTTTAAGCGTAATTTAGTATTATTATAATATTATTTGTTTACCCTTATTTACCGAATTTACCCTTTAACCATGGTAAATAAAATATTTACCGAAGTAATTATTCAAAATGACTAAAAAGAAAAGTTAAATATTTACACAATTTGGACCTCATAATTCTAAATATGTAATCCATTTTTTTAAATTCAAAACACAGAATAGGAAGAAATTAATTTAAAATCAATTCCAACTCAAAACAAAAAAAGCGTGTTTTTTAGAAATAATAACTATCAAACAATTGAGACTTGTTTTTGTCCGGTTTCATGGTAAAATTACGTCCAATGACCAAAATTGTATTAAATGGTAAAAATATATTCTAAATATACTTTAAAACCACTCGAATTCATAATTTATCAGTTTTAATTATTTAGATTAAAAAAGATGTTATTAATTAAAATTTATTAATTTTCGCTATTCATAAAAATATAAAAGTTATCAGAAATGCACCAAAAAGTCACCCTAAGATAATATTGATATTAAAAATCCATAAATGAAGTCCATTTTGAATGATAAAATGTATAAAATTTCAAAACGTGGTTATTACTATTCATAACGTCTAGTTTGATTGGTTGTGGTGTGTGTTAGAACTCGAATTTGCATACAACACACGCTACTATATTATTCAAGGAGAAGTATACCGTGGAAGCTTGGGGTGTTATAGTCTGATCCATTATTCATTATTTTTCATTAGTGTTATTATTCATATACTATTAGTATTTATTATCCATATTCCCATCTCTTCCACATTTTATTCTTATATTGGTTACCATTGTGTAGTTTCTAGGATGCTTCTTTCCACATATGTGACATCTATGATGTTGGAACTTATTTCTATATTGGTAGTATTTCTATCAATCCCCCCATATTAAACTACATTTCATTTTTTGTGTCCCCAAGGTCATGATACCCTTGAGAGTCTTTGATCTCTATTTAAATATTAATGGCACAATGAACAATCTCATAATATTAGTCGAAGTCTCAAATTTACATCTATTATTGTAGACTCATGATTATCCTTTTTAATATGTGATCCACCTTGATTTTAGAGATCATGAAAAATAAAGATAAATATCATAGAATCATTGAAATCTTTTCTTTATATGCCATGACAGACTCATCTACCTTTTTAATAAGTTTTAATAACTCCCTTTCCATCATAAAATGGATGGTTAAAAATATATTTATTGATAAAAACTCAAACAATATACCCATTCTATGGAATAAATTACTTACTTTTACTTTGTGTTTATGATTAGTGTCAACCACTAATCAGATCCCCCCATAAAAATGATAAACTATTAGCACTACTTTTTCTTTAAATGATAACTCGAGGATAAAGAATATATTCTCAACGGAGTTAATCAACTGTTCTGTGAGGAGAGGACCAGAAGATACACTGAACATGGTATTACTTTTCCACATAAAATATTTTCTCACAAATTTCTCTCTATTAGGATAATGAGGGAGTTACACATGATTCATGTTATTATTTATAACTTGATCCAGCTGAGCATGTATTGTCATAACAATTTTAGCAGCAGTTCCCATCATATTTGGAATATAATATGGGAAATCATCACATTGTCTATCATATTTATTATTTTCTTGGGTTCTTCTATTTCCAGTCATTAATGATGATAATAATGTAACTTTTTTTACATGAATACTTCTTTAATAATAATAATAAAGGAAACATTAAACATAAAAAGATAACATTTTAAATCAAAATTATATCCTAACTTGGGATTCCATATTTTTCAATCTATGTTTTCCATGATATGTTTCCTAACTTATATTCTTATGGGAAATTTTTTCTTACCTTAATAATGGTTTGTAATAAGATTATGAATTTACTAAGCATATCGCTTGGCAGTATCAACCCATGTGCATTGTAAGGACCATTGTTTTATACCATTTTACCCTGAGTGAGACCTGAAACACCTTTTCAGAGTTATTTCTTATAGGTACATATGTGACATAACCACACCCACTTATAGTATCCAGATAGGGATGTATTTTGTTAATTAACCAGTTACACTATACTAACCAATATTTAGGAATTATTTGTAATACTTAGTATCATAACCAAGGCTATCGCTAGATTTTTTTATTCATAATTTTGAAAATAACTAAAACTGTCATATGATACCATGTATAATATCCCAAGACATTTACATATACAATTACATGATTTTAAGCATAATTATTCATAAAATTTCGAGTCATATATCATAAAGTAATGATTATTTGGTGATTAAGTTTATAAATAAAAATCCTAAAACCATAATAAAAATAGAATTTACTTATGATTCATAATGAAGTCCTTGCATTAATTGAGCTCTTATATCTAGAATGAATAACATTCGGAATACATGAATAAATAGATGAGAAAAAGATCTTAGTAATAGAGTATGTATATGAATAAAACACAACACATAAGTTAAAATTCATAACATGATGACAAAAAAGGAATGAAACATGAAAAAATTAAGTAATAATAACATGTATAACATGAGGAAATATATTCCTCGCATCATAAGAATGTGTAAATAACATATAAAAACACATAAACATTTTTCAATGCTAGCATCTGAGAGATGGTGGACAAAGCCCCATAATAGAATTAGGTTCACTCTATGCCCCAATATAATGAATCATTATTCTAAACATTAGCCAATGCATTAGATCACTATTTGGGCACTCCTATAATAAAATATTCATGATTATTTGTGCCACATGAAGTATAAATATAAGGGTTAACCATTGAAAGAAATGGGATTCATAATCAAGTCACAAGGTATAAAAAATGAGCATATCATAACTTCTTCCATAAAAGAATGGATTGAAAACATTAATGTATATTAATAATTGAAAATAGGCATATATCATGATAATTTATGACTAAATGAAGTAGAAAAATTTTAAAGGTGTGTTTAGGAATATTTAGAAACGAAACATTTTTCGGGTTTAATGAAAATATAAAAGACAATTTAAAGAAGAAAAAAGTATTTGTTTTCGTAAAACAAAAAATGAACTGAGATAGTTTCTCATGCTAAAATTATATATGTTATGAAAATAATAGTTTCTGAAAATGTATTATATAGTTCACATAGATGTAGGTAGAAAATTGAGATGTTCTCTTGAATCTGTCTTTCTTATCGGGAATAATTGATAAGACATCCATTTTAGAACATATATATTCCCCAAAATAGAAGGATTAAATGATCTAGATAAATGATTTTCGAACATAATCCTAGGATGTAAATGAATAATATAAAAATAATGAAGAATTAAATTTCTGTAAATATTGTGAAACAGTAAAACAAATGTAAATTGGACAATGGGAATGAATCCCTTACCCTACATCTAAAACAGTTAATCATTCGAGAGTGTTTTGTTCCTTGGTTCTCATCATCGGTGCACATATAGATATCATTGGAAAAATCTTGTAAAATTATAATGGTTTTCCAGAAATAAAGTTATATGTTACTATTTAATTTCCTTAAGGATAAATGTTCTTATAAATAAATTGGTTGTATGGTTTGATGATGAATCATTAGATAATTGGTAAATGGTAATTATTTGGATTATTTTGTGCATTTTTTTCATAATGATTTTTTTTTGTTTTATTCTTTTAAATCATTTTTTATAATTATTCCATATCATTACATAGGTTGTAATACATATAGTATAATTATTTATCCATAAAAATGGTTTTATGACCATCATTAAAGGCGTTCATGGAAAATGTAGACTTTTCTTCCTTAAAGGTGATAAATTAACAGCTCACAAATGACATTTTCATTTTTAGAATAAAATGGGGAGGAGAGGGGTTTAATAAGGAATTATTCCATTTGGATAATAAAACTATAATATATGTGAGTTGATTGTGTTTTCATACCATTTGTACGAGGGCTGGTGGGGAGAGAATAAGAAAACAATATAACATGAAAACCAACGAAATAAAAGAATGAGGAATATACCTCTTGAATTTATCCTCTATGAGATCCTCATTTTGGAAATGGTTTTGGAATTTTGATAGAAACAAGAGATCCTAGATGTTGGGGAGGATATTGGGAATATTATTGGGAAGAATTTGGACAAGTATCAATTCTTGTAAAAAGTGATGAGAAGAGGTGGTGAGGTTTTGTGTCTATAGTGGAGGAGACTAGTGTTTTCTCAATATTTTATTGATTAGTTTTTTATATTTTCTACGTTCTCTGAATAGTTTTATAATTATACCCAAATATAATAATATAATGAACTGAATTTCTATATTATGGTTCTTACATTATCAATGACAGAAGGAATAGTTTATTTAACATATAATTAATATTTTTTATAATTTTCCCAATTTTTCTATTCACCAAAAAATAAAATAAAAATTAAAATCCCAAAGAATTACATTAACCATTTTTGATGCTTTTAATTAAAAAATTGACTCAATTCTATATAAATAATTTTCTAAATATGATAAATTTAATTTTTAATTAAAATTATTATTTACTTAGAAAATACGAATTTTAAAATTGATACTAGTTTTATAACACTTTGAAAAATTAGTTAATATCACATATAATTTTCTTATAATCATATGAGAAAAAAATATTAATTTATGAAAATGTTTTATATGAATATGTTATCTTTTAAAGAATTATATTAATTATAAAATTTAAAAAACACTTATGTTTTATAAAAATAAGAGAACTTAATTAATAATTTCTATAACATTTATTTTCATATAGTATGATATAATTATATTATATTTTAATTTATAAGATGGATAATTTTTTTAATACTTTTAATGGTGATTTTACAATTATATGGGTCAGTTTACTATTCATAATGGTAAAATTACTATTCACAATGTCATGTTCCAAATCCATTAGTATATGTTCCTTATGATATATAAATACCTTTAATTTCAATAATTATTCATTTATAATGTTTCTATTATGTTCTTAATGTGATTTTATGTAATTATACTGTATGACCTTATTATAAGAATGGAACTTCCATTGATAATATTTTCGGTAATTACAATGTTCTTTGTGAGAAAATATGAAATTTGTGAAGAATACTATCTAGAGTATATAAAATCAAATCCAAATTTGATACTGAATATACTGTACTTTATATTATTGATAAAAAGGAACCTCAATATATATACATAAATTAACTATAAGGGGCGTTAGATTTTACGGTGGAAGAAGATTGTGGTCTTGATGTCCTTGATATTCCGATAATAAAATAAAAAGGTTAATGGATTTTTAAATGTATTATTTGAAAATTAGGACCATTATGAGGTATATATTGATCGAATATTATATTATTTGGATGATCAATATCAAATTAGAGGAAGTTCATAATATGCTAAAATCGTTAAACTTAAGATAGAGGAACTATCTAATGTGATTGATGTCCATTTTTCTAATATAAAAGATTGATCAAAGAAAGAAGATTCCAAATATGAAGTTATTTTTTCTATATTAAAAAATTAAATATAAATGTAATAATATTATCCACATAAGAAGCATCATTTTGGGAGGTTCAATGATAGTCAACTAACAGAAAGAGTAAAAAGAGTCTTAGAAGGTGTCAGCAACATTTTGAATGAGTAAAGACATATAATTGGAGTTAAATGTTGAATTGAATATGAGTTTCAGACATAAAAATTGAAAATATAGTTGAATAGGTCAAGATAAACTATAATGGTTATAATCATTTATCCAAAAATAAATCAATAGTTATATGTAAAGAAGTTACCCATGTTAAACGAAATCAAAAGGATAGTGTTCAATAGTTATAGAATATTTTCACAAATCCTAGAAACATGTGGAGGAATAGATATGATAATATATGTCCTATTATAAAATTTTATATTTTTAGCTATATTGGTCTAACTATTTATTTTTATGATGAATCTAGTATCTATTTTAATAGATAAAAACCTATAATTAAATTATTGAGAATGGGTCTACATCCACTATATTATAGAAGTAATTATTTCTATAGATATTGTTTTCTTTATTCTAATTTTGGGTACAAAGCTGTTAACTACAAGAAATATTAGAACATGGGATTCCATTCGCAGATGTCAAGGTCATAGGGGAGAAAATAAACCTAATAAATTTGATGTGAAAATTAGATACACACCATTTGAGGATGATAGAGAGTACACCAACATGTTATATTCTAAAGGAAGGAAGGATTATTTTTTTGTGATCCAACACAATTGGAGATCACATGGAAATAAAATATGAATATTGACAATCATAATCTTGTAGAAATATCTCCCAATGCAAAAAATAATAATACCATCTTGATTCATGATATTGTTTTCTCATCCTAAATAATAGACAATATAAATCTTATACAGAATTTAATGGGAATGGTTGATGGTATAATTCATTTTTGGAATGATTGTCCCATGAAAATCATCATTAATGGAAATAAATATTAAGATGAATATTAACTAAAATTAAGTTATCTATGTGTATTGATTTCCACAAAATATATTCAATGTTAGTCCCCAGTGGGATTTTATACTCAAGGTATCATTTAATCAGAATGGATGCATTATAATTAGAAAAATATGTATTATATCCTGATATTATAGAGGTCAAATGGTTACATGTTCTTGGTGGATAGTAAAGGAAACAATTATATTTGGGTATTTGGTGATAAAAGTAATGGTGAAATCATATGTTTAGTACCATTAACAATAAAGTGGGTTGGTATTATCAATGTTAAACGATACAGTGGAAATTCCAAATATGAATGGTGAATACAAAATAACATATTATAGATTCATGTTTACAAAATATCCTTAAATTGATATAAACCAAATAAAAATGGCTCAAAATCGGCTTTATTTGATTCACATTGATGTGTTTCATCCAATGAACATATCTATCAGAAAATGTGAAAGATAATTCATTCGCTTAATTGATGTGTAAAATATAATGTAATGTTTCATGTTTGTAAATAATTAAAAAGTTCAAGGGATTCATGAATAGATATTTTAGAATAGTTGAAAATGATACAAGGTGTAATATTAAAATTTCTTAATCTGACAAATGATTGAATTCACATCCAATGAGTTTGAGAACTATATTGAGAATCGTAGAATTCAACATGAGATATTATTGGTTATAACCCCACAATAAAATGGGGATATTGAATAAGTCAATTGATAGGTGAAAAATATGCCCAAAACTATATTGATTGTGAGGGGAGTGCGTCATCTCTAATGGAATGTGATGTTCAATTTTTTTTGTGCACTCAAAACATGATTGTGTTGGCTTTCGTAGAAGATAGAAAACCCTAAGAACTATAACATTGGATAAATACCGTACAAATTCCCATTCAAGTTATTATAATGATATGATATATCTAAACCAAATATGGAAATAAGTGAATTTTTATAGATACATCATATGAAGGAATATTTTGTGGATACTCTATAGAAAGTAAGTCTTTAATGATTCAACAATAGTCTCCAAAAAATGGATTGAAATGATGTAAATATCATTGAAGATAAATATATGAAACATATAGATAATATAACATCTGATTTATTTTTTAATAATAATACAAATAAGGAAATGATATCAATTTAAATTAGGATATAGTGTAAGATACACTGACTGTTCTAAAATCCCCAAATGTGGATGATTCAATGAATAATTTAGAGGAGGAATGTACTATTGATGAATTTAATTATTTTCCATGAAGATGAAATAAAAAACTAGAGTTTTATACGTATAATATTATTTTTAATAAATCAAATCCAACTCATACAATGAGGATAATTTGTAGATATCATATTATACTACTATCAATAGTTGATCCATCCACCTAAGAATAAGTTGTAAAATATGATTCATGGATTAAATCAATTAATGAAGAACTGAATGCGATTAACAAAATCTAAATTGAAGGAATTTTTAAGAATCCATAACATGACAAAATTATTGATACAATATATATCATTATGAATTAGTTTGAATAGTTTAGATATGCGATTCTAAATAGTGCATGGCTTGTATGAAAAGGCTATGCACATATCAATGGTGTTAATGATGATGAAACATTTTTTCTACTATATCAATTTAAGTCTATCCACCTATTTAAAGAAATGGATATTTATATGGGATTAATGTTTTAAAAAATGGATTTAAAAATGATAAATATTTAATGTTATACTTCAAGAGAAGATTTATATTGAGAAACTAGTAGCTTTCATGATAATAAATTCTAAAATAAAAGTGTGCAGATAGAGGAAGGATGTGTATAGTCTAATGATTTTACCACATGTATGTTATGATAAACATGACTCATATTTAGGAAGGATAGAATTTAAAATTGGTCAAGTGGATCATAATAATTTTATAAAAACAACCAAGGAATAATTTATTTTGCGGACTATCTATGTTGATGAAATTATATTTTGTGGAAGTAGAAAAATCAATGTATGAATTTTCAAGACTTATGAAAAAATAATTTCAAATTTCTATGATTTATAATCTTATCTATTTTATCTTGATACAAGGAATTCAATAATAGAGATATATGTTTGTCCACGAGACTATATATGCAAGGGATCGGTAAAAAAATCTTAACATGAATGACTCTAAGACAATATCAATAATAATTTTCATTGGGAAAATACTTGAGAAGAATAGAGAATGGAAATTTATAGATAACATGTGGAATAAGAAGATAATTTTATGTTTGTTATATTTTACTGCAACATGACTGGATATTGCCTTGGAAGCATTATTTGTCGATTATTTTCAAATTAATCCAATTTTAAAGCATCTTGTTGTATTTAGTTTCATTATGAGACACATCTGAGTTACTCGTAGTTTTATAATACTCTTTTATTGAGGATAAGTTAATGAATTATATACTTTTTATTATTTATATTAGGACATAAATGACATAGACCATAAATGCACAATCATTGATAATTTATTCATTGAGAATAATTTTGTAGGATCACTAATTAAGATATAATAAAGAACATCATTGAGTACCACAGAAGAATAAATATATCATGGTAACCTAGGAATATACTCATATTTTATATATTAAAAAATAGTTATAATATATTTTTAATGTAGTTAAATAGGAAATTGTGGTGTTCTATGATGATAAAATTGTATTAATCTCATGTAAAACAAACAAACATATTGTACCTCACAGATTGAAATATGGTATCATTTTATTAATGATATTTTTTAAAAAAATGATATATAAAGTAAAAAATATTATATATAATTGGTATGTAGATGATATCATTAAAAACCATATTTCACTGCAATGTTCATGAATCATTAGTTTACCTTGGTATTTACCAACCTCCCATAGCATATGGAGGTTTTAAATTTCCTCTCTCCCTATTATATATATTTCATTAACCATTTTTTCATGTTTGAAGGGATCATTCACCTCATGTTCATTATCAAAAGGGGGGAACTAATCTATGAAATTCAATGTTTACAGAGCTTCAGTGTGATATTTGGATGTTATTGTCTGGATGATATATGACCAACAGGAACATTATGTGTGTACAAGGTATGTAATATTCTCAATTCATGTTATGAAATTTGGTTAGTCCACTAATACAAGGGGACATAATGTAATGAATATTGGAATGAATTTATCTTGAACTCATTTTTTTTCTATATTAGGAACTACTCACATAGGCATAGAGTGAATAAAGAGATATTATATAGTAGAATAGAAATTTTATTTTATTTTTAACTAACCCAAAGGGGTATAAAGTGGGAAGAAAGTTCTTTTGGTATAAGAATTTAATATTCTCTTTATTATCAATCTAATACTCATACGATATTTTAGGTTGAAATAAATAGTTTTTTTATTTAAGAAGAATAAATTAAATTGATACCATGGTGAATTTTGGATATAATTGTTTGGTTTCATGTGTTTTCTGAATTTTTTCCTTCAAATATAGAGTAATTGATGTTAGTTCATGTATATGTATAGGGTTTCCGCCCAAAACCCTTTGTCACATGGTTCGTAGACTTATCTGACCATCATTCCAATTCATTCCTCCACTCATCCCCTCATTTACATATTCCTTCTTTGATATAACAACATATCACATATATATAATCGTTGTTTTTATCTCATGGATTGTCCATACCTACAATTTTCATCTTCAGTGGTATCCACAATCCTCTGTGGTTTTCCTTCCAATCTAGTGTAGATCCAATATTTCGTTAGATATGGTTTCCCCTATTGGTTCAGTAACCCATTCCCTTACTTGCTCGATGCTCTAGAATCCCCCTCACCCCTTTTAGGGTTTTCTAGTAAATTGAGGTGGAAGAGGATCCTTCACATCATTTGGCCTCATCATTTCTACACCCACCCCAGACTCAACCTTTCTTCATCTTCTTAGTTAAAATCAATCTCACCTCTTCTCTTCCTACTAGTCCTAACTTATTGGACCCAAATTTTGGTATTGTATGTTGGTGCTGATGGTGGATTATGGTGGTTATGGTGGTATCATTTAGTGAATTTGTTTTTCATTTCATTACATTTTCACTTCATTTCATTGTTTTTTCTTTTATGATTATGGTATGTCTTTTGTGTTTGGATTTCATACTGTGGATTTTGGGTCCAACACTGTTTTTTGATGGTGATGCTCTTGTTCTAGATATTGAAGGAATCATTTTGACTAAATTTTTTTTTGACAAGATAATATTTCTTTGTATTTTATTCTGCATAATTTTTTCCACTTCGTTCTGTAGTGTTCTAATTTTGTTCATTTTTGATGGCCATGGGACTCCGATAAGTGGTTCTCACTGGATCTGGTGTGTTTGGTTTTTGGTATTTTATTAAATATTGTGATTATTGTTTAATGCAAATGATGATGTAATATATAGATCATCCCAGTAGTGATTTTATTCAGGTTACGTGACATGAGGTTGGTGGTGCCCTAAGGAATTAGCCTTTGATGTAGTTTGAATGATGAATATTGATATTTTAAATTTTAATTTTGAAATATTTTTTTGATTTTCTATATGTGAGTTTAGTTTTATAAGGATCCTAGTTATCGAAAAAGATTTTTGAAAAAAAATAATAAAATAAATTGATTAGAAGTCAGTTCATGTTATCATGTAAGCCTATACTAATTAGGTGATCTCTTAATCTCACATGTATCTTGCTTCATTGTAAGCTCAAATAGATAATTTGGTCACTTAATCTATATGTAATCCTATGATAGAGTCTTGTTACTCAATTATGTGAGGATTTATGAAATAATATTCCCAATGAGATGTTAAAAAATTTTCATATGAAGAACATAATAGTAGTGATGGTATAAATGTTAGAAGGGTCATGCATACACATTAAATTGTGTGATCATATACATTGTTATTTTTCAATTAGTGATTTTATATGATCACATAAGGAGATTAGTTTGTGCACATATGATCATTGAATTATGATTATCATGTAACCAAGAAAAGGTCATGAGACAGAGGATGTGAAATCGGAATCATACGACTTGTGTAATGAATGATACGATTTCCAAGGTATAGCAATCAAGAAATAGTGAATGTATGTATGTGAGAATTGGATGGATTTCATGAAATGGTTGTCTCATGAAGAGGGTCATGTGATCTCATGTTGTAGTGAACTATATTGAATCTGGTTTAGGATAATTCACATGATTTAGTTAGATAATGATGAATTTTTGGGATATTTTTACATATCATAAAGGAGTTTTAGAGGATAATGTTTATATATTGGCCTATGATCACATATATTTAAATAAGAATTTAAATGAAGATAATAAATAAGTTTTATGGAGGAGGAACCCAATATATGTGAGCTTATGTATTTCCAATGACATATTTATGTGATCAATGTTTGTGTAGGAAGTTTCATATGTCTCGGTTAATCAATCACAAATCCCACAAGGTGATAAATTATAGAATTCATGTGCAGAAACCCATCTAGAGCAGCTATCACAATGTTGATTCATTTACAAGGTCTCATGAATAGGCTCACATGATCATGTTACACACGTAGAGTCATGCACACATGTTCATTCTATTGAGTCCTGCAATATATTTATAAAATGAATAGTGTTTTTTGGACACATTTTAATAAACTCAAATAAAAATATTTATCCATTTTATTTTGAATATCAATGACGTTATTGGAGTATCATATTGTGTCTTTAATTATGTAAAAAATTAAAAAACATTAATGGTGAAAATATGACCTTTAAGTCATTATACTAAGGATGACTTCATCCAGAAAAGTTCAAAAGGAGGATCCGGTAGAGGTGATCTGAGGGAAGCAATGCATTATACCTAAATACATTATAATGGAATTGCATATGGTATGGACTATTTGTGGTCCAAAAATACTAATCCAAATACTCTATTGAATCATATTGGGCTTACATATGACCAACACGTCATCGATGTATGATCCTAGGACATATCCCTTTTTTGTGAACCAAGTAAAATTCCTTTGGTTCTATATTAATTTTATGTTCTTTAATGATTTGTGTTTTTATACTATATGATGAGTATAACTACTTACAATTAATTTTGTGATAATATCATTTAATATTAACAAATATATGACACTATGATTCTCCCATCACATCTCAAGTTGTCCAGATGTCTAACAAGAATCAAACATCATATTAATGTCCTTTAAAAATAATGATCTTAATTAATGATGATTCATTTCATACTGAATCAAAATTTTAGTGAGATTCAATTCATTATTCAAATGGAAACATCATCCTTACCAATAATCATGAGATCTACACTATATGTAATATGTCCCTTACTGTATCATTGGTATATATAATCACATACAGTTTTGAAACATGATGTCAAGTGAAAAGGATATATGTTAGTCTTGAATTGGTGAATCAATTGTGCTTGTGACTCTTAGTTGAAGATCACTCATATTTTCTAATTTGGAAATTATTAATTCACCTTTAAAAGTATATCTTTTTGAATTGAATCTTCATTCAATTAAATATTTTTTCATATGGCCTTCTATACACAAATTCCCCACATAGAAACACCATCATCTACTATAATACTATTATTAATTCTTCTTCCTTTCCCATTCATATAATTTTCCAGGATATGGAATGTCACATACCAAAAATATGGAATTATTTTCTAGTAGATGATTGTATATATATATAAAAATATTCAATTTTTTAATTACATCATTATCAATAATGAAAAATTTTTTTCTTAACAATTGATTTATAACCATCAGATCCTGCTATTTTAGAGTTATGTGAGTAACAAATGTTCCCACTACTGATCTCATTAACATATATTCCCCAATTACATCTAATATAGAATGATATTGAAGTCATTAATTTGATCAAATTTTGGTATTTCCTTTTTCAATTCTCACGTATATTAAAGGCTATATTAGGAACACTATGTATATACGTCAACTAGAACCTTCAAAAGTTCAAAAACTCTCTTAACCTCATGGATTTTGTATTCTATATTTATGGCTTGTGAAATTTGTAACATATCCAATACAGTATAAAATTTCTTTTATCATTCTTTCTTATACATCACTTATTCATATTTTCAATTAATGGAAGATCTATATCCTTAAGTAGTATACAATCCTCCACCAAAATCTTCTAAAATCGAAAATATTTATTGTAAAACATACCCATCAGTACATTATTGTTATCTAAATCAATTAATTATTTACTCAATAATGAAATACTAAATTATGGAACACATAAGTTGGATCCAATATTGTATACCAAACATATCTTCTAAGGATATTGGTATTATTACACAATTATAATGAGCTATATAAAACCTTAACTATTGTTTGGTCCTCTAATGATATAAAATCGACTCTTCGATACATCTTCTTGTGTATGATAAAGTTTCTAATAACATGATGTTACCCTCTATAACTAAATATATTGAAATAAATTACTGAAAATAATATTAATGTTGTCCCATAACATACACTACATCAAAACCAACCTATTCCCATGATTTTTAACCATAGGTAAATCCCCTAAAATTGTGTGTATAGACTATACGCACAGTTTTCAAAAAATTTGTTGATGGAGTCATCCATATAAACAAATATCCATGGTTTCTATACAATCCATCGGTATATGTCCAAGAGACTCTACCATACACATGATTTTTGAATAATATGGGTATATATCTATACATAATGATTCATGTACTATAGGTATGCCTTTTCCCTGCTGAAAACCCATACCCATGATTCTCCAAACCATTTTTATAGGCAGCTACCTAAATATGGCCACAACAGCAGAACCACCTCTTCCTCCAGCTCATAATCCACTTAATCAAATAAAATAGATCATATGAATTTAATTAAATACAAATATTGTATAAATATCATTAAATTAATTTATTATAGTAGTTTTCAACAATATATAATACTAAAAAATACATATAAATCAATACAACTGCTCATTTGAAGTCATTAAAGAACTTATTAAATTTGCATTCATACTAATCCAAAAAAAGGAGGGGATCACTCTCTTCCCCATCATCCAAATAATTTCCCCCCTCTACATCAGTAACATCATCATCACCATATGTTCCATAAAGTACATCCTAATCGCTAACAATATCATCAAGAGTAAAAATATCATCTTCTAGAGGAACAACATTGTCAATAGAACCATCGCCACCGCCTTCAGCTCGATCTCTACTAGGACACCCATTTTCATCACTCGAGGAATCATTTAAAAAAAAATATTAATGTCATATATGAATCAATAGATGTAATAGCTTCTTGTAGAAGTGATTTACTTATAACACACATATATTTCAAGAAATAATTGGTGATCATCTGAATTATTTCAACCTTCTATATACTTATTTCATGATCCAATAATGCTATATTTTTCCTTAGCTACTTCTGCCTGATCACTTTTTTGTTTGTAGTGTCTAAGAGGCCTAAGATGATCTTGATGAGGACCGATACCTAGAGGGAATTATTTTTTTCTTTGGACAAAATCAGAATCTTCCATAGTGTTCCACAACTAATACTCGACTAAAATAATCATTTGGAATGAAATTTTCATCTATATTGTCATCGACATCCTCCAAGGAAAACTGTTTAAAATATAAACACGACATTTAATTATGAGTTTGTCCAAATATTGGATATATAAATATAAAAAGTGCAATCTTTTCTTTTGTTTGTTCATTTAATGCACTTTCCTCATTTTTCTTCCAACTCAATCAAAATAAGTTTAGTCAATATACACTACCTTCAATTACCAATATAGCTTTCTGTAAATAACATTGATTCTTATACACACATTCACAATATAAAAATTGTATAATCATGGATAAAAATAAAATGGAATAACAATAAAATGAATGAAAAATTATTAAATTTAAACAGGTGATAAGAATTGATGAGATGTTCATATTTAAAAGTAAATCATAAACACATTGTAATTTAATAAACTCATTATAATCATTAAATAATCTTTAATTTGAATTTTTTATATTTATTTCATAATTCAACTTCATATACATCAATATATGTCCAATTGGCCATTACACCTATATTCAAATTGGTATGTAATACTAATGCTCAATTAGCCTCTAGGATAACATTTTAAAGGGGGGTTTTCAACCATATATTAAAGGGATTATTGATTATAAAATATTAAATTATGTATGTAAAAAAACTAAGTAACAATCTAAATCACAATATTATTAAAATTGATATTAAATTACCTATATGTTCTTCATGACCGTGCTCTATTGTGTTCCCATATGTGTGTAGATGTGTCATTGAATCTTTGTTATTTTTATTTTTTCCTGAAACTATATAAAAAAACTCAATACAAGTAATGAGAATTAAATTTTTTATGAAAACCATTTATTATTGGGAATATATTAAACTCATCAGTGTTCCAATATGTGATCATTTTTTGATATTTATTTTTTCAATAGTTGGGGAATATGTGTACACCCATGAATTCAGAACCAACTTTGTTCCTCCAACCAATATATAACTCGTGCTTGTGTGATCACTATAACATTCCATTATCCATCAAAATTGCAACCTTAGAAGCATCATCAGCTAGAAAGATAATTTGACTCTACAATTAACATGTTTTGATATATAAATAATACAATAATTTAGAAATAATTTTATAATACTTTCTTACCCATATCAACACCGATGTTTTTTCCTTGATCTCATTACTCAAAAGTATCCATGAGTCTGGTCTCACCGGAATGATATCACATTACATGGATAATGTGGATATCAAATTTATACACATCCTATAATTTTTACATGTCATGTGATTTTCTTCATTGTAATCCAACATTATCTATGTTTTGAGATATCAAGCTTCATTCTTGTAAATGTACCCACTTCACTATCATGAATATCCCAATGAATAAGATAAGAGTTAAAAAAGAATGATTATGTCAAAGTACAATAAGAAAAAAACTAATTGATATAATTTTATACATTTATAATATTAAAAACATGATGTAGAATTCTTAATACGCTATGAGCGATTTGTGGGTTTTTTGGATCAGTATCCCTTGAAGGAAGTTTGGGTCCCAATTCATTATATGGATGATCTTCATGCACTGGATTGGATGTTGAAGGAAAAAACTCATCAGATGATGGATAGATGTTAGGAATTTTTGGAGGTGTAGAGAGGGAACAATATGGGTATTCGAATTAGGGATACGTTATTGGATATGGATATGATAAAGGTGGTAACATCCAAGGAGGAATTGAAACATGGTATGGGAAGAAGAGTATAAATGCAATGATGATGAAGGAATGAGGGGGAACACACCTTGAAGAGGTGTATACATGTTATGTGAATAAGAGGCTAAATGAGATAAAGAAGGATGCAAGGATGAGAACATCCCTACTGGAACATGAGGATTAAGGAATGGTTTGGTAGATGGGTTGTAAATCTATGGGTAAGTGTGGGAATGAGTAAGACTGGTGATCTAAATAGAACTAGAATCATCCCCACTCAGACCAATGATTTTAGGATGAGGAATAAACTCTATTGTAACTGAATATCTTTAATAAAATTAATAACGAATATGATAAAAAATCTATATATAATGAGGAAGAATAATATTACAATTATTATACTCCATATGGTAATCAAAGTAGGAAACCCACTCTCACGAACCTATAGATCAGGATCTAATAATTTCATCCATTGAATTTATGATATATTTTCCATAATCATTATAAGAATGAAATGTACAATTTTTAGAAATAAATTTTAAAAATCAAGAATACAACATATAAGAAAAAGAAGTAATATAGAATGTCAAAACAACTTTTAGTAACAATAATTTATATCCATGACATACATTTTCAAAAAAACACATTTTAAATCTACTTTTCACAATTGAAATGAATCTTTTTAAATTAAGTGAATGCAAACAGTACTAAAACAAACATATGATTCCAAACTAAAACTAAATTAATTTAATTACAGTAATACCAACATTATAAAACCATCTCAAGGTAAAATAAATGATCAATGAACATAAATGGTTGCTTCTATATGTTACAAACCCCTACATCAGGTTAAACATAAACTCTAACAAAGGATAAATTTTGTCAACAAATGAAATATTTTTTGTTAACATCAATAGGGGTGTCAACAGTGGTAATTTGATCCCCAATATCAAAATTTTTTTATTGAGATAACTTAATTAATGATATCTTATTCATGTCATGTATGATATTTCACGAAGAAAACATTGTTTTTAATTGATGTAAAAAATGTTTGATTCATCTATACGTAAGAGTCGACTCATATAATAAAACCGAATCCAAAATAATCAATAAATGTACAATGTCACATCACTGAATGTAACAATAAAAATTTTAGTATAATGAATTGACCAAGGGAGTAGTATTATGATAACAATATTTTCTCATGAATTCCATAATAATACAACACATCAAATTGTGTTTGACTCTCTTATGCACAACCATAACAATCCCTAATAGAAGTTAATTTAATTTCATCATAATGTGTTCTTATTTTAACCTCTAAATCAGTTGAAAAAAATTTATTCACATTAATTATTAAATATTTACATTCACAAAACAATGAATTGGGAGAAAAATCCAATGGCCCTAATTATTGAGAAACGGATTCAACAAGTAAACTCAATATCGATAGTATATATTTAATACAATTAAATTGATATCAATATGTTAACCTAATTAATTTAATGTTCTTACCATTGATTTTAACAAAGTACAATACTTTTGTCTTTGCAAATCCTATATCCTTCACAAAGGCAATGATCGATGAACACTACTTATAATTTATTTATGTTCCCTATATAAAATGCTAATAAAAGTAAATTGTATATTTTAATTGACATATTATTATATAATATAAAAATTAAATATATGATATATTCATCGAACAAACCACGAATATAAAATATTATTTGATGTGTCATATTTCGCTCTTTAAGGATCAATGTAGCCAATGTATATAACCTAGTAATTAGACCTATTTGGGGAAGAGAGGTAAATGATACCTGAATTTTCCCATACTACCCGTTTTCATTTCTCATTGTCTGATTATTTATTGTGCTCACATTTGTAAAATAATGTGAAAAAATAAATATATTCTTGAGCCATAGAACCTCTTATAATATAACCATTTTGATAATACTTTATTCAAATATATGATTTCATTGGGAAAATAATTATTTTTGTTGGATGCATCCACTCAAAAAAAACTAGTCCCCTGAGAAATTATTTAGTTGGAAGATGAACGGCTAAATGTAGCATGCTATTGAGAAAGGATGGAATTGTTTTCCATCAGACAAAAAATTAATGACGCCCATTGCTACAATTTTTATAAACAATAAATTGAATACAATTTTTGAGAAAAGGTGTCTAAAAAATTGAAAAATAGAAAAATTATAACCCTTACATTGTGGGATTGGAAATGATTAATTGTTATTAGAATAAATTCATGAAGATGGGTGTAACAATTATGAGTTTTGGGGATTTTATTACAAAATAAATTCTATTGAATAGTTTAAATATATTGTTGTAATATCCACTAAGAACCATGATATTATATAATAAAACTATAAATTTACCATTCTATTATGTTTTAATCACATAATAATCACAAGGAACATTTCATTTTTTTCACTGATACACACACATGATGTATTTATTTCCAAATACCCCAATACAACAAGTCCTAATAAGATTGGAATTATCTTTTGTAATCCCATTGATATTTAGATTAATTGAAAGAAATAGTTTATTTTTGTCATTGGACATTCTGTGTATACAATTATGTATCAAATTTGTATACCAATATTAACACTCAAAAAAGATACTTATTTTTCCAATTTAAAGCATCTCTACTGTTAGAATTCATCCACTTTTTGGATTTTTGCTACACATTCCCTAAAGAAAAGTGGAAATATTTCAATTAATTAAGAAAATAACATCCTTGAATATGTTGAGGTGGTTTTTTAGTATTAACAGTATTATCAATCCTCTGACAATTCTTCCTGTATTGATGATCCATTGGCAAAATTGTCAATGCCTCATAATACGAAAAATATGGGGATATTATTACTTACCGATCATGTATTCATTATTGAAAAAATACATGATAGTATTCCATTAATGATCCACCCTTACATCATTACCTATGTTAGAAAATCATTTATTATCAATATAAGAGATGCATGCATCTAAAATATAATTTTTGAAGAAACATCAAATGTCTACAAACAGTTATCCCAAAACCGCATCAACTCCATTTTTAATGGTTTTATGTAGAGCTCTATACCATTTCAGGGATTAGAAGGTCGAAATATAAATTCCCAGAAGAACGTGAATGGTTTTTTCATATGTATCCATGAATGAATTTTATAAACATAAATACAAACTAACCATTTTTTGTGTGCAGTAAGCATCTGACCAAAAAGATTAATCCCATCATAAGATAGACCTAGCCTGACATTACTCACCTCAGTTTCAATGTTAATATGTTGTGCATCAAGTTCCTACCATGACAATCCATCTGTATAATGAATAATCTCATCATTAAAATTAATTACCTCAATAAAATTCAATCACACATTGGAAAATATTTCTTCACACTAGAATATATTTTAATTCCTGGGATTTTGTGGAAAGTGCCAAATGAATTTATGTGACACAAGATATGGTGATATGTATTTATTTTACCTCCATAAAGATGTAACAAATGCATTGAAATCATTAATGTTAGATTTTTCTTCCCATTATAAATTTTAATATTCAGAAAAAATCTGAACTTTATTAGTACAAAATCCATGATTATTAAATAACTTCTATGTCATATAATTATTTTAGGGAACATCTACCCTATTAAAATACATGTACTTAAAAAAGGTAATTATATAATCAATAGTGGAATTATAAATTCCATAAATGGGTTTTCTATGATATAACCACATTAAAAATACTTCTTTACTATTTTTCACATTCCTAGTATACATTAGATCAAGAATCATTCTATACATTTTTCAGTCTCTGAAAATCCTCATATTCATACTTTTAATCATGTGTATTGATATCATTTCCCTCTATCACTAGCATATTACCTCTCTTGTGGTTATGCAATAAAAAAACTGATCAAATATAAAATTCTCTGTACAACTTCGTTCCTTTCGTACATGAATAGTAGAAGAATGGATTGTCTCCATATATTGACAAAAAACATAATAGTTTTTTCATGAAATATAGATTTTTTTTTGGTATCTAACATTATTATAGATAAAAAATCGACTTCCAACACATTTATTGCTTGGGAATTATATACAGCCTCCAACTAAATCATTGATAAATGAAAATTATATAAAAATTTAAATTATTTTCAAATTCGATGTAAATCTAATCGATATGATACATTAATATTTTACCCATTCTATTATAGGGAAAAAAGTATGTTCCATTCCACAATATAAATTCTAATTAAAAAAATAAATCACGACCTATTTTAATATAAAAGTCATCAATGTATACTAGTTTCTAGAAAAAAAAGATAAATAAGGTATTCTCTAAGCGATGAACAATATTTTTTTGTAGCACTGGATTTAAATGTTTAATATTGGAAAATCATATTTATAAATTAAATTTATGACCGCACTTGAGGCTATGTTGGTTTATTTCTTTTAATAATATTTTTTGAATCATTCAGAATCTCATTATGTAAATGTCATATTTTTCAAGTATTTATTTTTTTTTAAAAAGTACCCAATACAGGTAGACTGTATGGGGATTTAAACCTTAAGAATGTTATTAAATAAAATAAACTATTAAAATACCATGTATTTTGAAAATTCAATGTTTTTATTCAATACATAGTTGAGGAGATACATAGTGGTATGGATTTTACAATCAAATACATCATACTCATATTTAGTATTATTAGATTTCAGAAGGGGTCATATAGGTAATAATAAACCTCTATAAAAATCTTATATCCTATAAAAGATTTATTTAATTTATAATTTTAATACATAAAATAAAAAATGAATCAAGACACTTTTAAAAAGGGACATTTTTTTTAAAATGGACATAATTTTTATTGTTCCATGATTATAACCATGTTAATCTATTTGATTATTTATTTCAACATAAACCTATATTCAACTGACTTGTTAGGTAATTATAATAATTATTAAATGAGGTAATATAACCATAATGAAACTACATCAATCATTAAGATGTTGAAACAAGGAAAATAAAATGAAATAGAGTGAAATAGTACTAAACCAATAAAAATTGAATTGATCCCTATCAAAAAATCCAAAAAGAAAAAAATTCTCTCTAAAAGAGTAATATCAAATTGAATTGATGAAAATTTGGTTTACATATATAAGAATGTATATAGAATAAATTAGTTGATTTGATATAATATAATTGAATTGAATTGAATTATTGCGAATTCAGTCAAAATGTATAAATACAAATAATATCATACTATGGATAATAAATCTAAAATGAATTGGATCATTTAATAATGAATACATATAAAATAACAAAAAACCGAAAAAATGTAATTTTAAAAAATCTACCCGAACTAAACAAAATAAAATTGAAATAAATATAACTGAAAATATTATTACTAAACTTAACGATGACAAATAAATCCAAATATAAAAAATCAATTATAAAAAAGAAAATTGAACCATAAAATATTGAAATTAATATTATAAAACAAAAAAACCATATAAAATATAATAAAACATTCAATGCTAATGAAAATATTGTAAATAAAAAGTAATAAATCAAAATGTATCTAATATAACTAAAACCCAAGTTGAATGGATTAAATTCATACATAGACAATCCAAATAAAATGAGAAAACTTGAATGGAATAGAAACAATCAATTATGAATAAATATAGATCTCATAGACCTAAACTCACTAGTTTTAAATTAAAACTAACTCATACCAAACAAAATTGGTTAAATGTGAACCCAACTATATTGAAATGAATATATTTAAAAAAAATATAATTAAAAAAGGTAGATAAAAATGTATAAAAAAAATCCAAACCAAAAAAATTAATTTCAATATAATAATATAAAATAGTGGATCTAGAATAACCGAATTAAAATTAAACCAATCCAACATGTGTTAAACCAAATGAAAATATAACAAATTAAAAAAGAAAAACCCAAATATATTAAGAATAATAAATAAATAGCTAACCAAAGACTTTTAATCTAAGCTAGATAAAAAATTAGTGAAAAATTATTATAAAATAAATTATCCTAACCCATATTAAATAGATATAAATAAAAAAATATTATTATCAAATTAAGTTGAATAAAAAGTATTTTAATTTAGTTACAAAACTAAATGTCCCTATAATATAGGTGAACCAAACCTAACCAAACTAATATAAACTAAATGAAATCGAATCAAAATGAATGATAATAAATATAATTGAAACAATATAATAAATCATCATCAATATTATAAAAAATGATTGAAATAGAGAATATTGTTGGAATATATGGGAGGTCATTGATTGCTTGGGTGAGAGGGAAATTATTCTTTGGGAGGGGGAAACCGAATGTTTCCAAAGAATTAAAGGGGGGACATCAAAGGTCACATGAGGTCACCTAAGGAGGGGAAGGCGGATTCTGATAGTCACCTTAGATAGGAGAGGTACAGTTTAAAATGAGGAGGGGGAGGAGTAGCCTAAAAAATTCTACTATATTAAAGTTTTATGCCAATTTTTTTTAAAACATATTACTATACCTAAACATATACAAACGCTTTTTATATCTATGGATCTAGGTTTGTATATAAACTCTATACCAATGGTTTTTTAAACCATTTTAATAGATATATTTGTATTTTGTGGTATTTTATTTGAGATACAAAAAATTTCAAAAAAATGATGCCAGGAAAGGATACAAATATTAGAAGCAATTAGATAAGAACTTATTCTAGAAAATGATTGATAAAAACCATTTATTAAAATAAAAAACTGGATAACATGGTTAAAAAATATTACAAATCCCCAGGGGTTTTCTAAAATTATTATATTCATGAAATAAAGGATGAATACAATGTGTGAAAACTCATCCCTCATTTTAACTCTAGTAGAAAAATATTCTAGACCCCATTTAGTGAAACTTATTTCCATCGCCTTCAAACCATCATGTATGGTGTTATCACTTTGGTGTGATTTTAATGTGTATCCAATGAAACCCCAAATGTCATGGTCTTTTTATTTTTATTATAGTTTAGATTTTAGTGAGTGGGATTGAGTTATGATACTTGTCGGACTAGAATTTATATTTTTAGGCATTCATCATAAGAACGTGGTTAATAATAAATATATGCCTCCCATAAAGGTTCCCAAGTGAGTTTGTTATGTGGTGTATTACATGTGAATAATATCATGTAGAATTAATGATGTTTGGTCCTTCATTTTGGAGGATTTGTTTTTCACTATTATCCACGGTTTAACAAACAATGCAGATATCACTAAAGACCATTATGGGTCTTGAGTGTGTTTCAGGTGAGGAAAAAGATTTTCCAAACTATATATACACTTAGGGGAAACAATTAAAGAGGTGTCATAGCCTAGTAATTGGAAAATTCACTATTTATTTATGTTAGGTCCATGGACTAGAAGACCGTTGGTCCATCCCTTTTGTCTGGCCAATGTATTTTCATTTTTTTTTGTTTTTTAGCTTCCCATTTTACCCAAACAGGTTTATAACCCCTATCTCCCAAGCTTTTAATCACTTGACCTCCATCCCTCTTCCTCATTGGATCATAATACTCACCCTCTCATCCCATATACAATCATTTATTTCTTCTAGATTTCTTGGATATTATTGGTTAGTCCCTCGAGGTAAGGTCTCACATTCCCTATTCCTCCAATGAATAGAGGTTATCTCCTCACATGCCACCCGGATTTGTTCATTTGAACACTATGGTGGGGTTTACACTAATTTTATGTATTTTAATCAATTTTAAAGTCATAAAATGTGTCCATCTTGTTAGCTTGCCGCATGTTTCAACATCTTTCTTCAAAGGTGAATCATGTCGACCCTTTTTTGTTTCAACCACCACATTTTAAGGTTGGTTTTATCCTACAATTTTTATTCACCTAATTTTAATTTTATTATTTTTGTTATTTTTTTGTTTACCCTTGGTTTTTTAGGATGTGTCATGGTCTCATGATGGTAAAATTCATGGGCAGGCATAGGTAAGTGCATATATCTATGAACTATTGGTAAATATTCATTTTTGGAGGGGGTAATATATTCATGGGGTCAATGGGTATAAATATATATGTGATGGTTCATTTGTGTAAACCTCTAAAGGGGTCGTTTTGGGGGGATTTTTCAAAAGAGGCATGATTTTATGTATGTTTTAATATTCAACTATTTCCTTTTGAAATTATTATTTTCTCATTATTCCAAAACTTTATTTTTATAGTAGTATAAATATATGTTATATCATACTGATGTTTTAAAAAAAATTCATGGTATTTTTAGATTGATATAAATGGTTTTTCGAGTGAAACTATTGGTTTTTATTGAGTTGTGAGGCCAAATTATTTCCAGATATTATGAAATAACTTTGAATGTTTTTGAATGCTATTAAATTTTGGTGATGGGTTTTAACCTAGTTTCGATTTTGATTGAGTGAAAATAATATTTTAATGGTATGTTTGAGTTATATTTTGGTCTCAACCACAATGTTAATTAGTATGAGTTTTATTTTCATAAAAACTGATTATTTGAAATGTGTGTGTGTGTCTTACCCACTGAGAAAATTTCATGTTGGCCTCTTTAAATGTGGATTAATGGAAATGAATGGCCTTAGGCCTTGATTTTTATTTGAATGTGTGATACCCTAGTTTGAAGGGTATCATGGAAATGTTTTATCAAATTGATGGAATTAATAGAATTACTAAAAAATTACATTGTCACTTATGAAATGTAAAGGTGTATTTGAATTGTAATTCTTCATTCAGTGTGAATGGTCAATGTAGCTCATATGGATATTTTTAAATAGCGGGATTGAAGGAAACCCCTTGATTACCCCATGAAAAGTTATACCTTATATGGGGTTTTCATTACTATTTAATTAATGTTTCCTCACCTTGTGTGGGAATGTTGTTGTTAGGTCGCATATGAACTTTATATATATGGGGGTTATCCAACATCAGGTGTTTGGAGTGAGGGTTGTTTGGGTAATGCTTATGGGTTAGAGTCAACTCGTTTAAACTTTTCCTTAATTACCCAATTAGTTGAGGGGTATTGGGTAATATCTGGATGATCTATCTTATTACTCTTCTTCATTCACAATCCATTTGTGGCACCTTACCTCGAAATAGGTCAAAGTTAGGTTTTTTATCAAAACAGTGTTTTTGTGGGTTAACTTGAAGACAGTATGAGGGCTTTATCATATCCCAGCAATAGTTTCATGGGAGGTTATCAAATTATATGGTCAGTATCATTTAATGATAGGGATACAAGTTATATCCCATGAAAATTATTTTTATTTGTTATTTTTAATTTGACGGTACATTGATCCTATACATTTTTGTATCATTTCCCTAGCATCCATTGTTGCGGCACAACTTTTTTATTTTATTTGGAATATAAATTTTGATATATGGTTCCTTCTTATGTTTCCTCACCCACATGATTATTTTAGTTCATTTCTATTATAATATGTTTTTTTAAAAGATGATTCAAAACCTATTTTGAATTAAAAGGATCTAGTGTTGGTGTTTTAATATGAAATAATAAAATTTATGTTTTGATTTAAATGGTGTATTAATCAAGTGATGTGTTTTAATGATTGTTGTTTGGATTACATAAAACATGTGAGTTGTTTTCTGATAAATGAAATGTGTGCATGTGGTGTTTGGAAACTCCTTAGGTTAGATGATTTGATTTCAAAACACGGTTGTATGGTTTTTTAAATATATGCAGAATGTTTTTGATTGTAAATTATATAATTTTTTTATTTTAATAAATGTTATATATGAAAATATTAATTAATAGTTTATTTACAAGCTAGTATTAACGAATTTACTTAGTAACTGTGTTTCATTATTTTGGCCAGTTGTGTTGACATACTCAGCTTTTTGGATCAGGCCAATATCACAATAGGTTTCTAGTTCTCTATTGGGACTGATTTTCTCATTGTCCCTATGAGGTGACATGGGTAGTGGTGACCCATAAGGTGACATGAAGGTTAGTTGAGATTTATTTTATATTTTATTTGTTCTCCTATAGTTATATTTTTTTTCTATTTTTCTTATTTAATTTTTTTGGATTTTGTATTTATTTTATCCACAATGTTTTATGAATAATTTTTGGTGAAATAGTTTTTAGTGGTATTCTTGTTATTCAAAGACACTAGTAACTAGCCTTTGGGTATATGTAATTCCCTTTATGCCTTATGGTGAATCTGGTTGGCAGTTGGGTCGGATGGTATCATTAGTTAGTTCATTAAAAAATTGTATCATAGCATGTTTTTTGTAACATTCCAAGTAAGTAAAAAAATTATGTATTTTCATATACATATCTATTTATGAATTAGAATGTGTTTTAGAGGCTTAAAATAAGAATAAATCTAATCTCAAGCATTGAATACACTAATATTTTTAAGAGATTGTTTTACTACCTTTTGATGGAAAACCATTTTTAAATCTATATTTCGACAATATTATAAGCATTATTTGTCAAAATAAACTTATTCTATAGAATCGGGGAATTGAAATTTACGTTGGATAATTTTTTTTGTATTTTTCTGACAATGTTCATTTTTTTAATGAATAGTGAAAAATACAACATTTTACTTCAAAACTGTTTTTTCATCTAATTTAATTATATGGATAGATTATCGTTTTAATTGGATTAAAAGTGTAAATAGAATATATTTTTACCACTTAATCCCACATTTGTCATTTGAATTAATTTTACATTGAAATTGGGCATAAACAAGTGTCAACGTTTTGATAGATATTGTTTCCAAAAAACCCGCTATTTGTTTTGACTATGGGAATTTTTTTTAAATTAATTATTGAAATTTATGTGTATGGATTTTGGTAAAATTAATTGAATATTTTGAATCATAAGGTCCAAATTATGTAATTAAGACTCTTTTGTTTTTTGACATCATGAATAGTAAAGACGGTATTTAACTTTAATTATCGTGATTAATTAGTAATTGGGTAGTTAAGGGTAATAAAATAATATGATAATAATAAATAATGACCCCAAAATGTGTATTAATGCTACTGGTTGTGTCATGGATGACCATGGGATTCCTTGTGCCAAACTTTGGGACCCCATGGAATCACTTTTGGGTGATAGTGACACATTATCATTTTATGTTTTTAAAGGAAAGTATAACCAAAGTATGTATCACCCAAGTAAAAAAATTGGTTTTGTGTATGTAAACTATATATTAGACTATAAATAGTCATTGGAAGGATAAAAATATTTCCTAAATCTTATTATTTTTTTATAATTTATAGATATTAAATAAATTAATTTATTTATGACACCATGATGATGCAGTGCTTACCTCATTAATGAACGATTTAAATAAAATGAAAATATAATGTAGAATATAAGAAATACACTCCTAAAAAACCTATTGAATGGGTGGATATCGACCCCTTATCACATTATCCTTGAAATATATCATTGTGGGACCTTTAAAATCTAAAACTCATTATATAATAAAGTAACATTTCTTGAATTTCCTATAGGGCCCCTCCTCCCTCTTATAAAAGGCCCCCACATCTACCACCATACCGACACCTCTAAAGCCATTGGCTCGGCCAAACACTGCTCATTTTATCTTTAAACATCCCTCTCTTCATCCTAGAAGAATTACCATAGGCAGAAATCTCTTCAAGAAACCCTTTTGGTTCAATCCAAGGGGAGATACCCGATTTAAATGTACTGTCTTCTATTATGTCCTTTTGTTATATTTTTCTTCTCCAACCCCCTAAACCCTTTTTATTCCACTATTATGTAAAAAATCAGTATATTTAATACACTAGGATGGTTTTATGAGAAGGATTTTATTTACACTTACACACACCACCGTCTAATGGTTAACGAACATACTGTTTCTGTGAGTGGCGAATTACTGCCTCACGAAATGATGACTGTTCAATATTCTCATAACACCATTCATGGTAGCCATTAAGATGTCACTCTATTTATATATGATATATATTATGTTTATTTTTTCCTTATTCTTCTGTATTTTTCATTTCTGGCTTACATTTATGGTTTCCATTATGGGTAAACGCGAGATCTTTATTTTAGGAAGTGAGGACTACCGCCCCATCAAAGTGATTTGATTCGTTAATTCCATATGTGGGATGTATAAAAGATTTATTTAATGTTATTACATATGATATTATACTATAAATATAATATACCTATATATCATTATGATTTAATTCCATTGAATTTGAAATAAAAATGAAAGTAGTGTTTATGCGTACGTACGGCTTACCGTCTCCATGAACTGTGCATTTCATTTCTTACCTCTAAATGTTATGTAATAATATAAATGAATGTATATACTAGATATATATGATATATATTATATCCAAATCATAAATATAATTTTGGATATAATGGATATTTTAACACATGAACATCCTGTAATTATAAAATGTATATTTTTGGCTTATGTAAAAAAGATCGACAAAACGAACGTTTTGACGTAAATAAATACATAATATTCATAACATTGTAATAAGTGATATAAAGTAATAATGAACATGAAAAATGTTCATATGAATGTATAAATTAACTCTAGTTTATTATTCAGGATATTAATGAACGATCGAGTCATGTCAACACGAGGTAAGGAACTTCGTCTCAATCTCCTTTCATGGAGGCATATTTTGTTTTATACACAAAATTATTTTATATGGTGTATAAAACCCATTGAATTGTAGTTTTCTTCAAAAGGAATATTTTTATACAAAGGGTTTTACTAAAAGACAATAGGGAATGTTTTTTTCTTACATATGCGGCGACAACGACTTCTACACCCTCGTGACCATTATTTGAGTTTCAGCTTCCTCTACAAGCCATAACTTTTTTAAAAAAATGAAAAATATATTCCATGATTTACATGTCTTCACTTTTGTTATTGAAAATGGTTTTGATAATTTTTTGATTATATCAATGTGTTTTTGATATCTTGTGACTGAAATGTGGAAATGTTCTGTTTGCCTTATGCATGTTTTATGTGTTATGATTATGTTATGGTTCTTGGGAATTGTTTATGAAGATGGGTTGTTTCGTGATAAGATAAGGGTGGGTGAGCCCGATACAGCTCTCCAATGCATTGGGTAACGCGAAGGTGTTAAATGCTAAGGTTTCTCCGAAGAGATTTAGGGAATATAATGTGATGGGTATTCCAAATGTAACCATGAGGGTTACTCCCTACGTATGAATGTTATGAATGCCTCATGTTACCTTAATTTCTTATGTTTTCTATGAGTTATTCATAATTCTTATGATTTCACGAGGTATGATCAAGTGCTCATGTTTTATGAGAAAATTATGATTTCATTGATTCGTATGAGTACATGGACTAATGTTTTCATTCTGAAATTTTATATCCCTTACGAAGCATTTTATTCTCATCCCAGGTTTTTGAAATGTTTTTCACAGGTCAAGGGAAATTTACATAAAGTGATGATAGTTTCGATGAAGTGTTAAAAAACAATCCATTTTTTATTTTAAAAATGTATCCTTTGATGGGAAATACGAATACTGTTTATATGTAACCACATTGTTGAAATGTGGAATGTAATCCATGATTTATGATCTAATTCTCTAAAACTCTAAACCTGAAAAGATACTCAATGTGAATTCTTTTAATAACTCAAGATTATGTAATATTTATGGCTGGGTCCTTTTAGTTTGTATTATATGTCGGTTTAGACAACATTAAGAGTTAGAATTCTGTTAAATGATTATCCAAAATTTCTTTTTTGGTCAAATTGAAATGATGTAGCATTTAAAGATTAGCATGATGCTTCATATAAGACATGTTTTTTCAGAATGGTTTTCCATAGAGGAAATAGGGAAGCAGTTCTAGGAAGGCATACAGAAGGAAATGACCTTCTGAATCATCATCCTGAGAAGGTCAGAATTGGAACTGAACAGTTTGTTGCTGTAATGGAATAGTTAACTCATGCGATAAATGATGGTGGTATCCTTGCACGAGATCAGCCAGATCAACCACATAGGAACATGTCAGTGGTGTAACATTCCCTAAGGCAACATCCCCCATCACTCAGAGGATCATCTGACCTTGTGCTAGCTGAAGGGTGGATTAAATCACTCGATAATATTTTCGATGTCATGTTGTGTTTAGACAATCAAAAGATTAGTATTGATGTTTACCATTTAGAGGGTAATGTAGGTCAGTGGGGGTCGATGGTTAAAAATATCAGGGATGCTGATGAGATCGATGCTCTTGACTAGGATGAATTCAAAGGTATGTTTCTTGAGAAATATTTTCCTAAGTCTGTTCAAAATAGGATGGAAAAAAAATTCCTATAATTGAGGCAAGTGGATGAATCAGTTGCTTCTTATGAAGAAAGGTTCACTCGATTGGCAAGGTATGCTCCAAATTTTATCCGAGACCTTGATAGTAAAATCAATCATTTTTTACTCAAGATTGTAGCCAAAATATCGAAGGGCATTATCTTCTCGTGAGATCAAGAAATATGAAAATCTTGGTCGATGTTCTGAGAAGGTGGAAATGGAGTTTGACGATAATCAAGTGTTATATAACAACAAATAGAAGAAGAGAGTGAGGTGGTAGGAGAAAGGGAAGAATCCTTCAAAGAAGTCTGATGGTAAGAAAACTATGTTTTTAGTTTGTGACAAATGTGGTAAAAGGCATAATGGGGAAACTCTTCTGAATTCTGGATAGTGCTACCGATGTGGTAAGATGGGACATAAGGCTTATGATTGCACCAAAAAAGATTAGGGTGATGGTATGACCAAATTTGATATATAGTTAGTTAAATGTTTCAAGTGCAATGAGATGGGTAACTATGAAAACGACTGTTCGAAAAAGAGGTCAAATGATGAGTAGCAGTCAGACTACAAGCAGAAAGGTGTGGTGAAATCCTTTGTAACTAATTCAGTAGATGTTGAGCCATAAAATTATGTGGAATCAGGTACTTTGTTTGTTTTCTCAGATTATGCCAATGTGTTGTTTGATTCGGGGTCTACACATTCCTTCATCTCTGAAAGTTTTTTCTATTAAATGGGGAATTCCATCTCAAGAAATGACTCCTGAACTTGTGGTAAAAAAACATGGGGGGAAATGTTGAGGCAAAAAGAATTTATATAAATCTTCCTACCCTTATCTGTGGAAAGAACCTACTTTCAAACCTTATTTTTTTAACTCTAGTGGAGTTTGATGTTATCCTGTGTATGGATTGGATCTCTGTTGACCATGCTAAGATTGATTGTAGAGCTAAAGAAGTTTCTTTTAATAAAGACTTTCAGTTTTTGTACAATAATGAATCCTTACTATAGATAGCATATCAAGAGGATGAGAAACTTGTAAAAGATAGAAATGCATGTTATCCTGCACATATTGTTGAAAACAAAGGAACCGTTCATATTAATGATGTGCCAGTGGTAAAAGAGTATCCTGATGTTTTCCCTAATGAGTTTCCTGGAATAATACCAGATCAAGAAGTTGAATTTACTGTTGACTTAGTTCCTAATGTTAAGCCAATTTCAAAACCCCATTATCGAATGGCTCAAATTGAACGTTTAGAGTAGAAGGAGAAATTTCATGATTTATTTTAGAAAGGTTTCATTCGATCTAGAACATCACCATGGGGTGGTCCTGTCTTATTTGTTTAAAAGAAAGATAGTTCTATGAGGCTTTGCGTTGATTATAGAGCCTTGGAAAACATCACTGTTAAGAACAAATATATTTTGCCTCATATCGATGATTTATTTGATCAGATCCAGGGAGATCAGTATTTTTCAATGATTGAACTAAGATCAGTGTAGCATTAGTTGAAGGTAATGGAAGCAGATGTTACGAAGACTGCATTTTGTAAAAGATATGGCCATTATGAATTTGTAGTAATGAATTTTTGGTTAACAAAGGCACCTTTTGTATTCATGGACCTTATGAATAGAATTTTCCATGAGTTCTTGGATATGTTTGTGGTTGTTTTCATTGATTATATTTAGGTGTTTTCTAAAATTAATGTGGAGCACGAATGTCATTTAAGGGTTATTTTTCAAACCTTAAAAAAAAGAAATTGTATGGGAAATTCAGCAAGTCTGAGTTTTGGTTTCATCAAATTTCTTTCCTTAGTCACATTGTTTATAAAGATGGAATAATTGTTGATCCTGCAAAAACAAATGTTGTTGGAGAATGGCCAAGCCCCACAAATGTAACTGAGATTCGTAGTTTTCTTGTATTAGAAGGCTATTACCGAAGGTTTTTCTTAAAAAATTCATGGTTATATTGTACAATGACTAAGATAACAAGGAATGATGTTAAGTTTTTCTGGAAAAATGAATGTGATGATCTATTTCAGGAGTTGAAAAAGAAGATTGGCGAATGCTTTAGTTTTGTCACTAACATCCAAGAATGGTGAGTTTGTTATCGACAGTGATTCTTCATTGAAAGGACTTGGTTGCGTCCTAATGTAGAATGATCAGGTAATTGCTTATGCTTCACATCAATTTAAAACTCATGAGGTAAATTACCCTACACATGATTTGGAATTAGCTATTGTGGTTATCTCTTTAAAAATTTTGAGGCATCATTTTAATGGTGTAAAGTGTGAAATATATACTGATCACAAAAGTTTAAAGTATATATTCACTCAGAACGAATTGAACATGAGACAGAGGAGATGGATATAACTAATCAAGGATTTTTATTTTACAATTCATTACCATCCGGGAAAAACAAATAAAGTGGATAATGATTTGAGTCGAAAAATTAAGGCTTCATTGACCATGTTACATTTGGAACATGATCCTTTGGTTAAGGATTTGATGAAATTTGGATTAGAAGTTGTTGGTGCATGATGTTCTTCTATTTTGTTTCAGGTATTAGTGAAATCTTCTCTATCAGACAGAATTAAGAAAGTACAGAATCAAGACAGTGAGTTGGAGAAAAGGGTAGAGCTGGTTCAGAAGGGTAAGTTTCCTGAATTCAGCATTGATAATGATGTATAGAGATATTTGGGAGTATTACTGGTGGGACAGAATGAAATGAGACATTTATGATTTTACTGTGAAGTGTTTGACATGTCATAATGTTAATGTAGAGTGGATGTTACCGAAAGGGATTCTTTAGCCTTTACCAGTTCCAGATTGGATGTGGGGGAATATATCTATGGACTTCATTGTTGGGTTGCCAAAGACACCTCGAGGTAATAATGCAATTAGGGTTAATGTTGATCACTTGATTAAATATTCTCATTTCCATGCTATACAAGATACTTTTTCTCTATATCAACTTTCTCATTTGTATATTAAAGAGATAGTCAGGTTACATGGAGTTCCCCTCCCCATTGTATCTGATTGTGATCTTAGGTTTACTTCTAAATTTTTGAAAGGCCTTCAGAAGTTGTGGGGTACTAAATTAAATATTAGTACAGCTTTTCCTCCTCAAACAGATGGGTTGTCAGAATGAACAATTCATACTTTGGAGGATATTCTACGTTCTTTTTCAATGGATTACCAGGGAAGTTGGGACCAACATATTTCTTTGGATGATTTTCCTAATAATAATAGTTTTCGTTCCAGTGTACAGATGGCGCCATTTGAGTCATTATATGGGATGTGGTGTCTATCTCTATATTTTTGGGTTGAAGTGGGTGAAAGGAAGTTGATGGGACTAGAATTTGTATAAGAGTAGGCAGAAAAAGTTCAGCTGATACAGAAACACATGAGAACAGCTCAGAACAGATATAAAAGTTATGCATACAACAAGAGGAAGGATCTCTCTTTTTAGGTAGGTGATCATGTTATCCTCATAGTTTCACCATGGAAAATTGTGATGAGATTTGGTATGAAAAGAATGATGTGTCAAAATTTCATTGGACCATATGAAATTCTGGAGAGTGTGGGATCAGTTTCTTACCGAGTGGATTTACCTCCGATTTTATCTGAGTTACACATTTTTTATCATGTTTCAATGTTAAGGAAGTACATGCCAGATCCATCTCATGTTTTGAGTCTAGAGGTAGTTCAGCTGGAAGAGAACCTATCTTATGAGGAACAACTTGTCCATATTCTTGACCTCATGGAGAAATTATTGTGAAATAAGGTGATTCATCATGTAAAGGTTTTGTGGAAAAACCACATGATTGAAGAGGCAACATGGGAATCTGAAAATTCAATGAGGGATAAATACCCCAACTTATTCAATAAGTATATAAATTTCGGGGATGTAATTTTCAAAATGGTTGAAGGACGTAGAATCCCAGGTAAGTGAAGAATTATGGATTTTCAGATCTATATATATTTATGAATTAGAATGATTTTTAGAGGCTTAAAATGAGAATAAATCTAATCTCATGCATTGAATACACTAATATTTTTAAGAGATTGTTTTTCCACCTTTTAATGGAGAACCATTTTAATTCTATCTGTTGACTATTTTATAAGCTTTATTTGTCAAAATAAACTTATTATTTAAAATCGGGGCATTGAAATTTACTTTGGATAAATTTTTGGTATTTTTCTGACAATGTTAATTTTTTAATGAATTGTGAAAAATACTGCATTTTACTTCAAAACTGATTTTTCATCTAATTTAATTTTATGGATTGATTATCTTTGTAATTGGTTTTAAAGTTTAAATAAAATATATTTTTACCATTTAATCCAATGGTGGTCATTGTAATTAATTTTACTTTGAAATTGGGCATAAACAGGTTTCAATTTTTTGATAGATATTGTTTCTAAAAAACCCTCTATTTGTTTTGACAACGGTAATTATTTTTAAATTAATTTTTTCAATTTATTTGTTTAGAATTTGGTATAATGAATTACATATTTGGATTCAGAAGTTCCAAATTATGTAATTGAGACACTTTTTTTCACATTATGAATAGTAACGACAGTAATTATCTTTAATTATCGTGATTAATTAGTAATCGGGTAGTTATGGTTAATAAAATAATATCATAAAAATAAAAAATGACCCCAAAATGTGTCCAAATGGTAATGTTTATGTCATGGACGACCATGGGATTCATTGTTCCAATCTTTGGGACCCCATGGAATCACTTTTGGGTGATAGTGACACTTTATAATTTTATGTTTTTTAAAGGAAAGTATAACCAATATATGTATCACCCAAGTGAAACAAATTTTAATTTTGTCTATGTAAACTATATCTTAGACTATAAATAGTCATTCTAAAGATAAAAATATTTCCTACATCATAGTATTTTTCTTTATAATTTCTAGATAATAAATTAATTTATTTATTTATGACACCATGATGATGTTGCGATTACCTCAATAATGAACGATTTAAATAAAATGAAACAATAATGTAAATTATAAGAAATAAACTTGTAAAAATACTATTTGATGGGTTTATATCTAAACATTATCACCTTATCCTCGAAATAATTCATTTTGGGGCATTTAAAATCCTAAAATCATTATATAATAAAGTAACATTTCTTGAATTTCCAAGAGTGCCCCTCCCCCCTCTTATAAGAGGCCCCCACCTCTACCACCTTAACCACACCTTTCAAGCCATTTTATCAGCCAAAATATGCTCATTTTATCTCTACACATCCCTATATTCATCCTAGAAGCCTTACCTTAGGCATAAATATCTTCAAGAAAACCTTTTGGTTCAAACGAAGGGGAGTTACCGATTTAAAGGTAATGTCTTCTATTATGTCCTTTTGTTTTATTTTGCTTCTCCAACCTACTAAACCCTTTCTATTACATTATTTTATAAAAACACCAGTATATTTAATATACTTGGATGTTTTTATAAGAATGATTTGATTTACACTTACACACACATCTGTCTAATGGTTAACGAACTTACTGTTTTTGTGAGTGGCGAATTACTGCCTCACGAAACGATGATTGTTCAATATTCTCTTAAAACCATTCATGGAGGATATTAAGATGTCACTATATTTATATATGATATATATTATGTTTATGTTTTCCTTATTCTTCTGTAGTTTTCATTTATGGCATACCTTTATGGTTTCCATTATGGGTAATCGCGATATCTTCATTTTAAGAAGTGCGGGCTACCGCCCCCTCAAAGTTATTTGATTCGTTAATGACATATGTGGGATGTATAACGGATGGAGTTAATAGTATTACTTATGATATTATACTGTAAATATAATATTCCTTTATATCATTATTATTTCATTCCATTAAATAGGAAATAAAAATAAAAGTATTGTTCAAGCGTACGTACGACTTACCGTCTCCATGAACAGTGCATTCCATTTCATACCTCTAATTGTTATGTAATATTATAAATGCACGTATAAACTGGATATATATGATATATATGATATCTAAATAATAAATATAATTCTGGATATAATTGATATTTTACCACATGAACAACTTGTAATTATAAAAAGTTTATTTTTCGCTCAAGTACCAAAGATCGACAAAACCACCATTTTAACGTAAATAATTACATAATGTTCATAACATGTTAATAATTGATATTAATTTAATAATTAACATGAAAAAGGTTCTTAAGAAATTAGAAATTAACTCCAGTTTATTATTCAAGATATTAATGAATGATCGAGTCAAGTCAGACACAATGTAAGGAAATTCATGTCAATATCCTGTCATTGAGGCTTATATTTTGTTTTATACCCAAAATTCATTTACATGGTGTATAAACCCTTTTTAATTTTAGTTTTATTTAGAAGGAATATTTTTATATGAAGCAATTTACTAAAATACAAAAGGGAATGTTTTTGTCATACGTATGCGGTGACAATGAATTCTCCGCCGCCGAGACCATTATTTGAGTTTTGAATTCCTCTACTAGCCATAACTTATTTTAAAAAAATTCAAATAAATAACATGTTTTACATTTATTTTATTTTGGTATCGAAAATGGTTTTGATGATCTTTTGATTATATAAATTATTTTTTGATATCTTGTGATTGAAATGTGGAAATGTTATTCTTCCTTAATGCATGTTTTATGTGTAACTATTATTTTATGGTTCTGGGAATTGTTTATAAAGAAAGGTGGTTCCATAATAAACTAAGGGTGGGTGAGCCCGATATAGATCTCAAATACATTGGGTAATGCGAAGGAGTTAAACTCTATGGTTTCTCCGAAGAGATTTAGGGAATATACTTTGATGGGTATTCCAAACATAACCATGAGGGTTACTCCTTACGTATGAATGTTATGAATGCCTCATGTTATCTTAATGTCTTATGTTTTCAATGAGTAATTCATAAATCTTATGATTTCCTGATGTATGATAAAGTGCTTATGTTTTATGTGAAAATTATGATTTCATTGATTCATATGAATACATGGACTGATGTATTCATTCTGTACATTTATATCCCTTACTGAGCTTTTTCTGCTCATCCCATGTTTTTGAATTGTTCTTCACAGGTCAAAGGAAATTTACATGATGTGTTGATAGTGTCGAGGAAGTGTCAAGAAAGAATCCATGTTTTATTTTAAAAATGTCTCCTTTGATATGAAAAATGAATATTGTGTTTATGTTACCACCTTGTAGAAATGTGGAATGTAATGCATGATTTATGATCTAATTCTCTAAAACTCTAAACCTGAAAAGATCCTCAATGTGAATTCTTGTAATAACTCAAGATTAAGTATTGTTTAAGGAAGGTTCCTTATATATTTTCCTTTAATAGGAACCCAATCATATTTTTTATACTTATTTTGGTTGTGTCCTAGTAGAAAAGAGAATATGGTTGTTAGATCATAATAGGTATTGGTGGGTAGAGTCTATATAACACTTTCTTATCCCGAACATCATTTTTCGATGAGTTTTTTGGATTTTAATTTTAATTCAATGTTTTTTTTAGAATTTTTCATGTATGATTTAATATGATTGATTTTTTTGGGTCCCATTTGGATATTGATTAATATTTGGGACAATTGTATGGCCTTGGGTGGAGGGGAAATTGATATACATAGTTTCCTCACAAGGCCAATGAAACCATGTGGTTTCTATGTGGTTGATTCTACCCTTTTTCAATGTGTATTTCATTTTTGACACCAAGTCAACCAAACCTTGCTGGTTAAGTCATGCTTAACACTACCTATCATCATCTAGCATGTTTGTAATTTTCTAGGTTATATATATTTCTAAATTTGGTTTTTATATATTGAACATGGAATGAAGAGTGTTTTTTCCTTTTGTAATGCGGTTCATGAGCCTTTGATTCTTTGTTATGTAGTTATTTTGTGTTATGTTATTTTTCAAACCATGGTTTGGAAAAATGGGGTATTGTTATAATATTAATTTTCTAACATCGTTTTTGAATAATTTGATGTTTAAATTATCATGGTTGTATTATATTTTTAATTAAAATATTGGTTTCCCTAGATGAATTTGAAATAATAGGTGTTTTAAAAGTATGTATTTTTTTTAAACATGTTTGGAAAATATTTTTGAAAATTGGATATGTGTTTTTAAAATCATTTTATGTGTACTGGATTTCAGTTTGGAAATGTATTTTGAAAGGTTGTTTTTGTTTTTCATTTTTAGAGGAAATCTGTGTGTTCCACTAATGTGGTTTTTTCTTAATTATTATTTTATCCTGATTTTAAGATTTAGACCGTGGTGGAAGGTGGTGTTAAAATTACATAGTGAAATGGTGCTTCTCAAATGAATTTATTCTTTTGATATGTTTATTGAATTCCTCATTTGTGTAGTTCTATTATGGTTTTTATTCGTTACTTGTGAAGGTGCCATTTGGTTTTTCTTTTTGTACGTGAATCTATGTTGATAATGTCTTTGTTGTTGTTGGTCCTAAAAATGGTTGAATAGTATCCTAGGTTATAATTCCTACACAGGATATAGAGGGAGTGGTTGATGTGTAACCTTCTTTTGTGAGTCGTTTTTAGTGTTCTTAGTAGTTTTGGGAATGTTTGTGTCAATATATGATGATTATTTGGAATATTTTTCTTATATTCATGGTTTTTAGGGATTTATCACCTTTTTATGATGTAGCTTTTGGATGTTTGTGTGGTAGCCTTATTTTTTTGTGGATATTATTCCCATTTGGATGATCCTTATTGTTTGTTCAACCCTTTCACAGTGGGAGTGGTTTGCAGTCATTTTATCATGAAGCCATTGGGATGATAATTTTTTGTACATGAGAGAGGTCGTGTGTGCATGATAGGGTAACTATGGTGTTTGTTCATCTAGATTATCCTTTCATGCTTGTTGGACTTGTTTGTGGATATTAAGGGATCACTAGGTGATGGTGACACATTTCTTTAACCTAGGTTATCTACCAATTTCATTAACATATATGGGAACTATTATCATTCCTTAAGACTAATTGTGGATTTTCATCTTCTTATAGATATGTGAGTTCTTGTGATGTTTATAGTTTTTTCTCTTTTGGTTACCTATTTTTTTGATGATTCATTTGGGATCGTTCTTATTTTTCAACTGTCTTAGAGAATCTCTATGTATTGCAGAGACCATTTTAGAGACACTCAACATGGATGGGATAGTTTGTTTTGCCTCTAATACTTCATTGGGCCAGCCTTCTTGGGGTTCTCATTAGTTTTTTCTTGATTATGTATGTTCCTTCTTGTTTATATATTCAATTTTTTTAATATCTTAGTTATGGGCTTCAAGATTATGAATTGTAATTGATTCTATTATTTGTTCCTATTTGTATATTTATCTTTTTCTCTTGCCTTTATTTTCAATTGCGTAATTTTATTGGAATAATGTTTCATAGAGAAATTTTTATGAAACCTCTGAAATCATGGTGTTTTTATTTGTGGTTATATTTTATCTATTCATAATTGTGATTGAGTTATGTTTCTTTTTTGGGTTGGAATATGATGGTTTTAAGCCTTTTGGAAGGATAATAGATACCCCACAAAGTTAGACGTAACCATGTCTTGAACCAGTAGTTGCCCATGTGGAACAATGATTTGGTACATGATTTTTCTATTGTTTATTAAACCATGAAACATTCATGTGGTGGGTTCTTCAATTTGGATATGTCCATTTCTATTGACCCTGCATAGTTTTTCAACCCATGTAGAGAACCCTAGTGATCATGTTGGGTCATGGGTTTGTTTGGGGGGGGAGTGCATAATTTTTCAAACCATGCATCCACTTAAGGGGAACTATGTAAGGGGGTTTCTGGCTTAGGTTGTGGCCAAAACATGGTTGGTGTGGGGTTTGGAATCTTGTTCTTCCAAACCACGTGTCCTTACCATAAATTTTAATTTTTAGTTTTTTTCATTTTACTTTAATGGTTTATGTCCCCTTTCCCCATATTTTTTGAGCTACATGACACCCTCCCCTATTCTTCCTTGGCATGTTTAGCTCCCCCACCCACATAACCCCCTCTAAACATATCAATTTTCCCTAGATTTCTTAGATATTCTTGGTTAGTCCCTTTAGGTAAGGTACCCTCTTTCCTCTTCCTCTCATTTTATTATTTCTTATCTTCTCTCATCACACTACATTGTTTATTAGAACCCAATGGTTGGGGTTTACCTGATTTTTGTTATTTTATTCAATTGAAATAGAATTAAATTGATATCTTGGATCAATTTCCTACATATTGGGATGCCCAAAACCCAGAAAAAATAATTTGGTTTATTTTTGATTCATCGATCCCTGTTTGAGGTATGTTTTCTATTTCCCATATGATTAATCTAGTCATAATTGGAAGTTTTTTTGAATATTTATTTCCCCTTGGTTGTTTAAAATGACTTGTGGTATCTTAAAGCAGACATGATTGGGCACACATAGGTATGATAATATAGATATATATATATACCTTTTCGTACATATTCCCACAAGGTTGGGTAATATGTACATTGTGTTAATGTTTATAAATATATATATTAATTTATATCTATGTGAATGTATAAAATATTTTCTTAGAGTTTCCATAATCAAAATCCACATCTTTTGAGGTCATTGTTAATGTGAATTTTTTTTGGAATTTTAATAAGGTCATTTTTCCGTAATTAATTTTTTATATATGTATGAATATATGTGATCTATTTTTCATTTTTTAATAACATGCCATTGTATTTTTAATTTATAATAAATAGTTTTCCATATGAAAGTCATTTTATGTTTATAGAATTAAAATTTTAAATTATTCAATGATTTTATAAAATGGATTTGGGGATTCTGAACTGGTTTCAAATTTTGGTGAAGGATTTTAACTTGATTTTTGATTTTCTATGAGTGGAAATGTTTTTTAAATGGTAAATTTGAATTTATATTGAGTTGTTTTCATAAAAGTTAATATAAAATTGTTTTAAGTTTATTTATATTGATGATTTGAAAAACATCTGTGGTTTTCCCAAGGAGAAATTCCCATGGTGGCTTATTTAAAAGTAGTTTGATGGTATTGAATGTCCTTGGTATTTTTTTGGTTTTCAAGGGGTGAGTCGCATGTTTGAAGGCTTGTATTGAAATGTTTTATCAAATGGATTATTTTCCAAATCCTGTTAAAAAGTTTTAAGTTTTGTTTTATGGAATAGAAATGGGGATTCGTATTATGATCAATGTATTAGTGTTAAAGCCCTTGTTGTCACTATTTCTTTTTTTAAATATATGTTTTGAAAGCTAGACCTTGATTTCCCATTTACTTTTACCCCTTCTATGGGTTTTCAATCACTATGTGATTCCATTATCCACCACTTGTGTGGTTTGGTTTTTTTCCTTATCTGAATTATATTTATTGGGCCATTCAATCAATAGGTGTTATGGGAAGGGTAGATTTAATTATTCCTTGTGGGATAGACTCATCTCATTTTCAATATTCCTCTATTACTTTATAGTTCATGGGGTATCATGTGCTAAGAAATATATATATTTGTTCTCTAGTAGTTTTAGATGCCACTAGTGTCCTCTTAGTGTAATATAGGGAAAATTGTGGTTATTTATCACAGTGAGGCTTGTGTGTGATACATGGAGGATCATGAATGGAATTTATCATAAGTTGATAGTAGGTTAATATGTATTTATACCATTATAGAGTTAGGTTCTTTGCATATTAGGGATCCGTGTTAGAACAAATGAAACATTCGCATCTTTATCATTTATAGATTTAGGGGACAATGATCATGTTCTTTCCTGAATCATTTCATGTGTTTTCATTATTTTGAAATCACTTCTTATTTGTATTTATGTCCTACATTGTGATAAATAGTGCCTTATTTTTTTGTTGTACCATTTGACTTTGTTGGGTAAATTTATTTGGAACATGATTTTTTAAGAGATTTTGAAAACCCTATTTTGATTTTAACATCTCTTGTGTGGGTGATTTAATCTGGATTTATAATGGTTGTTTTAATTTAAATGGTTTCTTCATATGGAAAAATGTTTTAATTTGGGTTCTCAATTTAAATAAAACATGGGAGTTTTTTTATGAATTAAAATGTATGCACATTGATTTTGGAAACATCTAATGTCAGGGGCTTGATTTACCATTTATATATTTTTTTATTTAGAAAACAATGCAAAATATTTTGAATGAAAATTATAGAATTATTTATTTAAATAAATTATATATATGTAAAAATTACCTTTTAGTTTATTTTCAAACATTAATTTATGAATTTACTTAAGAAACGTGTTATAGAATTTATGAGGGTTGTGGTGAACTATTGGACTTTTTTCTCACACCTATATCATAACAGGTTTTAGGATCACTATTAGACCTCGTTTTTTCATCATGTAAGTGGGGTGATTAAGTTGGTGATGACATTTAAGTCCATGTGGATGTTATTTTGGATTTATTTTATATAATATGTGTTCTCTTCTAGTAATATTTTCTTATTTTATGCCTACTATTTTTATTTTGGAATTTTTTATTTATTCTTCATTATTTAATCTCTATTTTGGAAAGTTCATTCATATAGGTGTTCTTTTGATGTATAGGAACTTGTTTCTAGCCTATAGAGATCAAGTACACCAATTAGGCCTTGTGGAGAATTGGGTCATGTGTCTGGTCTAACGGTAGGCCGGACAAGTTTGTTGAAAATGGTATTAGAGAAGTTTTGGTTATCCCTGAATATATACATATGATTATTTTTGTTTCCCTTGTTATTTGGGGATTTCCTACTATAATGATATTAATGATATACAAACATGATAGGTATGGTTTGGGAGAGACCCGTTGGCTACCACTAATCCTAACCACAATCTCCCATGGGTTTCTGGGATTCTAATTTTTTATTTACTTTCTATTTTAATAGTTTATTGTGTATGTTGATGGGATTGATATTTTGGGGTTCCCATTAGTAGTTGAGTTATATTTGTGACCACTCTTTGGACTCTTTGTGGAAGGTAACATAGGCCACATAGATATCTCACAAGGCCTAGGTAACCATGTTTTTCCTATATGGTTGAGTTTTTTCTTTTTTCAATGTGTATTTCATGGATAACAACAGATCACCCAAACCATGATGGTAACAGAATATGTTACATTGTTATTTCCCAACCAACATATTAATACTCCAATTGATTCAGGATTTCTCATAATGAGGTTTTCACTTATTAGAGGGGGTATTATGAGTGATTTTTTTCCCATTTGGGAGGTTGTTTAGGAGCCTTTTCTTTCTTCATATATAGTGGTTTCATGAAATTGGAATTTTCAAACCTTGTTTTGGAAAATAAAGGGGTTATGTGAAAATTTTATTTTTCAAAAATTATTTTTTGAGTAATGATAATAGTTAATTCCCTTTGTTGTATGAATTGTTTTTATTAAAATAGTGGTCTGCATTATTAAATTTGGAAAATTCGGTGTTATAAAAGGATTTCATGTATTTGAAACATTTTTTAAAAGGGTTTTGGTAAAAGGTAAATCAGTTTTTCAAAATGAAATTCTTCTTTTAGGTTTTCAAGATTGACATGGATTTTGAAATGGAGTTTGTGGTTCGGATTTTCTGGGTGAAATTTGTGCTCCCCGTAGAGGTGGTTTTTTTTAATCTTGTGTTAGAACCATTTTATAACACTCACCTTTATGAAAAGAGGTTTTAAAATTTATCATTTAGATGGTGGTTTTTACATTTAAATTTTATAATTATGTGGTTTTCTCATGGCTATTTTGAGTTTTTTTGTGGTTTTGATTCCTTTCTTATAAATGGGTAGTTTTCATTCAGTTTTGGGACTGTACTTGAAGTAGTTATTGTATTTTCATTTTTTATACTATATAGTTTAATATTTTCCTCGGTTCAGGTTCTTACACAAACACTAGTGGAAATGGTGAATGTGGAACCATTTTATGAATTTTAAAATGATTGTTCTCTCTAGTTTCATCCATGTTCTTTGGGAATTTTTGATGTATCCTTGTATTCTTCATCTTGTTTGGTTAGTTTTTTTCTCTCTTTTGGTATCTCCCTTGTTGATCGTTTTGTGGTAGCCTTGTTTTTTTGGTTGGTTGTCACTTCCATTTTTATGATCCTTATTTATTGGGTGAACCAATTAATGGAAGGTACTAGGATTCTCATGTTTTTTATGAAGCTATTGGGGTGATCATTTTTTCTACATGACAAAGGCCTTTGGTGCTTGATGGGTAACTTTGGTGTTTTATATACTAGTAAATATTATAATGCTAGTGGGTTTTGATCATGGAAATTTGGGAAGGAATATGTGAGCATGAACCAGGTATTTACCATTGGTTATTAATGTGTTTTTTACCCATGTTGAGATATCTTACCATTCATTGAGGCTTCTTATAGTTCTGATCCTTCTCTTGGGTATGGTATTTTTTGTGATTGATGTTTGTCTTTCTCTCATGGATTATCATTTGTTTGAGGATTCATATATAGATTTTCTTTGTTTTGAAATAATTCTATAAAATAAATTAATGGTGGGGAGACTATTTCAAAGAAACATTAAATGGTGGGGATACCAGGTTATGCCTCTCATTATTCAAAGGGCCTTCTTGTTTGGGTTCTCATTTAGTTTTCCTTGAAGATTTTATTCCTTATTGATGATTGATTCGATTTTTTTACGATATCAGTTTTGTGATTTAAGGTTGATATATGTGAATTATTCTTCTATTTTTATCCTCATTAGTGCTTTAACTATTTCTCTCACCATGAAATTTATGGAAGAATAAAGTGTCATGAGATCAAGTAGCGATTCAAGATTTATTTTCACCATTACATCACTATGTTAAATTGATTGTGTGTCATAAATTTCAAATTTAATAACAAATTTAAATTCATTTTTTATTCTATTATTTTGGGTTAATAACTATTTAAATTGGTATATTCACTTTTTGGATTATATCATTCAATGTGGAGGTGATTTGTAGGGCCCAATATGATGTTGAAGAAAAATGCGCCAAAATGTGCAATATTCTAAGAACACTTGTAGACTCAAATGAACACTAAAATTGTTCTATTCATTGTGTTATTATAAAATTTGGTGATACTATCCAAAAACCATTGGGTATGACTATTTTGAAGACACAAAATAAAAAATATTCTATTAATGGTCCCAAATGAATTAATTTGTCCTATACACCAAATATCCATGTAGTCAAAAGTGGTGTGTTGTATTTCACCAATATCTCAAGTTGTAGTCCTCTAAATGATTATAAATTTTGTTTAAAGATATAAAGTATGTGTTGAAGAAAATTTTATTTTTTATATAAATCAAGATAATCCTTATTTTAGTTATATAACCATCGTCCAAGTGGTTTAACAAAACCTATGTTCCCAAACCTACCTCCCACATTCCCTTTAAATATTCACCTTGGGCACCCCATTTCTATGTTATAACATGGTGTAAAGTGATTAAATTTTAGAGTTTCATAGTTTTTATCCCATCATTCAATAATATCTATATTCCCCTCTCCTTATAGAGGGTCATGAATTAAATAGGAGGTCCACCCAAGATTCCCCATCGACTTATTTGTTTAGATAAACGGTGTGCATTCGTTTTGGGGGAGCACAAACATGTCATGGGAGTTATGATGAATATATTAGCTACTAGATTGGATTATTTTGGGTTTAAAAACATTTTATTCCATTTATCATACATAATTTTAAATTATTAATGCTTCTATTATGAAAGTGATTGTTATGATCATAATATCTAACCTATTGGTGTGATGTTGTGAGTGTATGACATGTGTTGTTCCAATTGGAAAAAACATGAATATTTTTCATTCCCTATTTAATGAGATTTAAATAGTATTTTTAAGATATTATTCCATTCATATCTTCTATAAATTGGTAATTTGATTTTTATATCATATTTTGATTGTCAAGCATTGAAATCAAGTCTTATGAATTAATCTGGATTCCAATTAATTATATCCATAAAATTAATATAAAACTGCATAAATCTTTAAGAAAAATTAACATCAAATGATTTTTATTAAATCACAATGACCCATTTATCTTATATTTTTCAAAAAACACTTTGTTTTTTAATTATTAAACCCTTTTAATTATGTTATTTTATTAAAACTATTTACAAATCCACCCACTCTATAAGTACTTTTTTATTAAAAATACAGAATCTAAACCAACCTACAAACCATGAGAGATGACCTGGGGTCTTCTGTAGACAATAAAATAATAATAAATTGAATCTTTCATGAAAAAACATTCAATCTTGGAAAAATTTTAGGATGAGTGCTTCAATTTTTAGTGTATATTTTAATTAGATATTTTTACATTTTGTGAATACTTATTTATTTTTTATTCTACCATTTCATATACTTTTGTGTTCTGATTTAATTATTTTGTAGGTTTTATACAGTATTTCTTCATTTCCAGGAGATTTTCCTTCTTTTGAACCCAAACCAAAGAGGTTATTATGTTAGCGACACCGAGACACATAGGGCATCCATTTCAAGGAAAATACACCACAACTTTAGACTTTTATAATCCTTTATTCATCAATAACCTAACAAGAAATACAAAAAAATGTATGACATGGATGAAAATAACTAAGCATTAAAATAAATATTCTTAACTGATGTCGTTTTCCAACATCCATACATTAAAATACATGTTGTGGCACTAAATATTGAACATAAATATTGTTTAATTCATTTTATAGATGATTACATGGAATCAATTTAAAATATCCACATAATCACTAAAATTAATATTATACTACATTTTCATCATTAAAAACGTCTAATGTGGACTAAGAAAAATTAAATATTTTGGTATTTCTTTTTTTATTATAAGATGATATAAATTAATAGATGTACTATGTTAATAACCCTATTAGAGGATGGGATGATATGGAAGGACTTTTTTCATGAAATTTACTTCCTAGACTCTCAATATACAACTATAAGAAATGAAATTTGTGGGATAAGAAAATAACAAGGGGAAACTCTTCCTGAGTACTGGGAAATATTTAAAAGCCTTGGTTAAAAGAACCTACACAAACAAATTAGTGATTAACTTTTCATATAATATTTAAATAATGGATTAATTTATATTGATCAAAACATGATTTAAGTTTTTTAGGTGGTAAAATAAATGATATAACACTAATTACATTCAAGACCCTCATTGAGAACTGGGGGTTAAACACTCAACAATTTGGTATGAGGTCTAGTGCACCAATTCTACGTCTCCATGAGGTGGAAATTGTAATGTTAGTAAAGACTACGAACAAGAAATTTTTAGAGGTAACTACCACTCTTAGGAAAAATTATTTTTCCCAATGGTACTCTAAATCACCTCATCCCATCCAGTATGGTATTTCTTATAATGAAACCCATTATTATGACCAATTCCCTCAATTGATAGACAATTATTGGAGATTCTTAGAAATATTCAGAGGATTCCCCTATAACCAAACCTGTAACAACCCGAGATTTTATGAGAATTATACTTTTTAATTTCATTGATGTCTTTTGTTGTACGCTACACCAATATTGTCTTGCGCTATACGCAACACTATTCTTGGATTGTGTTACACACAATTTCATGTTCATTTCAATGTAGTCTTTCAACGCAACATTGAGTGTATATATATATATTCATTGTATAAATAAAATATTGTTGGATTCTGATATACAAAACAACGAAGGAGTCTTTCACAACACGCAACCCTGACTTGGCTTGCATTACACGCAATCACGACCTTCCTCGATAGCGTGTGTAGTACGCAATATCGGGTTTCACTAAACAAAGATATATTGTTATAATATTATTATGGACTAACAGTTATGCACAGTATTAAATAAATTTTGAAATTTATTTCATTATTATTCATCTTAGACATTTTTTAGAAAATGGTATGATAACAAAATAAATTTTTCGTGTAAAATATGTATATTTCAAAAAATTGAGTTTTCCCGCCTTATGATGGCGCACCCACTTTAAATTTTATTTTGACATGACTATGATTTCAATTTGACAAAATAAAATTCTTCTTTGGAATCAGGATATAAAAGTTTACTTTGGATAAATTTTTCAAATTATTCTGATAACATTCATATTTTAATTAATAGTTAAAACGCGCTATATTTTAATTAAAAACAACTTTTTTCACTGCAATAATTTATATGGATAGATTGTATTTTTAATTTTTTTTAATGTGTAAGTAGAATATATTTTTACCATTTAATCCAATTTTGGTCATTGGAAATAATTTCACTTTGAAATTGGACATAAACAACGTCGATCTTTTGATAGTTATTGTTCCTTAAAAACACGCTATTTGTTTGGATAAAGGGAATTAATTTTAAAATTAATTAATGTCACTTTTATGTTTTCAATTTATAAAAATAGACATCATTTTTTAATTATGAATATCAAATATAGCTTATGCTGAATTTTTGGTATTTTTCTGAAAAACATCAATTTTTGATTAATAGTAAAACTACTTAGTGATAGTTAAAAAACTGACTATTTCATTTAAATGAAATTTTACCACTTCTGTAAATTTAATTTCAAAAATCCGGCATACATGATTGTTACCAAAGAAGTAAAATGTGGTTTAATAAGAAGAAAATATTTTTTGGTGAATAGTAACTTTTGACATTTATTTTCCGCGGTTAAATGTAAATAAGGTAATTGAAGGTAAAAAAAATATTTTAGTAATTTCAAATAACATTAATACATGTCCCAAAATTATTGGTTGAGTCATTAACTACAATGGGAATCATTGGGTATATTTTTGGACCCCATTGAGCAACTTCGGAGTGAAAATGACAATTTAGATTAATTAATTTAATGAGATGACAAAATTGACATTAACAAAAATATTTTAGTAATTAATTTTTATATGGTGTTATATATGTCCTATTTTCGAATATAAATATTCCATGGAAGGATGAAAAGATTTCCTACATCATGGTTTTTTTTTAATTTTTAGAAATCAAATAAATTAAATTATTTATGACATAATGATGATGCAGTAATTACCTTATTAATGAAATATTAACATAATTGATGTTATAAATGCCAAAATAAATGTAATTTTAGACTTTTTATGAATTAAACAAATTTTATAGGTTAATATTACATTTTATAATTGATTTAATTAAAATTTTTATAACTAATCATTCTGTTATGATTTTCACAAAAATCAAGTACCAAATAGTGGTAAAATTGACATAAAATAGTTTTTAAAACAAATATTATATTAACAATTGTTATTATATTCCTAAATATATAAGGTTCAGAAAAATTAATTTTATAATATTATATATATTAATAATAAACCACTTGGGGTTCTTTTGGATTGTTATAATATGTTTATTAACCATATAGTGTGAGAAAATAAGAAGACACGGTAAAAGTTAAATTATTTAACATAGAGATAAATCTAAACGATAAGGTTGAAATTTTATCCTAAAAGTGTCTAAAAACTATTGGTTGAGGGGATTTAGACTCATCCCCTCTTTAGTTTCTAAATAATTCAATTTGGAGCTCTTATGAACAGAATATGACTTTATTATGAAATATTATTTTATGTTTTTTCTAAAGTGACCCTCTCATCCCTTATAAAAGGGCACCTCCTCCCTCTCCTCCTCAAACCACATTGAGACTTCAATATCGGAAAAAACCTACCCATTTACCTTCTCAACTTACCTAGAAACATCCTAGAGGTCCTGGTATTCTTCAAAGACCATCTTCAGGCCCCTAAGAGAAGGTTACGAAGAGGCGCTTCAAATAAGAGGTAATATCTGTTACTGATTCTTTCATCTTTATTTATTCTTATACTTCCTCTTGTTTTGTTTTTTAATTATAAAGTAATGACATCAGTGTCACTAATATACTGATTTTTTATTATAAATATTAAAAAACCCCCCATTTCAACTTTTATCCATCCTATGGAAAAATAAATCACCGTGCGTGCATACATACGGAATACCGTCTCCACACAGTGGTGTAATCTGTTTTTCCACCACCACCTTACATGGATGGTTATAATGGTGTATATAATAACTATATATGACTATTATAACATCATAGTGATTCAAATATATTATATCATCCACTAAAATTCCATTCAATAATTTTGGGAACGATATCATCGCTTGTGCGTTCGTACGGATTACTGTCTCCACGAATGTGATGAGATTCATTTTCCATGATTAACCATTCAAGTATGATTATAAAGTATATATAAAAAATAGACTTGAAAAATATTACACAATAATGATAATGTATTTATGTACATATTTTTTTCATTTACTTAATTCCATTTAATTCAAAATGGAAACGAAAATAGCGTTAATGCGTACGTACGGCCTATCGTCTCCATGAACGGTGTATTTCATTTAATTTATATATAATATATATATATATACTAAATATATATTTGATATATAAATCATGATTTACATTCTGTATGTAATTAAATAAATATATATTTAATAATAATATCAAGAACAACAATTCCAAACATGTACGATAAATAAAACGATTTTACCCAAAACGCTGCTTTTACATGGAACTTACAAAAGAACTGGTAATATAAAGTCATAAGTGAACCATATATGATACCATAACAACGAATATGATTACTTAATAAGTCAATGACATTATTTAAATCATTATAAAGGAGTTTCGGATACGTACGAAGCATATCGGACCTAAGGTAAGGGATAACTTTTGCAATCTTGTTTTTATCTGAGATTGTTTATTCATAAGTATTTACTGAGGATATATTTATTATCCATGTACCTATTTTCTAAAAATGGTTTCATGTATGTTTGAATTCTTTTTTATCCATTTTGACCTTTACTACGTGGTATGTATGGAATATTTCTTTTGATTACCATACGAGGTACTTTTTAACTTTTCCGAAAAAAGAACGAGAATAATGTTATTTTTAACTTATACGATGTGAATGGATTTTTACGGTTTCATAATGACTTATTTAAATGATGTTTACTCTACAAAATTTCATGACTATTTTCAAAAAAATCCTTTTCCTTTAAAATTTCATGGCATTTTGTGAAAAGAAAATTATTTTGAAGAAGAAAATATATTTTCCTCAAGAATTCATTTCATGTGTTTTATCAAAACCATTTTCCATATAAGATGGAATTATTTCATATGTGATGTTTTAAGTATAATATCTATATGATTTACATGGAATCACTTTTCTTATAAAGAAATGATATCCATTTTTTGTATGGATTATGTTATGAGGGGATGATGTTTATGAATCCCATTTTATACTTTGGGTAATGATGAATGATTTATGTTCATGGTGTGGCACAAGTAAAAATGATTTCATTATGAGAAGGTTGGGACCTATATCTCCTTCCAATGAATTGGGTAATGATTTATATCTCATGATATAGACATGGCTGGAAAGGTAAGTTAATCTGGTTCAGTGTTACAGGACTGAAATTAAGAGTGAACTCGATTCAGAAATAGACTTTGTCCACTAAGATGGTCTTAGCAGCGATGCCTTTGATACAATGAAAATCATAACATATTCTTAATGGTTTCCACAATTACATGTTTTATTCTCATGATATTTTATCAGGATTAATGTTTCTTTATGATCTATGCCTTACTTACTACCATATTTTATGTCATTTCTCAAGATCATGATGTTTAAACAATATGTTCATGTATTTAAGTTAAAATGTATATGATTTGTTTTATTTTATCCATTCCTACCCTTACTAAGAATTTGAGCTCCCCCTTTTATATGTTTTATTTTCCCCAGGATTTAAAGAAATGTTTTAGGTAAGAAAACAAAAAGGGGATGATATTTATGGGAGATGTTGAAGATCTATCACCACCATTAGAAGATTGTGTTCTGAGTTTCCAAAGACACTAAACTATTATGGTCCTTGAGTGTTGGTTCTTGTTATATATTAATTATTCATAAAAAGTAATGTATTTTCCATGTATGTCATTCTTTGGGTCTCTACAGTTGGTATTAGAGGACAAGTTTAGTCAATCTTTGGAAACTATGATGCGAAAACATTGGTGAGATATCCAGAGATATTTATAGGGTATGTCTAGGGATGTCCCTATGGTTAATTATACATGTAGGTTATAGTCATAGAATTACTGTAATGATAATAAAATTAAACCTAGATGATAGATATTGAAGATACTCCCCCTTGATTATGATTTTTTCCTCTCACACTATTCTTTTTGGGTTTTAGAAAATGGATGGAAGAAGGAATATTCATGATAATGGAGGATATGATGGGCAATGGAATGATATTATATATGAGCAACCAAATGAAATGGGATTTTGTTGTCCAAACATAGTTATTATTTAAAATCATCAATCTCATAATATGATCAATAATCTAAAATTTGGTAAGTTTCCTGACTCATCTAATAAGAGAAAGATGGAGTTTCATGATGATCGTTGAGGAAAGAAAGTTCAATTTCCCTCATGTCAATCATGTGGGAAGAGGAATCAATGAGAATATTTCAAAGGAACTAATAGATGCTTTGGGTGTGGAAAGGAAGGACACAAATCTAGTAAGTGTAAAGGAAAAGGTTCAGTTTACACCATGGACAAGGATAATTTTATTGCTACGACATCAATAATGATTAATTTATTTAAATGTGGAATGTATGGGAATTATGAAAACCATTTACCTACGGGAAAGTCTCATGAAGAGAATCCTCATGGCCGTATGGGTAGTATTTATATTAATGATGATGAAGAGACTAAAAATGATATGTGAGATAATAGAATTGTTGAATCTTAGTCAATGGTTTAAGAAGGTAGTGTAATGGTTGTATGTTTATCAAGAATAATCTATGGTACTATAGAATAAAGAAAAAAATATAAGGATTGTTACACAATTTCCTTTTCTTGAGTTTTGAATGTATATGATGAATGGTACTGGTAACCATGAAAGGTTATTCAAATATTTTTAGAAGGTAGATGATATGTGAATAATGAAGGTATAAGGAGATAATGAGATGTTTGATAGTATGTAAGGACAATGTTATATCATGGTTGTAGTATATAGAATTTTTGGGATTTTGGTATGTGGAAAGAGTTAACTTTTGATAGAATTCATGTTTTACTAAGGTACTATGGTAATTTATGTTTCCAAAAAATACTTGATTAAGGTATTCACATGTTTGGAATGTTACCAACAAGATATATCATATGATATATGGGGCATAAATGATGGTATTCACATGATCGGTAGATGAAATTTCTAGTAAGTGTTTTCTTTATACTATGAGCTTGGGCAGAAGTATTTTGGATAAGCCTAATGACTGGAATGGATTATGTTGGACATAAGACAGTATTGTTTATGTCTAGAACATTTTTTTGATATTATTTATGGGATGTTATAATAGTCTAGTTTAAGAAAAGGGACAATATGCAGAGCGGGTGACAACCCGTCGCGTCAGACAAGGCTGTGGGAATTGATCCCACAACTGAAGTGCGACAGACCTCTATCGCATACCACTGGCCTACAGGAAGTCCCTGGTTAGTAGAATCTATTTTTATTATATTAAGTGGTATGATATATGAGGTATAAGTCCATTTTAGGAACCATATACGATTAATCTCACTATATATGGACTTACGTATATTTAATAACTTTTGCTATCCTTTTTTTGAGACAGATGGGATGACCTATCATTCTATCAAATGATCTGCTAACACTTCACGGAAGAAAAATTCAATTTTATTTCATTAAAGGATGATGTGGAAATTTTTCAAGGCACTAACAACAGTAATATTGTACCAAAATCAAGTAAGTATTTATTTTAATTCAAATATTCTTCAACTTTAGGGAAACGATCTTGAATACAAAAAAAATGTTGTCCTAGTGTCCTTATATCTGATGAATCAGATTGTACCTTAAATCATCCGAATTTTATGGCTTTGTGATGGCTGGTTTTTTCATAGCCATGTTCTATACCACCCTCCATCAGAACATGATTGTTAGAATTCTCTTCCATATCTATATTTTCACCTATGATCTCTTATGTGGAACCTAAGTGATAAGTTACATTGGGTATTTGTTTTGTTTCTAACGTTCATTTTTTAAAAATTAAGTATTAGTATTCCTTTTTACGATGTGGGTTTCTATGAATGAAACTTTCAAGTAGTAAACCATTTATAACCCTGAAGAATTTTGAGGGAGAAATTCATTCTAAGGGGGTAGAATGTAACAACCCGAGATTTTATGAGAGTTATTCTTTTTAATTTAATTCATGTCTTGTGTTGTACGATACACCAAGATTATTTTGTGCTATACACAATACTATTCTTGGATTGTGTTACACACAATTTCATATTCCTTTGATAGTAGTCATTATACGCAACATTTAGTATATATATATATATATATTCAATGTATAAATGAAATATGATTGGATTCTGTTATACAAAACAACGAAGGAGTCTTTCACAACACGCAACCCTGACTTGTCTTGCATTACATGCAACCGCAACTATCCTCGATAGCGTGTGTAGTACGCAATACCGGGTTTCATAAACAATGGTATATTGTTATAATATTATTATAGACTTGCCGTTATGAATAGTATTAACTACATTTTGAATTTTATGAAATTATTTTTCATTTTACACATTTTTTAGAATATGGTATGATAACAAAATAAATTTTTCGTGTAAAATATGTATTTTTAAAAAAGTGCAGGTTTCCCGCCTTTTGATAGAGCACCCACTTTAAATCTTGTATTTGACATTTTTATAAGTTCAATTTGAAAAAATATAATTCTTCTTTGAAATCAGGATATAAAAATTTACTTTGGATAAAGTTTTCATATTATTCTGATAACTTCCATATTTTAATGAATATTAAAAACACGCTATATTTTAATTAAAACAACTTTTTTCATCACAATAATTTATTTGGTTAGATTATATTTTTAATTGGTTTTAAAGTGTAATTATAATATATTTTTACCATTTAATCCAATTTTGGTATTTGGAATTAATTTCACTTTGAAATTGGATAAAAACAAGTGTCGATATTTTGATATTTATTGTTTCTTAAAAAAACGCTATTTGATTTGATAACGGGAAATACTTTTAAAATTAATTAATGTCACTTATATGTTTTTAATTTTGAAAAATAGACATCATTTTTGAATTCGGAATATAAAATATATCTTAGGCTGAATTTTTGTTATTTTTCTGAAAAACATAAATTTCTGATTAATAGTGAAACAACTTAGTGGTAGTTAAAAAACTGACTCTTTCATTTAAATGAAATTTTACCACAGATGTGAATTTAATTTCAAAAATCTGACATACATGATTTTTATCAACAAGTAAAATGTGGTTCAATAAGATGAAAATAATTTTTGGTGAATAGTAACTTTTGACTTTTATTTACCGCGGTTAAAGGTAAATATGGTGATTCAAGGAAAAAATAATATTTTAATAATTCAAAATAACCTTAAAACATGTCCCAACCTTATTGGACGAGTCATTATCGACCATGGGCATCTTTGGGTCGATTTTTGGACCCCATTGAGCCACTTGGGAGTGAAAATGACAATTTAGATTAATTAATTTAATAAGACAAAATTGACAATAAAAAAATATTTTAGTAATTAATTTTTATATGGAGTTATATAAGTCCTATTTTCGACTATAAATACAATTTAGAAATATAAAAAGATTTCCTACATCATGGTATTTTTTTATAATTTTTAGGCATCAAATAAATTAAATTATTTATGCCACAATGATGATGTAGTAATTACCTTATTGATGAAATATTAACATAATTGATGTTATAAATCCCCAAATAATTGTAATTTTAGACTTTATATGAATTAAAATAATTTTATAGGATAATATTATATGTTATAATTGATTTAATTATATTTTTTTGAACTAATCATGCTGTTATGATTTTCACAAAAACCCATGTACCAAATAGTGTCAGAATTGACATAAATAGTTTTTAAAACAAATATTATATTATTAATTGTTATTATATTCATAAAAATCTATGTATCAGCCAAATGAATTATATAATATTATATATATTAATAAAGAACCACTTGGGGTTCGTTTGTCTTGTTATAGTATGTTTATTAACCATATAGTGTAAGAAAACAAGAAGACATGGTAAAAGTTAAATTATTTAACTTAGAGTTAAATCTAAATGATAAGGTTAAAATATTATCCTAAAATTGTCTAAAACATATATTTTGAGATTATTTCGACTCATCCCCATATTATTTTCTAAGGAAATCAATTTCGAGCTATTATATACCGAATATGACTTTATTATAAAATAATATTTTTTGTTTTTCCTAAAGTGCCCCTCTTCTCCCTTATAAAAAGGAACCTCCTCTCTCTCCTCCTCAAACCACGTTGAGCCTTCAGGCTCGGCCAAATCCTACCCATTTCCCTTATCAAATTCCCTAGAAACATCCTAGAGGTCTTGGTATTCTTCAGAGACAATCTTTAGTACCCTAAGAGGAGGTTAAGAAGAGGCGCTTTAAAGAAGAGGTAATGTCTTTTACCGATTCATTCAACTTTATTTCTTCTTCTACTTCCTCTTATTTAGTTGTTTCATTATAAAGTAATATCAACAGTATCACTAATATACTGATATGTTATTATAAATATGAAACAACCCTATTTCACATTATATCCATCCTACAGAAAATGAAATCACCGCGCGTGCGTACGTTTGGAATACCATCTACACGTCGTGGTGTAATCCGTTTTTCCACCACCACCTTACTTGGATGGGTATAATGCTATAAATATTAAATATATATATGATTATTATAACATCATACTTTTTCTATGATATTATATCATCCACTAAAATTCCATTTAATAAATATGGGAATGATATTATGGCTTGTGCGTACGTACGGATTACCGTCTCCATGAACACGATGAGATTCGTTTTCCATTATTAACCATTAAAGTATGATTATAAATTATATATAACAAATAATCATGAAATATATTACATAATAATTATAATTTATTTATTTACATATATGTTTCATTTACTTAATTCCATTTAATTCAATAAGGAAACAAAAAACAGTGTTCATGCGTATGTACGACCTACCGTCTCCATGAACGGTGTATTTAATTTCATTTATATATCTATTATATATATATATATACTAAATATATATATGATATGAAAATCATGATTTACATTCAATAATTAAGTAAATCAAGATATATGTAATAATAATATCAAGAACAGCAAGTCCAAACACGTACGATAAATAAAACAGTTTTTCCCAAAACACTGCTTTAACATGGAACTCACAAAAGAACGGGTAATATAAAGTCATAAGTGAAACATATATGATATCATAACAATAAATATGATTCTTTAATAAGTCAATGACATTATTTAAATCATTATACAATAGGTTCGAATACGTATGAAGCATATCAGACCTAAGGTAAGGGATAACATTTCCAATCATGTTTTTATCCGAGATTGTTTATTCGTAAGTATTTACTAGGGTTATATTTATTATCCATGTAGTTGTTTTATAAAAATTGATTCATCTATGTTTCAATTATTTTTTACCCATTTTTTACTTTTACTATGTGGTATGTAATGAATCTTTCTTTTGATTACCAAACGAGGTTCTTTTTGACTTTTTTGACAAAAGTACGAGAAGAATGTTATTTTTAACTTATATGACGTGAATGGATTTTTTCGGTTTCATAATGAATTATTTCAATGAATTTTCCTCAAAAAAAAGTTTCTAACTATTTTCAAAATAATCATTTTCCTTTGAAATTGCATGGCATTTTGTGAAAAGACAATTATTTTGAAGAAAAAAGATATTTTCCTCAAAAATTCATTTCAAGTGTTTTATCAAAACCATTTTCCATATAAGATGGAATTATTTCATATGTGTATGTTTTAAGTCTAATTTCTCTATGATTTACATGGCCTAACATTTCTTATGATGAAATGATATCTATTTTTTTGAATGGATTATGTTATGATGGGATGATTTTTATGAAACCCATTTTATACTTTGGGTAATGATCAATGATTTATGTTCATGTTGTGGCACAAGTAAGAATGATTTCATTATGAGATGGGTGGGACCTATATCTCCATCCAATTCATTGGGTAATGATTTATATCTCATGAGATAGACATGAATGGAATGGAAGGTCAATCCGGTTCGGTGTTACAAGACTGAAATGAGAAGTAAACTTGATTCCGAAAGGGACTTTGTCCACTACGATGGTCTTGGTAGCGATGCCTTGGCTACTATGAAAATTATAACATGTGCTTAATAGTTGCCACAATTACATGTTTTATTCTCATGTATTTTATCAGGATTAATGCTTCTTTATGATCTATGCCTTATGTACTACCATGTTATTTGTCGTTTCTCAAGATCTTGATGTTTAAACAATATGTTCATGTATTTAAGCTCAAATGTATATGATTTGGTTTATTTTATCCATGCTTAACCATACTGAGCATTTGAGCTCACCATTTTATATGTTTTATTTTCCCCATGATTTAAAGAATGGTTTTAGGTAGAAAAAAGGGGACGATATTTATGGGAGATGTTGTAGATCTGTCACCACGATTAGAAGATTATGTTCCAAGTTTCCAAATACACTAAACTATTACATTCCATTAGGGTTGTTTCTTGTTATATATTATGTATTCTGAAAAAGTAATGTAATGTCCATGTATGTCAATCTTTGGGTCTCTACAAAACCATTATAAAAGAACCATACTATAAATACAACCATAGGTGGAAGTAAAACAAGGCCTATAGGAAAAGGGTTATTAAAACCAACATCATCAACCATGGAACCAATCGGGGTATAATATGCATCCACCACCACCAACCAGAAATCCTCAACCACCACGATTGTGTTTCAAACAACCTCTTCTGAAATTCATTCATATATAATAATAAATTATGCAAAAATTGGCTGAAAATAATATCCAATTCCAAAATAAACACCCTAGATTATATACAATAAATAAAAACCCAATTAGAATAACTTTTCAACTTAATGGGGGAAATCCAATGTCATGGGTCGAGATGACAACCCTCTCATTCACTACTGAACCTAAGGGACATGGAAAATTTAAATTCCATAACCCTTAATATTGTAACATAACTAAAAATAAATATTACAACTCCATTAGGGTTATCACCTCCAAAATAAATAAAATGTTCCCAACCAAATAAATTTTTTCCAAATGAGGAAAACCTATGCTCTATGTGAATCCATGACAGATAAAAGAGGGTCTCATTTGATGAACCACTTAGCCAAAGCATTCCTCTTCCATTTATCCAATGGTACACTAAGTAATTAAAACCAAAAATAAACTAATCATGATAAATATGTATTGGAAATATTCAAAAAAGTGTTATTTAACAACTCCTTGATAGCTGCTATAAAGAAAAATCATAGATATGCTATTTATTTGAAGGAGATGTCTACACACAGGTCACATCATTATGGTGCTGAGAAGATGATCTTGTCGAGTAACATATCATAATTGATAGTTCCATCACATCCAACCAATGCAATGATCCTAGGTGAATCTTGATTATGTGTCCCCTAAGAGTCTATTTTGTTTCCAATATTATGATTGATTTGGGGTCTTCTATAAATTTGATGCCTCAATCTATTTTCACTTTAATTCTAGTCAGGGAACAGAAACCCAATGGGATTGTTGTTCAACTAGAAACTAGATAGATAGAAAACCGCGTAGGTGTGTTAGAGGATATTCTTTTGAGGGTGAAAAACATAATTTTTTCCATCGGATTATTATGTGATTAAAATGGAAGATGATATGATTAATGGAAATTCTGTGATTATATTAAAGAGATATTTTGTGAAAACATCCAATATTATATTTAATTTCCTTAATGGTATATTATCTATGGATTTTGGTGGAGACTTTCTCCACTTCAACATCCATTATTCCATGAATCACCCATCATAAAAGAATTACTCACATTCAGTTAATTAAATTTATGTACTCTATTCCATTTAAAAAACATAATTTCTTACCTTTATCTCATTTCTTTATTTTCTTATTTTAGATAAATTATAGGAAAATAATCATCAATTTAAAGTTTTAGTGGTATATAAAAATGCCATTCATGTTTAATAATTGATGATTTATTAAAAAATGGGGATTCAATGACAATTGATGATACTAATAGTCATTAGGAAGATCATTTCTCATATAATGATGTTACCACTATGTAGTTAGATTAGGTAAAAGACTAATCACATTCAAATTCAATCCCATCAATCCAAAATCTCCGTGAATTGGAACATAAAAAAATACCTCAAGATTTAAAAAATTATTATCTAGATAATGGAAAAAATATTATTATCATCAATAGTATTTCACTCCCTATATATCATGAATTTCATCTGCTTTTCCTTTTAAGGGAGTATAAACAAACATTGGGATGGACACTTTTATACATTCTTGTTATTAGCCCATTAATTTTTACACTTCAAATATTGCTAAATGATGAGGCTGAACTAGTGAGGAAGGAACAACGTCTAATAAACCCAAACCTCATAGATGTTGTTTAAAATGAGGTAACAAAATAATTTAATACTAGATTCATTTAACCCATCTATAATAGCCAATAGGTATGTCTGATACAAGTAGTACATAAAAAACTGGTGTTAGAGTATTTAAAATTGAAAATATTTAATTGGTTCCAACTCATGTGAAGAATATTTGGCGCATATATATATGGTATCACCAATTAAACTATTAGAATAGGAAGGGCCATTTCCCACTATTGTTCATTAAACAAATTCTAGAGAGGCTATTGGGGATGTACCACTACTATTTCATTAATGGGTATTTTGGATACATTTTGATATATATTTAACCTGAGGATCCTGGAAGGAAAACCTATATATTTCCATTTAGCACATTTTCATATAGTTGGATTCAATTTCATCTAGGCAATGCTTCAGTTATGTTCATACGATAGATGGTTATATTTTTTTCAGATTACCTACTAAATTTCATGGAAGTATTCCTGGATAATTTTACAATTTTTTATGATGAATGATTAAGTAGTATTGGTTTTATCTTACATCATTATATTGAAAATAATTTCTTGTTAAATTATTATAAATTCCATTACATAGTGAAACAACATATAATACGTGGTCTTGTAATTTTTGGGGATGGTATCCAAGTATAAAAATCAAAATTGGATGTCATTTACTCCCTACCATTAACAAAAACATTGAAGGTAGTGATTTATTTCTTATGGTATGATATATTTTAATATCATTTAATTCATTTAATTTTTATCATTTCACTCCACATCTCTTGATTAGTCCAAAAAGAAAAGGAATTTTTCTTTGATAATTAATTTTATGAATATTTTAAAAAATTGAAATTGATTCTCACATCATCCTTGGTAATTTGACCTCCTCTGTGGGATTTACAGTCTGAGATCATGTTTGACACCACTAACTATATAGTTGGGGTGGTCTCATCACAATAGATTGATCAAAATCCATGTGGCATAGAAGATGTCTCTCATAAACTGGAACCTACCCAAGAAAACAACACCACAACAAAAAAAGAATCCATTTACCTTGTCTTTACCTTGAATAAATTTATGTTATACCTTTCTCGGTTTCAAATTAATTATGTTACTAGATCATTCATCACCCTGGAATCTCTTTAAGAAATCGGAAGATAGACCACATCTCATTCATTGGAAGATCATATATTTGTAATTATATCAATAAATTAGGTATAAAAAAGGGTCAGAGAATATGGTGGTTTACAATATCATTATGATCCTCACATACTTAGGCATTGACTCAACCCCGTGTATTTCCATAAATTCCATGTTTCATGATGATTATTTATATTGAGTGAATTCTTTTATTAATTAGTATGCCATAATTGTAAATTATTTTATAGCATATATCATTCTAACTGATTTCAAGGAAACCAATGTAGTCATCAAAAAAATGTGTCCCTTTTGTACATTTGGTATGACCCCTACCTTTGGCGTATCTGTTGTGATCAAGTCCATTGGTTTTGTGCTTCTGGTAGTGAGTTTTAGTCCATCTATACAATCTACCACACTCTCGTTTTTTTAGGGCTACTTTGGCCTCAAAAAGACTGCTAACAAGGTCCTCAATTTTGTTCTATTTTGGCCAACATTATTTTAGTATTACCATGATTTTTGTAAATATTATCCTTAGTGTCAGAAAATGGGAATTTCTATAAAATAAATGAAATGTCACAACAACCCTTTCTCTTCAATTTCATTTTTTAGTTTTGGGTAATTGACTTTATGCGTCTATTTTCCAATTCCTTCGACAACATGTAAATTCATATAGAATTTGTTTACGTTTCATAATGGGTAGAGGAACCATCCATGAGAACATATGATTCAAAGATTTTTTTGAATTTATTTAGAACAAACAATTTCTTTACGTTTGGATTACCTAGGTTCATTATTAGTGATCAGGGTTTTCATTTCTACAACCAAACAATGAAATCACTTTTGTGTTGGTATGGGGTTATACATCAAATGTATTATCCATATCACCCACAAACCAATGATCAAGATTAGGTATCTAATAGTGAGGTAAAATAAATTCTGAAAATAATGGTGTATCCCAATAGAAATGATTAGGGTCTTATACGAGATGATTCTTTATGGGATTGTGGTATTGCCTTTAAAAAAACTATTGGAATGTCAGCCTATTAGCTTGTGTTTGGAATGATTTTTCACCTCCCTATTCTGATAAAGGACCGAACCTAATATAAAAAGGAAAAAAATCCCTTCTTATATTTCTACTAATGTTTCTAAATTGAAGATTAGGATTCAAATGTCGGAAGAAGTGCTTAGGGATTCTTATATAAACTCATAGATCTATATGGATTGAACCAAGGATTCCCATGATTATATCACCCTTCATTTTAAATTCCAAATTATGATAAGGGTCATCTATTTCAAATTATGGATGAATTTTCATCCTGATAATCAGCATTCCCTACTAGTTTGGCCCATACACTATTATAAATGTTTATCTATTTGGTGTTGTTCAGATTCAGAAAGGAGAAACAAAAAAATTCACTATCAATGGGAATCAGCTGAAGCACCTTCATGAAACCATTATTGAGTCCCCAAGGGAGAAATTAAATGTTTCTGAAGCATCCAACAAAAGACACCAACCATGTTTTTACCTTTCTTCCTACATTCTCTATTCATAGACTGAATACACTGAATTATCTATGTGTGGGGGTATGGTTATATACATTGGTTAGTTATGAATTTCCCTTATCATTCATCATTATCATTTTATTCTTATAGAATAGTATTATTTATGCCACGTATTCAAGTACCCCTTCACTTTTTTGATACATTATTGTTTAATCCAACCATCTTAATCAGGGAAAATAATTCCCACATAATCATGGAATATGATGTCCACATAATCATGAAATTATTGGAAATTAATGAGTAATTTCTCTATTTCATGTTATTTTAAAAAAATCACTGATAGAATGTTTTTTTTGGAATAAATTTAACTTTGAGTTATTAATTTTTCTATTAAATTTTATTTTTTTGTTGATATAAATTTTTATATCATTTTGAAACCTTTTTGAAAAGTGGTACACTTTTTGTGAGTAGTTTGATGAATAATCTTGTCACTGAATATCTATAAACATATTTTAACCCATCCATAGAGTGTGATTATTTATTACTTAATATAAGTTAAATATATGTTATTTTAATGTTTCTATACTTTAAAAAATGATTTTTCATACTTTGATTCCTTGTCTGATCTATTTCAATATTGTGTTGGTTTGACCTACGTGTGTGTACCTATTCTCTAACTACTGTACTCCATAAAAAATTAAAACTATTGGTTTGTGTCTTGGGTAGGTAAAAAATCTATTCTTTAACCTTTGGTATTGTTATAACTATTACAATTTATGTCATGATCATATCAATCATGGGTTGAGTAATTAGTGAGGGATTTTTTCCATGTTCAACTTTTGGAAAAAATACAATAATAAATGAGTGGAGTGATGAAATATACCAAATACGGTTATTTATAGTTTAAGAGATCTATAATTGACATTTGGGAATTCTTATGTGAGTTGGTCGTGAAATTTTATTTTAAAGGACATACGTCATGTTCAGTGGACAAAATCAGTTATTCTGAATTATTTTAAAATTACATATCATTACCGGGTAAAATGTTTAAAGATGAAAAATAAATGGTTTCCACACACATAGATGGAGAATTCATGACCTTGTTATATTTGGAATTATTTTATCATATTGGTGTCATGAATATCCTAGAATTTCATTATGATACAATCCATGCAACATATTTTTCCATGAAAACTGAAAATGACTCCTTAGTGTGATATTTTATTTGATCACATTTCTATAAAGAATTAAACTTTCAATGATAAAAAATCATGACGTTGAGAATATATCGATGCATTATTTTTTTTATATGTTCATTTTCCTAGGAGTGATTATTTTAATGTGTGGGGGTGTGTTCATGTAGTAATTCACTATTCATTTTCACCCTTACATCACTGTGTTAAAATGATTGCAACATAAATTACAAATTTAATAAAAAATAACTTTTTTTTGGATTGAAATTTTTTATATTATTCATTTTTAAAAGGGTTAATTGATAATTTTTGGATTATTTCATTGTAGTTGTAGGTGATTTGAAGGGCCCAATATGATGTTTAAGAAAGAAAGGTCCAAAATGTGCATGATTCCAAGAAGACTAGTGGACTCAATCATAATCTTCATCCGATAAATGTGTTAAATTGACATTAAATTTTGTGATGATGTCCAAAATTCATTAGGGAAAAATATTATAAAGAAACTAAATTTTTATTCAACCATTTAAAATCCAAACCGTTCTAATATGTCCATGCCATAGAATCTGCATGAAGTCGAAAATAGTGTGTTTTGTTTCATACATATCTCGACATGTAGACCACCAAATGATGCAAAATATTATATGGAGATATTCAATAGGTGGGTAAAAAACTTTTAAATTTTCTGGAAAGTGAGATAACATTTTCTGGATGTGAACAACTATGGACCCAGTGGTTTTTAAAATCTATGTGCCCAAAACCACCTTCTACATTGCCTATAATTTGGAATCATGGGAACCCCAGTCATAAGACTGACCATGGAGTGATCTGAAACCATTTTGGAGTTTTATATTGGCCCTATAATCATATTATATGTTCTCAGGACTCTTATCATCATTGGGGGATCAAGTATGATGATGTATATCCACCCATCTTCTTCCTCCACTCAACGGTGGGATGAATTGTGGGTGTTCATTAAGATGGAGATACACACATTTCAAAGGAGTTTTGATGCATATATTAGCTATTTGTATGGAGTAATTTCAGTTTGATAATATTTCATTCCATATATAAAACCTTATTATAAATTTAAATGATCTTTTATGCATGTGATTGATATGATCTTAATTTGGAATCGATTGGATTGAGGTTTTGAGCACGAGACTTGTTTTATTCAGAATGGAAAATATAAGAATTGTTTTCATATCCTCATTATTGGGATTTAAATATTATTTTTAATATATGATTCCATGCATAATTTTTGGTCCATTGACATACTATTTTTATTTTAATGTTTTGTTATTAAATAATTGAAATAAAATCCTATGAATTAATTATGATTCCAAATAATTTCATTCAAATAATTACTCCAAACCTGAATTAAAATCTAATAAAAATTAACATGAAATGTGTGTAGTGAGATCACAATAACCGCTATATCTCATATCATCAAATTATAATAGTTTTTTCAATTGTTAAACTATTTGAACTAAGTTATTTCCTTAAAAATATATTCAAAACCACACCAATTTTAGTAATTTTATTTAAAATACACAGTTGGAACCAATAAAAACACCTTGATAGACAACCTTGGGTCTATTATATACTATAAAATAATCCTTAAATCATAATAAATTTCTTGTTTCATGAAAACATGTTCATAATAGTGGGTGTTTTGTGACACAGCTAATTTCATGGTGTTTTTATTTTGGTTTTATTAAATCTTTTATTGAGTGGTATTTCATTTAAGTGCTAGGAACGATATAATTTCATGTTTTATAGGACTTTTTGGAAGGATCATGTTTATCCAGAATGATTAGTAGTAATTGAGTGGTGCCCATGTTCGTGTCCTGGTGGTTTGATGATGTGGTGCAATACATGGTCATGGTTTATTAAAACTTGAGGATAGTGTGCAGTTGGGTTTATCATTCTGAAAGATCAATTTAAAATGGACTCAATATGGTTTTCTAAAATATGTGGATAGCCTTAAATATCGTGTAGGGTCTTGGTTGTGATTGGGGTGAGTTTCATGGTTTTTTATAATAATGTATCCAATTTGGGGAATTGTGAGGAGTTCCTATCCTCAGTAGTGGCCAAGGCATGGTGGGTTTACTGTCTGGTAGACCATGTGGCCAAATCGTGCAACCTTTCTATTTTTTTTTCATTTTCATTTTACCCTTGAAGGATTATTTCTCCGATCACCTCACTTTGATTTACCCAACACCCCTCACCACTTCCTCCATGGTAAATTACAATCCCCTTTCGTATCCTTTCTCCCCAGAATGATTTCTCCTGGATTTATTGGGGCTTTATGGTCTCTCAATAGAGGCTAGGTCTCTTCATCAGTATTCCTCCCATTATTGAAATTTTTATATTCTCATATTTCCCCTCTTTATTTATCCAAACCCTGAGGTGGGTGTTACACTAATTCCTAGTATTTTATTCTATTTTTGGGAATGTGATGGGTCTCTTCTATCATCTTTAAGCATATTTGTTTTTCCACCACTAAAATATAAGTGTTTCAGTCCTTTTTAGATTTATAACCTCCATTTGATGTTGGTTTATTCGAATCATTTTATTATAAAAAATTTAGTTGGGTTTTTATTGGTTTCCCCTTAGTAGTTTAGGATATCATATAATCTCTTAAAGGCTAAATTTATGAGATATCATAGTTAAGAAAACACAAACATATATATACCCTCATTATAAATACTCCCTCACAAAGAGAGGAATAATTACATGGTGTCAAAGGGTATGAATGTATATATTATAGAGCATAAACATGTAAGCATAAAAGAGTGGTTTTGAGTGGCCATTTTCCAAAATGGCATGATTTGAGGTAGGTATTACAATAAAATTCTTTCCATCTAGAATTCTAAAATTATCAATCTTCCTAAATTCACTTTTTATTCAGGCCACCAAATCTGTGATAGATTTGTGATGTTCTAAAACCATTTCCTATTATTTTGATCTGGGAATAAATGGTTTTACTTATGAAACTCATATATTTTTGTATATAATAGAAATGTTAAATTATGACAAGATATTATGAAATTCATTTAGGGAATTTGACATGGTTTTTATGTTCAGTAAAGAGTTCTAAATAGGATTGTAATTATTTTGATTGAAAATAATATATTAAATTTAATTAGGGTTTAAATTATTTTGTTAACATTAATGTGATTAGAAAATGATTTTTTCCTTATTTCAAATTATTATTTTAGACATGTATGTGGTTTACCCCCTAAAGATATTCCATGGTTGATTCATCAAAATATGTTTAATAGAAATGAATGGCCTTGGGCTTTGTTTTGGTTTCCATGTGATGAGACCCCTGTGTGAATGGTAAATATGTAATGTTTTATGAATGGAATGATTTTAAGAAGCCTTTTAAAACCTTTTATGTTTCTTTTCATATATATAAATGGGATTTGGAATTCGACATAGTGTTTTAGTTTTAAAGGCCTGGATGGAACTTTGTATTTTATTATATAGTGGTTTTGATAGAGACCACTTGATATCCCTTTGACTTTTTACCCCTTTATGGGTTTTGATCACTATGTGATGCCTATTTTATCCACTTGTGCGGTCATGTGATTTTTTCATTTTTTGAAGTTTATATATAATGGGTCTTTCTATCATCAGGTGTTAAGGGTGAGGATTGTTTTGGTTTCTTATTTATGGGTTAGACTTGGATCATTTTCATTATGCCTCACTTCCTTAATTGGGTATGGGGTCTCAGTTACCATGTTTAATATTTATATTATTCCTCTACTTGATTCACATGCAACAAGTTACCCCATATCATTAAATAGTTCTATTTGGAATTTTCCTCACACCAAGGTTTTTTTGGGATACCTGGATTACTATGAGTGGACTGTATTGTAGTCCATCAGTAGTTTCATGGGTGGTTATACCCTTATAAGGTTAGGTTAATCAGACATTATAGATCCATGTTTTATACATTGACACATTCATTTTCATGGTTAATTCATTATTAATGGGATATGGATATTATGCTCATAAATAACATTTCCCTAACTGTATTATTATAGCTCCACTTGTTTTTTATATTTGGCTTATTCATTGTCATATATGGTTCATTATTATGTTTCATGACCCATGTCAGTATATTGGGTCATTTTCATTAGATAATGAGTTATTAAAAGATGTCGGGAAAACTATTTTTAATTTAAAGACACTTGTTTCAGTGATTTACTGTGGATTTCAAAATGAGTTTTTGGTTTAAATGAAGGATTCATCTTGCGAAATTTTTCACTCTCAGTTTTTTCATTTAAATAAAACATGTGAAATTTTTTTATAAATGAAAAGTATACATCTGGATTTTAAAAATGGATAGGGGAACTTTATTTTTTTTCAAAAAATGAGGATTTTGATTTGTAAAAATATTTATAATGTATTGAAAGTAAATTATGGAATTTTATGGATTTACATTTATTTTATATATTAAAATATTATTTGGTAGTTTATTTTTAAAAATACATTGATTAATTACTTTAGGAAACATTTTTCATTATTTTGGATAGTTTAAGTGACCTAAAATACTTTTTAGCTCACACCAATATCATTTCAGTATTTAGGTTCCCTGTAGGGTCTCATTTTCTCATCATGGTTTTGGGGTGAGTTTGGTTGGGGAGATATAAAAGTCACATTGAGGTTTGTTATTAATTTTTTTGAATTATATATATTTTATCTAGTTATCTCACCTTATGTTATGGTTGTTTATATTTTTTTTATTTTTAATTTATTCATTCCTCTTTATTTTTATATTTGTTTTGGGAGAAATAATTCCCATGGGGATTCATGTAATGATAATGCACTAGTTTCTGACATGGTGGAATCGATATAGCCCTTCAGATCATGTGGTCAATATGTTTGTGTGTCGGGTTTAGTGGAAGAATTTTCTAGTTTTTTTCAAAATAGTATCAATGCAGGTTATGTTTTCGTTGAATAGGAACCTATGATTCTTTTGTAGACATTATTATTTAGGGATGTCTTGTAGAAATAATATTAATAATGGAATAGATTTATAGTTGATGCTTTGTATATTTTACCTTGAATTCAGTTAACCTGAACCTCAATCATCTATGGATTTTTGGGGTTTGACTAGTTAATTTTATGTTTTTAGCATGTTTCAGTGGTTTTTGATGTGATTGATTATTATAGGTTCTCCTTTCTCTGTTAAGTGCTCTTGGGGAAAACTACTTGTAATCTATGTGGAAGGGAACTCGAGAAACATATTTAGATCACATGTCAATGGAAAATATACGGTTCCCATGTGGTCAAGTTTTTCCTTTTTCTAGGTGTATTGAATAGTTGACATATAGTCACCCAATCCATGGTGGTTAAGGAAGGAATAAGACTATGTCTACTTGACTAGCATGTTTGGACCCCTCTTGATTGTGGATTTCTCAAAATTAGTTTTTCATTCGTTGGATGTGGAAAAGGAGTATTTGTTAACATTTTGGGATGTGTTTCTTGAGCCTTTTCTTGTTTCCTTTGTATTATTTTTATACTATTGGATTTTTTAAACCATCATTTGAAAAAAAAAGATTTCAGTTAAATAATTATTTTTCATACATGGTTTTTTAAATTATGGGAATTCTAAAATACCATGGTTATATGAAATATTTTTTGAAAATGGTAGTTTAAATTAAATTATTTTTGTAATTAGGTGTTTCAAAACGAAGTATTTTTTTAAATAGTTTTGGATTGATTTTTGAAAAAATTAAAATGTGATTTGAAACTAATATTTGATCCATGGTTTTGAAGGTGGAAAGGGATTTTGAAATGATGTTTATGGATTTCATCATTTTGTGGAAATGATTGTGTTCCATTGAGGTTGTTTTTTATTATATCTTTTGTCAGATTTATTTTAGAATTCACACTTTGGTGGAAGGCTGTTTCCAAATTCCTTTTTATACTGGAGGTTTTACGAATAAAATTTTCGTTTAATTTGGTTTTGGAATGCTGCATGTAAGGATTCCTATTATGTTTTTGAGTACCTGTTTATTATTGAGTTTTTTGTTTTCTATTTTGGGTCCTAAATCAATGTAGTTCAAGTCATTATGGTTGTTATTTCCTAGAATGGTTGAAAAACTTCCTTGGTTATGATGAAAACCCAGACTCTCGAGGGAGTTGTGGGTGTGGAACTATCTTTGTGAGTGATATTATGATATTTTTCACCAATGTTAGTATATTTTGGTGGGAACCGACCAATGTATCAAGACATGAACCCTCAATTAGAAATCTGCTAAATTTTATGCAATTAATAATATGTTTTATGAGGAAATACCAGGTTTTGAAACATGATTTATGTGTGAAAACATGATTCATCACTTGATTTCAAGTGTGAATATGATTTTTTCAGTGATTCATGGGATAAAACTCTATTCTGTCACTTGATTCATGTGGTGAACCATTTGGAGAAATCAGATGAAGGAGAAATTATTATACAAAGGTTTGAGGAAGCTAGAGAAGTTTGTTCCATGTCTAGGGTATCATGTGGGACATATTGTTTTGGGTTCATAATGGAAACTATCAATCAAAAGGAATTTAATCTTTTGAGTAGCATCCAACAAATATTTTTTTGAACAAAACTATATAAAGGTCTAAGAGGAGGGAATTTCCTCTCACTCAATTGTTGTGTTTGGGTGGTCGTCTTTATGGAATGATCGAGGTGTGACATTCAGATGTTTGGGCTAAGAGAAACTTTTTTCCAAAAGATTCCCTTATATAGACTTCTTGGGGATGGTATTTAATTAAAGGGTGTGGTGTTTAAGGCCCCAAATTTTTTTAGAATGTATTGGATTAAATTTTTAGCCTAATCATGTGTAACGAGGACATTAATGTTTGTAAAATGTATTAGGGATACTCAAATGTGAGTTCATGAGATCCAAGAGAGAAAAGAAATTAACATGGTGGTACTTGAGGTATTTTATTGTGTGATCTTTGGGTAACAACATGAAAATCCAGTTTATAGCCTCGATGGGGAGTTTTCTTGATATTATATGATTTCAAATAAGCTTTCATGTTTTGAAACCCTTATAGGTAATAGTTTTATGGTGTAGCATAGTGTTTTCCCCTAAAAATACCCCATAATCTTTTATTATTCATTCTTCTAACCATCGGTATAGAATTTTTCAATGATAGGATTCCATGGGGGGGTTTTCTCCATCTTCCTTATATATTAATTTTTTTATGATTTTAGAATATGTAGAACTACTTTGGTACTACTAATACCATTCTAACAGTGAATATTATTTTTTCATGATTTTACCTCACATCCACTTTCCTACATCCCAAATGTGTTATTTTGGGGCAGGATTTATAGAATTTGAATTTCGAGGTTGTTTCAAGTTGCGATTATATGTGTTTGGCTTGATCACTCCTAAGGTATGAATTAATATATTATTTTACAAAATTTACATAAATATGAATTTATTTTTTCATGAGGGTCCATGTATAGCCTAGTGATCCATATTCAGGAAGGTTTAAAATGATTGAGTCTGTCTATTTGAAAAAGAATACTCCTTATATAGGGGATAGATGGGTAATAACAATATTAATATGGTGATTTAAAATTGTTTCTTATGTGTTGTAAGGGTTATACACTTGTGTAAAGTGGCCTTACATGATCATTTTGAACTCATTTTAAGAATTTATAACTATGATAGTAAATGTATGGTATGGGGCATTGATTACCTATGTGATATGTTTTCATGTTATTTCTTATTTCCAGCTTCTTGGTGTAACCTCTTAAAAATTGGTGGTTTCAATCAGCATGGTTGTCTAAACCACTAATGAATCCACAAGATTAGTAAGCATCAATGTTTAAATCTCCCAATAATCCATGCAATTGGATGATTTGTATCATATGACCTCCCAGGAATTAGTAAGATGGATTAGTGTGTCTAAGATAACCTCCCTAGTGTAACGACCAATAATTTTATCAATGGAATATTCCTTCTGATTATATGAAGGTGTAATATTTAGTGATTTAGTTTCATATAAAGACTGTTTCACTAAATTCTAGGGTTGTAGTGTGTCTCTTTTCTCACCCTACATCAAAATTTTAATATCTAAAATACTATAGTAAAGTGGAACCCATCATTGTCTCCCAATGAGGATGTATTTTAGGAGTTTATTTGGAATTATTTTTAATATCTATTAATTTTGAATTTTTATTGCCTTTGATGGGATTTCTATGAATATAGTTGAAACTATTATAATTTTATAAAATGATAAGAAATTAAAATAGTCGACCATAGAAAGAAGAAGTTATTGATAAGTGTAAATAAAATATCATAAATAAATTAGTAGCCTTCTTTAGTGATTCAATAAGTTCATCCATTCACCATCACATTCAAAGAATGTACCTCCATAAATTTCATCAACACAATGTTTTAGAACAAAAACCATGAATCTCTTTTGGTTTAAAAAGTCGTAGTCAATAACCAATATATCATTAATCCACCTACTTTCTTTATGATCAAGTCAAATAACACTATGATCCTTGATCAACAATACACAATTGAGCTCTCATTATAATCACAATTATTGATTGGGAATTGAAATAGACAACAAGGATAGTAATTGTAGAACTCTTAACTAGAATGAGTTAAATTTCTCTTCTCAATTAAAAGTAAACTCTAATCATTAATGTATCGATTAAAGAATGGATGATATTATAAAATGAAATGATACTTTTTGACTTCTTCAAAAATCCATAAATTAATTATCATTTATAATTCTAGCGATTAACTATTGTTTTAATTATTTAAAATAATCTCATAAAAGAATCATTAGATGGAAACACAAGGTATATCCACTAAAATACTAAGCAAATCATGTTCAATGAATGGAGAAGGACTTTTATCATTGTCTATATCTCCTTTATCATGATCAGTGACATATATTATTTATGACATTTTTAAGATCTCCTAGTTCTACTATAAATAACTCCACATAAAAAAATGTGTATGTTGTTTCCTTATAATTATGTTCACAATTGTAGAATTTTCACCTTTTGGATGCTCTACTTTTTAAATAAATCATTCCCCCAAAAAAGTGATATGTTAACCCAACATGATTGTGTCACTAACAACCTTTGTATTTTTTTAGCATTTTATTGAAAATCATGTAACTTTAGAAAAGATTATCATACAAGTACATTTACTAATTAATCAACCACACAATGAGAAAACATAAATTCTTCTATGATAATTACCCATCACCCAAGTGGAATGAAAGAATTATCTTAAAAAACAAAAACCATGTAAGCACCCATCTCCCAGCATGTAATAATCTTGGCATCTCAACTCGACCAGGATTACCATAAACAAAATGTACCTTCACTATTGCTGGAGATATGATCATTGAATCCAATTGTGGTTGAGTAGCGTAAAAAATCAATATTGCAGGTTTTATGATCAAAAAATCAACAATATTGTGACATTAAATTTGAAAAAACCAATCTTCAAAAGTCTGAACCCGTCAACAAAATCATCAGATAAGGTTGACATTGAGGATTCTTCAAAATAAAATCTTTTATAATCCCTCATTGGTGCCCACAACTTCAAATATTCCCATTAGAATCCTGAAAAAAAAACCTTTAATAGTGCTAAAAAGAGTTGGTTTCCTCTATATCATTAAAGGGTGTCCCCTTTATTAGTACTAAAATATAATTGATAAAGGGGTCACTTTATTAGAACTAAAAATCACCAATAAATTCCACACTTTATTAGTGTTAGTTTAGTGGTGATATAGGACCCACATTTACAGCCTTATTACTAGTGTTGATAAAGGCCCAACCTATTATAGTGTGTTTTTGTATAATAAAACACTGTAGAAAAAACCTGTAAACTAAGTATGAAAAATATATAATTTAATTGAAATACATTTTACATAATAAATAGATAAAAAGGCTACTATATTCATTTTCAAAAAAAAATTATAATTACATTTAAAATTACCAAGAAACATTTAAAAACATTAATGTTTCATCTTCTTTGGTGCCCAAAAACCCCTCTCAAATATGTCTACATGTGATATCAGTTTCATAACATATCACCTCAACCAATGGAAAAGAATAGAGAAATATAGGAAAAAAATCATATGTTAGTAATAGTATAATGAAACAAACTAAAAATTAATATGAAATAATATAATAATAAAATTACAATTTTGAAGAAAAAGATACACTCTGAATTATTCAGGTCACACTGTGGGTCGTATTGAGTTGGGATAGATTCATACAAGTCACAAATGACTTAGACATCATTGTCCTAAAATATAATAAACAATCCAAATATTTTGTCTCTTTTTTGGTTATGTCGCATATTATTTTTACTAAAACTAATGTAAAATTTAAATAAAAACCCCATGGAGTTATTCTAGTCATATGGTCTGTCATATTAAGGTGCAGCTTATTAAAACCAACAAAAAATTTATTATGGTTCCTTTTCCTAAAGTTTCAAAACAATCCAAATGTGTTCTGGAGGTTTTCAGTATGTCACTTGTCTTTTTATTAAAATTTCATTTCAAACTCGAAAGATTTAAATTTAGTTATACCGATCAGATTGCATGTATGTTTAGAATTAGGTTATTTCCTACTCATCAAAGATGAATTATATATCACCTTCCAAAATTATCAAGATAATTAGAGTGAATTTTCATGGTTTTTAGTGATTGAAACATGTTTTTAACTAAAATTTCAATTCTATACAGATACTGGACACTTTCTGTCATACCGGTGTCACATTAAAACTTATTATGGTGAAATTAATATAAACACATCACAAATGACTCAGGGATAATTTTACAAATGTATTAAAATATTATAAATTAATTTCATTATTTTTAGTATGTCAATTGTTAATTTTACTAAAATTCATGTCTATTTAATATAAAAAGACACACTTAGAGTCATATCAGCCACACCATGAGTCATAATGAGGTGAGGTTGATTCCAAATCATCAAAAATGACATATGGATATTTTTTAATAAATTATACAAGTAATCCAAATTTGTTTATTTGATTTTTATTATGACACCTTTTCTTTTTACTATATTTAATGTAATTTTTAAATAAAAGGGTCACATTGAGTTATACCAGTGACATGGTACATGATATTGAGGTTATGTTAATTCATTAATGTCAAAAATAATTTATGGAAATTTTTTCTAATGTATTAAAATAATCTGTATGCATTTTCATAGTTTCCAGTATGTCACTTGATTTTTTTACTAAAATTGATGTCAATTAAAAAAAATACACAGATTGAGTTAAAACAGTCACACCATTAATCGTATTAAGCTGTGTTTTATTACTAAACATTATAAATTAATTATGAATCATTTTATTAAATTATTAAAACAATATAACATTTTTTCATGATTTTTATTATGTCAATTTTTCATTTTACTAAAATTAATGTAAAATTTTATATAAATAGACACACATGGAATTATACATATCACAACATGAATCAGATTGCGGTTTGGTTAATTCATAAACATCAATAAGGACTTATTAATCATTTTAATAATGTATCAATATAATATTAATGCATTTTCTTAAATTTTATTATTTCACTTTTTCTTTTTATTAAAATGTCATTCAAAACTAGAAACACACACTTTTTGTCATACTAATCCCATCATCTGTTCGTTTGATGTGATACTACATCTTACATATCAAAAACGACTTATTAATTGTTTCACTAAACTATCAATACAATTGGATATGGTTTTAACAATTTTATGTGGGTGACACTTTTTGAAATAAATTATCAATTTTAAACTAATAACGGACACTTTGTGTAGTACCGGGAATATCTTGTATCTTATTGAGGTCCACATGAGTCCTAAAAATCAAAAAATACTTATGTATAATTTTAATAATTTTTCAAAACTATCAGAATGAGTTTTCTCTCTCTTGAGTTTGTAATTTGTCTTTTTTACATGAAGCCATTTCAATTTTAATTAAAAAACTGCACTTGCAGTCCTCATGGTCGCAATGCATGTCAGATTGAGGTGATTCTAATTCCAATATCTCAAATGTCTTATGGATCCATTTGATAATGTATCAAAAATATATGAATTTGTTTTATTAGGTTTTATAATATCACTTGATCATTTTACTACATTTTAAAATAAATTTCAAATAAAAAGGCACAATTAGAACTATAATAGTCGAACAATGAATATGATTGATGTAGGGTAGATTAATACCCATTATAAATTAATTATGAATCATTTTCAGAATTTATGAAAATAATATGAATGTTTTTTCCCGTTTTTGAAAATCTCACATGTTCTTTTTACGAAAACACATGTCATTTTTTAATAAATACGCACTTAGAATTATACTGGTAACATTTTGAATATTTTTAAGTTGAAGAGATTCCAACACATCCAAAATGACTATTGAATAATTTTAATAATTTATCAACTCAAACCAAGTGAATTTTATCAGTTTTGATTATGTCAGATGTCTTTTTTTAAATGTCATTTGATACTGGAAACATGTACATTGAGTCATACTAGTATGACCAGGTGTTGGTTTTATATTACATTACATTCAATACATTAAAAATGAATTATGAGTAATTTTTATAAATTATTAAGACAATCTAAGGATGATTTATTGGTTTCTAGTGAGTGATATGTTTTTAACAAATTTTCCAATTTTAAAATGATAACATACATTTTGAGATGTACCAGGAACACGCTATATCAGATTGAGGTAGAGATGATTCTTACAAATCAAAATTGACTTTTGGGTCATTATCTTAATGAATCAAGATAATATAAATGAATTTATGTAGTTTTTTGTATGTTAGATGTCATTTTACTAAAAGTTGTGTCATTCTTAAATGAAAAGTCACACTTGAAGTCATACCGAACAAAAAGTGAATTTTATTTTGGTGTGTATGATTCCTACATATCCCAATTGACTTATATATATTTTTTCTAATGTATCGTATCAATTCAAATGTGTTCACATGGTTTTTTGTACGTTACTTCTCTTTTTAACTGAAATTTCATTTTAAACATGAAAAACATACTTTGAGTCATACCGGTCACATCCTGTATCAGTTCGATATAATACAAGTTCATACAAATCAAAATGAATAATTAATTATAATCCTAATATATCAAGATATTCGAAGTGTGTTTTCTTAGTTTTCATTGGGTCAAACATTTTAAATTTAAATGAATATTTTGAAACTGATACTGGACATTTGGAGTCATACGTGGAACATCATATATTAGATTGATACGTGGATAATTCCTACACATAAAAAATGAGATTTATATATTTTTCATAAATTATAAAAACAAATTTAATGTTTATTCACAGTTTTGATTATATTTGTTGTCATTTTAACTAAAATTAATGTTATTTAAATATAAATAGAATCACATAGATTCATATAGATCACACTGTTTGTAGGATTGAGGTGTGGATGATTCCTACAAATCCCAAAGTCTCAATATAATCCCATCTTATAGTGTTAACATTATTTACATTGGATTTCATTCTCAATATATAAACACATTAAATTGAGTCGATGTTTATATCTAAAAAAGAATATAGTGTTTCCAGTTATGTATAGATAGAAAATGGATATAATTATAAAATCATAAAAAGGAACATGTAATATATTTTGTGGCTTATTGTAGATAGTTGAATGAAAAATATTACTTCCCAGAATATCTATAAAAAACTAAATATGTATTACATCAAAATTGTTTTGAAATTATCTTACATATATTAGATAAAATTATTACAAACACAATTAAATACATAGTAGGAACTCACCTTTTCATGATGGTTGTATATAATTTTGACATATTTATTTATTGTTATTATCTCAGTTGGTGTCTCAAATGATCATAATAGGCATGAAAAAAACTATCCCAACTCAAAGAAAGAAATCCACCTGTATAATAAAATAATTCATCTCTGATTAATACTAAAAATAAATAAATTAATCATAAACCTGAATCAATTCACGAATTCTATGGAAATCACATCGTCGTGAAATTTGTGTACATTTTTCAATTAGGTATTCTAATACATTGTTTCTAAAGAAACTCTATATCGTCTTTAGAATAAATTTTTTTGGCAGCCATAGAAGTATGAGAAAAATATAAATACACAATGGATTAATAAATATATTGTATTAAATAGTAATTATCATTTAAAATACCACTTTTGAGATGCCATTTTTTTTATGGAATATGATCTCTCAATAATTTAAAAAATATAATAATGAAATATTTTATTTTTGTTTATTATTTACACTACAGAAACCTTCAAATAAAAAATAATTTTTATATATGTGCTTGGATAGTAAAATGTAATTATGGATATAATGATAGATGTCTAGTTGTATAAATTTTCAGGCTTCTTATGTGCATTGGAGTCCCTCATTACATGATTTTCATGATATTTATATACAACTATATCATAATATAATACTAATTATAACATTATATAAATATATAACATGAAGTTTAGTTCAAAAATGGTGGATGTAGTTTACTGAAATTTGGAAAACATCTTCATGTGGGTTCGGTTTGTTTGTTATTCATGCAATGAATCAAGGAAATAAATCATTAGAGTGTCCAAATTGATCTTAATGATCTTCTAATGTTTCCTAAAAATTAAAATAGAATAATAATGAATGAAATGAAAAAATATTTTATATGACTAAATTATATATTTTAACCCATGTTATGTTTGAATTAAGGAGAGTCAGTCAACCAAAATCATTCTTTCAAATAAGATTCCAATTTTATCACAATATCATTATTATTTCTTGAATATATTTTATGTTGTTATTTTGAACTGATGTAAGAACTAATGAGACGAAATTTATTTTAATAGTTAAATACCTTCAATTGGTGTTGATATATACACTTGTAAAAAATATAAAATGTAATTATTCATAATTAACATTGTATATCATCTTTTGGAAAAAATATTAAAAAAACATACCTTTGGTATAAATTTAGAACTAAGCCTCCTGGCTATTCATAGTTGATGATTTCATTTACATTCTCATGAACAATATAGTAATTAACATCATCTTTGTATATTTATTATTCAAAATCAATTATGTTATTACTACCATTTTGTAACATTGTATCTACATGATGCATCAATGTTTGTAAATGCGGAAATTGAAAAGGTAGGGTTAATGTGTTTTTTGAAGAACTTTTCGATTAGTCGGTTAATCATTTAGATTATTTTGATTTGTCCTTTCATTTAAACCCCTTCCTATGATAATTATTTAATAAAATTCATTAGTTCTGAACCATTTTTATTAATTTTTAAATTTTTATCATGAAAAATAAATTAAAAATGAATAACTAATTTTCAAATGATTTTCTTAAAAGAACTAATGTCCATGATAAAAATGTTTAAATAGGTTGGCCAATCATATATATATATCAACTTTAGCTAGTGTACCATCCAACTCGATGATCAGCTCATGAGCTATGGTAATCTTCAATCTCACATGACCAGTATGAAGTGGTCTATTCTGTAGAGTGTCATATTGGATATTGAATTGGGAATCCCTCACAACAATGTAATGGGTTAGTGTTGATAGATATAAATCGCATTCTTTTTTACCATATATAATATCAGTACAAGAAAGGTATCAGTGGCTTTAGGATTCAAATTTCATGTAAAAAATTATTAGAATATAGATTAGTATAACTAAGAGATCACTTTGAGGGGAATAGATCACATCTATGATTGTGGCGGGTGGGGGGATCATCACATAATGTTTGTTACTGAGTTTTTTATTCTCTTTTCTTACCCCCCATATTAGTTTTTAGAAACATAGATTTCTAATAAAAATTTTCTTCAAGAGAAGATAATTTTTCTTTCAACGCTTATATTTAATTATCTGGATCCTGCTGTTGTTTTTTCTAAAAAAAAATTTGGGTCATCACCCCCAAAATCCTAGACCATTGACGTAGCCATACTATTCTGGAGGCTTTAATGCACCAATTTTTGGTTTTCATCTATCCTTGTTGTTGATGATTCATGTGACTAAGTTGGAGAGAAAAAATAAAAATAATAAGTAATCGTTGTCATATAATAGGTATTTATAGAAAACAAATTATTATATTATGCTTACACATGTTTCCAACACTTTTTGTGTGTTTTCATCTATTAGTATCAAATATTTCACTAAATGTTCCTCATTCCATAGCACATGATATGGGATGGGAATGAATTTGGATTTAGATTCATCAATCATCATTTAAACAGAGATACATAATTATGTTTTTGTTTCCTGTCACATAAAATTATTAGAGTGGATTTATAATATATACCAATTTCTTTCATGTGAAGAATACCTCATCCTTACATTATGATAGGGGTAAATTAGTTTATCTTCCCATTTATTATTTTCAGTAATCATTTGTTGTTATATAAATAAAAAATTCTCAATCAATGTGATGAATACATATATTTTCAAACAATGTATTACCGGCCACAAAGTAACTAAAAATATATCTTCATATGTCAGCCAATAAACATACCCCTTGCTTCTGGTATTATATGTTATGCGTAAATATGTGGTGGGTGCTGGTTTATTATCCTTTCAGAATCATTGAGATGAAATCATTATAGAATTGTAAAAAAGGATATGGGAATTCCTTCATAAATAATTCATAAGTATTTTTTATGGGATTAGTCTACTATAAATTAATTCTATAAATGATGATGAAGAGTAAGTCAATGTTTCATTATTTAATTTTTTTAGTAATATAATGTATGGATTTCATAATGTTATCATAATAACATCACATATGATTTCCTTAAGCATAAGAACAACTGGATTCCATTAATCTACATCAATCAGAATTTGTTTCCAAGTGATGATCCCAATGTAACTACTGGGAATGGGATTTTTAGGTGAATATGTTGGGTTTACACATTTCATATGACCTAGAATTTAAATTCCATTGATTTTTTCCTTACTAATATTTTCTAACACTATCATGCGATGTCGCTTCGTCTTTTTTAATGGAATTATATCTGCATCACCTACCATATACTCATATTAAACATATTAAATATATTGTTACTATGGATTGCTAACAATAAAATTTTAATAAGGAAATTGTTCTTCTATACTAAGAGAAATAGATGGTTAAGAATCCTTTTACACTGTAAGAGTGGGAGAACCATTACATTCAATAGGTTACTGATCCACTTCTCTATGAGAAATTTTAGGTTGAGAATCCTATTTTTCCTTGGGATTTGGAGCACCAACATGTGCCGAAGTCATTATATAATAAAAAGTTTTAACATCTAATTTAGATTACATATTTTTATTAGGGAAAAAATAGTAACCTATGGTAACTCAATGTATATTACAAAATAAACATGATTTTTAAACATGATTTTTGAAATGTTTTCTGGATTTGAACCTTATATCAAGTATTTAAATCCCTTCATTGATGTCTATTATGATGTAAAAACACCATCAAAATTAGGATAACTGTTAAAGGATTGTTACATACAAATGAAAGGGTCTTCATTAGTTGAATTTAATATAACCATTTACTGGTTTTCATCCATAACAGAACAATTTACAACTTTCAGATTACAGGATCTAGAACATAAAATAATCATATTTCCTGTGATTCCATTATAAATTGTTCATAATTGAACCCTTGTATAAATATATAGTCATATATTCCAATTAATTTATTTTAATAAAACTACTTTTAGAACCCACATTCATTAACAATCCCCACCCAGAATGTCAAATATTCCAAATCATATATTTTTATTTCTTCAAAATTATTATATATTAAAAAAATTGAATTTTTATCCATAGTACCGGAAAAATGTATCTCCTCACCCACAAGTGTAAGTCCACTATTTTTCATTGTTCTTCCATAATAGTGTTCATTTTTATAGAACATATAACTAGTAATTACATAACCTTTGGATAATAGTACATACACACATGGTCAATTGGTTATAAATAAAAATCATTCATAAATTGAAATCATATTTTCATCTAACTCATTAGAAATATGGTCTCAAAACCATTATAATTTTATTTATTTTGTTTATTTGATATCAATAATTCATCCCTTAATATATTTATATTCCAAAAAATATAACTGTGGGTTTGAACATATGGGGAATCCACAAAAATGTTATGAAAGATATAAAGGTAGTCCTAGTAACAATATATCTGATGGATGCTCACAGCATCTCTTCCTGAAATTCCTTTACCCATAGGCCACCTAGTGTCATGATATTTTGGAAGACCAATGATTTCCACATCAAGTATATAGTCGGTATGAAATTCAATGGCTTCCGCAAAAATATATCATTCTTTAATAAAACCCTCTAGCCAAATTAGTTTTTGGAAATATCCTTTCAATGTATCCATATACTATTAAATGGGGTACATCCATCTATAATGTATATGACCAAATAGTTGAATCACTATCACCATGTGAACCATCATGTGAGCCATCATATCTAAGAATTATTGTCGGAAAAATAGTTTAAATTAAAATAATATGATGGAAATTTCTTTTTCTATAGATAAAAATTTTACTGAGTCTATAACTTTATGGCATATAGATTTGAAATATAATTAGTTCTTGGTTAATGTATGGTGGAATTTCATGGTCAAAATGAAATTTAAAGATATAGAAATTAGATAATACAAAAAAACATGGAAATCATATAATTTTATACTCTTTAAATTTAAATCAATCATTGAAATAATATGATTGATATTCGATGAATAACCATCGCAAACATTTACATTATTTTTGATGTTTCAAAAATGATATCTCTCTTGCATGTATATAGTTTAAGTAGATAAAGGATGAAAGGTTTATTTTTCACCCTTCTCTAGCTCCAACTCTTCCAATATTCCCATGGAAACCATTTCTAAACTAGTATTAATTCTATAAATTTTTACCAGGTGGATTTAACAATGTGAAAATGAAACTATCATATAATATTATTTCAACAAAAATAAAATCATTAAAATTTCTGACATACAAACAATTCCAATATGGTAATAAAAAAACTGACCTCTTTTTTTCAATCAATTTTAGTTGGGTTTTTTCAAAATAGATTACCTGATGTGGTGTCTATATATTTTACATTCTCAAATAATTGATCTCCAATTATTGGATATGGTGGTGTATATTCCTTTTAAATTCAATTGAATCGTGTTTTCTATGATTAGTACAAATTTCCTTGTGATACAAATTTATTATGTCAAAGAAACAAAATCTTCAATGAATGTTTCAACTGATTTGACTATGTACATTGTTCAGAAATGAGACACCCTTGATTTAATTAAATTCAATATCATAAATAATTTTCATAATAATGAATTTTATTTATCATCCCATACAACATTTCTCTCAACATGAAGTATTAATTTCTATAAGGGCCATGTAATGTAACAACTAAATGTCACAATAATTTCAAATCTATGATCAATAGATCCAAATAAACATTATTATCATTACAAATTTGTTTTTTGCCCTGATATAACCATATATTACAAGATGTATTTTTTCGTGCATAAATATAGTATAAATTTAGAATTTACCAAAATAATCAACCATGTAATGTGAGTTATGCATTGAAAACCAAAAGGATTCACTCTATCTGTATATAATGCAAGAAGAAGTTTTCTAGGCACAATTCCAAATTTTGGATACACATGATCAATAATCTTCTAATAAGGAGAGTCTATCAAGTGATGATGTTTTCCATATTTATTTCGGATATTTATGTGCCTTGTAAATTTCCTTACAATCTCCTCCCTTCCATATAGGCACCTAAACCATGGAATGATTGGAATGTTATATAAAACATTAATAGGACCCAATTCATGTTTCATGTATCGAGAGTCACCATAATTTGGGAATTCAATAAGTGATTTTTGGCCCTTGGAAAATATGTTACAATCATTTGGGATGACATATATTCTCTCAGAGATTATAACCATCAAATGTAACTTTTGGATAATTTCATATGTTTAGATAAATATCTTATTATATTCTAATAGAATATAATTCAAGAGAGGAAGTAGTTCCTTAAAATAGAAATCACTCCATTTGTTGAAAACTTTTAAATTTTATGGATTCAATGTCGGTGACAATGTTATTTATCTATGGAAACAAGAATACTATGTCATCTTTTCACAACTATTTTACCTTTCAATCAATTTTTTATAATCAAGAGGTCCATAATCAACTGTCATTTTCATTTTCATAATACAATCATTATTGTCATCCACGCATATAATCAAGTCCCTTATATGGTCCTCATCATTCTCCACACTTGTAATCAAATCATATGATTCTAGGACATAGTGGTAACCAATTAACTATAAATATTAACTTTTCCCCTTTTTTATTCCATAATTTATAACATTTATCAATTATATGAAAGGTCAAGTGTTCTTACAACTTCTCTATACTAATTATTCTTTAATGAAATCAACATAAACACAAACAAACGATTTGAGAGGGGTCTTATGAATGATATTTTTCATACATGATGAACTATTTCACCAAATCTTTATACTCTCTTATTAGTAGATTAACATCCATCCATTCTACATTAATATCCACAATATTTGATTTTTTTAATATTAATATTTAAAAAAATAAATACACAAAATTTTTCCAATTGCATATGGATCACATGAACTTCTTTAAAGAAAACTGGAATATTGAAAAATGGTTTATCATGCCAGTTTATAAAAACCTAAAAATTATTAAAGGTTCTTTACAAATATAATAGAATAGATTTTAATTTTATGAACTATTGTTCACTTTATATTTTTAATGATCAAACCCCTTTTTATGATTATAAATGCAGTATAAAATTGCATTCACATTATAAAAAATCTATGAAATATGGCTATTGAATGTAATAAAGAAAATATAAAAAAACTAAAGAACTATATTATTTGAAACCCCTTTTTATAATAGAAAGTACTATTATTGAATATAATTTTGATTTCACATATATAAAATAAATTATTTTATTTTTTATAATATATTCAACCATGATATTGAATTTATGTAGGTATAAAGGTATTAAACTACAGATAAATTGAAAATGTTTTACAAGCATAAAATTAAAAATTATATATATATATATATGTATATATTAGTATAAAAAAATATATGTATATATAAGTGTAAAATTATATATAATTTTTAAAAGAATATATATTTTAAGTAAATATACATAATTTATAATGTATATAAATTTATAAAACTATATAAAAGTAAATATATGATATAAAAGCATACATAATATCTGGATGTATAGAGTATTAAAAATTTAAACATTTATAATATTATAATATATAAAAATAAACTTTATGAAAGTATATAAATATAATATTAATAGATTTTATTCCATTGATAAAACGATCGATCTTAATTTTATAGATAACAGTAAGGCTCTAGGTGTACATTTTGAATCCCAAGATATATACCCTTGGGATTAATGAAAAAAATTAAACCATTTAAAAAATATGAAAGAAACCCCACTAATAAAACTCATTTAAATGATCAAATGAATGGAACCACATCCTTTGTAAAATGAAAATAATAAATAAAATAAATCTGCAAAAGTTCCCATAAACATCAATCATGTAAGGAAACTAATGAAGGACAATAGAACCACGATTTCCAAACCACAAACCAATGAAATGATTTCATGGAATACACCATTGGCTTTAATGTGATATGGTCGTGTAATTTATCAAATTGGGACCACCTATAGGATTATATTGCATTCTAAAACAAGTCCTTGACTAGCGTGCCCCAATCCTAGAATCATGGTCACTCCCAAATAGCCTTATAAATATATAGGGGTATTATAAGTGTGCGATGATCCTTTGTATCATAATAAAATAATTCCCACTAGGTTACCCAGATTCCCAAGAATAATTAAATAGTAATGGTGATATATAATCAATATGCCAAACTATCATCATTAAGCCTACATAATAACTCACCCACACCTCTAACACTCTCACAAGATATATCCCATTTCAATACATCACATGATAACCATAGACATCAAAAACCACCCAAAAAGGCATATAATACTAAATGTAAATAAGTGGGTGTCACACACCCACATGATTGAAAGCCCATTTAAAATGTCCAACTGGACTTTTAAAAACCCACCAAAAGGCCAATTCTCTATATAATTATTTGAAATCATATATAATAAGTTTTATAAAACATTAAACTAAAAACACCCCTGAAATTAGTTTATAAATTAGTACACCTTTATAAAATTAATTGATTTATTAAAAAATTGCAATAACTATCTTATACAATAAACCAAATAGGGTTAAAAAAATTAAAACGTTGAATTTTTTTCAATAAATCATGATCTATTTTCTCCATTCATGGAATTTCATGTATTGCATGAAATTAAAATTAAAACAATTATGAATATTAATAATTCAAATTGATGACCAAAACAACTTATAAAATATTAGAATTTATTTATAAATATTACTCTTGATTTTTCACAAACACATGGTCTACATGGGTCATAAAAAATATTTTCTCCAAGTTATACAATTTAGAAGTCCTTGAAATTGAATTTAAAATCACATAAAACTTCATTTACCTTTCCAATAACTCATAAACACATTTAATTATAATATTAAATATAAAAAATGGTATTAAACATTAAAACAATCATTGTTCTCAAATTCAGTGGTAAACACATGGTGTAACCTATCACATATCAATGGTGAATGGTCCATGAATTCAAATATTGGATGAATGAAGATAAAAAAATTAATCAAATTCCCTAGAAAAAATAAATCTCAGGGAAATAGGGTTCACCCTAACCCTTGGGTTTATCCATGAATGAGCAAGGTGATGGAGAAGAAACAAATTGGTTGAATGTAGTCTGATCAACATGTATCGAGGTTGGAGGGATTAGAGGCCACAATGGAATGAGTGATTAAATATGAGACGTAATAATCTCATATACCTAAGAGTGACGATGATTCACTGATAATGAGTTTTCTGGGTTTGGTAGGGAGAAACAGTGGCAGAGAGAGACGACAAGGTGAGTCGATGATGGAAGGGGGTGACTGTGATGGTGAAGGCAATGATAGGGAGCAATGGAAGGGTGGAAGAATAAAGATTCTATAATAGAGTGAAGGCATGAGGATATAGTGAATATTTTAAGAATCTTGTCATTTAAATTTATTTTTAATGATTTTATATTTTTAAAAATATATAGAGGGAGATTGTGATTGTGATTTGGAGATTCTCCCACTAGTGGTTTCATGGTGATTAGGGTTTACCCTTTCTCCATCATGCATTTCAATACCATTGTTCCTCTTTCTACCAGTTATTTCTATAAGGAATCATCATCCATGTTGGTTGCGGGACACATTCCGTTTACTGTGTGGAGCCATTCTTCATGGATCTGCATCATGATTTCTCTATTTCGGGATCCTATTTTCACAGTTCTGTTGTGGGCCTTCTCTGTTGTGGGATACCAATCAGTGGATTTCATGGATTTCATAGATCTATTGTGGATCTCTTCAATTGCGGGATCCCAATTATTGTATTTGATGGATCTTCTACGAGACTCCTCTTTGGCAACCCGTGTCATGCCATGACGTCTGTTTTCTCACCAACACTTTTTTTCATCATGTTCCATTTTATTAATGGAAGGCCTCCTTCCACAGAGGGGTTTTGATTCCATCTGGTCATGTGGTGTTGTATCATTGTGAAAGAATATGCTTGAAGTTTATTTGGGAATGACTAAAGATCGGTTGATGCTGCAAGATTCACTCATGGATGATATGTGGGTCAGAACAATGATGGATCAGAGAAGTAGAGAAGTTGTGATGGGTTCTCCTTCTATATCTACAAAGGATCTTATGTTTGGGACATTCAACATAAGTTATGTGTTTCCCATTTTAAGGAATATTGGGATGTAGTATCATAGATACAATAAATTGATAAACATTCTATCATTTCTCAGCTTATATAACCTAGGAGATCCATTCTATTGAAGATTAGTTATTTCGGTGATCCGTTATCCGTGATTTGGGGATTCCAAAACTGGAGATGTGTTTCCTTGGGATTTTTATTTTATAATATCTTCTTCCCTTCATAGGATTTGATGATGCATGCCTTGGGTGTGGTTCTGTATATCTTAATATGTTCTTTCATCATATTGAGGAATGCGAAAAAAAAATTATTCCATAGGATGCAGGTAACTCTTATGATCAAATCTTGGATAAGGTCTATATTCTTCATTGAATTCATTTTCATACATAAAAATTATACGACATCACCATGTCAATTGGTGTTCGCATTAAAATGAAATAGGAAACTAAGAATACATGGTTTGGATATTTTTCTCATTTCGATGTTGAGGGTGATTTGGGTTCTACTCTGGTTGATCATGTGGTTTTGTACACTCATGAATATGAATTTTATTAGATGATTCTTTATGAGAGAGTTCCTAAATTATTTAAAGTGTTTCAAATTATTTTCCATGATTCTACCAAATACAAAAGATTAGAATTCTGTGAGTTTTTTCATACTCACAGTCATGATTGGGATTCTTGCTTAAAAATAGTAGGAAGTCAGGTGATTTTGTTACATGATAGACTATGTTGTTAGAGTATGTCGCCAATGCTTATGAGAATTAGGCTAATCAATATAATGGATAGCCGACTATTGTCGTCAGGAAAGTGGATGCATAGGGCACACTATAGTCAGTTTATATTCTTGTGTGGGGATCTGTTAGGCCAAGTATTTGGTCAGACATTGTTGTTGTGGTAACTAGTGAGAATGATGGAAAAAGCACAATGGTTTACAGAGATAGAGTTTCCCTTAATATGGGTTTCCATTATAATCCTAATAATAAAAATTTTAGAGAGACTGTTGTACATGCTTTGTATTATGAGCATGTGGCTAAATCAAAAATTATTAAGATTGTGTTTATGGATGATTTTTCATTGTCAGACAGATTAGAGACTGTCGAGAGGGAAGTTGATGTGAAAGACAAAGATGACATATATGAGGTAATTATATCAGGGAAGCATATTTTGGATAAATATGGTTTTCAAATGGTTCTACGGAAATATACATGTCATTCTAAGTCACCTCATGTTTATGATCTGAAATATTCAAAGGCATAGAATGTCACATAATTTAACAGTTGTGAGGCACATGATTATGAGTAAACTTGTTCACATTATATAATGATGCATCAAAAAACAGAGTGGTAGGGTAGTCACCCAAACATCCATTGATGGGGTGGTTGTGATGATTCAAATAGAGGGAATGGTAGAAGCATGTCTTCTAGATTAGCTCTGTGAACTCCAGAACTGGAGAAGATTGAGGAATAGTATATTTTTCTCTTTAATAAAAGGAACTCATAGTTATAGTGGCAGTTTTTTGGAGGTTTTTATGAATCTAATCATAAATATAATCATGAATATGGAGATTACTGATGATTTCTACCCATGGATGTGGGATTTCCCTTTGTTGTCTCCATCCTTATTTTATGTGTTTGATTTCTTTTCATTCATTTTAATAATAAGTGGATTGAAACCATAAATTTCGATGAAATACATATTCATTTATTTATAATTATAATTAAAAATAAATATATTTAAATTTGTTTATATAATTATAAATATAATAAATTTTTTAATTTTTTAATTATATTTATTATAATTTTAAAATAATTTAAATATGTATTTATTCATTTAAAATTATAATTATACATTAATATATTTAAAAATTATTTATATATAATTAATAATATAATTAGAAAACTATATATTCATTAAAATATTATTATAAATATGATAAATATATTTTTATACTTTTTGTCATGAACCAGCCAGGGTACCCTATTAATCTGATAATTGAGTCGGCCTGAACATGGCCTAAAGGTCATTCTTGATCCCTATGGGTTGGAAACTAGCTCCCGACATCATACAAAATAATAAAGTGGGAATTATTTTTCCACTAACATTGTAGAACCCTATTAACAAGATATAATACCAGAAAATATCTACTGGTTGTAGTGTATGAGAAGTCAAACAGGTGTAAAACAAGCTTTTTTACTATAAAAAGTACTAGAAAACTAAAAGGATATTCCAAGTCCCAATGGACCAACCTCTCCAAGTACATGGATCAACAAAATTAACCACCTTCATGTGGTTATTTACTGTTACATGATCCTTGAAGGATATAACCTATACAGACATGACGGAATATGAAGACAATGAGATAAAAACTTTGTAGGGTAACCACAAGGATTCCATAATAGGTTCAAATATTTAATTAACATAATAAAGAGATTTCTATTTTTAAATAAAAGGTTTGAATTACAAGAGAATATTTTAACAATTCACTTTTTACATTTTAAAAATGGAATACATTTCAAATGATGGAAATTCTATAAACAAATGTATTAAATGAAAACATCTATATAAAACAGTTTATATAAATCAAAAGACTTGTTAAATAGTTACCAAACATATGCATGAATTCATAAGTCATATATAAACAAGTGAACAATATGGATATCTGCCAAGACATGTGATAGATCCAGGTTATGGGATCATCAAAATCTTATGTGATAATAAAAACATTGTGTACTCACATAATTCGACACTATAATTAGAGGACTCATCCATGTGCCACTGAGGAATAAGATGATCTAAGATGTATTTAGTTTTTTTTAAAATAATTAATCCAGTGTTAGGGAATTCTCATCTTACTGTGTTTATCCAAAATAACTCACTAACTACCCAATGTTGCATTCTCCCAATTAAAAATTTATTATGGAAAATTTATTCTATGATTGATGAAAATAAAACATAACCCATTATCCAATTTCAAAAATCCAAATATTCTATTTAAAACCCATAATTTTTTTAATCAAACATTCCTGTTTCTAAGTTAAAACCCATAGGATTCTATCCAATCCATTTTGATTACAATACATTCACAATTTTTAATGTGAAATCAATTCACAAATCCAATAACATATTCCAATTTATAAAATTAAATTCAATTATTTATATGAAATAATTTTGATTAATTATAGAATATAAATTCAGCTACTTAAATTTCCGTAATTTTATATCAATTTTCATAATTACATGTCAATGTAATGGAATTTTGGGTTTTCAAAATATCTAGAAAAAATTGAATTTCCAAAAACCTCAATTCATTAGACTCTATTTTTTAAATCAATTAATTGAAATATATTTGTTTTATAATAGTTAAAAATATAAATAAATAATCACACAGTTTAAGATATATAAAAATTTAGCATCATGAAGGAACCACCATCTTTTCTCATGGAAACCCAAAGTCCACAACATAACCCTCCATCAATAAAAAAGGCACAAAGGATCTAGGAACTAAACCAAAAGAATAGATTTAATAATATAAGGCTAATATTCATCATCACTGGGATGATCTATCAATCCACGGGGAGAGAAAGATAAAGATCTAAAGAGATAGGGAGAATGCTTTCCGGGAAAGTCACACGACATTCGCTACCGTGACCAATTGATGAATAAAACATCCCAGAAGGGTTTTAGAGATCCAATAATTCCTAAGGAATTTTTTTGGGTCAAGAGAAAAGGAAAATAGAAATGAGGAATAAAAAATTTAGCCGACTCGCCTTTTAGAAAACAATATTCTGGACTTTACACAATGTGTCACCCAATTAAATGTCATGTAATTAACAATTTCCAAAATTACTGATAATCACACTGCCTTTATAAGAAGTAATTTTTTATTATTTTAGAACACACACATCATGTAACTATGTTACATGGTGCATAAATCCCAATCATGATACCTGAATAACATCTTTTATATTGAGAATCCATCAAATCACTATCTTCACCATCATAGGAATCCACCAAATTCCATCTTTCCCCTACCTAGATAAAGAAAAAGGATAACCATACACTATTTAAAAAGTAATTATCGGAAGAATAACAAGATGTTTCAACCTCCCCACCATTTAAACTTCATGTCACCATAAACCATATCAAGAAGCTTCCATATCAAATAGGTGAGGTCATTGCTCTCTCATTAGTGCATTGCACTCCCATGTTTTATGATAATATGAACCATGATTCTATATAACTCAATCCAAATGTATCATCCCCCAACAAAGTACCTTGGATTCAGAATGATCTATCATGGATGGTCATTTAGTAATGGATAAATCATGTTCAATATCAGGATCACTCCAACTCAGAAGATGAGATAGTTTATATAGGTACACTCAAAGCTAATATACATGGAACACGTCATGTATCGACATCAGTTTCGATGGAATTTCTATAGAGGAAGAAACTTTCCCAACCTCTTCTAAAACCTAAAAGGGTCCCATAAAATGAGGAGAATGTTTCCATTCCCTCCCAAACCACCAATGACCCATCCCAGTGGAATGATTCAAGAATACAAAATCACAAACTAAGAACTCCAATGGCCTATGAATATGGACTACATAAAACTTATATAATCACTATGACACCAACATTATCTAACAAATCAACTGAATCTTGGTTTTTTCATCTTGAACCAAACATGGTCCAACCAAGTAACATTCACAATCCATTGAGAAACACAATGGAGATCTAGAAGGCTTCCTATAAAATTCCTTATAACGAGTCATTATGAACATAGGCTAGTAACTTTTTTTGTAAGAAAAATAAACTACCACTCAATGATCATCCCATGGTGTGAAAAAGTCAAGAACTCATGTGTGAATCATATCCTCAGGAATCTATCATGATCATTCTGTCTAAACAAATGATTAAGGATGGTATTCCATACACAAATAGACCTATGATATTAGTTCCAACTAAAGTCCTATAAAAAATGCGATGTGAACCTAGGATCTCTGTCTGAAACTATAGAAGTTAATGCATTGTGGAATGGAAAATCACATTGACATAGATATTTCCCACCACTTCAACACTAGTTATATATCGTATGTGTATAAGGTGAGATCGCATGGTAATTTTGTTGATCACATCCTATTTCAAATTATTATTTCTCTGGGTTTGTGGAACCCAAACCAAAAAATCCAAAGAGATCTCATCCCACTTCCAAGTAGGGATTGGAAGTAGTGGAAGAAAACCCAAGGTTTATGGTGTTCATCCATGACCTATTGATGCATATAAGAATGAGATACACATTTAGTAATGACCTATATCATACCTAGCCACCAAAAATTTTGTCATGTGTCCAGGATGATCTTTGTAGTTCTTGGGAGCACTACCCATTGGGAATAATGAAAATCCACTAAAACAACATTCCCAACCTCTAAAATCACAACATAGAGAATTTGAGAGCATAAAATTCCCTATACAGAGAACAAACACTCCTCAATTGTATCCCCACCATAAAGCGAGTATCTAATTCTACAGAAATCCTCACCAAGAAAATGGTTATGATGAATAATCTTGAGAAGAGTGGATATCAATCGAGAATTTGACAAAGTAACCTAGGTCTCTGATTCCTGGACACCAATATGAAAAACTACATAGAGAATTATCATGTTTTTATCTTCTGAACCAGGGTATAATGTTTCATGCTCAAACTATCTGTGATAACATTCTCATGCCCCATGGTATACGAAATATTGAAATTTAAATATTGAAGGAACTCCACCAATTACTCTTATGGATTTTAATATATTTTTGAGATAATATATAACTCATGCTCTTGTGGTCTAAATACTTGGTAAAAAATTCACTATAAAGGTTTTCCACTTACTCTTATGTGCATGCATAGTAGCTGTAAGTTCAAATCTATGGGTCAGATAATTCTACCAATGTGGCCACAGATATTATAAGTCCTAAGCGACAACATTATAACCTTACATAATAATACATCCAAAATATAAACCTAAAGCATCAAAGAAGACCATATATCCCTTCGCAATATTTGGAACATTCATCACCAGTGGATAAAAAAATACATTTCATATCATCAAAATAAATATGAAATATTTCATCCCAATAAAACATTGCTCCCATTCTAGACATAGTAGTAATTGGAGTATCAACCTTTGAGAAGTCCATTATGATTTGTTAATAGTACCTAGCTAGACCAATGAATCTCTAAATATTGAAAACATTTTGTGGTTGATTCCATGTCATAACATATTTTACCTTCATATGATCAATTGATATCCCATGTTCCCACACCACGTTCCACATGAACACCATTTCGTGAATCCAAAATTCACATTTTAAAATATTGGCCTAAGGATTATTATTTCTCAGCAAAATCAGAACTATTCATAGATGATTTTCATGATCCTATCCTGGATTAGAGAATATTAGGATGTCATCCACAAAGAATAAAAATAATTCTCTAGATACTCTTGTAAAATCATGTTCATCAAATACATAAAGACTATAGGATAATTTGTTAAACCAAAGGGAAATGAAAAGTACTCATAATTGTTTTACCTGGCCATAAAGGTAGTTTTCTAAATGTCACATTATTTTTATCCTCAACCGATAGTAACTAGATCAATGTTCGATCTATGAGAACCAATTATCCCCTTTCAACTGATCCATGAGATCATTTATTCATGGTAATGGCTACCTATTCTTCATCATCATTCGATTGATTTTTCAGTAAAAAACACATAAGCGGAGTGAACTATCAGTTTTCATAGCAAACATAACCAATTCCTCCAATGGAGATGCAATTGGGCATAAAAATCCTTTATATACAGTATTATCTAATAGTGTATTTAAGTAATTCAGTTAAGTAGGTTCTGTGTGAAAGGAATAAATTGAAACTAGTTTAGTACCATAAACTAATTCAATAGAAAACACAACATCCCTTACATGTGACCAACCCGATATTTCATAAGGAAACACGTTAGCAAATTTGATGAAAAAATGAGGGAGATGACCAATAAATTATACTCTCATCAGATAAAAGGAAAAAATAGATATCACATTTCCAAACTCCGTATAAGAATGTTTGACCTTGCTCGACCTTGGGTCCCATACTCCTTGAAAAAAACTACACACACCAATAGGTGTAGTAAAGGAGACCTATAAAAGATAGAAATAAACCTAATATTTCTTGTCAATTGTCCAATAAATCATGAATATGACGTCAGGAAGTTTCATTCTGATAAACAAAAAAATCCAAGAAACCTCGACCTTTGATTGAGAAAAAAGAAAAGTGATACTATATAGACCATGTCGTCACATCATAAAAAGGGGAGTAGTAATATCCATTTCATAAGATAAAAGATCAATAGGAAGATTTAGAACTTTAATAATAAAAGTTGATGTAAATTAATGAGATACCCCAGTACCAAATAAATCATTCATGAATGATGAAGCAATAGTGATGGCACCTCTCACAGTCGCTAAACCCATATATGCTTCCTCTAAAAACTCTTCCACTATGTAAACAATATTCGTTCAAGATGTTTGTTGCTAAAAACCATATGTATGATAATCAACTGATTTTCCAATATTTTTGTAATGATATGATGATATTATTAACCTATATATAGAGTAAAATATATGGCAGACCCACTGTATGTAATCTGAATGTCCGTATGCTCCTCAATTTTTATGTGAGTCCAAGAAATCCATCTTTGATTAACTTCAACATTCACATTGGTAACAAATAATAAGACATAAACTAGTAACATTAAGAGGTATGAAATAAAATTTCTGTCGAGAATCATTACACTTCCACTTTACTTTAAAAGAAAAAATTCTTCCACTATGATTGAAATAAACTCATAATAACCCTAACTAGCAGGCCAAGTCTGTTTCGGCCATCAGTTCTCTATACAACACATCAGCATAATAAGTAATCATCTATTATAAATGGTGGTAAAGAATATCCTTTTGAAGCCCCAACTAAACCCATCAAGTCTCCATCTTCTTAATTTGATACTATCACTGTTGCAGACTGTACTATCTCAGCAAAGTGATTTTCAAACACTATCATCTTCCTAACATCCTTCTCATGTTATAAAAACATGTAATCCTTTGACAAAACCATCAACTATGTATAGAGATTGTTACATCCATAATATATTTTAAACGTATTTTTAATTTAATTTTCATTATTTATTTTTTGTGGGTTTCCCATGCATTATTGGAGTAATGGGAGAATTTTCATGAATTAGGCCAAACCGTTATCCCAATTCCAAATTTAAAAATAAATAATGTTTCAATTATAAATTCATCATTTGTAAATCTTATCCACCCATTCAAATTCCTGCTTGGACTCCCTGACCTATTAACACCACCAAATTAATTTAGACCATTTAAAAATCCATAATCATGGTGGATTTGGGTTTTTATATAAAGAAATTGGGCTTTTCTGAAATCCCATTTCCAGTTTTAAAATTATTTATTTATTATTTAATAACATATTCATTGTTTACTCTATTTTAGAGATTCCAACTCTCACTAGAAGATAACATCATTAGTCGTTCCCCCATTACCCTTCCAACCACTTTTGAGATAGAATTCATCACAAATTAGGGAAGTAATTCATAGAGGATCTCAAATCATCCAGATTTGAAGAGGTAAAATCTCTTCTACCTAACTACTTCATTTCTTACTCTTTTCCCCCATTCCATTTACAAAAGGAACTTATATTCCATTTTAGTATCTCTTTTGAATTTTGTCTTTTTTAAAAATCAAATACTAGTGTAGTTGGGGAGATATCTTCAATATACCTCAAGTAAATGGGTCTCATTTGTTATTCTTTCAATTTTCATTGAGTTTCATTAAATTTTTTTAGGGTTTCATACAATAGTTTTGAGGTTACTAATTAAAAAAACAAGGTTTTATAACATAGGTTTTAACCATGAGTTTTCTTTGTCCAATATTCTGCTTTTAGTCTTGAACTTCCTCCCTTGAGGTGCGACAATGGTGCAATTGAGTTTTTGCACAAAGGACTAAAGGGTTTTCATTATTTTAGTAGGTTATTCCATGTTCAGGCAATATTTATATATTAAAATGATGTATTTATCATATATTGAGGTTTATATCATTTTATTGTTGCTTCAAAAATTAGTTATAGTGGTGTTTATATTGAAAATAAATTTTAGATGCCGATTTCATGTGAAATGTGGGGTTTTTTCATGGAAATGTTTTATTGGTTTATTTGGTGCTTAAATTTAAATTATTATTTTATTTTATTTAAGCTTAATAGGGCTGAAAATAAGGTTTTTAATCTTTATCACTTTTGTTTATTGCTGTAAAAATGGGTTTTAATTGTGTTTGTGGAAAGTGTGAAATTTATGTGCCATGGTTGTGTGAAAATTGATGTTTTACAAATTCATCATTTCATGGTTCACAAGGGGATGTAATAAAATTAAATGGATGGTATTATTGAAATTTATTAGGCTGACTTTTCAGTGTCAGTTACTTACACATGTGCATATCGTGTACTATGTGGGGTTTTCAAGGATTTTTGGGTGCAAAACAATGGAGGATTTTGAGAAATTATTTCATTAAAAATAATTGGGTTTTTGTGTGTGTCTTAAGTGGTTTATAATTTTTATAGCTAATGTACTGATTTTATGAAACCATTTGTGGTGTTTCATAAGAAAAATTTATTTTCGTTTCATTTTGAAATATTTTTATCACAAAGGGGGAATCTTAGGTACCGAGGTGGAGCGGATTTGTATTAGTACGACTAGAGAACCTGATGAGTTATGTATCTATTTCATATAGAAATTGTATGAAGAAAAATCTATGTAAACTATGTAGATGATGATTTTGGACCAATATTTTATGGTTATTTTCCCTACTAGTGGATCGGTCATGAGAATAGATTTTTCTATGGTTACATTACACCGAGGTATGATGTACATTGGGCCCAAAACAATCTCGTGCCTAGGGGTATTCCCAATTTTTTTACTCATTGTATTTATTGTATTTACCCTTAACATAGGGTGTGTTTGAAAGTAAAATATATTATATTACATGTATATTTATATGTGTTAACGCTCATAATGTTTTAGATTGAAATTTGTTTTTATTAGAAAGTTCCATTTCTTGGAATTTTACACGGCATTCCTTTGCATATAAAAACTACTATTTTTTTTACCATGTATTGAATGAAATTTGGAATAATTGGGTGGTATACTATTGGTATTAGGATTAGACCCTTATTATACCCCTTGGGTGTAAGTATACTTCGTTATGATTGACTCTAGAAAAGGTAATTCCTCATGTGAAGGCAGTTCAGGCTGTTAGACCCCTCCTGCAGAGCGGTGTTGTGGAGACAGCATGGGTGAGACCACCCCCTTGTAGTGTGGAGTCCATATTGATGTTATGATGATTTATTTATTTTTATTTGGAACTATTGTACTCTATCCAAATCCAAGTATTCAATTCAGTTTTTGTTTGAGACCAGTTTGCAGTGAAATTTAATTTTTATATTATGGATAGTTTTGATGGTTTTATTCTTTCATAATATGGTAAATCATTCATAAACACAATTTTTTGATTCTTGGGAACTGTTTTTAGCTTGTAGAAATAAAGAAATCCTTTTGTAACCTGACATGGGCTACGTTTGGTGCTTGTATTATTGGCAACCAGATTCGGTTCGTGACAAAATGGTTTCATAAAGGGTTAATGTGTTTGGATTATTTTACTATTTTTTGATGAGTTGGGAAAGTCATGATATATGATTGTTAGTGCATGGGGTTTTGATAAGTAGTAGAGTACCCGGCCTGCAACAATCCTAGAATACCTTCAATCAACAGGGGGTGTTGTAATTGTCTGATTGATGTCACTTCCAGTTGTGACATGTGGGATGCAGACCACACATGGACATCAGATGGGGGTAGAGTTTTTGTTTCATTTATTTTTGTAATGTGATTAGATTATTTATATTTTATGTATTTGATTGAAATTTTCAAAATTGTGGTATTTACAATTGTTTTGTTACTGTTTCATTTTCTAGAATCATGCCTCCACGGAAAGCTCCCATTCGCCAACGGGAGGAAGCAAGAGAAATTTCTCCCACACAAATTGATCAGAGGATAGTCGAGGCCATGGTGCAAGATATCCAAGATCTAGGAAAATGACTAGCTCTTGTTTCAAATCCTTTTAGAGAGGATGAGACTAGTCCTAGAAAGGAAAGTTCCCAACAGTTCCTAAAAAATTATCCTCACACATTACAAGGCAGCATAGAACCCCAGGATGAAGTATAATGGATTAAAATGATCGAGTTCATGTTCGAGTTTTTCATACACCTAAGGAGATCAGGGTGAAAATTTTCCTCATTTATGTTGGAGGGTCCCTGCCACCAGTGGTGGGAATCAGTTCTTCAAACTGGGAAGAATGAGAAAATCAACTGGGGAGTCTTCAAGGTGGTTTTCAACGAATAGTTCTACCCTCTGGTTTTGGCTTATACTAGGTCTGAGATTTCATGGTCCTTGTTCAGGGGAATCTATTTGAAATGATGTATGCCAACCATTTTGCTGGGATCGTTAGGTATGCTCCAGAAATCATCTCCATTGAGTAGGTGAAGGCCTAGATGTTTGATAAAGGCTTGTGAACTGATATATACTCTCAAGTGTTCTTTTATAAGTCGAGGACCTATTATGAGGTCGTCGATCGAGCATGTATAGTGGATATTGATAAGAAATGTAAGGCTGGTTACTTTGGTTCAGTATTAGTATTGGGAAGTGGCAGATCATCGGAGAAGAAATGGAAGTGGGAGGATCATGCGAATACCGAAAGTGGCAGTTTAGGCCTCTCTTTCAAGAAGTTTTAGTTTGCAGATTCTAATTCGAGACCAGTTGTGGAACACCATTGTGGGATGTCAGGGAACATCCGACCAGTATGACCACTTCCTCTAAAGCCTTGTGACCATTGTGGTGGTATGGGGCATTTACAACCGTTCAATGGGGGTGGAACATCCACTTCCGAGTGGGGAAGGGTTAATGGCATCAAGAGTAGTTCTAGCATAGTCTGATCCATCGAGGAATGAGTGATATCAATTTATAGGCCATGGTGGTAGGGCTGGGTCATCATCTATGTAGAGCTAGTTCAGGGCATAGAAACATACTAGCGGTTGTCCTCCAGCGGAGACCGGACATCTCTATGTAGTGGATCAGGCACAATTAGGATCAAAGGCGAGGTCATCGACAGTTCGAGGTACCGTTTTGATTGAATATTATATAGTTTATACCCTTTTTAATACGATAACATATGTGTCATTCATTTCTTCCTATTGTGTGGACACACTGAATTTACCAACCTAGATTTTTTTTTGCGATGGAGTTGGTGATGCTGCTGGGAAAAAGAAGGAGCAGGGTCACTTGTGCCCCTCGTGTGAACTTTTCATGTATGTGGCTAAGATGGAGTGGGATATCCTCGTACTATATATGGAACTATTTTAAATAATACTTGGGATGTACTGTCTAGTACATATCATGAAACACATTTTTTTTCAATAGGCGGTGACTGAGTTTAACGACAGCTGATGGGAGTCCTCAAGTTTTTCGTGGAAAAATGGGATCCTCGGTAAAGTCACATTGGAACTCCACTACCAGAGTTTGGAAGACATATATTCTTTATATAATCTCTAATGATAGAGGATTATGGAATTTCACATGAAGGTGAACTACCTCATGTAGTGAATCAATTTCAGTAGGTATTCCCGAATGATTTTTCAGGTTTTCCCCAGACCAGGATGTGGAGTTCTTTATTGATCTGGTGCTGGGAAGACAGATAATATCTCATCCATGAAATTTCTTGGACTCTAAAGATCTGAAAAATTTTAATATATATCTAGATAACTTAGAATCCACAAGATTCATTTTCCCATGTGTCTCTCCTTGGGCTTCTCCTGTGTTGTTTGAAAGAAGGGCTGATGGATCCCTTTAGTTATGCATTGACTACCTGAAGCTGAATAATGTAACAATTAAGAAAAAATACCCTTTAACTATAATAGATGATTTCTTCAATTATTTGATGGGTGGGAATTGGTTTTCAAAAATATACATGCATTCAGTATAGCATCAACTAAGGGTGAATGAACATGATATCCCAAAGACAGCCATCCGAAGCAGGTATGACCACTTTGAGTATGTGATCATGCCCATTGGATTTACTAATAATCCATATGTTTTTATGGCACTGATGAATAGGGTGTTCCATCAGTACCTTAATTCCATTATTGTGTTGTTTGTGGAAGACATTATAGTGTACTCTGGTTCTGAGGAGGAACACAAACACCACATGAGGATCATCTTGGGAACTTTGTGGGATAACTGCCACTATAAAAAGTGGTCAATGTGCACTTTCTGGACCAGGGAAGTGAAATTTATACATCATGTTATCTCTGAGCAGGGGTTTTTAGTGGACCCTGAGATGATCAGTACGGTCATGTCATGGGAGCAACTGAAAAATGTGTTCGAGATCAGAAGTTTCTTTAGTCTGGCTGGTCATTACATGTGGTTTGTTTGGGATTTTTCTCGACTGGATTCACTAATGAATGGTCTGACTTGAAAAGGTGTGAAGATTTTATGGGGCCTAGAATTCTATGCATTGTTTGAGGAGCTGAAGTGGTGGTTGACTACCTCCCCCATTTCGATTTTTCCAAAGGCTAAAAAATGGTATGTGGTATATTGTGATGCTCTAGGTATGAGTCTTGGGTGCATGATTATGTTGGATTATCACATGGTGGAGTATGGATCTCACCAACTCCAACCACATGAAAAGAACTACCCAACCCATGACTTGGATTTGAACGTGGTGATGCATTATTTGATGACTTGGCTTCACTACCTATTTGGGGAGAAGTTTGTGGAATACTCTAATCAAAAAATATTATCCTATATCTTTTCCCAGAAGTACCTCAACATAAGGCCGTGTCGCTGGATTGAGTACTCATATGGGTTCAACCATTACATTGTCTATACCCCAGGAAAGGGTAATGTGTTGGTCGATGCCTTGAGGAGAAGGGTTCTAGTGTAGGATTTGAGGAATTCCCGTGATGTGTGGACAATGATTGGCCTCTTGTCTCAGATGTATGTGGTGACCGAGGAGCACAATATAGGTGTGTTCTTGGAAATTTTTCAGTTGTCTCCATCTCTTTTGGTGTTGAATCAGTGGGAAAAACATAGTGATGAGATTTGTTAGTGGTCGAGGAAATTTCTTCATGGTGGGGAGACAACCTCTAATTGGTCGTTGTCTCTAGAGGGCGTCTTATGCTTCAAGGGCCGCTCAGTAGTGACATCTTCTTTATGGAAGGTTGTGATATTGTATAGCCACCAATCTCAGTGGGTTGTCCTTCCAGGTGCCACCAAGATGTATTATGATGTGAGACCAGAATTCTAGTGGCTCGGTTTGTGACGGTAAAAAGCAGAATTTGTGTAAAGAACCTACACGTGCCAACAGGTGAAAGAATAGCATCTGAGACCCTCTTATTTTCTCCAAACATTACACCTTACTATCTAGAAGTGTGAATAGGTCTCCATGATTTTCATTGTTTCCATACATTTTACACATATGGTTAAGAGTTCCATTTGGGTGTGGATTGATCATCTAACCAAATCACCCCACAACAGTCTGATCAAAGATACAACTAAAGTGGAGGAGTAGAGTCTTTTTTATCTTCAGGAGGTGGTGAGACTCAATAGTGTGCAATCAATAGTTGTCTTAGATAGAGACTCCATTTCACTTCTCGATTATACGAAGTCCGTCAAAAGGTTTTAGGGTCTCATATTAAGATGAACACGACATACCATCCTCAAACATATGGTCAGATAGAGCGGACAAATCAGATTTTGGAGGAAATGCTCTGTGCATATGTTCTAAACGTTGGAGATTCATATGATATCCATTTGGATTGGTTGAGATTTCCTGTAATAAACGTTACTAATCCATGATTCAAATGGATCCTTTTGAGGTTCTATATGGACGGCCTTCTCGGTCAGCCATTTGTTGGGTTGAGGTAGGTGAGACTTCAATGTTGGGGCTAAAACTTGTGCATGAGACTTATGGGAAGGTCATTTTTATTATGAAATTATTATTGACTGCTGAGAGACGCCATAAATCATATTTTTAATGGTGGTTTCAAGACCTATATTTTTTTGTGGGTGACCGGGTATTTTGGATAGTGGCCCCTCGTCTGGGTGTTCAGCGATTGGGAAAGCAATGGAAGCTGACGTCGTGATATGTCTTCACATTTGAGATCACCGAGCATATTGGAATGGTCAAATAGAAGTTGTATTTACCTTCTCAAATGGTATCCATCCATGATGTCTTCCATGTCTTCTAGTTGATGAAATACAACCTAGATATTCCCCATAAGCCAAGTTGGAAAGAACTAGAGATAGAGTTTGACTTGTCTTTTTTTGAGTGGCCAGTGAATATAGTGGACTCTCAAGAGAAGGTTCTTTGAGAGAATTAAATTCCTCTGGTCCAGGTTCGTTGGCATAATGGTAGTGATACACACAAGACTAGTGACCTAAAATCATGGGTTGAGGATGAATACTCGTTCTTGTTTTTCGATCAAGCATTAGGTTTACTTTCCAAGGATAAAAGTCTATCATGGTGGGAATAATTGTCACATAAATGACATATTTTAAAGTCATTTTTAATTTAATTTCCTTTATAGTTTTGGGGGTTTCCCATATATTTATTTGAGGAATGAGTGAGTTTAAATGAATTGGGACAAACCGTGAGCCCAATTCCAAATTAAAAAATTAATTTTGTTTTCATTATAACTCCTTATTTTTTATCATTTTTCAGCCATTCTAATTCCTACTTAGCCTCAACTGAACTGTTGGTTGGAGTGGAAACTCATGAGGGGGGTGAATTGAGTTCCAATTAATATTTCTATTTAAAAACTTTGTCTTCAAATCCCCCAAATAAAACACATAATTAAACTGTAGTGAATTTATATAAAAATAAAGGTTATGTTAGGTTCTCAAAGGATTGATTATTTCCCAGTTAATCAAATCAGAAGAATTGATTAACTTTTGAAACTAACTTACCAATTTATAACTAATATAAACACTTGCAAGTTTAATTATCAAAGTGACTTTAAAACAGTTTTGGTTTTAATGTAGTTTCCAGCGGAATTAAAATAACTTTGAAAATAAATAAGCACAACAGGTTTAACCAAGAGTTTTAGTCTCATGCTGAGACTTATTCCTCTCAAAACTTTATATAAAAGTGATCCACACCCTGGATCGGGGATTACAACAATATGCAACTTTCCAGGTCCAAGACCTCTACCACTGTTATCTGTGGGGAAAAAATAACACCTCCAGCTGTCCAGGTCACACACGACCTCTACCACTATCCCAGTGGGAAATAAAAGATGCAAGAGTTTGAGTGAGGATTTACAGATCCTCCAGTTAATGTACATGAGACAGTGTGCGTGTAAAATACAGTAGATAACACACACTACTCAATATGTAAAAAAGATAAATCACAAAGGCAAAGATTTAGAGTTTAGAAATGGCTCTAGTGATTGCAGTGCAGCTCTGGACTCCTTTGGATTGATCAGAATTGGTTCTGAGTCCTCTTCTGGTTTTTGTCTGGAAAACAGAGTGTCGTCTGCTTCCTTGACTTCCAGGTGTATAGACAGAGGAGATAGTAGTTGATGAAGTTCTTGTGTTATGTTCTCGTTCTCATCTCTTCACTGGTATGCAGTAATGAATGAGTTCTTCGTGTAAGTTCTGTCGTCTCTTTTCTTTCACACTTGGTTGTTGTTTTAGAACACCTCGTGGTATGTATGTCTCTATGTATTTGACTATATATATCTCTCTTTGCAGTAGCACATCCTTCTTTTATTTAAACCACGAGCTCCGGAAAAAGATGATTTACTTTTCAGGTACGAGGTACGGTTCCCTGAAAACCAACAACACACATTAAATAAATGTCAGTGTATTAAAATATACCTAATATGACCATTGGATAGATTAAATAATAATAATGAAATTAAAGCAGTGTCGGGTTCTGTCTCTGGAACGGTAGCTTTGGATATCGGTAGGTAGATGTCATGGTAGGGCTGAGTAACGGTAGCTTCTTGTGTAACAGTTAGAGTTAAGTAACGGTAGCCTTTCTATTGGTAACCTTTTTATATCCGTAGGCTTAGTATATTGGTAACCTTTCACATATTGGAAGACTTTCATATTGGTGACCTTCGAGTATCGGTAGGCTTTGATGTAACGGTAACCTTCGTATATCAGTAGCGGTAGCTCTGTCTTGTATCGGTAGATCTATATCGTTATGTCTGTCTTGTATCGGTAGCTGTAGGTATGTCTTGTATCTGTAGACTTTGATATATCGGTATACTTCCTTTGATAACAATAGATTAAACATCTTGGTGGACTTGTGTGTATCAGTAGATCTGTTCTGTAACGGTGACTAGTATGTATCGGTAGCTCTATAATAGCGGTAGACTAAACTGTATCGGTACCTCTATTCTGTTTAATCATTCTATTGGTAGAATAGGTTAATTCAGAGTGTACAAACATCCAGTAACCGAAAGATTAATATTTAAACCTATAACAATAGAACAATACATAAAGAAAACAAATAGCGATATTCCCAAATAAGGATTTAACCATTTATCAACTAGGGATTAACAAAATACAAATAATAATAATTGGGATTATAAAAATATAATAAAGCAACTAGATTCCCAGAGGGTTCAACAATCTCCCCCTTTTTGATAATAACAACTTATTCCAAGAAAATTTAAATAGTATCAGAGGAAAAATGTTCCTTTGTTTTGTTCAGAAAAAAACTTCCATATTCCTCCCCCTTTCAATTGTACTTCAAGATTCTCTCGTAAGACTTAATTTCTCAAGTCTCGGTTTCTCATTCCCCCATTGTGTGTTTCTCCCCCTTTGTTTACTCTTAGGTCTGATTTCTTATTTTATCTCATTTTTTCAATTTTCATTTGCTAATTTTCGATCCCTTTGTGATTAAAAAAAAGAAGGGTAGAAGAGAAAAGATAAATATTAGCATAGAATAAATGAAAAAGTAATTGAAACTCAGTAAAGTAGAGAATGAAGAGGAATTTAATTAATATAAAAAAGATACACTGATAAAATCAGAACAAAAAAACAACTGAATCCTATCAAAAAGATCTAGAACCACTCAATCCTCCTCTGGAACATGTGTCTTTCCCTTAGGATTAGCAGAGGGTTTCGGAATAGCTGAAGACACAACTGGTGGGTCAGCTACAGAAACTGTACCAAATCTGAAATATGTGCTCCTCTGAGTGATCATCGGTTTCAAGCTCCTGATGGCTTGAACTGGAGTCAATTGAGGATTACTCCCAGAGGCAGAAGCCGAAAGGGTAGGAGGTACAATTACAGGTCTTGCATCCACATGCAAGAAGTGCAGCAACAGGTTCCTGAAATCCATTATAATGATTCCTCCTCTCTCCATTGCAGACACAAAATCATCTCTATTTTCAATGAATTTTTCCAAGGCAGGAGTAAGCTCCCTGATCTTACAAACATGTTCTCTGAAGGCTTGGGTTACTGGAGGTAACTTCATATTTTCCAGTAATAGCTTGAAATGGTTGGTCAGCTGATGCTTGGTATAAACCTTTTTAGAATAGTAATCCACCTTATTCTTGATTGCCTCTTGAGAAGCAGTAGCTTCCCGCAGGTGATCAAGAACAAAACTAATAACTTCCCTAGTGGTATAAAGAATCTATGTATCTGATGCACCACTGGGACTGGCCTTAGCCAATTCATCCTGAATAATAGTGCGGATCTGGTCAAGGATCACACTGGAGATATATGAGGGAAGAGGTTTCATAGAGAAGGCCACTGTCTCCTTGAAGGATTGAGTCAGACTACTAACTACCTTCTGAACAAGTTCATCCTGACTATTCAGATGTTCTTTGACTGACTTCTTAAAGGCCTCAAAAACTTCCACAAATTGCGTGACCACTTCTTTGATATATCTAATGGCATAGTTTACTTATCTTTGAGAGCTATAAATGGTAGTCAGAGAAGAAATAGATTGTTTCAAAGCAACTACAGCTCTTGTCATACTCTCAATCTGAGTGTGGCGCACTTTAAGTTCATCCATCATTTCTTTCACAGGACTGGACACACCATATCCAATGGATAACTCAAGGGATTTCTCCACGCTTTTTATCTCTTCAACCATACTTTTCTACATATCTTCCACTGATTCCCTCATTGCTTCTTTCAATTCATCTTTTAAGGACTCAAGGTCCTCCTTGGTTGCCACATTTTCATCCATAGTGGGTAAGGTAACTGATTCCTTTTGGGGTTGGTCTTCCTCATCCATATATCGATAAAAAAGTCCAAGAATCATATATATGGGATCTGATGTCTGACCATCAATGTCATATATCACTGATACTGAGCCAAGATTCTCCCCATCACAAGGAACATTCTCTTGAGGTATCTCCTCCCACTGTTCTTCCTGAGGTAATTCTGCAATTTCCTCTACAATTGCAGCAGATTCAATATCCATTAGTACCGAGTCGTTAATAACTCTCTCATCAACATGTTTTGCTGCTACTTCTTCCTGATCAGGAAATCTCCTGGCTGTACTGACTATTAGAGGACTCAAACTGAGCTCTTTTTCAACATTTTCCTCATCATCTGCTTCACCATCAGCCTCCTATTCTCAATTAACATCATGATCAGATTCGGTTTTCTCATCCTCATCAGAGGTGACCTTGACAACATAATGGCATGATTCTTTTCATTCTTCTGTAGTCTCTGTATCACTGTACTTCAAGACAGTTTCTCTCTTTGGTATCATTTTGGAGGGCTAGCTGCTCCAAAAGAAATAACTTGATGCACATGACTTGGGGGTAAGTCTGGGTCTCCTCCTTCCTCTACTGATGTATCTTCCGCCTCAGCTTCAGCTTCATCACTGTAGACCGGTTCTGGCTCATCTGGTCCAAGACCAGGATCCCTCACATCCTTTGGTCTAGACAGATGATCCACATGAGTGAACTTGTCATAAATTTTTCCATCATCATTCACCCATGATTTAATCCAAATATTTCAGCTGACTTTCTTGTATTTACAGAAAGTTCTTGTAATACAGAAGTTTTCCTTAACCACTACCGGCTCATCCTGAGGTCCAACTACCTCTTTCACTTTTAGTATCACAAGAATTTAGCTTTGAAAAAAACAGTGCATTTTATTTGGACTTCAGTCTAGTCATATCTTCCACTTGAACCATAATCAGTCTACATAGATTGATTATCACACTGTGCTTCAGAAAATATTACAGATATATGTCTTAGAATATCAAAGTAAGAAAATCTCATCTTCTAGGACTAACAAAATTCTGGATAAATTTAAACTACAGCTTATCTTCTCCTACCATCTCTGTAGCAATAACCTTTTGAGGGGTCCCATTCCCTGTAAGATCCAGAAAAGCATCTTAATATTGAAACACATCACTAGTCGAAGGTACAGACTTTGAGTAGAACGCATAATATCCTTCATGTGAAACTCTTAAGTTCTTATCCCATTCCACTGAAGTAAAAGATACTTCCTGACCATTTACCACAGAAATCATTCTGCTTTCTTCTTCAGAATTTTCAAAACGAACGAATTTGTAGAACTGTTTCACCAGTCCTGGATAATAAGGTCCATTGTTTTTCACGAAGCACTCAGTCCAACATTGTTCTTCTAGAACTTTAAGAACCAAGGACTTTCTCCCCATGAGCCATTCTGCACAGACCTCTTTCTCAACGACAATCTCTTGCTTTGAGAGATGCGGGTTTATTGTATTTCGTCGAGCTATACTTCCACTTCCACTTCCACCGGTACTAGCATTCGTTACTTTCTGACTTTTCTATTGCGACTCATCACTCCCATCTGTAACCTGGGGTCTCTTGACACGGGCCATTACAGATTCGAGGTTTAGGGTTTTTCAGCTTGAGAGGGTTAGGTTGGAGGGATTCGAACAAACGAGTTCGCGGTGAGATTGAGTGAAGTCTAGACTCAGTTTAATATCATTTAGGATTCACAAATAAAATAAATCATATATAAAAAAAATCGTTGTCTCAACTTTAAAGAAGTTTAAAACAGTGCGAGATGTACAGTTAAAGTCTCCTAACGGTGAGGTCTTCTATTCAGTGAGGATTCTCTAATGGTGAGGAGTCTCTAACGGTGAGGTCTCTAATCGGTGAGGATTATCTAACGGTAAAGAGTCTCTAACAGCGAGGTCTCCTAACAGTGAGATTTCTAATGGTGAGGTCTCTAATGGTGAGGTCTCCTAATGGTGAGGTTTCTAATGGTGAGGTCTCTAATGGTGAGGTCTCCTAACGGTGAGGTTTCTAACGGTGAGGTTTCTAACGGTGAGGTTTCTATTGGTTTAAGGGTAAGTTATCATTACTAATTCGTGTCTAATGAAACTTAATCTTTCTGAACATAAAGGATTAGTGAAAATATCATCTAATTGAAGTTCAGTGCCTATAAATTCAAGTGTTATATCACCTCTTTGATAATGATCTATTAAAAAGTGGTGTCTAACATCAATGTGTTTTGTTCTAGAGTGAGACACAGGGTTCTTAGAGATGTTAATCGCACTAGTGTTGTCACAGTTAATTGAAACATGTTTAAAAACAAATCCATAGTCTATTAAAGTGTGTTTCATCCACATAATCTGTGCACAGCAACTACCAGCAGCTATATACTCTGCTTCAGCAGTAGACAATGCAACTAAGTTCTGTTTCTTACTACACTATGATACTAGGGACATTCCAAGTAAATTACATGTTCTAGAAGAGATTTTTCTATCTAACTTTCATCCAGCAAATTCAGCATCCGAATAACTTATTAAATCAAATGATTGCCCTTTTGGGTAAAACAATCCCAAATTAGCAGTATTTTTAAGATATTTGAAAATCTTTTTAACAGCTAGTAAGTGTGACTCTTTAGGGTTAGCTTGAAATCTAGCACACATACATACAATAAACATAATATCAAGTTGACTAGCAGTAAGATAAAGTAAACACCCAATCATACCTCTATAATTAGTTTGATCAACTAGTTTACCAGTTTCATCAATATCCAATTTATATGTGGTACTCATAGGTGTATCACTTTTCTTAATACTATCCAAACCAAAACGTTTTAATAAATCCTTAGTATATTTACATTGATTCAGAATAATACCATCTTTAGTTTGAAAGATTTGAAATCCAAGAAAGTACTTAAGCTCTCACATTAAGCTCATTTCAAACTCATTTTGCATAACCTTTGAAAAATCAGTACATAAAGAATTTTTCAAAGATCCAAAAATAATATCATCAACATAGATTTGTACTATTAAAACATCTTTTGAAATCCTTTTTATAAAAAGAGTGGGATCAGCAATTCCTTTTGAATATCCTTTTGAAATAAGAAAATTTGTAAGTATTTCATACCAAGCTCTTAGAGCTTGTTTTAAACCATATAAAGCTTTAGAAAGGTTAAAAACATGATTTTGAAAATGAGGATTTGAAACACTAGGTGGTTGTTCTACAAAAACATCTTCAACAATAAAACCATTTAGAAAAGCACTTTTCACATCCATTTGATATAACTTGAAATTCAGATGTGAGGAAAAATCAAGTAAGATCATAATAGCCTCTAATCTAGCTACAGGAGCAAAGGTTTCCTCATAGTCAATTCCTTATTCTTGATTGTAACCTTGTAAAACTAGCCTAGCTTTGTTTCTAATGATGTTTCCAGATTCATCAACATTGTTTCTAAACACCCATTTTGTGCTTATGGTTAAAGTGTCTTTAGGTCCTTCTACTAATTTCCTGACTTTGTTTCTTTCAAATTGATTTAGTTCTTCTTGCATAGCAATTACCCAAAATTCATCATTGATAGCATCATTGATATTTTTAGGTTCTAACTATGAAAGAAAAGCTTGATGTTCAACCTGATTTCATTGAGAAGCTCGAGTCATTGTTCCTATATCTAAATTACCTACAACAGCATCTAATGGGTGGTTCTTTAGTGTCCTAGTTGGTCTAGAAAAGGTAGTACTAGAGATTTCAGGTTCATCAACAGGTTGGGGTTCAACAGACGTAGGTTCTGGGAAATTTCTAGAACTGGTTGTTTTTAATACAGGTCCACTGTCCTTATCATTAAGGTTCAAAGCAGATAGATCATCTTCAAGATTTTCAAGAGAGTTCTTAGGTTCATGTGGATCAGTTTCATCAAATTTGATGTGAACGTATTCCTCCACACATTTGGTTCTTTTATTGAAAACTCTATAAGATTTACTAGAAATAGAGTATCCTAGGAAAATTCTTTCATCACTCTTTGGTGAAAACTTGTCAAGATTATCTTTAGTATTAAGAATAAAGACTTTTCAACCAAAAACTCTGAAGTAGTTAACCTTAGGTTTCCTATGGTTCCACAACTCATAAGGGGTTTTCTTAAGAACATATCTGATTAAGACTCTATTAATAACAAGACAAGCTTCATTTACAACTTCAGCCGAAAAATAAACAGGTAGGTCATACTCATTAAACAAGGTCCTGGAAATTTCCTGAAGGGTTCTATTCCTCCTTTATACTACACCACTCTGCTGGGGTGTCCTAGGGGCAGAGAAATTGGGACTATATCCACTGTGTGAGCAGTATGATTCAAACTCACGATTTTCAAACTCACGGCCATGATCACCTCTCAAAGATTTGATCTTAAGTCCACTAAGATTTTCTACAAACATGGAATATTTAACAATGTAAGAACAAGCTTAACTTTTGTGAGCTAGAAAATATACCCAAGTATACCTAGAGAAATCATCTACAAGAACATATACATAGTGATTCCCATTTAAACTAGAAACTATAGAAGGTCCAAATAAATACATGTGAACCAACTCGAGAGGTTGAGAAGTTGACACTTATTTCTTTGATTTAAAAGAAACTTTATGTTGTTTTCCATTTTGACAGGGATTACAAACTTTGTCTGCTGGAAATTCAAGTTTGGGAAGGTCTCTATCTATGTTCTTCCTAGCAAGTTTTATAAGTGAGTGTACATTGCAGTTTCCTAATCTTCTGTGCCAAATCCAAGAATTTTTATGAAAAGCATTTAAATAAGTAATATTTTTCTTAGCTAATGAATTTAAATCAACAGCATAAACATTTTCATTTATTAAAGCAGAAAACACTAAATCTTTTTTATAATTAAAAACATTGAAAGAATCATTTTAAAATTTAACATCAAAACCATCATCACATAACTGAGAAATAAATAAAAAATTATATTTAATTCCATCAAAAAATAAATATTTATAAATTAATATTGAGTTAGTGTTACCAATCTGGCCTAAGCCGATGATTTTTCCTTTTGAGTTATCACCAAAAGTGACAAAAACTCCATCAACTCTGACTAAGCTTTTAAATCATGAGAAGTCTCCGGACATATGTCTTGAACATCCACTGTCCAAATACCAAGTCTTTCTACAACATCCTTTTAAACAGGCTTCCTACAAAATAGATTTAGATAGGAAATTATTTTGGTACCCAGATTTTCTTGGGTCCAGATAGGTTAGCCAATAAAACTTTAGGTACCCAGATTTGTCTAATGGGTCTCATAAGATGTCTAGAATCAACATATTTTAAAAGATGAACATTATTGAATTTTTAACTATAAATATAACTAGTTGAAGCATATGATGTTTCTGAACTATCTACATTCTTTCCCGATTTAGGAATGAATTTATTTTTGGTAAATTTTTTCTGTCCTAGTTGGTATCCTATACCAGTAGTGTATCTAGGTTCTATTTGTTTACCTTGAATCTGAGTAAGAGTATCTTTACCATTTTTAAACTTTTATAAGTCTTTCTTAAGTTTCTGATTAGTAAATTTTTGTTCAGTATTCTCTTTAAGAAACTGAGCATTATTTTCTATTTCAGTATCAAGATCAGATTTATGTTTAACAGTTAAAGCATACTGTTTCTTTAAACCTTTGTATTTGTCTTTAATCTCATTATAGTTTTCTTCTAACATATCATAATATTCAAACAGTTCAGATTTTGACATGTTTTCTGAGTCAGAATCATCTCTAGAATAATATGAATTTAAAGCTGGAGTATCAGCTGTTACATCATATGTGTTTGTCATAAAACACATATTTTCCTTATTTCTGTTTTCAGTTTCATAAATTTCGGATTCACTAGAGATATCTTCAGAAGCACTCCAAGTAGCCTTCATGGATTTCTTATAATTATTGTTCTTGTATTCATACTTCTTCTTGTACTTCACCTTTGGACAGTCCACTTTTATATATCCTTTTCTTTTACACTCATAACAGACAATTTCATCTATTTTGTCAGATTTATTCCAATCCTTTTTCCAATGACCCTTGCTGTCATACTTACATTTGTAATTTGATTTTCTGAAAAAATTCTTCTTCCTATAGAACTTCTTAAACCTTCTTTCAATTTTAGCAATCTCAGCGTCACTATCAGAAGAACTTTGACTTTCTTCACACCTTGAACTTTCATTTATATCATGGAACTTCTCCTTATCCTTGATCTTTGAAGTTGAAGTCTTGAACGCAACAGACTTCCTTCTTGGTTCATCTTCTTCTTCTTTGTTCACTTTGAGTTCTTCTTCATACATCATCAGCTTTCCAATTATTTCCTTGACTAGCAGTTCACCAATATCACACGACTCTCTAATTGAGACAGAATTTCCTCTCCATCTTTCAGGTAGGCATCTCAGTATTCTCATGATCTGTTCCCTTGATGGAACATCCTTTCCCAAAGAATTCATTGTGTTTAAAATTTCATTAAACCTGAGATAATGTCATAAATGGGTTCATCAGGCTTAATCATAAAATTATCATACATAATAGTATAAGTGTTCAATCTCATTTCTTTAACATTAGTTGTTCATTCATGAGAAACAGCTATGGTATCCCAAATTTCATAAGCAATTTTCCAAGAAGAAATTCATATAAATTCCTCATCTCCTAAAGCATAGTACAGAGCATTCATGGCTTTACAATTATTATTGTAGGCTGTTTTAGTACCTTCATTCCAAGTAGATCTAACAGTAGAAGGTATTTTATATTATGATTCCATAGCAGTCCAAATATCAAAACCCATGCTCTCTAAATGAATTTTCATCTTGATTTTCCACTGAGCATAGTTTGTGCCATTGAAAAATGGTGGTCTATTGTTAGTAACACCTTCCAGTCTGTTATCCCTGATAACTTACTAAACGAAAAGATTTTAAAGAGATAAAAATTTAGAAATAACAGAAATTTTAAGAACTTTAAAATACAACTAAAATCACAGTTGAAAATCAGAGTACAAAATATTTTAAACAATCCTCTGATACCAAATTTTGGTCAGAGTGGACACTCAAGAGGGGGTGTGAATTGAGTTCCAATTTAAATTTCTATTTAAAAACATTGTCTTAAAATCCCACAAATAAAACACAGAATTAAACTGTAGTGAATTTATATCAAAATAAAGGTTCTGTTAGGTTCTCAAAGGATTGATTATTTCCCAATTAATCAAATCAGAAGAATTGATTAACTTTTGAAACTAAAATACTGATTTACAACTAATATAAAAACTTGAGAGTTTAATTATCAAAGTGACTTTAAAATAGTTTTTGTTTTAATGTAGTTTTCAGCGGAATAAAAATAACTTTGAAAATAAATAAGAACATCAGGTTTAACCAAGAGGTTCAGTCTCAAGCTGAGACTTAGTCCTCTCAAAACATTATATAAAAGTGATCCACACCCTGGATCGGGGAATAAAATAGTATGCAACTGTCCAGGTCCAAGACCTCTACCACTATTATCCGTGGGAACAAAAACAGCAGCTCCAGCTGTCCAGGTCACACACGACCTCTACCACTATCCTAGTGGGAAATAAAAGATGCAAGAGTTTGAGTGAGGATTTACAGATCCTATAGTTAAATTATAGTAGACAATGTGTGTGTAAAATACAGCAGATAACACACACTTCTCAATATGTAAAAAGATAAATCACAGGAGCAAATATTTAGAGTTTATAATTGGCTCTAGTGATTGCAGTGCAGCTCTGGACTCCTTTTGATTGATCAGAATTGGTTCTGAGTCCTCTTCTGGTTTTTGGTCTGGAAAACAAAGTTTCGTCTGCTTCCTTGACTTCCAGGTGTAGAGACAGAGAAGATAGTAGTCGATGAAGTTCTTGTGTTATGTTCTTGTTCTCATCTCTTCACTAGTATGCAGTAATACATGAGTTCTTTGTGTAAGTTATTTCATCTCTTTTAACTCACACTAGGTTGCTCTTTTATCACACCTCGTGGTATGTATGTATCTATGTATTCGTCTATATATATCTCTCTTTGTAGTAGCGCATCCTTCCTTTATTTAAAGCACAATATCTGGAAAAAGATGATTTACTTTTTGCAGGTACGAGGTACGGTTCCCTGACAACGAACAACACACATTAAATAAATGTCAGTGTATTAAAATATAACTAATATGACCATTGGTTAGATTAAATAATAATAAATAAATTAAAGAAGTGTCTGGTTTTGTCTCTGGAACGGTAGCTTTGGATATCGGTAGGTAGATGTCACGGTAGGGCTGAGTAACGGTAGCTTCTTATGTAACGGTTGGAGTTGAGTAACAGTAGCCTTTCTATCAGTAACATTTTTATATCGGTAGGCTTAATATATCGGTAACCTTCCTCATATCGGTAGACTTGCATATCGCTAACCTTCGAGTATCGGTAGGCTTTGATGTAACGGTAACCTTCTTATATCAGTAGCGGTAGCTCTGTCTTGTATCAGTATATCTATATCGGTAATTCTATCTTGTATCTACTGCTGTAGGTCTGTCTTGTATCGGTATACTTAGATATATCGGTAAACTTCATTTGATAACAGTATCTTCAACATATCGGTGGACTTGTGTGTATCGGTAGCTCTGTTCTGTAACGGTGGACTTTAATGTAACGGTGACTAGTCTGTATCGATATCTCTCTCATAGCAGTAGACTCATCTGTATCGGTAGATCTATTTTGTTTAAGCATTCTATTTGCAGAATAGGTTAAGTCAAAGTGTACAAACATCCAGTAACCGAAAGATTAATCTTTAAACATAGAACAATAGAACAATACTTAAAGAAAACAAATAGCTTGATTCCCAAATAAGTATTTAACCATTTATCAACTAGGGATTAAAAAAATTCAAATAATCATAATTGGGATTATCAAAATATAATAAAGAAACTAGATTTCCATAGGGTTCAACATGACCTATTAACACCACCATGTAAATTTGGACTATTTATGAATCCATAATCATGGTGGATATGGGTTTTATTTAAAAAATTCAGCCTTCAATGAATAACATTTCATGTTTTAAAAATTAATATTCATTATTTAATAACATATTCATTATTTAGTTTTTTTATGTGATTCCACCACCCAATAGAGGAAGCACCCCCTATGCATGTCCCCATTACCTTTCATCCTTTTTGGTTCTCGTATTCATCGTGAATTAAAGAATACCTTCATTGGGGTTCTCAAATCATCTATATTTGAAGAGGTTACTTCATTCCTTAATAACACCTTCATTTAACCTGCTTTTTATCACATTTTAGTTCCTAGATGACCGTAAAATTTCTTATTATAACCTCAATTCCATTTTTTTAGTTTTAAACTGTAGATACTAGTGTAGTTGAGGGGATATTTTCATGATACCTCAAGTAAGTGGGTCTCCTTCATTCTTCTTGCAATTTTCATAGGGTTTCATTCAATGTGCTTAGGGATTCTTCATTAATCCCTGAGGATTCAAATATACATCCACAATGGTATTGGACCTATATTTTAAAATTTTGTTATATTGTTCCAATCCTTAATTTAGTCTTGATCTACCTTCCTTGAGGTGTGGCGGTGGTGCGATTGAGTTTTCTCACAAAGGATTCAAGGTATTTCATTAATTTGGTAGGTAATTCACTATTCATGAAATCTTTGTGACTATGATTTCTTTATGTATCATATTTAATGATTTATTTCATTTTATTATTGCGGAAAAAATTAGTTTTTGTTGTGTTTTTATTTCAAATGAATTTTAAATGCCAATTCATTTGAAATTGGCAGTTTTTCATGGAAATAAGTTATTGGTTTATTTGGGTCCTCTCTATAAATAATTCATTGAGTTTATTGAACTTTAATAGAAAATAAATTACGATTTTGAATTTTTATCCCCTTTTTTGGTGCTAAAAACCGGGTTTAATGATGTTTGTGGAACATGTGAACATTATGTGAAATGTTTGTGTTAAAATGGAGGTTTTACAAAGTTATCGTTTCATGATTCATAAGGATCTGTCCTAAAATTGATTTAGTGGTTTTATTGAAATATTTTAGGCTTACTTTTCTATTTTCGTAACATACAAGTGTGCACATTGTGAAAAATGTTGAGTTTTCAAGGCGTTTTTGGTGCGAACCAATGCGTGATTATGAGAAATTGTTTCACTAAAAATCAAAGTGTTTGGTTGTGTGTCTTAAATGGTTTAAAATAGGTATAGATACTGAAATTATTTTATGTGATCAGTAGTGTTGTTTCATATTTAATGTGGATTAATGTATCATTCTGAAATTCTTTGAGGACAAAGGGGGATGCTCGAGTACCTAGATGGGGCAGATTTGTACTCGTATAACTACTGAAAAGGATGGGTTTCGTCCCTATTTCACATAGAATTTGGAAAATGAAAACACTAAATAAACTCTGTGGATGATTATTGGGGACTACTATGTAATGTTATTGTTCCCTACTAGTGGCTTGTGTATGAGGAAATATTTTTCTATGGTTACTTTACACCGAGGTATGAGGCACATAAGGCTGGAATCAATCTAGTGCCTATGGGTGTTCCAGAATTTGAATTTCATTGGATATATGCTAATTACACTTGAATTAGGGATTTTTTGCAGTAAAATATAGTATATAACAATTCTATTAAAATTTGTTAAAATTCTGAATGTTTTAGCTTGAAATTATTTTTCAATTGAATGTTGCATTTCATGGAATATAACACTACTTTACTTTGCATGCTAAAAATTCTTTTTTTCACGTTGTATTGCATGAACTGTGAAATCATTGGGTGGTATTTTATTGGGATTAGGATCACACCCTACATACACAACATGGGTGTAAGTAGACTTTGATATGTTTGAATCGGGAAAAGATAAAGCCGGAGGTGATGGCGGTTCGGGCTATTTAACCCCTCCTGTGGTGTGATGTTGTGGAGAAGGCTCGGGGGTGACCACCCCTTGTCACGTGGAATCCATAGTGATTTATTGATGAATTTTTTAATTGTATTTGGACTTCTTGTACTGTATTAAAATCCATTATTTCAAAAATTGTTTTTTTAAGACTTTTTTGGATTGAAATTTCATATTTATATTAGGGATTGTTTTTTTATTTTATGATTTCATACATGGTTAAATCATTCCCAAACCTAATTTGTTGAAACCCGAGAACATTCCCTAGCCTGTGAAGATAGGGAATGACCATAGGGCCTTGCCACAGTCTGGGTTGGGTGCCAGTATTAGTGGAGACCAGATTTGGTTAGGGACAATGATGGTTGGAGAAAATATATTTGAATTCTTTTCACTGTAATCCCTCTTGTTTCATGACCTTCACCATCGTGTCCCACAATCTCCAGCTCGGTCCTTTCAACATGAGCACGGAACACCTCACCCTGATTTCATCGAGAGTCTACAAGAACCCAAACAAACACTTGATCTTGTTCAACCATTCCATAGCCTCATGAGTATCTTTTGAGCCCTTGAATAGTGGTGGATTCTAGTTAAATAATTCCTCTGAACAATTCTATAGACTATCACACTATGGTTATACAACAAGAGTGTGAATGGGAACTATTGGTGGTACATATCCCAGACCATGGGGAGTACACACAATCACCTCAATGAATGTTGTGGACTACAAGAGGATTTTCTCACTTAGGTTCAACATCAACTTCCTTTTGGATCTAAATTTCTAGTTCTCTCAAAGGCATGATGCTGCACAACGTCAGAAGACATCAAGGATTATATAATATTGACACTCAAACAAAGTAACAGGGGAAAATTAACCCCAATAGTTGTACCATATGATTTGGAAATCAATCTATCCAAATAAAAATAACTGAAAAGACTAGAGCTAATCCTCAAGAAAACATTCCCAAACTAGCCAAGGTAACAAAAGGATAATTATGATGAGGTCTGAACAAGAACAAAATCCAATATACAACCTACATCCCGACAAGAATACACAAATGATTACTAAATTCATGGTCAACAACTCAACCTCCTTTGATACCACTTTCTCACGAACCAGCCCAGGCACTTGGGAAACCCGGTAATTGATCTATACCTTACATGACCCGAAGAGCATTCCTCATCCCATAGATTGGTGACTAGCACATGACATCATAAAAAATGAAATTGGGAATTATTTTACCACTAACATTTCTGAAGAATATTTAAAAGGAAGTATTCTTAAGAAAAAATCCATTGTGTGTAGTGTACTAGAAGTCAAAAAGTTGTAAAACAGACATAAATACTACTAAAAAGGGCCAACAAATTGAAAAAACATCCCAATTACATGTGGAAAATACAATCCAAGTCCTCAAATAAATATATATAATCACAAAAAAGTTTTGCTTTACCATTGCATGAACCTTGAAGGAGGTAATATACAAACTCCTGAAGGCATAGGTATGGTGTGAGGTAAAATCCCATTAGGGTTTCACCAAGGATTCCATAATAGATTCCAAGAATAAAATGAGATAATAATGAACATTTTATTCTAAAATAAAAATGTTTGGAATTCTAATAGAGTTTTAAACATATCATTATTTAAATTTCAAAAAAGGGAATAAATTTCACATGATTTAAATTATTTAAACCAATTATTAAATAATTAAATTTATATATAAAAGATTATATAAATTAGAATTCATGTAAAATAGTTCACAAAACATTGGAACACATTTATATCTCATATATAAATCATAGAGAAACATGCCATCTTCCATGTGGTATGATTTCTCTAGGTTATGGGATCCTCACACTCTCATGTGATAAAATTTGAAATGTGTACAAACGTACCTTGGAACTGGAAAGAGAGAAGTCATCCAGGTCCAATTGGGGAATAATATGAGCTATAAAGTATGTATTTAGTGTTTTAATGTTTCAATTTAGTACTAGGTAATTCATATCCTAGTATGGTTGTTTCAAATAGCTCAATTACTATCTAGGCATACATGTGGTCAAATACAGATCAATGATGGGAAATTTATTTTAATACTGCTTAAAATAAAATTATATCTAAATCTCCCATTTCAAAAATCTCAATTTTCCTTCTTAAAACAAAATGGATTTTTAATCAAACATGTTTTTATAAGAGATAAGACCAAAATGTTTCTATGAAAAACCGTTTTTATGTCATCACTTTCACAAATAGGAATTTGAAATCAATTCGAATATCTAATTTTAAAATCCAATTTCCACAATTAAATTCAAAAATTTAATTGAAATAATCTCCATCATTTTGACAATATTAATTCAACAATTTAAATATCGTCAATTGTCCATCAATTTTCATGATCACTCCCTAATTCAATGGAATTGGTGGTTTCCCCAATTTCAAGCCAAAATTTAATTTCCAAAACCACAATTCATTGGAATTGGTTTTTTAAATAAATTGATTGAATGATATATCATTTATAATAGTAAAAGAATTTAAATCAACAACCAATATGTTTGAAATTAATAAAAATTTTGCATCAAGGCGGTAGAACCTCTATTTCTCATGGAAACACAAGGCTCGCAATGGGACCCGTCAACAAGAACATTGATTGTGAGGATCTAGGAACTCAAATGAGAGACAAGATTCAACCACATGGGGCATATGTTCATTAGTACCAAGATGATCTACCAAACCAAAATGAGAGAAAGAGAAAGGGAAGTAGATATTGAGAAAATACTTTCCAATAAAGTTACACTGCAATCGCATCCATTACCGATTGATGAATGAAACGAACTGGAAGTGTTTTAGGACTCTAAAAAAACATAGAGAAAGATATCGGGTCTAGAGAAATGGAATATGGAAATGAGATATCAAAATTTTAGCTACGTATCCTATTTAAAATCAACAGTCAAGACATTACACGACTTGTAACCCAATTACACATTGTGTAATTAAAAATTATCAAAATTTCTGAAAACTCATAGCCTTTTGTTAAAAATGGATTTATAATTGTTTTAGAACATACATGACATGTATTTACATTATAAAATGTGTAAATCCATAGCAGGGTGCAGGCCCGATTGGGTTTACCCTGAAAATCCATCAAATATTTGACTTCACCATTATATGTATTCCACTAATTCCTTCTTGGCCCAACCAAGATAAAGAAAAAGAAATACCATGATAATATTTAAAACATGCTTGTTAGAAGAGTTTAGGGAAGTTACAAATATATATATATATATATATATATTAACATATAAAAATATATTAATTACAAATTTAAAATTATTTAAAAGATGAATAATTATTTATAATTATAACTATAAATAAATATTTATTTAATTATAATTCAAAAATAAAAAGGAAATATATTTATTATACTTATAATTATGTATAATAATTATATTTATTATATATTTATAATATTCAAATATATATATATATTTATAAATATAATTATAAATAAAAATATTTATTATTATCAATATCTAATTATATATATATATTTATTTATTTATTAATATATAAATATATATTTTTAAAATTATAATAAATATATTTATTTTAAAATTAATATTATATATATATAATTATAATTATAAAAAAATTAGATATAATTAAAAATTAATAATTATAAATACAGTAAATAGATTTACGGTAATTTTATAAGTATTTATTTGAATGTAATATGTTTATTGGTATAACTTGAGTGAATCATACCTAGTAATTTTAGATCATAAAAAATGAGACTCCATATATATCGAAAGCATGTATAATAAGGGTGTTAATGCAGGAATGAAGATTCACGAGTCATGAATTTATAAATATGAATGTGTCATCATAATATAGGTAACCCTAACATTTGGAACATAAGAATCCACAATCATGTTAATAAACAAACTTATGATCATATAGAATTAATTATACTCGCTCATCAATATATAAACAAAAATAACATCAATGTTATATATATATATATTGTATTGACCGAATTTATTAGAGTCATATATTTATCTATATATATATTAAATATTTATTAATAATTATAATCATAAATAAACATTTTTAATAAGTATTTATATAGAATTATTAATATATAAATATAAATATATTTAATATATTTTTTATTTTAAAATTAATAATAATTATATTATTATTAATATATATATTAATTTATAATATTATAGATATTTTTATTAAAATTATATATATTAGATTTATTAAATATATATTTATTATAATATCATATTTATATTAACTATAAAAACGCGTTTTTTTATTATTGTATATTAATAAATAATATTTTTGATTATAAATATTATTATATTGGAATTATTATAAAATTATTAATATATCATATTTATATTAATTATAAACATTTTATGCTTACGACTAAAAAAAACCAGGTGATTCATTTTCCTCTATCGTAGTGGCATGGAATCCCCTCCTTTATTAATGGCCTCCACCATATCTCAGAAGTAAAATTCAAGGTACAGGTCAACAATGCCTCTTCTCAATGCAAGCATAAAATTTCCATTCCAATGTAAGCTAGAGACGATTGATCTTCTTCATCAACAAACTATTTCTTTAGGCTCAGGTTATTTGTCTTTGTGTGCTCGGTCAACATAACATTATATATATTGATGATGACCATGACTTTTTTTATCATTTCTCATAGGTTCGGTCATTTATTTTTCTCATATACGGTTTCATCAGACCACACAACATTGAAGAGATCAAATGGGATCTCAGTCGTCGCACTGGTCGATTGCAGAAACTCCCAAAATATTTTGTTGAATGAGATTGAATCTTATTATAAAATGAAATATTTTAATATATATTAAAAGGATTAAATATCCTTGATTCAATCAAACAAATAGAAATAAATATTGATGATTACCAAAAATAAATCATTCTTCATTAAAGAATGAGGAAAAATAATGATCAAAAATTGTTTTCTTATTTTAACAAAATATTCAGATATGAACTAAATATTTAGATTTTAAACAATTTTATAGAAAAATCATGAAAATAATTTATTTAACGAAAAACATGATTTTTGTAATTAAAATATATTTAAATTAGAAAAAAATTGGATCATTGTGGAATTAAAATCCACGTCAAAGTCCCCCACAATATGTTTATTCTTATTCTCAAACAATCAAAGTGTCAAATTCAATGAAAGGAAATTATTATTATGTTTGAGAAACAATATGACCACTAAAATTTATTTTTGAAACTACATCCCCCATGAATATTCATGAAGAAATGAATGATTTTACCAATAATTAATTAGATATTTTTTCTACATAATATAATTCCCATTTTATACAAATGAATAACAAGGACATTTTGAATACAGATTATTTTCACTCTAAATTTCATTATATTTAATGATCAAACGTCTCTATATATATAATGGAATAAACTCACATAATTATCCACTAAATAATTAAATATATTTTAGATTAGAAAATATAATAATTAATATGGATGTATAAATAACTCACCAAAATCATAATGAATAAACAAATGATTTCATCCGAGAATAATTTTTTCATTTCAATAATATTTTGAATGAATATTTTATGAATCTGAATCCAAGTTATATAATTAAAGGGAAATGATAAATTTATAACATTCTTGCAATCCTTTACCAATGTAAAATGCTTCCCCAGATGAAATTTAAATATTATTTTGGTCATCTAAATTGATGGATTTTTACAGTTTTCTTCTCCAAAATGTGTGAATTCATCATTCAAACATAATTAAAATTTAAATAAACTGAAATTGATTAATTAAAATGGGATAAACTATCAAATTTTAAAAATAAGAGTTTACAATTGGTTCACATTGTTGTAATGTTTAGCGCATTAAAAGACCATTCCCCCTGTACTAAAATTGAACACTATATTCAATATTATATTCAGGGTGGAGAAACATGTAAATAAATTCAAAATAGAAGTCATAATTTAATATATTATTATTATGTAAAAAGGGTTATAAGAAAACTCTATGTATTTTCCTAAAAAACGCAAATAATTAACAACTCAACAAATGAAAAAATATTTCCTACCAATTACCACTTCACAAATTTAGCTTAAATGTAAAATTATTACACTAGTACATATTTAAGGATGTGTGAAAAATGATTTCCTGAAAATTGAATAACAGTTTTCCTAATATGGCACAAATAGTTAATAAGAAATCACAATAATTAAAATAATTATAATATTTCATTATTAAATTTTGTATGAAAAGACTCTTCCATATCAATTTTTCTAATCAATTTAAATACTAGGTAGAATAATGAATAAATTGATTTTATATTGATGGAAATACACTGAATTTCAAAGTAAGTATAACCCTAAACATGTAACTTATAACCACTTTTAATTCACTTAAATAATTTGGTTTCTTCACATTAACAAATACCCTCTAGTTTTTCACATTCAAGATTCTAAATATGAATATAAATTAACATTACATTCCATAAATTCAAACTCATGTAATTTGTAACCATATTTTACAAAACAAGGGGGGTGTTAATCCATGTATCATCAATATATAACTTTAGTTCCTACTCCAAATGATGGAAATCAACCCCTAGAATATTCCTTATGATGAAAAAAGAATTCAATCGATTGTAGAAATCCTTTCAATGGTGTGAAATCAACTACAGTCCACTTTATTTTCTATAAGAAAAATAAAATATATTTTTACTTGTTTATGGAAATATAAAAACAAGAGAAAAAAAATTCAATGTATATAAAAAATGAAGATAAATCATGGGTAAACCCCCCTAATATGTAACATATTTTATAATGTCTGTAGAAGAACAACCAATTATCTATCCCCAATAATTCAGTGTGTGAGGATTATATGGTAAGATACACCATATATTATCTTTCCAACAATTAGTAACTTCAATTATTCGATGATGTCCCATTTGAAACAATTAACTATATACATACCCCTCATATTGAGTTACAAAATATCATTTTGTGGATAGAAGAATATTATTTGGGGACATTTTCCTATATTTCTAGGTGGTGATGATTCCACTAGATCTTATGTAATTTTTGGGAAATCCTCATTAGATATAAAAAATATTTCTTTGCTTTAAATAGTACATACTTATCATCAATATCCATCTCCAAAATAACTTCTAAATATACATTCTCGAGTTCTAGCTCCAAATCCACTATTTATTCTATATTCATTATTCATTCTTCCATAATCATTTAAAAATCATCTCTTTTATTTGAATAGAGTGATGTTTCTATATTATAGAAATAATGGGATTGAGGTAAAACCATATATTAAAAAATATCTAAACAATAAATTTATAAAAATATCGGAACCCCCAGATGAAAATCAATTGGAAACTGTTGTTCTTCTTCAAATACCATGGGAAAATAAATCACTCCCGGATGTTAATTCCCATTATATTTAGCCCTAACATCTTTGATGTAATCTATAAAACATGAAATGATAACCTCTCATATATTTGACAATGAGAAAAAATATGAAAACTCATTTTGTTCTGTGAATATAACTTCCAAGACTAATGGATTTAAACCTTCATTAAGGTCTTATATGACTTATTGAAATTCATTTTCATATAATTTTTTTTGTTAATTCATTAGTGGTATAGAAAAATATCTAATAGTATCATCTATGGGTGAGACAAAATGCATTTTGTTGTTATTGATTCTATTTAGTTTATTTAAAAAATAATTTTTTAATTATATATATATATATATATTCTTTAAAACTCCTTATAAGACTACAAAAATGTATCTAATTAAGGAATAGGTTTTTGGTCTTTGATTTTATCCTCATATTATATAATTTTATTATCCTAACTAATAATTTGATTTAACCCTAGGGTTGTATCCCAATGATGTTGCACTTAAGTAGTTTCTTTGTCATGGTTATTATTCATTTTTTATATTAATTTTATGTTATTTTTAAGTTGATTTTTATGAATATTAAAGAATATTTTAAAATTTTCTAATCTAAAACGATATTGTAATAGTTTACCGAACACAATAGATGTGTGTGAAATATGGGAACAAAATATCAAAAAAAACCATGGCCATCTATAGTGATTCAATTATTTCATATATCCTTCATCATTTTCATTGAATTTCAATCCAATTAATCCCTTCAACACATTGTTCAAGATCATGAATCATGGACCTCATTATTGTTGAAAAGTCATGGCTGAAAATATAGATCTTAGTTATCAGTCTCCATTCATTATGAGTTAGTCAAAGAACATAACATACATTGAGCCCCAAGATGAAATTGATCTCTCATTTTACTCATAATTCATGACCTCTAATTGAGATATTTATTCAATTAGATTAATTCTCACAATTGGAACCAAACTAAGTTAAATATATGTACTTGATGAATAATCTAGTCTGATCAGTATTGAATCGAAAAAATAATGAAAGAAAGAAAAAACATAAATATATAAGAATAAATCATATAAGATTAATCAATATTGAATGATTTTAATTCAATAGTGAAATTAGAGTTTTAATGAAGAAAATGAATCTATAAAAAACTCACTAGTCAGAATCAAAAGGTACACCTACTAAAATACTAATCCTCTCATGTACAAAGAATGTGTAAGGCATTCAATCTCAATATCCATTTCCTTCAAAATGGTTAGAAATATTTCTTCATTGAGCTCTCTCAAATATATCTTGGTTCTACTCTCCATCACACTTCTCTGAAAAAGGTGTAATTTCTTTTCTATACTCTTATATTCACAATTTTTTTAATTTTTAACTTTTCTAGACATTCTAATTGTTAAAAGAATCATTTCCATTGATAAACTTATACGAAACTCACATTATTGTTTCATTGGAGATATTTTTTTTAAATTTTTATCATAACTAATGAAATATTAGAAAAGGTTCTCAAACTACACTATTAACCAAAAATCCCCACCCCAAAATTAGAAATCTATAATCTTATTCACCAATTCACTAGATGCCAAATAACATGAAAAAAATAACCCAGTTCTCTTACAACAGCAAAACACCAACAACCAACCACCATCCATCTCCTGACATGAAAAAATATTCGAAGTTGAACTCAATGGGAATCACTGGGAAGTACTTGTGTATACAACACAACCAATGGTAGAATTATTGATCCAATTTGAGACTGAGAACCATAAATATTAACATTGGATCTTATTCCAATGAAGAGTGGACTATTACCATAGACCAAATTTAATGAATCAACATTCTCATCATCCTGAATTGGAAATGAAAAAACTATGATAGTCTGAACTAGTCAGTGTTATCTTCAGGAATGATCCGCATTGACGATTTTTCAAAATTACAATCATCATCAACCCTCGTCAATGAATAAATTGGTTCCCCTACATTCATAGCTTCTACTAAATTAATAAAAGAAAATCCCTATTTAGGTGGACACTAAAACCTCTAAATTCTAAATGAAATCGACATTCATTCCTAAGTAAGATCTGAGGGATCTTCTTCATCTACTCGATATTTCATCTGGATTTATTGTTATGGCTTAACAATATTTTTCAGATATAGTTTGATATTATCAATAGGAAACAAGGTCTTTAGTGTGATCATTTACATTGGGTTCCATTGAGCATCATTATTAGATTTTGTTTTGTCATACCATATAGCAATGAATTCAACCACGATAGTGATGAGTTTGAAAGAGATCCCAGTCATCGGCACTAGTAAAATCAACTATAACCCAAAATATTTAGTTGAATGAGCTCCAAGTATCCTAAATAAATATAGTTAGGGTCTTCATTCACATTTGTAGAGATCAATGTTGATTGGTGGTGGAACAAATCATGTTAAACAGTGTATTGTGTCAACTATGATGGCTTTGGTTGGCTCATCAACATTTTATCCTTATGGACGTGATTGGATTAGATTTCAAAAAAATACCAATGATTATCTAACATGATTTAAAATATAATATTTTCCACAAAACATTTATATATCTGAATTCTGATATAATAAAATTAGTACAAGAGATGCTAAAATATCTGAATATGTGGTTAGCCCAAGGATAATTATCATTATGATTAAACAAAAATTTAGCTATGTAAAGTAGTTTAGGAACCTGTGTATGTGGGAAGCACAGTACAAAAATAGATATGTGAAAACTCTAGAAAAAAGCGTTAAAAACCATAATTATTTATCCAATTAAATCTTTTTATTTGATGTTCTTTTAATTTATTAATTTATTAACTAAACCGACAATGAAATGATTTTTTTTTTAATTTTAAATTTTCCTTACAAATTATTAAATTAGTTATTTCATTTGATATAAAATATAACTAAACTCTAATAAAATAACTATTTAAAACCAAAAGAGAAGGGAAAAAAGAAAATTTAGATAACATCAAAGCTACAAAGAAAAAATTCATCAGAATTTGAAACCATGTGGATTATAAATTAAATTTAATTGAAAAAAATATAAATTAGTTATATTCAATAATCAAATAAATGATATAATATATTAACTAAAAAAATTATAAACAAATAAATAAAATATTACATTTAATGGAAACAATAAAGTGAAATAAATTAATAAAACAATAAAATATTAATCTTATGAGATTAAAAAATAATAATTCAAGGATAAAAATATAATTTATTAGACATTAGTCAATCTAAAAGACAAAAATTAAACAATTATAAATATATTTTAACATAATATTATGAGATTTAATAATTTTAAAAGAAATTACCAAAAATATTTTATCTAATTATAAACATAATTTTTTAATATGAAATGCGATAAAATTATAGAAAATATGGGTCCAGATATTAGAATAACAAACCACACCAATCACATAAGGAAACTACCATCATTTTATTATATTAATTTGAAAATTATATTACAGAATAAATATATCCATTTGAATTTAAAATATTATAATTGGTTATAAAAGAAAATATGATAACAACAATATGAAATTTTTGATATGCTCGATCCATCAGAGAATATTCCCTTACAAATAGCACTATAGATTTGAAAAAAAAATTTAATATAATATTCATCTTGAAGATGAAATTATATATAACAATGATATAAAATATAATTTACTGAACAATGAATGAAATTTATGGTATTTATATAATTTTGAAACACATATGATTATTATAAATATGACCGTTGGAACAGTAACTTGATTGTGGGAATAATAACCAGACCATTAAAAATAATAACCTAACCATTAGTATAGTAAACATCAGAATGGAAATGAAAATAATATTTTATTATATTTTAAAATGAAAATATGATATATTTATATATGTTTCAAAAATAATAAAATAATTGTTTTTATTTTTGTACAAAATATTTTTTTGTTTTCAATTTTTAATATATATAAAAATTCCAAATAAAATCATAAAATAGTTTGTAAATTAATAGTACCCTATATTATAATGATAATATATCTTTATGATACTATAATAAATTTTTTTATGTGTCAATAAAATCGATAACAATATCACATTTTGAATTTTTCAAATAAATAATCTTATTAAAAATTTAATTTATCATATATAAAAATTTATTTTTAGAAGATGGACTTAATATTTGGAATATAATAATAAAAAAATGGTTAGGGTGAATTTTTTATATTTTTATAAAATAGTTTATTTTACTGAATACTAAAATACTGCAGAATACACTAATTTTCTTAATAATAAAAATTAATGAAATAATTTTCCACATATGATATTAGTGTCCATTTGATCAACATAAAATGAATTAATTACTATATATTGTCAAAAGAATCAACAATTTTTATATTATTGTTTTAAAATATCCATTTAATGAATATAGAATCTAAACATTCTTGTCCCCTCCACTTATAAATACCACCGTCAACACCTCTGATCATCACACCATCAAATTCATGGAGCTTACCCAAACTCTACAAAACACTATATTTATCTATATCTCTAAGTCCATATAACCCTTGGTCGAACTAAAATACCAATCCATGGTTTCTTAAGGTTAATCTTAAGAGGACAGAGTTAAAGGAATATGTAAATTCTCAACTAAACCCCTTCAAGTTTATTCTTCATCTACCACACTATATATTTTATGTACACGTATAAATATTTACAAAAGTATCTTAAATGTAATTATATATTATTATTATGGTGAAATATATATCTTCTACCCTGCCTTCAATTTACACTAAAATGAAACCACTGTTCACAATATGGTTGGTTCATCACCCCCACGAACAACATACATCGATTTTCATCATCGTATTCAAGGAAGTTTATGAACAAATTATTGTTGAAAAAAGTTTAGGATAATAAGTATATTATAACATATTTCATAATTCTACAATTTATTAATAATATTTTTTTAAATAAAATTGCATCTAGTTTTGATGGTCAGTAAAACTGCCCAAATAAAATAACCGCATACAGATAACTTCTATAATAAATATAACATATGCATACTAGAATACAAATGGATATTTTATACCATTTAAAAATTTGGAATAAATGAACATTATTTTATTTCACTTCTATAGATATGGGCTCATTTGAAAAGGACTTCAATAATTGTCCACAAGTTATTCTTCCACGGAACAATGAATTAAATACCCATCGAACAACAAAAGTAGACATTATATTTAATTACAGGGGTAGTAAATGAATATATTATTATTGTATTGTATAAAATATAAACGTAAAAGGTTTTGGGCTATGTATTTGATGAATATAATTTTATTATACAGAACATTATGTGCAAGGGAATACTGATTCTAGGGCACAATGTAAGGGATATCAATGAACCAAATGATTTTCCATAGGTTTTGATTTATCTCCCTTTACATCATTTTCTCTTTCAATTAATCTTATATAATTCTTATATTGTCTAAATATTTTTCTTAGATATATGAACTTAGTATAATTCACTCTAACTTGTTGCGGATATACATGTTTTAAAGGATCTCCTCACAATTTCATTCATTATACAACCCTTATTAAAAGGATCATCTATGTTTCTTATACCATTTCATGTACCACTCCATAAAATTTTTTAAGCCATCAATATTTTAAAAAAATTATCATTTTATTATGGAATCCCTTTTATAGAATATTTTTTACATTTGGAAATCAATACATAATTTCCCTTCTTTAATTAACCTTTCCCATTTCTCGAAAACCCTGCTTAATTGGTATATTTATGAAGATACATATCCACTCATTTTCTATTATTCACTTTCTTTGGAAATAATTTTTATGATCAATGATTTTTTTACTTGTTAATGTCCTATAATGTATTAATCCCATATTTTAGGGAACCCATTAGGATACACCATCTGGTAATTATATAAGACATGATTATTCAACACATTTAATTACATGGGGAATTCATAGGTATCTAAACTACATATGATTTACATTTATGGAACACATAAGAATGTATATGTTATAATGGGTGCACACATTTCTAAATCCATTACCATGGGTATTGATAATGTCTCATGATATCCTATATATGGGATTAGGGAGTAAACCTAATCCTTGACGAGACTTTTTCCAGCGCATGATGTTTCCAAAGGGGTTAGGATTGACTTCTGCTCATGCCATGTTTTATCTAGCTTGCACATTCATATGTTTCCATGGACATATAATTCCATGTTCTTTATTTCATTCTCACATTTTCTTAACCACTATCCTTGTCTTTATTATATCATCTTATTACTTTTGACTCATATTATATGCTTCGTTATCATGTTTATTTCCTTATAGGGATTTACAGCTCGTTCCATTTTTTATATACTATCTAGGTTATCATATGTAGTTTTTGGAGATCAAAATAATTATAAAGGTCATTATATATAATGTAATTATTATATTTTCTTTTGTTCTCATTTTTATGTGTTGTTAAACAATTAGTCCAAATATACTAGGACTCTCGAACTTTGGGAGGTATTTTTTCGATATATATATTAAATATTATTTAAAAATATGTGTAAAACTCGTGGGTAAATATATTTTATATCCAATAATGATGAAGCTGTATTAGGGGATTAGTAGATGAATAGATTAGTACAAAACCCTAGGGATAAATTCAAGTATACAAAATAATCATAATATTTTGGTAATGTATAGAGTGATTGGTTTCTATGAAATTACATCTCTTCTAGATACTATAAGTGGATTTGGATTTGGCACTGATGTAACAAGGGGTATTAACCCTATATGGTATTATTGGGTATTTAATAAACCAGAACCAAGTTCATGATAAAGAGGCCTTATTGTACACCTGGTTTGACAGTACAAAGAAATAGTCATTTCAAAATTCAAAAACTCCTTACAAGAAATTACAATGGAATTGGATATATTTCTATGTTATAAAACCTAATAGAAAATTTTTGATGGATAACCTAAATTTAATCCTAGTGAATAATAAGTTTGAATATTAAATTCATTCATAATGTTTTCCTTCTAATAATATATTTTCCCACTAATATGAGTTTTTAGTTTTTTAATTGATATCCCTAACATTCCTTTATTTTTTGTTTTAGTGAGATATAGGAAGAATCAATCCAACAAACAATGTGATAGTACAAGTGATAACTTCCCTAATAAGATACCTAACTGAATGGGAGTGGGGAATAATAAATTCATGGCAGTAATGGATTAACTAGCAAAAGTTTTAGATATTAACATCAATTGTGTAAAACACCATCTTTATTCAAATAAAGTGTTGGCTGAGGGTGAATACATTATGAGAGAAATGAATCATAACCATAGTGTATATTATAATACCCTCATCATATAATAAGGTATTAACTCAATTTAAAAGATAGAAATTGTCCTATATTGCTTTGAATAAGATAAATTCCAATTGATTGTTTACACCTAGTAGGGGAAGCGAATCAGTTGTGGAAACTAATCAGGAATATGTTGTCTATAGTGTAAATTGATTCCACAAAATGAGAAGGATTAAAAAAAATTCAGTAAAATTGTTCCTTTGACTCTACATCTTATAATTGAGATGGAGTTCCTATGACTATATAAAAATGAATATGATTCAATCAGTGTTTATAAAGAAACATTTACAAGCCTCTCATGGCATGCCTTCGATTTTTTCAACAACATAGAAACTAAGGTTGACCGCTTATTTAGTTGATTAAATATGTATCATTAAAAGAGTTAGAAATTAATGATTATAAAATCTTTTAAGATTATATTTTTTTCCCTTGATGATGACATAGATATTAGTGACTCTCCTTAGTCTTGAGAGGATGTAATTAAAAATAATAAAATAGATTTTAATTTTGAGGATTAATGTATAAATCCCATGGAGGAATGAAAACCCGACTTCCCACAACTCAAATGTGTGTGAATAAGCATCAAAGAAACTATCTTAAAAGTACTGGGATATTAATCCAATATATGAAATATGGGAATCTGGTTAATCTATTTTGAAATGTGATGAAAAATCCCACTAATGTGATGAAAGAAAATATTTTCCTGATAAAAAATCAGCATATAGTATGGTGTTTTAACTACATAGAACAATGAAATTATGAAATACAATACCCTTTTCCATGGGTCATGAGAGATAATAAAAAACTATAAAATCCATAGACTATAGATGAATTAAGTGAATATGATATACCTAATGCTGAGATTTCATGTGAAAAATCTGTGGTGAATGGTATGATTGTTATTTAATGAAGAACAAAGAAATAAAAATATGATTACGGTTTAATACTTACTTATATATCTTGAATATTAGAAGAACTACTCAAAAATCCCACCAAAGCTTTTATGTTATGTTATTCAAGGGATATGAAAATTGGGAAATTATTGCAACCCCAGTATATAACTCATCACTAGACAATATTTATGGACTGAATCCCTCAATTAATATTTTCAAATTAATTTCAGTGAAATTTGTTGTTATATTAGGGATGGAATATATATCCATATATAAAAACAACATCATATGTCTTGAAAGGGAGATAAATTATCACATCCCATATTATGATCTGATTTTTTAGATGTGTTAGGAGGAGGAGAAATAATTATTGGAATATTTTTGTGATGAATGGATACTATTTCCTTATTATGGAGATTGTCATTGTAGAAATAATTTAGTTAAAAAGGGAATCATGTTTGAAGACATTCCCATAGTGAGGGATTATATTTATCTATCTCACGAAGAGTTTCCAAGTCTTCCCCATGACATAAAGGTTGAGTTATCAATTGAAATAATAATTGGATCTCTACACATATCCAATAATCCTTATATAATGACCACCATAGTGTTTAAAAACTGTGGAAGTGGTTACTAGAAAATCTATAATACGAGTTTTTATTGATAAGTGATTTATCATGGGAGACATCTTTTTTCATATTGAAGATCAAGGATGTTTCAATGCACATATGCATTGATTATCATGGAATCAATAATAACATGTCAAATAATAATTATCCCCTATTAAAAATTGATAAATTGTTCGATCAACTACATTGGGCATGATACATCTCAATGATGGGCCTTCTGTTAGGATATCACTAATTAAAGGTGAAGAATGAGGATATTCAAAAGACCAGATTACGAACATGTCATAGACACCATTTGTTCATATTGTTTTCCTTTAGTTCTTTAGAAATATTCATGGAAAAAATGAATAGATTTTTTAGGGATTACCATGAAAATAATTGGTAGTCTTTATAGATGATATTTTGATATACTATAATGGAAAGGAAGATCATGATGGTAATTTGAATAAAATTATAAAGTCATCGTAAATTGTATAATTATATGAAAATTATATTAACTCTTAGTTATATATGGTTAGGGTATCATTCATTGGCATGTTATCACCATAAAAAGAAATTTATATAGATCATTATAATGTAGTTGTAATTGAGGAGTGTCCTATCAAAGGATCTATAATATAAACCCATAGTTTCCATAGATTATCTCTATATTACTACAGATTTGTGAGAATTTTCTCATGATTTTAACACCTTCTAATCATCCCACCATAGAAAAGACTATAATTTTTCTATATAATTTAATGTGAATAGAGGATCAATTAGTTAAGAGGAAGCTTATCATTAGATAATTCATCATGCTACCATCAAGTGGGGAACATTTCATTGTATACATGTTTGATTTAATGTTGTTAATAGGATATGTATTCATGAAGAATTATTATGTAATTTCCTACATATCAAAAAGGTTGAAAGTTAATGAGAATTACTATCGAAAAAATGATCTAAAATTTGGTGAAGTAATCTTCATATTCAAAATATAATCACATTATCATTATGGGAACAATTTTGAAATATATACTTGTTATAAGTGCCTCAAATATATATTCATATAGAATGAGAAATTTTTTTCATCAAATATGGTTATATATGGTTCTTGACTATGATTATCCAATCCACTACCATCCGAGGTAGGTGAATAATGTTTTATATGATCTATGAAAAATAGATCATTTATATTTATCCATGATGTGAATTCAAAAATTTCAAATTTTTTTAGAAATAAAAATGATGTAAATGGAATTCATAAAAGAAGGGGTAACATCCTACCAAGCTCAAATTATAATTTAATCATCCATTATAGAGAAGATAAAGGTCTCTCAAAGAGATGATATAGATGATAAAAGAAATAATAAAAATTAAATCCTTAGAGTATAATATGAATAATATTTAGTTGTTTTTTTGGGTTCTTAACTACATGTACCATAGAATTATGAGATAATGAATGATCAGTTGAATGCTGGACATAACTAAACCTTCACCATCTACCAAAGGAACAAATAGATGTATTGAGGTATCAATGATCATTATTATTTGTACAATATAAATATAGAGATAAGAAAATATACATCAAAATTCCCAGTATGTCAGAAGTGAATGATGAATGTAAAACATCTATAGAGATTATAGAAACATTACCCATAGCTACGTTGAAATGGGTAAACATCCCCAAAGACATTTTCATATGTTTTCTAACATATACATATATATAAAATAATGTTATACGGGTTGATCTTTATCATCTTATGTAGTATTATTAATTAATTTTAATTTGAGAAGAATTCCCACTCACTAAAAATGCATATATATACCATATGGGTGTGGTGGAGCACCACTAATTATTATGTCTAATCAAGATTTTTGATTTACCACCCTATTCTGGAAGAGTCTCCAACTTTCTCTAAATACTGAGTTCAAATTATATATATCCTGTAACCTTCGAATTTATATATAATAAGAGTGAACTATCCAGAAACAGTAGGACAGTTTGAAATAAATCCAATGGTACTTCAATGGAGTATGTGACCAACATCTTCCTCAGTTTGAGTTTTTATACAATTAAAAATATCACTCAAAAATCCAAATGTATCCCAAGGAATCCCTTTAGGGTAATAGAGGAATAACACATACTTATTTGGATGATGCTGGTGAACACAAGCTACTAGGACATAAAAGGGATAATGAAATGGTAAGAAATATTAATACCATTAAAGGGGACATTAGTGTTTTTCAATGTTGATAAAAGTGGTATACTGAGAATTGTTGATGATATATGTAGTTTGATATGCAAGATAATGTATTCTTATACATATCTGTATGGAAGAGGGTCATTATATTTTGGATGAACGGAAATCATAATCTTACTTATATCATCCACATTGATATTATTGATTTCATTAGAGCTGTGGCATTTTGACAAGTACTCCAATTAACCATGTCTTATATATATGACATGTTCTACATATCCATCTTAAGGAAATACTATCCAAATCTATCACATGTATTGAACTAGAATGGTGTAAAACTAAAATATTATCTATCATAAGTGGTGAAAACAGTGAATATCATGAATCATAGAGATAATGTTCGGTTAAACAAGGAAAATAACCTAGTCAATGTACTATGTAATAAAACAAAAGTATAACTATAGATCATGTGAACTAGATGAAAAAATTAAATAAAAGTACTCTGACATGTTTTTAAATTTATACTTAAAATGAATTTCCAGGGATACAATTTTTTATTAGAGGATAATGTAATAACCATGAATTATATCAATGGAATTTCACTTATGATTATATAACTGTTTCATATTTATCAATATAATATTATATATAGCAATTGAAAAAATTATTTCAATATATAAAATGTTATTATATTATTGTGATCATTAAATTTAGAGATGAAATACAAACATAAGAGTTGAAAATATTATAATGGGATAAAAAAGAAAACAACATAACTATATTATAAATAATTTGATCTTCTCGATCCACCAAAAAATCTGAACTCATTAACATCACTATAGAAATGAAATAAAATAATATTAATAATGTATTTATCCTTAAAATGAAATTATATATAACATTGTGGGATAATAAAAGTTAAAGAATAACGAATAAAATATGAGGCATATATTGAATGTAGGAAACTCATATGGTCGTAACAAATCTGAATGTTGGAATAGTAATATGATAGTTGTAATAGTAATTTGAACATTAATAATAGTAACCTGATCATTAAAAAGTATCCTTAATAATGGGAGTGAAAAATATTATTCAATTTTCTTATAAAAAGTAAATATTTCATATTTATATCATTAAACATGTAATTAATTGACTTAAAATGACAAAATTAGTGTCTATAGTTTTGTAAAAAATAAATTTTTTTTAGTAACTATTTTTAAAAAAATCAGTATTTAACAGAATTATTCTTATTATAAAACTGGTTTATATAATATCAATAATAATTGTTATAATGATAATATATTTTTATTGGATTATAATTATTTTTTCAATGGGTTAAAAATCAATCATAATATTAAACTTAAAATTTTTCAAATAAATATGGTTTGAAATTAATAATTAAAACAATCATATATAGAAAAATATTTTCTTAAAATGGATTTTATTTTTAAATATAAAAAAAATGGTTGGGATAATTTTGTGGTAATTTTTTAGAATAGTTTAATTTTTATTGAATTGTAAAACACTATGAAATATGGTAATTAGAATTATAAGAAAAAAAAATGTATAAATGAGACATGGATGGTGTTAGTGACCATTGGAACAAAATAATATAAATTAATTACTATATATATTTAAAAATTAAACATTATTGTTATTTTTCAGACAAAATAATAAACAAAAAAAATTTAATATTAAAAAACACTCCAATCCACCTATAATTACTATGCCTCACCACAACCTCTCTTCACACATTAAAATCCTTTTAGATTACCCAATGTCTACCAAAATATCTATTCATATCTGTCCCTACATAACTAAAATAAATAAACTCACAAAAATACCAATACATAGTAATTTAAGGGGAATCCTTAGTTGGGATAATAAAGAAAAATTTAATTATCAACTAAACTTCACCCAATTGTTTTATTCTTCTACAAATCCCAAATGTTTTCCCTCCATCTAAAAATAGTAACATAAATATTATAAATATATTGGAATTTTTTTTAATGGTGGAATATAATTCTTCTTCCTGATCTTAAATTGATTAAAAATGAAAATATTGTTCATAATATTGTTGGTTCACCACCACTATGAACATCGTACTTAGTTTTTATGCACCTCAGTCAATGATTGTTATAAAAATATTATTATTATTAAAAAAATTGAAAATATGAATATTATAACATATTTCATTATTTGGAAATGTATTAATTACCTTTCAATTAAATACAACCAATCTAGTTTGTGATAGTTAGCAAAACCACATAATTGAACTAACCGTATAATGATAATGTTTATACTAAATGATTCATTCATATGTCAGAACACAAATGGATATTTGGGAAAATTTAAAAATCAATAAATATTTAAATAATATTTCATGTCACATTATTAGATGTATTTCCATTGTACAAGGGCTTCAATAATTATTCACAAGTGATCTGACCATAGAGCCATGAAACACTCACCCTCAAAAAATTGTTTTGAAACATTATATATCATTGAAATAATTTTATGTGGGAATAATATTATTATACTAGATCAAATATAGATCAAAGATGTTATAAATTAAGTTAATAATGATATTAAATTTTATTATATTGATTTTATTTCCATGTGCATAACTATTCTTGAACATATGGTAAAGGATCTCTCAAAACTAACATATTTTATTTCTATTATTATCTATTTCAATTTAATTTCCTTTGTTTATCAATGAATATTATTATTTTATATTCTATATATATTTCCCAAAAATATAAACCTAATTTAATTTAAGTTTATTTTATAGGTACATACATGTTTTAAAGGTTCCCTTCTCAATTTCATTAGTTATGTAAAGCTGATTAAGAGTTACTTTTATATTACTTACAACTTATCATGAATTTCTTGATAACATTACTTAAACCATAAATGATTTCTATACATGATAATATAATTATTGAAAACCATTATTCTCTAATTTCTATCCCTATGGAAATTAATATACTTTGACCCATTGTTAAGATTCTTTCCACTGTTCCCTAAAACCTTGCTTAATTGGGGAATTTCCAAAAATTATATATTCACAATCTTTCACATATTACATATTTTAGATATATTTTTTCATAATATATAATTATTTTTCCTCTATGAAAGATCAATAAAATTTTAGTCCCTTAATTATAGGAAAATTGTTATGTTACACAATCTATTTATTCTATTGGACCTGGTTTTGCAACCAATTAATTTCAATAAGTATTTATTATGTTTATAACTTATATATAATTTACATTTTTGGAAAACAACATGTACATGTTTTTATGGTTTTAATAGGCTAGTTATTCAATGCATTAAGTAATTTTAATTTCTAATGAGATAATATATATTGGATTTTGGAGTAAACCAAATCTATGATGGAACTGTGTCCACTTAGTGTTTTTTTAGTGGTTAATCATTACTTGTGTGTATGTCATTTTTTGATTCTTCGTCATTCCTATATCACCATTATCTTATTATTACATATTATCCATTTCGATCTCTATTAATTTTATTCATAACCCTTTCCTTTTTTGATATTCTGATATGCATTTTTTTTCAAATATACTAAACATTATTATATTGAAAATTCCCTTCTATATATTATAACAATGTATATTTTTTATGTATTACCTAGTATATCCCATGTTATTTTCAGAGATCAATGAATGAAAAGTTCTCATTAAAGAGAATAAAATAAGGATATTTTGTTTTTGTATCATTATGATCTTTTATGCACATAGTTTTCAAAATTACACTCCACCTCTCAATCATTAGGTTGTATTAATTTGATATTTATGTTAAAAATAAAATAATAATTTTTGTAAAAGACATGGTTACCAATACTAAGAACCCATGAGATGGGTTTTTTTTATTATATGACTTCCATAAGTATGTAAATACTGATCAAGGTGATTGGTGACACCATGACCAATAGGACATGCATTATCCATGGGATGTATCTTGCTATCTTTGTTATAATAAAATATCCCTTCAAAATGGATTTGAAAAAAGTAAGATTAAGATTAATAGAGTACTTGTTAACACATGAAATATTGATGGATTGTGTGATAATTTATATATTCATATTTTGATCAATACATTATGCTTTATTCACTTTATGAACATATTTTAAATTATAATTTTTGGATTCAAATGAAGGTTATTCTCGTACCATCCACGGGCATTGAAATGTGTTTATAAACATTATGTTCAGAGATCCTGCCAAAGGAAATAGTTCATTTAAAATCCTGTAGAGTTGGTGTTGGTATTTTTGGATGGTAATAATTTGGGTATATACTCTAGGTTCTTTGGGATTAATACAACTTATTTTATTTTATTTTAATTTCATTTGTACATTGATCCTCAATAGGCATGAATCCTTTTGGAAATTTTATGCCACATTTATGGAATATGGAAATGATTATACTATTTTTACTTATTGTTATATTGTTTAATTTTATTTTCATCTTTTTTTTCTAATTTGTATTTATTCAATGATAGAAACCTAACAATGAGGGTATAACCTCCCCATGTACGGTATAGGCCTACGTCACTAGTTGATAAACACTTTTATACATGGAGGTACACATGACGTTATATGGAATCCCCTCAGCCCGAACCAGGTGATTTGGCATGGGGCCTCACACAGATGATATTTTATATAGTATAATATTTTATCATATGAGTATAATTGCATATTAATTTAACTTCTAGAAAATGTATGATATGTTATTCTTCAAATAAATTAACTTTCATAGATTTTCTACAATAAATAAAAATCAGAATCTAAATGAACTATAATAAATTATACTATTAAAACATAGCCATAAAATTTGTTAAGTGAATGGGAATAAATAAATATTTTATATTGTGTATAATATTTTTAAATAAATAAAATAAGTTGATAAACAATACTAAAATTATTGTCAAGTCATTATATGAATTAAAAATACATTTATCCTCAAAGATGTTTTTTATTTATTTTTGATAGAAACTAATATAATTTATATTTTCAAATTTTAAAATAATTTTTTATAAAAATAATATTTCATTTTTTAAATCATCAAATAAAAATTTTCCTAGTTTCCATTTTGTAGAATTTTTTGAAAATTTTATTTTTTGATGAATGGAGAAAAATATGGTTATTTATAGAAAATTGTCTAAATATAATTATTTTAAAATATTATAATTTTTTAAATTGAATTTCGAATAAAATTAGTTCTATTAAATTATTAATAATCTAATTTGGTTTATTGGATTCAATGTTATGGTTGAATTTGGTTTAAAAAAATTCCTACATAAAAAACTTTTTTTAGTAAAAACTTTTTTTTTGCATTTTGTGTTTATGTTAAATTATTTTATAAAAATTCTAAAAAAATAATATTTGAAAATGGTAAATGAATTTTTAATATATATTTCCTCTTTTTTGTAATAGTTACAATTTATTTTTGGATAATATGAATAGTAACTATAGTAAAAAACACAGTAAATGTAATATGGGTTAGTTAAAGTAAAAACAAATGAGATGAGGCTTGAAATTACTTAATAAAATTGGTTTTATTTCATTATATAATTAAATATCATTTATAATTAAAAAACATATAAAAATATCATCTTTTTTTCTTTTTTCTTTTATTTTTACCATTATAAAATATATGTAAATTATATAATTAAAAATGAAATTTTATTAATTTTAATTTTTATGATATATTTTGAATAGAATAAAGAAATATGTATAGTTATAAAATATTATTTTAAATATAATATATTTTTCATCCAGTGAATTTTTTTAGTGGGGAGTTAATTACTATAATTGCTTATGCAACACCACGACATTGCTTGTGAAACTAATAAAAAATCATGTAATTTTTTTAAAACTATATAAGTAATTTTTTAATGAGTTATAGTGTCACAATACTTTTTTAGAAAAAATATAAAATATTATTTTCAATTTAAATGTTTATATTTGAATTAATTTTCTAAATTATTTTATTAAATTTGAATTAAATGAATTTTTCTAAAAAAATGATATTAATGACATTTAATAATAAATAATTTATTCAATAATTTATATCTCTAAATAAAATAAAATATTTTCTTACGTGAATGAGATATAGTTTAAAATAAGCACCGTGGTCTATTTATGGGGAACTTATATTTTTTTGTATACATTATTAACCCCTAAAAAGTAAAAAACATTTATAATGTGGTAATTCTCAAAAGATAAATGAGTGTTAAATTAATTAATAAAGGTGCAAACATAATATGAATAGTAAAAAAATTATGGGAGTTTTTAGACTCATATATATCCTATATAAATATTTATATCAGTTCTCATCTATTTTTACATGAAGATTAATTTATATTCATTTAATACATTAGGTAATTCCAAGTGTTCACCCTCGTTAAATTACTAAATGTATCATTTTATAAATAATTATTTACAATTGTGGAGATATAATTTTCAACCAAAACCTACACAATTTTCTTCAAAAATTTAATATACATGATTTAGAGGTGATGTTATTCTTAATAGATTATTCCAACGATCATTAAAAAAGATTGGAATGGAGGCCTCTATAGGAAGAATTATTCATATTACCTCATCTCATAAAATTTATTTATTACTATACCTCCTATAAAAATATAATATAAATTCCCTAATAATTAATCACTTATCTTAAATATGATTCTTCGTTATTGTGATGATTAAATAACTAGTATCAACCATCTTCTCATCTATGTGAAAATAACAAGGTTTCTTGTGAGTATGTGTTGACTACTACTTCCAAGAAGAGATGAATTATTTTTTACTCACTATTTACATGGATTATAATAAAGATAAATTTATTTAATATATATGATATATAATATATAATAATGAATCTATAATTGGGAATATTTTTTTCCTTTTTTCTTTCCATCCATTAAAAATTAAAAACATCGTTCATGTCTATGCATGCCCTACCATCTCAATAAATTATGTACTTATTTTTTCTATCTCTATATTTATCGATAACTATATATAAATATATATAATATGAAAACTATATCATGATTAATATTCTTTAGTCTATAGAACAATGTTCAAAATTCAATGATCGGAACAGCCAAACTAAAACTCTTTGGAAAACAGAGATAGTTAACACCATCAAATAATAATTTTATTAAGAAATTATTAATAAAGGGGGTTATAATTTTATTAGTGGATCATATATGATATTATAAGTATGTATATGAATTTATAATTTAATTATTACAAATTTAAATTTTTTAAAATTATGTTATATCACTATTAATAAAATTCCAACTCGATGTAAGGGTTTTATATTAAAATATCATTTTTTACATTGATCACTGATGATTATGTTTATGACCATGAAAATATATGATCTAACTCTCGATAATCTCTCGAATTTTCTTCGAATCTTTTTTCTTTTATAGATTAAAAATTTACCTATCATTTCCCTCACTTTATGTACTTAAGAGACTAAAATATATAATTTTGATAAAATGAAAAAAAATTACTATTTGGGTGGGATGGGATTTTTTTCCTACCATATCCATGTTTTATAAAAATTTCTAAAAAATGATTCTTCACTTCTCTAATGTTTATCTAAATTCCTATTCATGGATATTTTAATTTCATAATTTTTTAATATGAATATTCATATCATTGTATGAATGAGGTAATTTTGAAATTTTACTTAAATGTATATGTAATATTTATTTTAAAATATATTAAATAAATGGAATTTACCCACATCCTGACCTCTCTATTATTCAATGTTTACTTTATATGTTAACATGGTGGTTTTCAATGAAAATGTTTTCCATTATATTTTGATTTTTTTTATGTTTTGAAGAAGCTATTTCAAAATACTAGGTTTATTTTCCCCAAGACATATTCAACGTGGTATTTTATATAATTTATCATATGTGAGTATATACTAAGATGTTACATATGATTTATTGGGTATAAAATGTAATTTTTCCATCCTTGTTGTTACATTATAGCCCATGTTCCACATACCAGTTCCCCAAACTGGTTCATTATGGGACCTTAAGTGTGCCTCCTCTTATTCTAGAAGCTTCAAAATAGAGTGAGGGCCTAATTTGTATTGTGGGTAGACTATACCAATTTTATCAAAGAAAAAATAGTGAAAATAAATATAAAATGTAACAAATATATCACAATAATTAATAATTAACCAAAAAATAGATGAATAAAACCAAATAGGAACAATTACCATAAACCAATGCAGAAAATATCTCATGTAATAAAAGTGTGAATTGTCTTATTAATACCCAAAATAAAGATACACTAATAAATATAAATAGTTTTCTAATATCTAGTATGTTTCCTGTATGCATTATCCATTCAAATACCAACACATCCATCTAATATAGGGATCTTTCGCTTTTATAACATGAAATCTTGATGTCTATTTGAGTACCAATCAGGCTGCCTGAGTAGTGTGTGATTACAACTCATAAGTCCACCACCAATGATGTTAAATACAATATTTAGTCTATTACAGTGTATGTATTTGTATAAGTAATGTAGAAATTATACCCGTATAAGTGGCATGATCATACCATATAATTTATGATCAATTTATTTAGTTGAAGAATTACCTAGATGAAATTATTTATTCATTGATGAATTTGACAACAGATATACATTGGACGATCATTGAATTTTAGGAATCTATGTGGATTATTTTTAATAGTTGTCTAATCATGAAAAAAATATCTTTGAACATTTCTGTAGGAATCATTGGGTGCAAGGATGACATGTCATATTGATATCATCGTCCACCTTTGATCTCTGCGAGAAATACTTCGAATGTTTTTTCCTAGAACTCTCTTAACATGATAGTGGGCGGTGGAGAAGATTTATCCCCATTCATGGGATAATTCATCAAGGAGGGATCACTCTACAGCTTGAGATAATTCTCCATGACCATTGGGCATAGCAAAACCAAATAATTAGCTCTTAGAGAAAATAATATAATTGGGCAAATATGTCGCTAGGGTTAGATATAAATAATTACAAAGGTAAACATTATTATTTTATTAAACCCTATGAATCCCCACTTAAATTAATAATAACTTCATTTATATTTCATGACATGTGATTTAATTTCAAATTAAATAATTTTTTTTAATCAAATAATATTAAATATTTATAATTTCTCACCAGATCATTAAACTTAATCTTTCATTCCTGCACAATATTTATATGTACATAAATAAATACTACTTATTTATAAAATAAATCTATAATAATTATTAACCAATATATAAATAAATATTATATTCCCAAAATATAAAATAAATATTTCATAAATATTCTACTCAAATTATATTCTCTCAAATAAGAGGTGGTGAAATATATGGCATTTTCTAATCCTGAATAATTATAAAACCTTATACATAAATAATATATACTCATCTTGTTAAATGTTGGGGAAAATATCCACCAAGGAGTTCTATCAGTGTTTTTGGGTGTGATTGTGTCGGTTGACAAGTCCCGATGTGAATGAGTATGGTTCGCATGTGTCGATGAAAGTTGTTGTACCTCTCGTATCCCCTCGTGGTTTAATTTTCATGATCACAATCACTTTCATGTTTATCTAATTGTGTTTTAAGTGTTTTTGTTGATAGGAAATTGATTGCCAAAGGATTGGCCCAAGAAAGATGGAAAAAATGGACTGAATTGCAGTCCACCGGCCAACCGGTGTGATAGCACCGGCCAGCCGGTGGACCTGGCAGAGGATTTGCCCACTGCCAGGTTCCACCGGTCAGCCGGTGGCTCTGTCACCGGCCAGCCGGTGGCACCCATATGAATAGTGTGAGCTACTGTCTCCCCACCATCCAGCTGGTGGCTCCTCTACCGGTCAGCCGGTGGAGCCTGGACCAAATTTCTTCTCCTCTGCCAAGGCACCGGCCAGCCGGTGGCCCTGTACCGGCCAGCCGGTAGCCCAGTCAGACTAGCCGTTGGCTTTGACCAGTCAACCCTCTTTTGGCCTCCAACGGCTCCGAAGACCTTTACAACGGCTCTGAAGACTCCCCAAGGGTTACATGCCTATAAATAAAGGCCAAGGAAGCCCCGGACAGCAACCGGAACTTAAATCAAGCCCAAGGACACTTTGTTGATCATTCAGCAATCCTCCGGCGAGACACCTCAAGGAACCCCAAGTGCTCCATCCAATTCCACATCCAAGAGCACCACCAAAGAAGCTTGGAAGCGGCCCTCAACCTCTCCTATCAATCAAAGGCGCCCAAGGCTTCTCCAATTACAGGTTTTATTGTATTTATCTTTTTGAGCTTTCAAATTGGGTTTGTGCCTACAAACCCCAACTCCTTTTCTATTCCTCTCTCTTTTGGGTTTCACATCACCACTAAGGTGTGAAGAGGTTTCTTCAAGCCTTTCCTTTTAAAAGGATTGTTTCATAGGTGAGCTAGCCTTCACCTGTAAGAAGGCTAGTGGGTTCTTGCTCAACCATTAAAAGCAAGTGGGTTCTTGCTTAACCACCAAAAGCAAGATGTAATAGGTTCTAGTGCTACCTCAAAGCCTAGTGGGTTTCTTGCTAAAACCATTGAAAATAAAGCGGTAGAATCTCTCAACGGTTGAGTTGGGAGCGGAGACGTAGGCCGGGTTTTAGGCCGAACTCCGTTATCAATTTCTTGTGTCTTGCCTTTTTACTTTCCGCTGCATTTTTTACATTGATTTTTTATTTGTTAATCCTTTTTTTAAGGCAATTCACCCCCCTCTTTCCATCCTTCCCGTTTTTATCCGGCCAAACAATTGGTATCAGAGGGAGGTTTTGAATAATTCCCTAACCGGTTTCAAATTAGAGATCCTTTTTGATGGCATCTACCTCTTTCGCCCCCGAGGGCTACTCATTGGGTCGGGCTCCATTTTTTGATGGGACCGGCTATAATTATTGGAAAACCCGCATGACCACTTTTTTATGAAGCATAGGATATCCTATTTACAAAATTGTCATGAAAGGTTATTCTTTGTCTTCCCCCCGACGAATCCAAATGGACCCCCGCCAATATTAGAAACTTTGAGCTTGATGGCAAAGCCATGAACGCTCTACATTGCAGCCTTGACCGAAATGAGTTCAACCGAGTTTCCACTTGCACCTCATCTCATGAAATTTGGAAACTATTGGAAGTGACCCATGAGGGCACTAACAAAGTTAAGGATACTCAGTTAGACATGTATAGACAAGATTTTGAAAGCTTTTCCATGCATCCAAATGAGTCTATTTCTGAAATGTTTACACGCTTCACTGACGTTTTCAATGGTAGAAAATCTCTTGGTGATGATGTTTCAGCTGAAGCAATGGTCAAGAAGATTCTATGGGTCCTTCCGAGCTCATGGGCACCTAAGGTGACGGCTATCCAAGAAGCTAAGGATGTAAAGAACATGCCAGTCGAAGAGCTCATCGGATCCCTAATGACGTACGAGATCACCATGAGGAGGCAAGCTCAAAAGGAGGGCACACCAATCAAGACACCAAAAGAGCATCGCCCTCAAAGTACAAAACGAAGTAAGCTCCTCCTCCTCATCATCATCTTCATCTTCTTCATCATCAAGCGGCGACTCGAAAATGGAGAATCTCGCCCGCCAAATGCACAAGTTTATGAAGAAGCACAAGAAGAAGAAATACCGCAAGCACCGAAAGCAAGAACCCACCGAAAAATCCGAGCCCAAGGTGAAATGGTACGGGTGCGGCCAAAAAGGGCATTACAAGCCCGAATGCCCACTCAACAATAAAACGGGCCACGCAAAAGGAAAAAAGGAAAGAAAAAGGTCCTCAAGGTGACGTGGAGTGACACCTCATCATCCTCCTCCTCCTCCTCCTCAAGCGACCAAGGTACAAAATGCCTAATGGAAAAACATGAGGTATCATCATCCTCTTCCTCTTCTTCCTCCTCTAGTTCTTCTAATTCTATTAATCATTTATCATATGAAGAACTCCAACATGCTAGAGACCAATTAGAAAATGGTTTTCATGAGCTTTCTTCAAAATTTGTTTCTTTCAAAAAGAATTTCAAAAAATTTTCCTCCGAAAAAGACCAACTTCTCAAAGAGAAGGAGGAACTCTCCCTAAAAATCCAAAATTTCCCTAATGTTGATTCTTTGGAATCAACCATTAAGGACCTTAGGGAATCCCTAGCCAAGTTCACCCAGGGTGAACAAAATTTTTCCAAACTCTTAGGATCTCAACGAGTATCTAGAACCACTAATGGACTTGGCTACACCAACCAAGCTTCCTCCTCCCATGCACCCACTGTTTTTGTAAGGGGGAGCTCTAGTTATAAATTTTGTAATTATTGTAAAAAACCCGGGCACCTAATTTATGAATGTGATTGCAAAAATGCCCGGTACGGTCAACCCAAATCTATTTTCTATTCCGATGAGTTCTATAGGAGAAGACCGGCCATGAGACAAGTATGGATTGAAAAATCCCTTCTAGCGAGTCTCTCCGGGCCTAAAATTGTCTCTTTTAAAAATCCCTCTCCCCGGTGATTCATTGTTTTTATTTAGGGGGAGAATTTTCAAAACCTTGTCTTAGATTGAAAACTTTCAATTAAATTTTTGGTTCAAAATTTTCATTTCAATTTTGATTCAAAACTTTCAATTCAAACTGTTATTCAATCTTTCAATTTCCAAAATTTCAATTGATTTTCAAATCTCAAATATTGTTTTTCAAATCTCTTCTCCCTCAATCAAATTTTTATGCCCCACGCTATTTTGATAATCACAAAGGGGGAGAAATTTCTTGATTGATTGGGGGAGAATCCTTTTCATCATGCTTAGCATTTCCTTTCAATTTCAGTATTTTACATTAATTGTTTTGGTGATTGTGATCATCAAAATAGGGGGAGATTGTTGTACCTATCGTATCCCCTCGTGGTTTAATTTTCATGATCACAATCACTTTCATGTTTATCTAATTGTGTTTTAAGTGTTTTTGTTGATAGGCAATTGATTGCCAAAGGATTGGCCCAAGAAAGCTGGCAAAATGGACTGAATTGCAGTCCACAGGCCAGCCGGTGGACCTGGCAGAGGCATTGCCCACTGCCAGGTTCCACCGGTCAGCCGGTGGCTCTGTCACCGGCCAGCCGGTGGCACCCAGATGAATAGTGTGAGCTATTGTCTCCCCACCGTCCAGCCGGTGGCTCCTCCACCGGTCAGCCGGTGGAGCCTGGACCAAATTTCTTCTCCTCTGCCAAGGCACCGGCCAGCCGGTGGCCCTGTACCGGCCAGCCGGTAGCCCAGTCAAACTAGCTGTTGGCTTTGACCAGTCAACCCTCTTTTGGCCTCCAACTGCTCCGAAGACCTTTACAACGGCTCCGAAGACTCCCCAAGGGTTCCATGCCTATAAATAAAGGCCAAGGAAGCCCCGGACACCAACCAGAACTTAAATCATGCCCAAGGACACTTTGTTGATCATTCGGCAATCCTCCGGCGAGACACCTCAAGGAACCCCAAGTGCTCCATCCAATTCCACATCCAAGAGCACCACCAAAGAAGCTTGGAAGCGTCCCTCAACCTCTCCTATCAATCAAAGGCGCCCAAGGCTTCTCCAATTACGGGTTTTATTGTATTTATCTTTTTGAGCTTTCAAATTGGGTTTGTGCCTACAAACCCCAACTCCTTTTCTATTCCTCTCTCTTTTGGGTTTCACATCACCACTAAGTGTGAAGAGGTTTCTTCAAGCCTTTCCTTTTAAAAGGCTTGTGTCATAGGTGAGCTAGCCTTCACCTGTAAGAAGGCTAGTGGGTTCTTGCTCAACCATTAAAAGCAAGTGGGTTCTTGCTTAACCACCAAAAGCAAGCTGTAATAGGTTCTAGTGCTACCTCAAAGCCTAGTGGGTTTCTTGCTAAAACCATTGAAAAGCAAGCGGTAGAATCTTTCGTCGAGTTCTTGCTCTTGAGCGGGTTCTTACTTTGGAGCCTTGCTAGTACCTTCATGGGTTAGCTCTAAATATTTCCAAATATCAAAAGAGGTAGTGCAAGAAGAAATACAATTAAATATATTATGGTCTAAGCCACAATGAACTACCCAGTGTAGTGTAGTTCATGGAGGAAACAAGTTATTTGAAGAGGGACTTGAACAGTTAACGAAAGAAATTTATACTAACTAACAGTATTCAGAAAATGGATTTTATTTATGGTTGAAAAAGAGAACTAAACAGTGAATTTATCTATAGTTTAGGATGTTTGATTACATTAAAATTAATTGACCTATTTGTCCATAAACTGTGAGTGGATAAATTCTAATAGTATTGTGGAAAGGAAGATGAATATAGGGATCCTTTATACCAGTAGATATCCAAAGAGACATAGAGAGTGATCCTTAAGAATATAGTGAGGAGACCCTAAATCTGGTATAATAGTATGATTATGGGTAGAACTGATCTAGCATAAACCATGTAATTGTAAGTGAGATTTCATGGATTTTTTACATCATCACATCATTGTTGTATGCTCCTTGGACGTAACCTACTGAGGGTGAACTAAGTAAAAATGTAGTGTCATGTGCATGATTTCTTTTCTATTCATATATTTCTATAGGGGAAAGATAGAAGTGTTTTTTAATGATGAAACAAGATCCATAGGGGAAATTAATTTAATTTCATATACCCTAACCCCCCCCCATTCAGATGGTATTTAACCTTGTAGACCTAACAATTTGTATCAGAGGGAAATTTTAAAAGTCAGTGGTTCATTCTCTGTAGAATAAATAGAAGAGGTCAATCACAAAGGGATTGCGATATATGATGGAATCAAATTTAAAATATGGAAGCATTTGATGTGGCACTTATTTTGATCATTTGGAATGGATTTCTTTATAACTGCTATTAATGGATTATTATTCAATATCAATTGTGGTGCTTTATTAGAAGCTGAATGATGTGATTTAGATGGTGATGCTAATGGGATCAATGATTTATTGGGATCACTATAAAATGAAATTAATTCTCAAATTATGTAATGTATGTAATCTAATTCTCTATGGAAAAGGATGCAGAATATTTTTGAGGGTGACTCAAAAGTTAGAGAAGAAAATATGAAGGTTCTATAGATCAAATATAAGGATCTCAAAATACACACTAACAATCATATTGAAACATTCTTCCATTGGGTGAATGTTTTTTCGGAGGATATGCATGTTTATAGAGAAATAATTAATGATATAAATATTTTCAAGCTCATTATGAGAAAACATACAACTCAGTTTAATCTAAATGCCTCCATATTAGAATAGAATGATTTGATGGAGATGACATTGGATAAATGACATTGTACACATATTGTATATGAAATGAGAAATGAAGATAATGATGTTCTAAAAAAGGGTAATTAGAATGAAGTGTAATTAAATTCCATGAATAATCTAACTGTTGAAGTGGCCTATGGAAGGATCAGTCCATAGAAGAAGAAATTTTGTAGAAGTAGAGATGGCATGTGGAGGAAGACTGTGTAGGCCGTTCAGGGAAGAAGTATACATGAGAGGTATATAGAAGAGGAGGTTCTCAAAGAGTACGCGCTATGTGGTGTAGTTCTATTCACATAGGAAGAATGTTTTTCACTATGGGACGTTATTGGTTTTCAAAAACAATATCTACTAACTAACACTACGTGGAAAAGTGGATTTTACTTGTGGGTGAAAATGGACACCAACAATGATTCAATCTATAGTTGAGTATGCACTATTTCAATAAAATTAATGTACATACAAATCCATAAATGGTTAGTGGATCCCTTACAATAGTATTCATAGAAGGGAGATGAAGTTTTTGATCATTTAAACAGGAAGTGAGCCACATAATGAGACACAGGGATTGACCCTTAGTAATGTAGTAAGAAGACCCTAAATCATGTAATGTAGTGAGTCTATTAATAGATGTGATCTAGCCTATTCCATTAAAATGTTAGTGAGGTTTAGTGGATTTGGAATATCCTCATATCACCATTGTATTATCCTTGAATGTTTCCTGGTGAGATAGAATGAAGAAAAATAATTGTATCATGTGCATGGTTTCATTTATATTTGTATATTATTATGGGAGAAATACAAAAGAGAGTTTTTTAACGATGAAACAAGATCCATAGGGGAAGAAATTGTAAAATGTCATACCCTGATTCACCCACCCTCTATGTATATTTTACCTAACTGACCTAACATTAAATAAAAAAAATTAATTTTATTCTATTACTGAAATAGTTTGTATACTTAGTGTGTGACCCTCTTGGTCTCTTTCTCAGTGAAATTAGGAAAAGTAACAGAAATTCCAATGATAGAATTTGACAACATGCCAAGGAACCCATATATATGAATGATAATCCTAAAAAAACATAATAACTCATATAGACACTTACTATGTAATTTAATCCCTTTATCATAATATCTCTAAACAAGAGGGTTGAATGCTTCTACAATCAACGTATATACTCGATGTAATTTTTTTTATTTAATAGAAATTAAACTTACCTATTGATCACCTTGGACAAGGATTTATTTAAGATATATTTTTTCCATCAAATGTACAATGATTTCAAATTCCATTAATTAGAAGAATTTATAAATCCTTTCACACAATATAACATTATGAAATATTACCTATGATGCACCCAATCTACCCAACCTCACTATGAACATCAGTCATCACAATTTTCGTCAATACATAAAGGTAAGAAACTCATAATACTAAATAATAGTGATCTTAATGTCTAAGGATCAGAACACACATACAAATATAGAAAAAACTATTCACACATTTAAATTTGGATTTCCAATTGGTGGGTCTCATTATCATAATATCATATTGTAGATATTATCAAAGGCATACTCCATGAGATGGTGCTTCAATGTCCATTGAGTCTGAACCCATGATAGCCTATATTATTTCTTTCTATCTAAGTGTATCATCTAGATGAAGATAATAAATTGAAGAATAGTGTCATTGGTTTTTAATATTCCCATCACAGTGGGGAACTGCTATGACATTTTAGTGTGACAAAAACTCTTTCAAAATTATCCCATACCCATCATGATATGATAAGAGTTTTATTTATATACAAATATATGATTACATGTTATCATTATGGACACAAAATTGGGTTCTAGGGCACCAATTCCAACTGACTCCCAATTCCAGTAGAGACAACTACTAATAACATTAATTAAACTAACTATCCAATGATACTCACGATTCTGATATGATATGGATTTAATCAAGTGGAATACCATGTTCTTTTCCATATGTAATCATATTACCACAGCTTCACCCATTTGATAAAAAACCCTCCAGATGATATACTTATGGACTGTATAATTTTTTGACTGTTTTGACCGTGACCATTTTGCAGGAGCCACCACTGTAGTTTTATAACAATTCAATGTGATAGTGTCGTTACTACTATGTACCAAATCAAGCTCCTAGAAAAATTAGAAATTCCAAATTGATTCATTGGCTACATCATAAGCTAGTATATACTCAGAATCAACTGTAGAACAAGTTACAATAGACTACATTGATCTCTTAAATCTCATAGCCCCTCCATTGATAGTGAGAAAATACAATAACTACCAATTCAGATCATTCTTATCTATCTAAAAAGTAGCATCAATATAACCCATGAGAACTTGATCCCCATCTTCTCCACACTCTAGGAAAATATCCTTAGTTACTCTTAGATACATAAGGATAACCTTGATTGTATACCAATTCTATTCGCATATATCATCATGATATTATCCTAATATACTCAGTATATAAGAAAACCATATCTAGAACATAACAAAGAATACAAAATTGATCCAATTGTAGAAGCATATGAGATCTTACTCATCCTATCATTCTACTGTTGTATCTAAGAAAACATATCATAGAATTAATTAAACCATCTGACATTGGAACCAATACCCTCTTAGATTTCCCCATCCTAAATATCTTTAGTATATAGCCAACATATGTACATTGAATTAGTCCAAGAACTATCATGGATCTATAAAGAATGATCTTGATCCCTATAATATAGGCCAATTCACCTATTTCATTCATGGAGAAACACTTATTTATCCAATCCATAACATAATGTAAGACATGTTTGTAATTTCCAATATCAAATATTTCATAAACATATAGCAATAGGATAACTACTACATTCCCAAAAGACCTCCTTTAAATACATGACTCACATTCATTATTAATGAAAAAAAATCTTTTATCGATCCATCCAATTGAATGATCCATGAACCAGATGCTTTCTTCAATCCATAAATGTATCTCGGTAACTTATAAATCCTTTTGGCATTACCTGCAGTCATGAACCTCTCTCGTTGGTTCAAAAATACATTTTTTGATGGTTCCCATTAAGGAATTTTGTATTTACATCCATCTGACAAATATAATAGTCATGGTAAAATACTATAGAGAGTATAATTCCAATGTATTTAAAAATGGAAAATGATGAAAAATTTTCATCATTGTCGATTCCTTAATTTTCTTTAAACATTTTATCTACTAAACATCCTTTATAGGTATTTAGTTGACCCGAAATGTCCAGTTTCATCTTGAATACAAATTTACGTCCAATGATATTTACAAAAACTATCACATCAAAAAGAACCCAATCATTGTTATCAAACATGGAATCTATTTCATCATTCATGGATTCTTTCCATCTTGCAGATTATGATCTCCATACTACCTCTTTATAAAATAGATGTTTATCCTTATCAAATAATAATTATTCAACATCTTTAGTGAATATAAAACCATATCTCTCTTGTTCTCTTATCTCTCTTATTCTCTGATGTTATACTTGTGTTTCAAGAACTAATTTTCCCATAGAGACTCGTGGAATCTATTCATATAACAAATCATATGTATCATGATCATAAATTTCATTGAGGTCATTTAGATCCCAAAATCCATTTTTATAATGTAATACCTCTCAAGAAATATGGGCTTTTCTGTAAATAGTCACTTTTTTATGAGGGGGATTATAGGAAGTATCTCAGTTTTTCCTTGTGACACCTTATAAAGATGCACATTATTCCTCGAGGTGATAATTTAGTTAATGGTAAGGTCTTAAAAAACACCTCATTACCCCATACACGTGTGTACGAAAAAATTTGTTTCTTTTCACTTTATTTATCAAAGAGATTTTTTCAGCTTTAGTTTGTACTCATTTTAATGTGTATTATTCATTTTATAATGTATATCCTTAAAAGGATAATGGATGATATGCATGAATCACAATCGACATTACCATATATATCATGGTAAAATTACATTTGTCACTAATACCATTCCACTATTGTGAATAATGTGGTGTGAGTTGAGATAAAATAAAAAACTCATGTAGAAAGTTGATAAATGATTGGTTAATATATTTATCACCTCAATCCAATCAAAGAATATTCATCTGCATACTATGTTGATTCTCTACATCATTATTGAATTTCTCAAATTTTTCAAAAGTACTCCGACTTATTCCTCATTAATTAAATATAGCCATATATACTAGAGTCATGAGTAAATGTTATACAGTAAGAATATACACCTTTATCTTCTACTGGAAATGATCTGCACACATCAGTGTATACCAATCCTCAGAGATATGTACCTATTTCACCCTATCCTCTAAATTCTGGTTTGGTCATTTTTTTCTTATAAAAAAGAATGCCATATTTCATGTGGTTTTGGAATAGAAGAGTCTAAATATCCATCTAGACAAATCTTTCTCAGATTGTTCTTTTTTACATGACCCAGACAGTGATTCTATAGCTTGGTGTTATATGATTCATGTAAAAATGATACATCATGTACTTACAATACATGTTTTTCATAATTTAATCCCTAAATACCATTATTTATATTTGTTATGCCATTAAATATGTAGTATTTTTAAAAGAGAAAACTTTTATTTTAAAAAATAAAAAATATACCCATCTGAATATCGGAATCAAACAAAAATTATTTTCTCGTTTATTGATTGAACATAATTAAAATATTTTGAAATGAAAAATAACTCCCTTTTAAAATGAAATGTGTTAGTCACTAATAGATATATTAGACAACCTCAAAACATTGGTATCTTGTAGATCCATCTCTCCTATAGAATTATTTGTAAATCTACATGGTTCTTATATATGGATACATATGTGAGAAATTCATGTTGTATCTGATACACAAAATGTTGATATTTAAATATGACACTTGATAATGAATGACCATTTAGTTCCCACATACTTCTAGGTGTACTTCCACTTCCAATGGACTTGCTTGCCACAAGAAAACCAAACTGATTTATTTTCCCTAACCTACCTCGAGATCTTCCTCTTCTTACAAGGATTGTTATTAGGATCATTATACTTGTTATGTGTTATGGGACCATTTTATTTGTTATTCCTTTTATTGTTAACTATATGGACTATGGGTTTATCATTCCAAAATTCCTTAACCACTTGGAAAATCATGGATAGATGTTCTGAAAGACACTTATAAATATTTTTCATATTTTAATTAACAATAATACTATAAAATATATTGGGATGCGATGAATGTATGATATCTATGTGCAAATCACCTACAAATTTGATCCCAAAGATGTCTATGTGTTCAATGTAGAAAATAATAATGAGTAAATGAGACCCAACTAGAACAAAATTCCACTATTAGTTGTAAACAATGAATTGGAGATCTGGTATCCTTCATTTCATGACTTCTTTAAATAGAGATCCAAGTTGTAAGACATCATGTTATAAGAATTCATGTCCACATGTTTCTTTAAAAGATCATTGTACATAGATGATAATATGAAACATTGAACATATGTGAAATCATTAAAATATGAATCATAGAATGATAACTCTTCATCACATTCCTCTTTACCATAAACATCAATAATAGGTTCTTTCATCACTTACAATTACCATTCCGATTGATGGATAACGTGTAAGTGCCTTTTCCACTCTTTGATATTTGTTATGGTGAGAAGGTTATCTTTATCATGTATGGATCACAATGATATGTTCAAAATTATTTTATTTACTTTTCTCTAAATATGATGAGAAGATATTTTATTATGTTATCTAATAGAATATATAGAAATAAATAAATATTATTTTTATTAATATACCACTATTTTATCAAAACCTAATATCCATCACCATTGGATTTAGAATATCATTTTACTTGAACATTATAGAATCAAATATCCATATTCTCCTTTTCATTACCCCAATGTTGGTTAGTCAAACAACATGAATGGTTTTATGTAGCCATTCCAAATTCCTATTACCTTAACTCAATGTTTTTTTATTTGGTGAGTGGAATCCCCAATCCAAAAATCATTAAATTGGATTTCCCCAACCCTTGCCTCTTACTTATAATAAGACCTACTTTTTCAGTATACCCTTCCTGTGAACTATGTTATGTTAACCCCAAAAATCAACATAGACTTACCCAATAATTGAATTAATACATATTTGGATAGCCAAACACATTTAACTATGGTTCTATTTTAACTGATTTAGTGGAAAGCTATACTGACATAATATATTTAATTGAGTGATTTAATCCTTTATGCATAATTTTTCAATTTTTATCATTATCACATGATTTTTAATATTAATTGGATTAACATATTAATTATGAATGTCATAGTTAATATTTACAAATAACCCAATTTATATATATTATTTCTTGCATGATCATTAATTTCATTAATTCTTGTGATTGAGAAAAAACATCCATAAAGAAACTACCATTCAACATGACAGAAACAAAATAATAAGGTTCTATGATCATATACTTTTAATAATGGTTAGTTTATCCTGTGGTTGATAAACTAACCAAATAACTATGGGAAAAACACCATAAACCAATTGAGGTCCCTGATATAGCTTTCCACCTAACCACATATGTATCTCTCTTGGATTTGTTTCCTCTCAAATCCAAACATGAACTGCCTCTACTACCATTGGATCCCCATCCATTAAATATGATTCTACACACACATAGGTGAGGGGAATGGGTTAACATAAAAGATAACAAGGGAACACATTCCCTAACATAATTATATGAAATAAGGCATAATAGCCTACAATTTATTTTAATAATAAATTAAATGAAACCAATCACATACAAAGGTCTTGTCTATGCTCATGACCTTCCCCAAGTAGGAAAAAGATTACACATTTTAAAAAACCTAAATTAAATACATAATAGTTATTATTTGATATAAATCAAATTAAAATTAATTAATTATAATATTTAACTATTAAAATGTTTTATCTTAATTCTCATCTTAATCTTCTTAAGATGGTCATTCATTATAATTTTGAAAAATAATTGATAAATTGGTTTAAAATTAAATACATACATAAATGTAACATAGTGGAAACATGGTGAATACATCTCTGAATCTACCCTTCATATTTTATACAATAATACAATTTACTCTTGTGACTTATGGAATACATGACTTATCATTTACCTTCAGGAAATATACTATCAACTTAATGATTACAAGAATTACATGATTTTTGATTCATTTGTTATGCTTCAATGCTCATAAATTAATAACTTGTAATATGACTCATCCATGATATGTAGATCTGAAAATTATACAAATTTCAATTAAACACACACACATATATATTTATGAAATCACATCACATGGAATGTTCTATAAACTTATTGAACACACACAAGAACATGTTGATAAGGTTTATATAATATAATAAAAAATATAAATCTGTATAATTTAATATAAGTACATGGTTTGTTCAAGAGAGATATTGGACATGTATGTATCTCCCCATCTATCCAATACGCACACCTAGGATCTCAACAAGGAATTTTTTTTCATAGAAAATTGGAGTACATATCGTGTAGAATGGTTTATATGTTGTTTGGTATCCAAATTACTTGGTCACCTGTTAGCAAGGTCATGTATGGTAATTCCCTTCCCATATATGACTAAAAGGGACTACATGCCATGTACATGGTCTTTATAGTGTGTACTCTGATTGACTGTGTTCCACCCTCTCCCTATCAATATGTGGTGTAAGAAATAAATACATCTTGTTTCATTAAATCACACATTTTAATTAATTTCTGAATTAATTCCTGATGCAATGAACACATGTAAATGAATTGTAACTTCAATTACACAGCGTGTACTCCCCTGTTAACTGAATAGAATTCATAAAGCCTCTAGATGACTTCCAGAATATTATTTCATTTATAAAATTAATTGTTTTGATTATATCTATGAGAAAAAAGGTGGAAGAAGTATATCTCATAATTCATATTAAAAAATTATTAAACATGAATTGAAACTAAATTAAAAATTTGTAAATCAATCAATAATCATTAAATAATTATTAATAATTATGTTACCCCTCTGATACCACATATAGGATCTAGTCACAGTTGAAGCATGTGATTAGTCATGCCCACCATTGATTTTTTTCATGATCAATGATTAATTTGTGATGAACATGATGATGGATTCCCTGATCAATGAAAACGACTCAATGAAATTAAATAATAGAAATTAAACCAGAACAAGAGGGAAGATAAATAAACTTTTAATATAATTAATTTTATTAATTAAATAACCACAATTATGTAATTTTATTAGAAATGACAAATATTAAAATATATCTATGTTGTATGATCATTGTGTTGTTGGGATCAATGTATATTTCCTTTAGTAGTGATCCACATAGTTATAAAAATCATCAAATTTTGACATTAGACTCTCTGGGTTCTATCATTGAAGGTCTTATTTCTTGCATCCTCTGAATTTGATCGGCCCAAGAACCAAATAAAAAGTGTTTTTTTATCTCTCTTAAATTGAGATTAAGAGGTGGAGGAAGTTCACTTTCCATTGTTGGGAGCATTCTTGGAGGAGGGGGGTCTCTCGGGATTGATAGGATCCTCCAAATAAATTATGCACAACCAAAAATTGAATTATATCTCATAGAAAATAATATATTTGAGTCTATATATCATTTGAGTCAGAAATAAATAATTTCAAAATTTCCCCTTTTTTATTTATATTATCCTTATTTAACATCATGTCAAATTTTAATAATAACTTTATTATTTCTTGACATACACTTATCTTAAGAATAAAATTAAATACTATTTAATAAAATAATATTCAATATTTGTTATTTCTAACCAAATCATTAAACATATTCTTCAATTCTCAGAATCATAATCAGGAATTTAATAATGTCTATTTATTTTTTAAATAAATATCAAAATATTATTTCCAATAAATAAATATTATATTCACTAAAAACAACGAAAATTATTTAATATTCTTCTCATGTTAAAACTACTCGATTAACTAGTGATGGAATATATGTGATCAAGTGATGATAAATAATTATTAAATCTCCTAAGGGGAGAATAAATATTCAAATTACTAAAGAATAAATAATAATATTATTATTTAACTATGATTCTAGATACACTTAGTGTGTGACCCTATATGCCTCTTTCTTAGTGTTATTACCAGAAATAGCCTAATGCCCAATCATATAATCTAAAAACACACCAAGGCACCAATATATAAATAAGTTCACGTCGCAACAACATAATACTTCATACTGATGCTTACTATGTAATATAATCATTTTATCATGATATCTCTAATTTGCTGCTTGCATGCTGCTTCCATTAACCTATATGCTCTATGCCTCTTTCATTGACTTCCTAGAAATTTAACATGCCTATATATCACCATGGAAATTAATTTATTTAGGATATATCATTTCCATCAAAGGACCATAGATATAAACATTAATTTTATAATATAAGGGATAAATTATTTCTAACATTATTCTTTAATTCAATATTACTCCTGATGCACCCGACGTATCCTACCTCACCGTGAATATCTATTGCCATAGTTTTAATAAAAACATAAAATTACATGATTCATTATACTCATTAACAATAATGATAAATTCAAAGGATTAATACATAAATCCAATGATTATAACATCCAAATACACATATAAATATATATTTCTTATCGACGGGCCTCATTCTCGTAATATTCATCACCAGATATTTCCAAGTTAATACACCATGAGAAGGTTCCTCAATTTCCTAGGAGTCTCCACATGTGATTTTTTTGTATCATTTATGTCCCTCAAATGATATCGTAAGTACAAATAACATATATTTAAGGATATTTTCGTTGCATTTCTAGGTTCTTGACATAGCAGGTAACAACTATGACATTTTTATGTGAAAACAACTCCCGGTACATTATCATGTACAATTTTAAGTATAAGAGTTTTCATGCTTTGGTAGTAAGTTTATTAATATTCAAAACAATGAATACAAGTTATCATAAATTAAATTGAAATTTTTTCTAGGGAACGAACTACAACACATAATCGAATAGGAATGTTTCTGAGAGTGAATTAGGGATGATTTGGTGTATTGGGTTTGGACCACAAGGAGGCTTCCCACATATACCATTTGTATAGGATTAAAAAATCATATAGTTTATTTGTGATGTCCCATTCATTTGGTGGTCCTGTAATGGGGTTTCCCATAGGGGGTTATGGCCCTTTTTATATGATTGTATTAGGGCTTACTCCTAAAGAGTATACTCATTTTTTTAGGGATTACATATGGAATGATGCCCATTATAATGGTGGTTTGGGATTAAACAGAATTGGATTCCCATTTTAGTGAGGGGTTATGTGGATCATGTAGTTTTGGGGACTTCTACTAACCTATAATCCCACATGATTCATTATTCGTTTGAGAAACAAGAGGGAATTATAAGATATGAAGATCAAATAATCAACATTATTTATTAGTGGATGGATATTAAAGAATAATGGGAAAGGTAGAGGGATTTTAATGTTCACATATATTCTTTAATTTTAATAATCATGATAGTAAAAATAACTCATAGTTATGAATGGGGAAGGTGAATAAGAGAAAGGGTGTCGTCTCCCACCAAAATGTAGGGGGTTACACCAAGAGGGAAGCCCTTAGTTTAGGATTTGAGTCATACATCATATAGGGGGATTTCATTGTAATTTTTTATTGGATTTGATTAATTATTATACATAATATGATTTCCTGGGCTGGGATACATGGCTTTGAGGGCCAAAATCTATATAGGACCATTAATGGAATGAAGGAATGCATATCAAAATGGGAGATAAGATGATGTGCCCCTTAAATTGGTTTTTATTGTACAAAGTCTTTAATTGATGTTTTAATGTAGTCCCTCTTAGATATGAGATTCAAATAAAGAATGAAACTACCATTGGAGATTTGTAAAATCGATCCAAAGGAGGCTTGCACAAGTCATAATTTTGAAATAAAAAGGTGAATTGTGTTGAGCCTGAGAGGAGTTAGAAGTGATTATGATAGGGGGTAGGGCTACACAATATGGAGATTACTTAGGAAATGGGACACTTGGGAAACAATTATATGGTGATACTTCAACCTAGTAACCCCTAATCAGTTTAGGAGCCCATGGTGGTGTCTCACATAGGTTTATGATTAGGTAATGGACCTTCACACTTGTGGTTTTCTATATGGTTTGATAGGGGACCTCACATAGGAGCCCTGTGAATTTTACGCTATATGAAATTAAATTTATTTATAATCCTAAATCCCATTTTATCTTAGGTTGTAGCGGGATACATGAGGCATCATTGAGGACCCGGGATAAGGTGTTGTGTGACCAAATATTTAGGTCTTCTTTTGATTTTTGGGTTGTTCAAATGAGTAATCATGGGGACCTATTTATAGGAAAAATAGGGAAACCTAGTAGAAGGAGGTTTTATGTACAGGTGGAATTTGTGGGTTCTCGGTGTCCACATTGGGTGTTTTATTCATTCAGTGTCACATAGTGGTGGGGGTTGTGCTAGCCTTCTAATGCATAGTGGTGTTGAGTGTAGGAATGCATGGGAAATTCCCACTTATATTCTTTGGAATATTCATATTTCAAACATTATTTATATACAATTCCTATTATTTTCATCCCATACCAAAATATATAGTCACAACCTCCCCCATCAGTATTTGATTTGATCAAAATAAGAGGGTCTAGTCCTGAGGTAAATTATGGAAGGGATTATGAAGGTGGCCCATTATTTCCATGTAGGTAACCCACATTTTTTTGTTATGTAGGAACTCAATTTATATATAGTAAATTTAATTGTGTAGTAGGTCAGATGCGTAGTCTAATGTTGTCTTAAAATATCAATAACCACATTTTCAATTTCATTATTCTGCACATTCTCCTCTTACTCTCATCGTCAGCTCATTTTCCTAATTGTGTCATGTATGATGTTTTCTATAGGTATTATGAGAAATTTATTTCATTCACGTACATTTTATATCTGATTGAGTAGTCATTATATATGGATTCACCTCAATGAGGAGCCTGGGTGAGGCCTCTGATCGAGGGTCCTACATGAGCAACACAGTCATTGGGACTGCGTGAGGCACCTTATCGATGGTTTAGAAGAGGATTTCCCTATTTCAATATTCATGAAAAATTAATTTTTCTGATGTCATGATTTTAACATAATTAAAAAATCATGATGTCTTCTTGTATGTAATCACTGGCTACCCAAACGTATTCTCTTATGCAAGCTAGTGCATGTGAATTGAAGATGGTCAAGGTTGTTTGGATAAATTTTTACAACATTGTCAAATCCAATGTCATATATTTGGAAATTATGTTAGATCCATATTAATTGAGTATCCATAAAGTTACAATCTTACCTTGAATGATCATATACTTCTAAGGTATGCACTCATTTTTATTGTTTATAGATATTTCTCAATATCTTTCTTTATTGGACATAAAAAATTACATACTACAAATGTCTCATAGAATAGTGTATATATCAAGGATGGAATGGTTCGTACCATTTTTTTATTTCATTACTTCCATTTTACCCCATATCCAAATCCTCATACTGTATAGTCGAAGCCCCACTATTATGACCAAAATGTCCATGATTCATAGAAATACTAGTCATAAGGTTTGAAGGGGGATGTAATTTCCAATACTGAGGGGGATTTAGGAATGAATGGATATTAATGACCCGGGTGTTCAATATTTGTACATAATTCAATAAAAATATATGAGATACCTACATTTATGAATTTATTTGCGTACGGTAAACTTACATTTATAAGAACCATGATATCATCCATGATCTGCTAAGCCGATCGTGTCCTCAGAAAAATTATTTCCAACTGACCCATGATGATGTTGGTATTATCCGATGGGAAATCTAAAAAATATCTAGAACCCCAATTATTGGGGATATGTAAGATGATTTTATCCCACTTAAGTCAAAGTGGGAAAATATTGAAATGATACCACTCTTAGACCACAATATTTTTATAGTGGCTCAAAAAGTGAAGCATAATGTCCCACACCCTAGGATTTTCATCCATCCTGGAACATGTACAAAGGTGTTCATCAAGATAAAAGGGGAAGGTCCCAATTTACATATCCCTAAAGAATTACCCAATATAGGGACTCTAGGTTCTTCTAGAACATTATAGATTCAATTGGAAAAGGGCCAGTATACGCATTGGGGTTACAAGGTCAGTCCTAAAGTTTTTATAAATATCTATTTGTCCAAATTCCTTGAAATGTGGATGACTATATACTTGATTCTACCCAAGAATCCAATGGAGTCATGAATGTATAGAATTTTTTCATTGAATCCAAATTAGTAAAATGTATACACATTGGGTTAGATTACCTTATCCAAGATATGATATATTGGTTTTTCCTAAATACGTAAAACGAGAAGGAACCATTAATAATTTATAGGTTGTTTCAAGGGTTGTGGGGGTGGATTAAATCATAATTCATTTCTTATTTTATGTTGACTTCAATTAATGCCCATGAAGGCCAATTTGGACCATTATTCAAGATATATTTATAATATAGCATATATATCTGAAGTATGATGAAGTGTTGAGAATGATAAATGACATAGGAGATGTCAAATTCCTCCCATGTATTGATCCATTTTCATGTAAATTAATATATGAAAACAAATATTATGATGAACTGAGCTCATACATGATGAAATTATGAGACTTCTTAATGGTGGATCACATCGAAATTGAGATCATCAATGAGTCATACAATCTTCATTGATTTTAGCACTAGTTTAAATGTCTACAACAGTGAAGCATCTTTCCTCCCATTCAAGATAGGCTGGATAAACATCCCATGGTAGCTAAAAAGTTCTAGATCATGAGGGATATAGAGGTGTCCAAAATTTCAATCACATGGCCACTGTCAGGAACATCAATTGAGTTGGAGGATGGGTATTCTAGTTAATGGATTTATTCATAGTACCAAGGGGTATTAGTAAAAGGTATTCATCGTGGCATGACTTTGACAACTTCTAGTTGTAGAATTCAGGGATGAATGGTTCAAACTAAATGTTATAACATCGAATATACCAATTATTCAAGGATATATTGTTCAATGACCGCCAAGAAGGCTAGGGTTGAGAAAACCAGAACTTATGAGCCAACTTAGTCTAGTCATCATCACAAAAAATAGACTCAGGTGTCAGTCAGCCAGTAATTTATAATGGTAGATTGTCTTAACAAGGACTCTAGGTCAAAATATGTTGTGACATACACATAACCAGATACATTAAGTCCAAATTCCATGATAATCATAGATATTAATGATTGGTAGAGTATATCTTGTGACATTAAAGACGCATGAGTGCATCTTCAGGTTGGTATACACATCTCAGATCAAGGAGATGTCCAAGAACCCTCTGATCTGCACCTGGAAAAGATTTTTTTGTGGTGGGAAATATGTTCCAGAGTAGGAGACATTGATATACACAATCGATGATCAGATCCCAAACAAAATTTTTATTTATGAACTGTTGGATCGAGGTAGGCTCATGGGGTAGCAGGTCACACCAATTAAGAATGTTTTGACTTTGTTGACCTCGTTGATGTCAATCTAAATTTTCAAATAACATTGTATCAAATTTATCTGAAATCATTAATTTTCAGTGGAATTAATTTTTTATTTGTAGGAGAAGAAGTAGAAGAATAAGAAGAAAAAACACAAAAACAACTATCAGTAGTGGTGCTTCACTCACTGAGGTATGGTCCCATGGGCAACCCATTTAGAGTAGCTGCTAAGTCTCTTGAATCCAAAAAACTATCCCCATTTCCTTGGATGATTATGGAGAAAATTGATAGCAGAACTCTTAGACTGCCAACTAAAGTTTTTATTATCAAGGGGAAAGATACAGGACCCTTTTTATATTATGAGAGGAAGCAAAAGAGGGCAGTGAAGTAGGCTTTGTATACACCAATGTAAGTCTTTCTGTGGTAATATATTCTCATGACTCCCTTGACATAGTATTTCTACTATGAAAACTTTTTTATTAATATTCATTACTTTCATACATAATGGGATCTATCACTTATCCTGTAAGAATTTACGGTGACATGCTGGAGGATCCATAGACCCATGATAATTAATCCATTATCTTGGAAGATGAGAAAATGGTAGATGCTTCCACATCCACCATTGATCATGTAAATAGGGGAGGGGGCCATGCTAATGTTAAATGAACACACTAAATCATCATTTTATATTTCTAAATATTCTTTCCCCATGATATTTTAGATCTATTGCATACAACAATGGACCTCATATAAGTCAATTATATTTTTGATCGAAATTGAATATGTAGATGCTTAACTAAAATATGAGGGGGTGAATTATAGGATTAAAAACATTTCCATTTTTAAAACTAAAGGAAATTTATTTTAACAATTTTAATCAAGGTAAACTGGAAAACCCTATTTGGTTCTTACGTAAACGGATAATTAAATGAACCTAGGTCCAATTATATGAAACCTAAATTTATTCAATGTTATACGTAATAAAATTTATTCATATTTATCTTAGGGGAAGGTTCTAAATAAATGTGTATAGAATCATTATTTTGATGAGTGAATATATGTACAAGAATATATAAGAATGATATACATTTATTCATTTATAAAATATATAGGAAATAAATCATGAAATAAAAAATCAAGTAAACAAGTAGGAAATATTTTAACCCAAGGAGAAGGGTATCCAAAAAACATGTATAAAGGTCCCTTGATTTATACTTTCCTGAAATTAAATATTTCTTACACCAGGGTAACTCCTCAATAAAGATATTATATTTTTTTCTTTTCTATCCCTGAAAGCCCTCGAACTTTAAGGTAGAAGTAACCCCTATCTACTTATCCCTAGAAGCACTCGATTTTAATCAACAACAATAAGAGTTGAAAAAATCACGTTAAACTAGTTGTTCATGACTGAGAAAGATGTTTACAAAATGCAATAGGCCAGAGTGTGTTTCTCTTTCTCGATATCTCTTCAAAACATGTAATCTCTAGGATCATCAATCAATGTGCATCTCTTGAGCTTGTTCAAATGTGCTTCTATTTATAGGCAAGGATTCTAGTGGTTGGATCCCACCTCTAATGGTTATAATTTTCCTTGAATCTTGGATGGACTGGTACATGTGTCACTCAACCAACAGTTAGAAAGAAACAAATTGTGTGATATCTTTTATTGTAACAACACATTTGAATTAAAATTTTATGATGTAAAGAAAAAAATTCGTAAGTAAAATGGGATCTGAAAAAGATGGAACAGTATGTTAAGAATGTAATGTAGCTTAAAAAATATGAATAATCAGAATCAATGAAATATAATATTTAGTTTTTGAATATATAAATTATCCAGATTCACGAAAATAATAGATATTCTTATACTATTTTACAATTAATTCATTGTCCAAATTCTATAGATTTCAGAGTCTGAATTAAAGGGTGTTTAGAGTCTAAATTCAAAGAAACTTTTGATTTTAATTATGAGAATTCATAGTCTAAATTATGAGGAATCGAGATAATTAATTTCAAATGATTTGGAGTCTAAATTTTAGTGAATTCAAGGTCATAATTTCTCGGATTTTGGAGTCGGAATATTAGAGAATTCAGATTCTGGATTTCAGAAAATTCCTAGTATGAATTTCAGAGAATTCAAATATTGGATTTCATTGAATTCCGAGTCAGAAAAATAGTAAGACATAGTAGTTATGGACTTATAATATTTTGATATTTTTTATATGTATCTGAATTTTTGGATTAAGAAAAAATAGACTTGGTTTTGGAAAGTCATTAAATAAGACATGGAAAAACCAGGTAATGATAATAAATTTCATAGAGAAAGAAATATTTATTTAATAAAATATTTCCTACAGAAAGATAAATTTCTTTAAGAATTTTTTTTTGTGATTTTTAAAATATAATGAAATTGATAGTTTATAAGGATACCTTATTGAATCAACAATCTCTCCATCTTTGGAAATCACAAACAACATTTCAAAAAGTTATATAAGGAATAAGATTATTTTTTTTATCATTAAAAGAAATAATTATATCCCTTTACTTAGGAATCATGTTAAATAAAACTAACTGCCACTTAGGTTTTGAAATCCTTATGGATCATATTCTTCTCTTTCATAGAGGAGTTTCTTTTTATTGAATTTGAAAATATTCTTTATGTAAGCTCCCCCTTACAAAATCTCCCAATTTATGAGGTATTTATATTCTCATTATATATTATTATTTTGATCATACTTTTCTCCCCCTTTGTTATTTCAATATTTTAATGGAGGGAATGAAAAATATACCTGAACGATTATAAATATAATAGAAAAAATAATGGAAGAATATTTTAATTATGATTGGAAAATTTTTTTATATGGTAAATAAAACAAAAGAACATATTTTCAAAAAAAAATCATTGATTCTTATTTTCTTTATCTATAAGCTTTCTCAAGGTTTCCATTAATTTAGTCATCTATTTATGATCATCCTGAATGCATTTGAACAACTGATCCTGATACTAATTCTTCTTTTTCAGAGCCTTGGTTTTAAATTTTTTGACTGTAGAATTTCTACATTGGAATCTACTACCTCTTAATGTTGTTTAGAATTTTCATCTAGCTCTTCCCTGAGTTCCATTTCTATCTTTATATTTGAGAAACTGAATTCAGCTTACCATTCAGATTACTTTCATCATGAATTTGGGAATCTTTCTCGTGATTGAGCTTCTCCAAAAAAACATATTGTAAGGTTTTTTATCGAATCATCTGATTTATCCAAAGAATCATTTATTTAATCTTTTATGTTATATTGGATTTTCATATCATCAATAATTATGATAGAAAATTTGGTTAATTTCTTATGTGATCACCTATAATCATCACAAACAATATGGAATGTCTTCAACTCTATTTCATGTTTGACCAAATTGTTCATTAACATGCTTATCGATTCTAACTTTTGATCAAATGAATGTTGAAGAAACTAACATCTTGAATGGATATTTTGGAATAACGGAATTTTATTTAATAACTTCTTCAGTGATTGAACAATGAAATCATAACCCATCAAGAATGAAGATTCAGAAGTTGATTCCATTATTGGTGAGGAAACATTATCTAACTCTTCATCTTTCTTATTGGATGATATACCAATATCATTATTAGATTTCAACACCACATATATCTTTGTAAAATCCTCAACCACATTCTTCATTTATAGATTATGGATATCTACTTCACAAAATTTGAAGTTTCATGTTCAATATCTGAGACATGGATTATCTTATATGCATAAAAAACTACATTATTAACATCTCCCTTATCATATTTAGGATGAATGAAGTCATTATTATTGCTCTCATCATCAGTAGTTTTATCAAGCACATATTTTACATCATCATCATTCCATTGAAAAAATATTTTGGTTGACTAAACCTGAGATGTTCAGATTGATAAATTGTCTGAAGTACATTCCAGCCCATGGTATTCATCCAATTTATTAATCACATCTTCATATTCATATTCTTTCCACTTATTAATATTATTCTACTTCTTCATTTATTTCTTCTTCTTTGTGACCTATTTATTCTTCCACAATGGGTTCCAGTATTGAAAATTTCATTCCTAGATTTTCTACTAGAACTGACTCTTGGAGGAAGGATTCTGATACACAGATCTTTTCATATGCTTTCTTAGTATCTATATGAAGGTATTGAACAATCAAAGCTTCTGAAATTTTTTTAACTTCTTCCATTTTTCTTCCTTATCATTCTCTTATGATGTCTGATTCTTCAAATCCTTTTCATCATTATGGTCTAAAACAATTCTAGTATCACCATCTTTCTTCTTATTCTTCTTCATCTCTCTCCACATTGCTACTACTTTATGAGAAAAATCCTTTTTTTATTCCTCTTCGTTAGAGCATATTGGGTTTCCAGAATTGGAGATTTTTATTTGGCTTTCGGTTCTTTCTCTTTGTCCTTCTTCTAGGTTTTCTTGGATGTTTCCCCTACTTCCCCTTACTTAGTTAATGATTTAACATCACTTTAAAAAAGATCATAAAACTCAAATGTCTTGTACCTGAAACCATTTATCATCCTCTTCAAAATGTCATCACTCAATAACATGATCTTGATGGTTTTGGTTTTTGATATAAAGTGAATTTTAATGGATTCTAAATAGGGAATGATGTTATTGGACAAGATCATTGGTTACATGATAATCTGAAAATTAAGGGTTTCATTCTTGATATTTTTTATGGTTATAGTAATGTAAATAATAATGTTTACCTTTCTATGGTTAACTAAAATTTCAATCATTAAAATATCAATTTCCTTAAGAGAGTATGTGAGTCACTTTCTCAGAATAAGATAACCCTACAACCACAAAGATAAAAACCTAATTTTTGTTAAAATATGGTTGCTCTTTGGCAACATTAATTTCATGCGTCTAAATCTGTCTATTCCCATTAACTTCTCAAAACATCATATATTATCTAGAAACATGTGGGAGATAAAAATTTCTTCACAATGATAAGGAATACCAATAATGTTTGCAGTCATATTGAAGGATATGGAATAGGTTATTCCGTAGCTATTGATAGAAATTGTTTCCCTTCCACATTCTTCATAAAACATACTGAATCATAAAATTATATGAGAATGATATGATAAAAAAGATCTTGAATCATTTTATTAGCTAAACATAAACATTCCCATACATTGAGCTTGATATTATTCAAAATATAACAATTAATGTTTGTAATGAAATTTCGGTTAGCCAACCATCCTTTGTAAATTTTCTAATGATTTATTTCATTGATTGATGTCATCTATTTCTTTTAGGAATCTTCTTGAGATGTAAGGAAGCATATAAATCTAAATAACTGATTTGTTGTGGGGTATAGATTTGGCGCAAAACGCTTGAAATACCAATGTAGGACATATATTATGGGGGCCTTTATATAGGCATAAATATTGTAGTTCGAATTCCCGAAACAATACAACAGTAGATATAATCTTGATATGATACGACAATTATGATGAATTACAAAGAACAATTTGGTAGGTTTTGATCTTCTTAGGTTTTAAGGAAATATCATATTTAAGGAAAGTGACTCAGATAACATTTTCTTAAATCATGATAGAAATAAAAACAAGTAAAAATACAATTATAAGTATTTTCTAAAGGAAAAATACCTTCTGGATTTATTAGAAAAATATTTTAGAATTGATTAGGTTTTATAAAAAACATAGATTTCAGGAAAAAAAATTATGGAAAAGTAAATTTTATGTTCCATAAATTTGGGTTTTGAAAAAATCATGGTTTTTAGAATTATCTAAGGAATAAACCAATGTACTCCCCCAATGAAAAGGAGTTTTTTAATGTACATAGATATGTTTCAATATAATGTTAATATTAATGATTACCTTAACATTATATTTCATAACTATTTAATGTATTGAAATCTATTATTGGTTAATGATTTTGAAAAAATATCAGCAACTTGATATTGCGTTCTGATTAATAGAGGAATGATATCTGCTTTGTGTGTGTGATGCCTAATAAAGTGATTTCTATTATCTTTTTGTTTTCTACGAGAGTGATGTGCAAGGTTTTTTCTTTGGGAAATTCCCCTTGTATTATCACACAATATTAGTGTCTTGGTAATACTCATTCCATTATCGGTGAGTGTGTGTTGTATCCATAAGACATGATCACAACAACTTTTAGCTGCTATATATTCAACTTCATTAGTGGATAGTGCTACTAAGTGTTTCTTCATGCATGACCAAGAAACTAATGAATCTCTTAAGAAATTAAATTTTACAAATTTACTTTTTATATCTATTCTACATCCAAAAAATTATCTTCTGAAAATATTTTTAAAACAAAACCATTTCTAGAAAAATAAAAAGTCATAAGTCTGTAGTTCTCATTAATAGAGAAAAGTTATTTTCAATGCATTTAAATGAGATTCCATTAGATTATATTGATATCATGAACATAACAATACTAAAAACATTATTTCTGGATTACTAGAAATTAGTTATAAAAAAATTCCTATAATACCTCTACAGGATTTTTAATCTACTGGTTTCTCAACTTCTTTAAGAAAAAGATAAATTGAGGTACCGATTAGAGTACTTATACATTGTTATTGTCATATACATACTTTTTAAGAATATATTTAATATTCTTATGTTGATATATATAAGTTCCGTATAGTGTTTATGAAATTTTAAAACCATGGAAGAATGTTAACTCACCCATCATACTTATTTCAAACTCCTATATTATGAGATTGAAAAACGAATGAGTTAAAAATGGATTTGTTGACCTCAGTATAGTTTCATCAACATAAATTTTAACAATCAAAACATTTTTCTAATTTTTATTTATAAAAATAGTTGTATTAGTAGATACCGTAACAAAATTATTTTTAAGAGAAATCTTATAGGTGTATCATACCAGGCTCTTGGGGATTTTTTATGTCCATATATATAATTGGTATGTTTAAAAACCTATAAAGGATGTTTTTTATAATTTAACTAAGATTTTGTTCAACAAAAACAACTTCTTGAACATATATATCTAGAAAAACACACAAAACATTCAATTGAAAATGTTTGGAATTAAATAATGTTGCAATGGAAATTAGTATGCTAATAGATTCATGTATATCTATTCAAATGAAGGTTTCGTCATAATCTATTCTTTCTTGTTGATTATAACCTTTAGCAACTAATATTTCTTTAATTCATTCAATGATTCCATTTTCATCACTTTTATATATGAAGACCAACTTTACTATTATTACAAAAGTTGCCTTAGGCCTTTTAACAAAGTTCTAGATATTGTATCTTTTGTATTATATTATTTCATCTTTCATATATTTAATCCAATCAATATAACCTAAAACATCATCAGTTTCATTTGGGTATAATTGGGAAAAAAATTCATGATATCATAATTCATTTCCTAAATAATATTTATTCCTTTTCTGTTTATTAACATCACCAATGAAAATATCACAGGGATGATTCTTAAGGAACAATTGCTTTTGGTTTTGTAACGCATGTTCATTAACATAATCTTGAATTCCTTTTGAGGTAAATACATCAGAAATATTTTCTTGTGTATTCCCCTTATTAGAAGAATATTATATCAATGTATGATAATAAATTTTTGAAAACATATTAAAATATATATGTTGTGTTTGTTTAAAAACATAAGCATCAGTTTCATAAAATTTAACATGCTCTATTTATTTAACCGAATAATAATTTCTGTTACAGTCTATATAATGATTAGAAGTTGTGGAGTGTCATATCAAAATTTCTTCATCGTATTTGGGTGAGAATTTATGTAAGATGTCTTTAGTATTCAAAATAAATACATTTCATCATAATACATTAAATTATGAATGTATATGTTTTCTACTGGTCCACAATTCCTAAGGTCTTTTTTTAAGAAAAGATCTGATTAAAACTTAATTTATAATATAATAGGTAGTAATAGTAGCTTCTGCCAAAAATTATTTAGAAATGAAATATTCACTCAAAATGCTCCTATATAAAATTTTAAGAATTCAATTTTAAGAAGCCAATTATTGTTGTGATAGATTTCGGAATATTCTTGATGATATTCCAACGCAGTGCCTTCAGACGGCTTGCGATTCCGAGCCCCGGAGTGGCCGAAATTAAATTTTCAGTGTGTTCACACTTAAAACGCCAAATAAATTGGATAACTCATAAACGGTGATCTGGATCAGATATTTGAGTCTACGGATGGGTCCGGAACTGGGTGTTTACCCTAGGAACGACATAAAACATGTCGGCGCGGGATGTTTGGACCCCTCGCTCACTTTCGGAAGGATAAACAGATAAATTAATTTATTTATTTATTCGTTAAAATGTTGAAACTCTAGTATCATTTAAACGGTGGCTCATATTGGAAAACAAAGGGCACCATTGAGTTAGGAATGTGCCGTTTACCCTAGGAGGGGTGTATGTTTTGCGGGCGCGAGCCTTCTGTGAAAAATGGATCCAGGGGCGTTTTCATAATTTGGCAGCCTCGGACGTTCAGTTTTATAACTTTTGAACGGGGTATCAGATTAAAATTCTGAGACCGCTGTTGCGTTCAAGGTGTGGTTTTGGCCTAGGGGAGGCTAAATCCCGACCCTGTCGGGAGTTCAGGTTCGGGCCGACGGGTGGGTGGTTAAGTGTTTTCTATTTAAACACTTAACTCACCCCTCCCTCTCTTTCTCCTTCTTCTTCGCCAGGATAGCGGCAGGCGGCAGCTCCTCCTCCCTCTCCTCCTCCATCTCTGTCGAAGCAGCTCCGGTGAGGCGCGGCGCGGCGGTGGACTCCCCATGAAGGTCTGGTCATCACACAAGAGGTAGGAGTTCTTGTTTTTCTTCGTTTTCATATCCGCAACTCCCTTGGAATGTTTCGTTTGCATCGAATCGCTGTTTTTCCTATCGATCAAAACTCATAGTTGTGTAGGATTTAATCTAGGGTTTCCGCCGCACTTTTTGGATCAAAACTTTGAGTCTGGAGGTGATCGCAGGGATCCGACGAAGTTCCGGGAGATTTTTTGTTTTTTCGGGCGGGTTCCAGGGGCAGTCCGGCGAGCTTCGGCGTCGGCGGTGGCTTCCCTGCGGCGGCGGCGGCTTCCCAGCGGTGGTGGCGGCTTCCCAGCGGCGGTCCGGGGCTTCCCAAGTGGCGGCAGCGGGGTACCAGGCGTCGACGGTGCGGCTCGTAGGCGGCGGGCGCTGCAGGTCGGCCGAGCAGGGTTGTCGGCTGGGTGAACAGGGGTCGCGGCGCACAACCCCACGAAGGGAACCGAGACCCGCCATCGACGGGTCTCCGCGTGGACCGAAGACCAGCCACCCGGGGCCGGTCACTAGTTCGGTGGACCGTAGGACCGCGGTCAGCACGCACGGCCGAACCGCGGACCGGTGTTGCAAGTCGGGCCGGCCAGCGTGGCCCGGCCTGGACCCCCCCCCCCCCCCCCCGACCGGTTCGGCCAAAGGGGCTTCATCCCCTTCGATTTTGGACGCCCGTAACATTTGATACTGGTGTCTATTTTGCGTGTCGTCTGTGGATGCGCAGAATTGAAGTAGAGGTGGACTTTTTGAGATGGTTTCAGGAATTTTTAATTCTCGAATGAGGGGCCTCGGTGGCGCGACACGTGCATCGATGGGATTGTCATTTTTTCCGGGGGGAACTTGTTTTGGACGGCGCGGACACATCTGACGTCCATTTTGAGCACCTTCAGTGGCGTTGGAACCCTGGCACCGAGACGGAGCTTTCCAGCGTGGTTTTAGGTGTTGAGGCCGAAGTTGAGGCACGGGCCCCACAACCCGTCTTTTGAGCTTCGCGCAGCTTTTAGAAACTTTTTCATCGGGCGTCCGTCCGGGGCGATGGAGCAGTCGTTTTGGGAGTTTTTACGAGGGGATTGCAATGATTCAATCCACCAACTCGAATTTGGCACGATAGTGCGGGGCCCACGAGGGTCGTTTGGGAGTCGACGGTTATTTTCCATCTCTATCACCGGGTGACCGTTTTGGACAAGTGAATAGTCCATCTTGTGTGCTTTTTCGAAAGGATCACAATGGTGTGATCTGTTCATTGTGTTTCGAGACCGGGTTTCAGGTCCCACAAAGCGCCGCTCGTGTGCGGTGCACTGGAATATACCTTTTTCTCCGGATATCCGTTGCACTCATGTGAGTAGTGCTTTTGACGTTTTTTCACGAGGGGATCGCATTGGTGCGATGGGCCCGACTGTTTTCAGGGCTGAGGCTCGGGAGCATAGGACATCGTGCGGGCGTGAGGCGGTGTTTGAAACCATTCCGTCGAATATTCGTTTGAGGCGATTAAGTAGTCTATCTCGTGTTTCATTCTGCAAGGATTACAACGGTGTAATCTGTTCAAGCGGGCAGAGCCTCATACATGATATTATTAAATGTGGAAATGTGAAGGTTCCCCGGGGGCGGTTCTTCTACCGTGTTTGTAGTGGACCCTTGGCGTGTGATCGTGTGTGCTCCCGTGTGGGTGAATAGATGTGGTTGGCTGTATCTCAGTCGTTGAGGAGACAAGTAGGAGATGTTACGTCACGCCTTCGTGTTGATGTTGGGTGCCATTGCACGATAGCCCTTTGGATGGAACGTGGTATATGCTGTGAGTATACGGGAGCGCTTGGAGGTACATGTGGTTGTTTGTACCTGAGAACATTTGTGCCTTCGGTTGGGGTTGACTTGGGGCCACACGTTGTGTGGGCCCCATGTGCGTGGCACGCTCTGCTTTGCATACTTTGACCTCTCACGACGTAAAGGGTCCCTCTGTGCTTATTTGTTTGACCAGCAGGGTGGAGCTTTTCCCCTAGGTCTGTGCTCGTTGTTTGACCAGCAGGGTTGATTGGTCTCCCCCTGGTTTCGTTCTCGATGGATCGGTCGGTAGCGGTATTAGTGACACCCAGTGATGGAACAGGCGTTGAACCGCTTTTCGGTGAGTTGTTCTGGAGTTGGGTGTTTGAATGATACCCACTCTGTGTTCGGTTGGCCAGTGGTGTATCCTCCAATAGAGATGGCCAGAGCAGTTATGAGTTCTAGCCTCCTTCGGGGTTGGGCAGTGGGTTACTCATCGACTTCTTCGAGTTTACCCTCCAGTAGGGCTGGGCAGTGGGTTTCTCACTGACTTCTAGGGTTTACCCTTCAGCAGTGACTGGGCAGTGGGTCACCCGATGCTCTTAGGGTCTACCCTCCTGCAGAGACTGGGCAGTGGGTCACCTGACGACCTTCTAGGGGTTACCCTCCAGCAGAGACTGGGCAGTGGGTCACCCGACGCACTTAGGGTCTACCCTCTAGTATAGACTGGGCAGTGGGTCATCTGACGACCTCTTAGGGTCTACCCACCAGCAGGGCTGGGCAGTGGGTCGCCTGATGATGTATTAAGGTCTACCCTACAGGGGGGCTGGGCAGTGTGTTGCCTGATGATGTATTAAGGTCTACCCTCCAGCGGGGTTGGGCAGTGTGTCGCATGATGATGTATTAAGGTCTACCCTACTGCTCACCCTTCGGTACCTCCTTTGTTTCTCCCTCGAGCCTTTAGGGTATCCTACTGAGTATTTTTATACTCACCCCTGCTTGGGCTTTTCCCGCACATGGTGTGCCCTCGCAGAAATAGACAGGTTGGTCGTGACTTTAGTGGAGCATAGGAGTTTGGGAGCTTGGACCACGTGCGGTGGTCGTAGCTGGGTTCCAAGTGGGAGACCCGTCAGCTGTTTCTTTTTGTTTACATGTTGTCGGGTTGTGGCACCTTTTCTGGTTGGGTGCGTGTTTTGCCCATTTTTCCTTTTATCAATTTACTTGTACTGTTTATAGTTCTATTAACTCTTGTGGTTTATTTATAGTAGTTGCCCTTTTTTTCCTTTTTTACACTGTACTTTTTCATTGAGTGTGTTGCGTGTGTGTACAGGTACTTAAGAAAAGGCCTCCCTGAGTTACTGTGCCTTCAGCGCTGGTCCTCAGCCCCTGACCTATGGAGGCGGGCTTGGGGTAGTTGCGGCTCGAGCACGGGTAGGGTTGGGTTGCGAAAAAGTGGTATCATAGGTGGTTCGTTCCTTGGGATGTTGTGCGGACGTCCATAAAAGAGGAGTTGGTTGGGATCTAGGGAAACAATGTAAACGTGTCTCGAGAGTGGCTCTCAGGCTAGGGAGTCAAGTGATGGTGCGGCGGCCGAAAAATCCATTCACCATGACCATGATAACCCACTTGTCGACTAGGCATGCTGAGACACTTGTTGCAGGGAAATTTTTTTTGTGCATCACATAGGATTGAGTCTTTGACTATATTTCTTGAGTCAGCTCCCCATTGTTGTTGTTGTGATATATACATATATGCTCACCTGACTGCGGCACTCCTTGATGATTTTCAGGATGTCTCCGTGAAGACAGCTAGCCAGGATACCAGCTTTGGTTCGTGACGACAACCCTGTGAGCTATGAGGCCACAGTCCATGACCCATCATGCGAGCCCCTTTCTCCGGGAGGCTGGTAGCAGCACCCCCACCTGTTGAGCAGCAGGCAGCTTTAGTAGAGGAGGCTGAGTTTGAGTGCAGTTCGAGCACGTTCCGTGAGTTCTAGCGGAAGAGACCACTGATGATCAGTGGTGATCCAGACCCTCAGGCAGCAGAGGTTTGGCTAGATACATTGGGTTGCCTTTTCAGGATTTTGCAAACGCCGGCAGATCAAGGAGTGGCTTTGGCCACCAACCTTTTCTGTGGAGCAGCTTGGTGTTGGTGGCATCTGGTGACTCAGTTTCTTGACGAGTCATCGCTTTCGTGGGGGGACTTTTAGTTGTTGTTCCATGAGGAGTTTTTCCCCTTCTTCTTGCGCTCTGTTCGGATTCTAGAGCTCCTGCAGTTTCAATAGGGAGGGATGACGGTGGCCGAGTACGCGGCTAGTTTCTCATACCGTGCACGCTTTTACCCGGACATGGTCCATGACGACAACCTCCAAGCGCCGAAGTTTGAGCATGGTCTCCACCGAGAGATTAGTGCGGTCACAATACCATTGGGTATTTCCACATATGTCGGGGTGCTAGAGCACACACTGGTGACAGAGGGCTTCCTGTCACGTTCTAGAGTATGTGGTGGCAGTAGGCATGTCGGAGCCGAGACATCTTCCGTAACTATTGGGGGTCGGCAAGCATGACCTCATCATAGGTGGATTTCCAATAACTGGACTCAGGGGTGTGGTCGTACTCCACAGTGGCATCGGAGGGCACTAGTGCAGCCTGAAGAGAGTCGGTGCTACGCTTGCGATGGGCAAAGTCACCTGGCATGAGACTGCCTGACCAGACATGTAGAGAGCTTCAGGTAGGCAGCAGGTGCACCACCACGACAGAGGTTGCATCGTGATCGGAGTAGTACCCAGAGAGGTGGTTCTATTAGAGGAGCGGGAGGAGCTGGTATTGGGGGACGACGTTACGAGGTCTTCCCATCCCCACTAGGCGGTCCACATCGGGCTCCGGGAGCCGACAGTTGGGACTACGGATAGCCGTGAGCCTTGGATGTCTACGATCCTGCAGTGCATGAGGTGATAAGAGGTACGATCTACAACACTTCTACTTTTTGCAGTAGAATTTTTAGACTCTGTGTGTGAAATGATTTTCTCTCGGCTCCTTGTTTGAGTTGTTAACATGGTGGTGTGAGGTGTCAGTGTAACCCTGTGTTGGTAAGGTGAAAGGAGTGAGACCTTTTTTCTTTAGTCGATGGTGATGAATCCCTCTCTCTCCGAGAATATGATAGAGTTTTGGTTGAGATACATCGACTGTGAAATCTTTCCTGACCAGATATCCTTGGGTGTTTCACCATATGGATATTCTGAAGGAGGGAATCAACGTGCCTTTTTCCAGGTGCGGGCGGTGATTCCAGTCGCGGCATGCGATGTAGGGGTTCGGTCGGGGAGGTGAGTTACCCCCGAGGGCCTTCGGGTCGTTTGAGACCATGCAATGGGATGATGAGGTTGTCTACCGCCTTTCCCTACCCCCAAAGTCTGCAGTGGGTGCACGACATCGGCAAGGGTCGACCTCGCGTGAACGGATCAATTCTTTGGTCTGTGTACGGTGATGCAGAGTTGTGTGTGCGTTCTTCTTGGTATGGGAAAGCTAGGTGTGGGCTTAGTACCCAGTGTTACTCCCTAGATTTTTTTTCTAGGACGCAAATCATGAAGGAGGGAATGATGTAAGAACCCAGTTTTTGCTGTGAAAGACTTTGGAATATTTTTGATGATATTCCAGAGTAGCGCCTTTAGACGACGTGCTATTCCGAGCCCCAGAGTGGCCGGAATTAAATTTTCAGTGCGTTCAAACATAGAATGCCAAATAAATGGGATAACTCCTAAACGGTGATCCGGATCAGAGATCCGATTGTATGGATGGGTCCGGAATGGGGTGTTTACCCTAGGAACGACATAAAACATGTCGGCGCGGGATGTTTGGACCCCTCGCTCGCTTTCTGAAGGTTAAATAGATAAATTAATTAATTAATTTATTCGTTTAAATTTTGAAACTCTATTATATATTAAATGGTGGCTTGTATTGGAAAACTGAGGGCACCGTTGGGTTCGGAATGTGCCTTTTACACTAAGAGGGGTGTATGTTTTGCGGGAAAGGACCGTCTGTGAAAAATGGACCCAAGGGTGTTTTTGTAATTTTGCAGCCTCAGACGTTCAGTTTTATAACATTTGAATGGGGTCTCGGATTAAAATTCTGAGACCTTCATTGCGTTCAGAGCGTGGTTTTTGTCATAGGGAAGGCTAAATCCCGACCCTGTCGGGAGTTCGGGTTTGGGCCGACGGGCGGGTGGTTAAGTGTTTTCTATTTAAACATGTAACCCACCCCTCCCTCTCTTTCTCCTTCTTCTTTTCCTGGACAGAGGTAGGCAGTATCTCTTCCTTCCTCTCCTCTTCTAGCTCCATCGAGGCGCGGCGCGATGGCGGACTCCCCTTGAAGCTCCGGGCATCGCCCAAGAGGTAGGAGTTCATGTTTTTCTTCGTTTTCATATCTGTAACTCCCTTGGATTGTTTTATTTGCATCGAATAATTGTTTTTCCTATCGAGCGAAGCCCTTAGTTGCACAGGATTCGATATGGGGTTTTATTCGAACTTTTCATATCAAAATTCCGTGTTTGGAGGTGATCGTAGGGATCCGACGAAGTTACGGGAGATTTTTGGTGTTTTCCGGCGGGTTCCAGCGGCAGTCCGGCGAGATTCAGCGGCGGTGGCGGCTTCCCAGCAGGGGCGGCGGCTTCCCAGCGGTGGAGGCAGCTTCCCAACGGTGGTCCGGTGGCTTCCCAAGTGGCGACAGCGGGGTAACGGGCGGCGACGGCGCTGCTTGTAGGCGGTGGGCGCAGCAGGTCGGTCGAGCGGGGCTGCCGGCCGAGTGAACTGGGGTTGCGGCGCGCGACCCCACAGAGGGTATCGAGACCCGCCATCGGTGAGTCTCCGCATGGAACGAAGACCATCCACCCGACGCCGATCGCCAAGTCGGTGGACCGTGGGACCGTGGCTGTCCCGCACGGCCGAACTGCGGACCGTCTCCGCAAGCCGGGCCAGCCAGCGCGCCGGCCGGTTCGGCCAAAGGGCCTTCGCCCCTTTGATTTTGGACGCCCGTAACTTTTTCTACGGGCGTCGGTTTTGAGCGCCGTCTGCAATGGTGCGGACCTGACGCAGAGGCGGACATTTTGAGATTTTTTTGGGAATTTTTATTTCCTGAAACGAGGGGCCATGGTGCCGCGACACGTGCGTCGAGGGGATTGTCCTTTTTCTGAGGGAACTTGTTTTGGACGACGCAAACACATCTGACGTCCGTTTTGAGCATCGTCAGTGGCGTTGGAACCCTGGCACTGAGTTGGAGAATTCTAGGCCGGTTTCAGGCATTGAGGCCGAAGTTGAGGTGCGGGCCCCACGGCCCATCTTTTGAGCTGCGCGCAGCGTTTAGCAACTTTATCATCGGGCGTCCGTTCGGGGCGAGTGAGCAGTCATTTTTGGGTGTTTTTCTGAGGGGATTGCAATGGTGCAATCTGCCTGCACTAATTGGGCACGATAGTGCAGGGCGAGTTGCGGGTCCCACGAAGCGCCGCTCGTGTGCGGTGCGCCAGAATACACCTTTTTATCTGGATATCCGTTTCACTCATGTGAGTAGTGCTTTTGACGTGTTTTCCTGAGGGGATCGCATTGGTGAGATGGGCTCGACAGTTTTCGGGGCCGAGGCTCGGGATCACAGGACGTTGTGCGAGCGTGAGGCGGTTTTGGCAACCTTTCGGTCAGATATCCGTTTTAGGTGAGTATGTAGTCTATCTCGTGTGTCTTTCCTCAAGGATTACAACGGTGTAGTCTGTTCAGGCGGGCGGAGCCTCATACGCGATCTTATTAAATGTGGAAATGTGAAGGTGCCCCGAGGGTGGTCCTTCTACCGTGTTTGTATCGGACCCTTGGCGTGTGATCGTGTGTGATCCAATGAGAGTGAAGAGACATGTTTTGGTGTACCTCATTCATTGAGGCGGCATGTAGGAGATGTTATGTCAAACCTTCGTGTTGACATTGGGTGCCATTGCACGATAGCCCTTGGGCTGTAACGTGGTATACTCTAGGAATATACGGGAGCGCTTGGAGGTACATGTGGTTGTTTGTGCCTGAGATTGTTTGTGCGTTCGATTGGGGTTGACTTGGGGCCACACATCGTGTGGTCCCCATGTGCGTGGCACGCTCTGCTTTGCATACTTTGACCTCTCGCGACGTAGAGGGTCCCTCTATGCTCGTTTGATTGACCAGAAGGGTGGAGCTTTTCCCCTGGCTCTATGCTCGTTGTTTGACCAGCAGGGTTGAGTGATCTCCCCCTGGTTTCGTTCTCGATGGATCGACCGTTAGCAGTTTTAGTGACACCTAGTGATTGAACAGGCGTTGAACATCTTTTGGGTGAGTTGTTCGAGAGTTGGATGGTTGCGCGATACCCACTCCGTGTTCGGTTGGCTAGTGTTGTACCCTCCAATAGAGATGGCCAGATATGTTCTGAGTTCTACCCTCCAGCAGGGCTGGGCAGCGGGTTACTCATCGACTTCTTAGGGTTTACCCTCCAGCAGGGCTAGGCAGTGAGTTGCTCACCGACTTCTAGGGTTCACCCTCCATAAGAGACTGGGAAGTGGGTCACCCGATGCCCTTAGGGTAAACCTCCATCAAAGACTATGCTGTGGGTCACCGGACGGCTTTCTAGGGTATACCCTCCAGCAGAGACTGGGCAGTGGGTCACCCGACGCACTTAGGGTCTACCCTCCAACAGAGACTGGGCAGTGGGTCACCCGACGACCTCTTAGGGTCTACCCTCCAGCAGGGCTGGGCAGTGGGTTCCCCAGCGTCTATTCCAAGTCTACCCTCAAACAAGGCTGGGCAGTGGGTCACCTGTCGACTTATTCCAGGTCTACCCTTCAGCGGGGCGGGGCAGTGGGTCGCCTGATGATGTATTAAGGTCTACCCTCGAGTGGGGATGGGAATTAGGTCTCCTGATGATGTATGAAGGTCTACACTCTAGCGGGGCTGGGCAATGGGTCACCTAATGATGTATTAGGGTTTACCCTCTAGCAGGGCTAGGTAGTGGGTCACCCGATATCTGGTTATGAACTACCCTCTAGTAGGGCTGGGCAGTGGGACACTTGTTGGCATTCCAGGCTCAGTCCTTTCTACTAGTATAGCCTGTGGCTTTCCTCCATGATTACCGGAGTAGGACCATTGGTTGTACGAATCAGTGATGGAGTGATCTTGACTTTGAGGAGACCTCTCGACTATGGGGCAGTGACAAGGCATGGTTTGACTTAACCCGGAACACTCAAGTACGAGGGGTGCTTTCCCCTACCGAGATGCATCCTTGTGATGCGACCTAAAACAATGTGGGCGAGTCATTGCCGCCTAAAGAGGATACTGTCGAGGTGCGGTGGTTAGATCCCCTTGACTTGTAGTTCGGGGAAGACGTTCGGGATGCTGGGCATCGATGGAGTTTACCCTTTGGGATTGTTGGCTACTCATTTACTTGGGCTGAGCTACGGGATGGAGATCCTCTTGAGAGCTTGTTTGGGATCCTTGTTGAGCATATGTATATATATATACCTTGTTCCAGTAACCACTCCTTGGGTTTTGGCTACTCTCCTTCCAAGAGAGGCGAAGACGCGCGGGGTATGCCATGTGATTTCCGTGTCTAGCTTCTCGTGGTTGGAAGAGTCTACTCTCCTGGTATAGATAGAGAAGACTCTATGAGATGTTCATCTTCTCACCATTTCCAGATCCTTCTTTCTGGACGAGTCTACCTCCTTTCTTTTGATGGGTTGGGATGGACTCTCTACTGGTATTCTACTGCACTCTTTGTTGTACTCCTTTACTTTTCCTATTCTCTCTACTGCTCACCCTTCAGTACCTCCTTTGTTGCTCCCTCGAGACTTATGGGTATCCTACTGAGTATTTTTATACTCAGCCGTGCTTGGGCTTTTCCCGCACTTGGTGTACCCTCGCAGACGACAAACATGATGGTCGTGACTTCAGTGGAGCATAGGAGTTTGGGAGCTTGGACTGTGTGCGGTGGTCATAGCCGGGTTCCAGGTAGGAGACCCGTCGGCTGTTTCTTTTTTTTACATGTTTCCGGGTTGTGGCACCTTTTCTTGTTGGGTGGGTGTTTTCCCCTTTTTTCTTTTTCAGAACTTTACTTGTACTGTTTAGAGGTCGATACACTCTTGTAGTTAATTTATAGCAGTTTCCATTTTTCTTTCCTTTTTTACTCTGCACTTTTGCATTGAGTGTGCTGCGTGTGTGTGTACAGGTACTTAGGCAAAGGCCTCCCCAAGTTATTGTGCCTTCGGCGCTGGTTGCCAGCCCCTGGCCTATGGAGGCAGGCTTGGGGTAGTTGCAGCTGGATCTCGGTTAGGGTCGGGTTGTGACATCAATTTCTTATTTCAACAAAAGCATTCTGTTAAATAGTTATTATAGATGAGAAGTTATGAGTAATACATTTTTGAGTACAAAAAGATTCAAAATATGAATTTTGAAATTCAACCACATGATCACTATGAATGGTTATCAATGCAATGTTTTTCTCATTTTTAACTTTGGATATAATTTTTTTAAAATAAAAAACGGTTTTATATTCCTTTTATTGAAAATAGACACATGTAAATTTAGTATAATCACCATCTAATACATATAAACTGTATTTTCCACCAATACTTACAATTTGGGATGGACTACAAATATACATACAAACTATTTATAATTCATAGATATATGAGACTTCTCCGATTAATTTAAATCTTGATTTATGATTCATTACATATTGAAAAGAATAACAAACATTTAAAGAATCAAAATAATGTTTCGGAAGATCCTTAACAAGTCTTTTCTTTGAGTTCATGAATAGGTTCCTAAACATAATGTTTCCTAGTATTCCATTCCATTACCAAGAATGATCTTCTATTGTACTATGTCAAGGTAGATCTTTACTTCTATGGTCTTCTAGACATAGTGTATAAATATTATCATGACTATGGGTAGAGGAAATAAACTCATCCTTGGAAATGTATACTACGAATTTATCATTCCTAAAATTCACAGGGTAACCTTAATCACATAATTGTATTATTCTAATGAGGTTGTTATTAATTCCATTAACGAATAAAACATTTTTAATTAAATCTTTTCCAAGAAAAAAAATATTACATATTATCAAAATTTCTCCCTAATCAGTATCTATGAATGTTAGATTCCCTCCATTTGTGTTGATAGACCATTAAAATATTTTCGTGTTACCAGTCATGTTTTAGAAACATATTTTATCCATGTACTATATATTTTGTTTGGTACATCCTATAATTTACTTAAAATAAAATATTTAGTTTTTTGGATTCCAAACATTCTTGGATTCAAAAAGTTCAAAAAGTAAAATTTTAGGAATCCACGTTTCCATTGAAAAAAAATCTCTATAAAAACATAAGGATAGTGTTTTATTTAAAAAAAATATTTCTCCCAATGTCCACCAAATTTACACCGTGCTCAAAATAGGGGACATTGGAGAACCAAATAATTATGACTAAAAACTTGTTTTGTGTGAGTATAACTGAATCGAGAACTATTCTTAAGAGGATGAAATTGTGAATTCATTTTATCAAATTATTTCCTTAAAAAACTATAATTTGATAACATTATCTTTAAAGATAAAATTTCAGATTTTAGTCAACTAACTATATTCTTATCCGAAAACTTATTAGTTTTAGAACATCAATTATTCCCTAAAACATTATTCAAAAAAATAAAATTTTCATGATCCTTAGACAGCTTATACATTTCAGAATTAATTTCCTTATGATTTTAATAAAAACGTTCAAAATTAATAGTTTTTATATTAGGACCTTTAGAATAATCTGGTAGCTATTTTGTTAAAATAGAATTTCTAGAATTTTCATTCTCTAGCTTCTTATTTATCTTAGAGTTCTCATTATCATGTAATTTACCAGATCTGAAAACTTCTTCAAATAGAGGTAATATATTATCTTCTGATGATCATGTTTCTTCATCTAAAGACTAATAATATTATTCATATGATAATCAAAATTTATAGAAATATTGGTAAGGATTGTACATTGTGTACCTTATCCATAATATGATGATTTTCAGTAGGTAGTCTGGATAAAATTGAAATATTTTTTTGACCAGAAGATTCATATTCTGATAATTCATCTAAAAATGACAACCATTGGAAGTCCAGGTGTTATTTTTATTGAGATCATTCATAGCCTAAGATTTGTAGTACTTATCTCTATTCCTTTCTGAATAAATATCATTTCTGTCATTTCTCCTAAGCACAAGACAATCATGTTTGATATGTCTATCCATTTTTCATTCACAACAAGTCACATTAGAATATTTTATATCCATTATACCTTTCTTGCTATATACATAATTAAAATATTTCTTTCCCATAATGTAGTTCATCTTCTGAGCAAAATTGGATAATTCATTCTCCAATTGTTCAGTATCACATGATTCAGAAATATAAATTTCTTTCATTACATCAGATATAGTGACACTTTCCAAAGTTTTGGCATTAGATATAGTAGTAAATGAAACCATTACATTACTATTGTAACACCCTGAGATTTTATGGGATAAAATCTTTTAATTTTTTTGATGTCATGTGTTGTACGGTACACAAAATTAGCATTTGCTATATGAAATATTGTATTAGCTTCTAATATACACAACACTATACATGGATTGTGTTACTCAAAAATTTCATGTTTTTTGATAGAATTAATTTCAAAAAACACTAAGTATATATTTTGTTAAATCTAAAAATAAAATATGTTTTGATTATATTAAAAAACAGCAAAGGAAACTATCACTACATGCAACACAAACTTGGATTGCGTTACAGATAAGAGTGACCTTCCTCGATATCTTGCGTTGTACGCGATACTATGATTTAGTAAACAACAATATATTATTAATATATAAGTATTTAATGGGATATAAATTATCCTTCATGAAAATTATTATGTAAATTTGGAACTTTATAAAATTATAATTCATCACACACATTTCCTAAATCATGAGATGAGAACCAAATCAATTTTTCGTATAAATTAAGTATTTTTCTAAAAATACAGTTTTAACACCTTTTGACTATGTACCCATTTCAAATCTAGTTTTGGTCACTTTAATATGTTCAATTGGAAAAAATTAATTTTTTTATTTTGAAGCAGAACAACAAATTTGAGATTGGATGAAATTTTGGAATTTTTTTGATAAAATTCATATTTTTATGAATAGTAAAAAATATTGTATTTTAATTCAAAACGTCCTTTTAATATAATTTATTTATATAGTTATATTGTACATTTAATAGGTTTTAATGTATATTCGAATTATATTGTTATCAATTAATCAAATTTTTGTCATTGATAGTGATTTTACTTTAAAATTGGACAAAAATTTATCTCAGCCTATTGATAGTTATCACATCTTAAAAACCTACTTTTTTGTTCTAAAAAGGAAATTAATTTTAAATTAATTACTGCATCTTTGGTGTTTTGAAGTTGAAAAAATGGATTCCATATTTGGAATCATGAGATCAAAATTTTATAAATATTTACCTTTTATTTGTAGACATTGTGAATAGTATCTTCATTATTTATTTTATTTATCTTGGTTAAAGGGTAAATATGGTAAAAAAGGGTAAAACATAATATTATAATTATATTAAAATACCCTAAAACATTTCCTAATACTATGGGATGAGATATTTTCCGACCATGGTAATCCTGGGGTCGATTTTGGGACCCTATGGATTCACTTGGATTTGAAAATGACATTTTATAAGAACTAATTTAAAGTAAAGATAATTATAACCTAAACATATATCTTTTACTAAATCGATTTTCATATATGGTTATATAACTGATCTCTATATCTATAAATAGTCATTATAAAGAAAAAAATATTTCCAACATCATGGTATTTTATTTATTGTTTTTATACATTAGATAAATAAATTTACTTATGACACAATTAGGAGGTAGTGATTACCTCATTAATGAAATATTCAAATAAATTTATTTATTAATATTAAAAAAACATGGTTATTTTTATGTCATAAATGAATTTTCTGGATGATATTGACATGCTATTTAGTACCCCCTATTTCTGTTATGTATCCCTTTCTTGATGTTTTTAATGTTTATAATGTTAATAGTGACGTATGGGAGAGTCCAGAGAACTTGGAATGAAGTTTTGAGGAATAAGGGGAAGTCGCACGGGTTGCGCACGGTTTGTCTAAACTGTGCAGTCAAACTGTGCGTAGATGGTCTTGAAGGCAGTAGCTTCCACACGAGAGGTGCACAGTTTTTATAACCGTGCATCCAAACCATGCGATAAGGGTGGTCGAGGCAGTAGCTAATGCACAGTTAGCACACAGTTTATCAAACCGTGCGAACTAACCATGCATCCACTTAAATGATATCCTTTAAAGGTCAATCTCAATCATTTTTTCCTCTAAGTTCCTTACTTAAGCTCATATGATGCCCTAACTCGGGAATTTGGTTCTCTTAAGGTCAAAATGGGTTCTCCCATTGTTCCGAAGGCGATATGAACGCTTCTCTTGATGAATCAAAGCCGGATTCTTGAGGTTTGTGATTGTTCTTGTTTAGTTTCTCAAATCAACATAGATCTACTTCTTCTCCTCTCTCGGTTTGTTAGATCTACGCCAGTTATGGGTAGATATACTTGTTTGGATGCCAAACATGACGAGATTTGGTATTGGTTGTGTTAGGAGAAGTGATCTAAGGAGGATCCTTAGTGAATCAGCTGAGTTTTCTTTTGCAATCTATGTTTGTTAGGGTTTTCATCAAAACCATTGAGGTAGGAGGTGTCACTCTCAACTCCTCTTGCTAGAATTGATTTGATTATATTCAAATTGGTTTATTTGAATGGATTTGATTGTGAAAAGCAAAGAATAATTCATCTTCAGTGCTGATTTATGGTTTGGATGAGATTGGGAAATCTTGGTGATTTTTTTTTGCAAAGTGATTTGGCTAGTTGAATTTTAAATGTTGATTTTAAATTATGGATTTTCTGAAATTGTAGATGGTTTGATGAAAATTGGGTTTTCAATAAAAAGGTATTTTATTGAAATGGTTTGAGATTGAAATGATGTTGATGGATTTGGTTTTCAATAAAAATGAGTTTTATTGTAGTGATTTGGAATTGAAATGGTTAAGCATTGAAATGGTTTGAACTGATTGAACACAAATGGTTTTTGACATGAAGTTTGAGTGTGTTCATGGGAATGGGGTATAGATAAGGGTTAAGAGTCTCCCCATCAGTTTTGGGATGGATAAGGTTTAGTGATCTCCCCCATCAAACATTCATATTGCATTCAGGAAAGATAAGGGTTAGAGGTCTCTCCCATCAGTTATGGGATGTATAATTGTTAGGGCTCTCCCCCATCAAACATTAATGTGAATTTGGTTTGGATGACGGTAAAAAGTGTCACCCATAATGGTTGGGATGGATAAGGGTTTTGGATTCTCCCCTCTTCCAGGAATAATTCATGGTTGTTTTCTTGGGTTTGTGGAAATGGATGGGTATGCCAAAAAAGAATGTTTTCAGAATGGTTCTTAAGCTTGTTTGTTTTTTTTTGGAAAATATCTTACTTGAAAATTGGTTTCAATTTCTCTTGGAATTCCATTGTTTACTAATAGTTTTGGAAACTTGTTTAAATTTAGTTATAAACTACTTTTGAGAAAAAGTTTTATATAAACTATTTTTATATAATTGTTGGTAACTCTTCTCTCTAAGTGGTGTGAGTAGGGAAGTCATTGGGGAAAACCTACTAAGTTTTATACTCACCCCTGCTTTGGCATGTTGGTGCCTTTGCAGATGTTATATTTCAGGACATAGGTAAAGGTAAAACATCTTATTCCTAGGCACTTGTGGTGATGCTTGGGAGATGTTGTGGAGCTTGGAGCTTGTGGTGTATGGAGTTGTAGTGTCTTTTGATAGTCGTGAGTTGTTCAACTACCATGTACTTTGTTAGTTAGTTTGGTATTCCACTATTGTGTACTCTGATGTGGTTTATTATAAATGAATATGTTTGTTAGTCTTCCATTTGTTCATGCATCATATAGTGAATGTTTGGTTATGGTTGGTTTAGGGGTTTATTTCATAAATGGTAAATCATCCCCACCTTATATTTGAAACCCTTTGGAATCTATTGCCAGCCGTTGGCATCTTGGGGATGTCTCTTAAGGGATAGTAATGACTCGTTGTACTCTCAAGCCAATGTGAATTGGCGGGACATTACAAATGGTATCAGCTTGTTCGGTCATTTCCAAACATGTGGTCATTAGTGTTCTTGGCCTTGGAGTTGAAATTCATTCTTGTCTATTCATTAGATCAAAATATTAGACGGGGGTAGGATTGTCAGAACATGAAATATATAGCATAAAAGGACATAGCTAACCCATTTATGATGAACTTCAAGTTACTAGGGTGTTGGGTATATGAGTGTTTTAGATACACTTCTAGAATGTTGGAAATCTCTTTGTCAAGGGTTTAGCCAATGAGAGGAGCATGACATGAATTATTGACAAATGACTTCCCACTAAGATTTCATATCTCATTGTGAGGAATGAGTATCGATTTTGTGCATGGTGCCAATTTTTTAAAAATGTAGAAATTGTTTTCAAGTGAAAGACATTGATAATTGGGTATTGGTTGTATTTTGAAAATGGGTTGATTTTCAAAAAGTATGTTGAATGTTTTCAAAAATGGGTTAACATGGGAAAAGGTTGTTTTTGGAAAAAAAATTTTGTGATAGATGATGTGATAGAATTTGAATTCTAAGCCATAAGTTGATAGGGAGTGGGATTGATGGAGTTTGTTGTTGGTTTAGAAAATGTCACCTAGTAGGAGTCATCGAAACCATCTCGAAGAAGCTGTTGAAAATGTGCTTTCACAAGAACCACATGTGAACCAAGAGCTAGTTCAGAGTATTTTCTAGGTTTCTTAGGATGTGGATACGGGGACCCGGAAGAATGAACCAAGTCATGTGGATCGTACCATCTAGTTCATGTAGCAGAATCCACCGAACATTCAGGGTGATGCTGAACCCGAAAAGGTGGAGGTGTGGCTAAGTAGGATGAATCGTATCTTCGATTTCATCAGCACACCATTAGAGCTCAAGGTCAAGTTAGCATCGTATATTCGTGAGGATTTTTCACGTCAATGGTGGGATTTAGCGATGCATTCTAAATTGGATGAAGGCCTTACATAGGATGATTTTGATGAATTATTCAACAAACAATTCTATCCTCACACGTTCAAGATCCATAAAATGGCAAACTTCATTGGGCTCAAACAATATAGTCTCTCTATCACAGATTATGTGTCTAAATTCATGAATTTAGTCATTTTTTTACCAGAGGTTGTAGAAAGTGTGTCATTGAGGGCACACATCATTGAATCGGGGATAAAGAAAGAGATTTGATCGATGATTGGGGTGCTTTGTATTATGGATTATATAGAGATGGTGAAAAGAGAAACTATTGCTGAACATGATATCTCGGGATAGATGGGAGGAGTAATGTTGATACCTATGGGAAACAGTGGGAACACAACCATTGGGAACAAGAGGAAAAGGGATACCAATTTCCACAGTGTAAGTGGAAATCAAAACCAGATGGCGGGATTAGTGAACCTTCCTCCACGACCCCAGAGCAAGGAAGGTTGTTTTTAATGTGGTTTGCAGGACCAAAAAAGTTGAGATTGTATGGTGCAACCTATAGCATGTCACAATTACAAGAATATGGGGAATCTACAGAGCTATTATAGTAATGCACCGATGTCGGTGATGCGTGACACTCCTCAGACGTCGCAAAAATCATATGCTTTTACAAGACGTGGAGAGCTGAATCAGTCTCATTAGAATAATAGAGCTAGCCGTGGTGATTCTCAAAATACAATGAATTCTCAACCAGGGAAATATCATCAAGGGAACAAGGAGAAAAATGCAGTGATGAAGCAATTCTATGGAGCTGATAAGATGATGGTCGATGATCAGGCCAGCCATCTATGGTGAGAGGTACAATTACTTTGAATTCTACCATTGTGAAAGTTCTCTTTGATATTGGGGCATCTCATTCCTTCATTGCAACTCATACTGTTTACTTTCTATGTTTTAAACTAGAAATGATACATTCTATTTTGAAACTAAAAAACTCTTCTTGTTGAAAGAGAACATCAATCCATTATGTGTAGAGCATGTTCTATAACTATTGACAGAGCTCAGATAAAAACGTACTTCTCGATGTTGGACATGGATATCTATGATATAATCCTGGGTATGGATTGGTTGAAAATGTTTATGTCACACATCAACTATTATAAGAAAATAGTTAGTTTCAAGACTAAGGGCGACATCAACCATATCTTTAGAGGAGAGAGGATGGTAAAGAATGATGCAAAGAGCTTGTTGTCACCAATGGTGGGAACTATATCTTACCAACTTGCATCGTTGACTTTGGCATCAATGGAAGTGATTGAGAAAAATAGTTTTCCAGCTATTGTGGATCAATTTCTATATGTATTTCCCAATAACGTCTCAGGGTTACAACCTCTAAGGGAAGTGGAGTTTACGATTGATATTCTATAGGGGACTAGTCCTATTTCCCTTCCATATTATTGGATGGCACCAACAGAGTTATGAGAATTGAATGTGTAGTTAGAGGAGATGGAAAGCAAGGGTTTCATTCGAACAAGTACTTCTCCATGGGTAGCACCAATGTTGTTTGTGATGAATGCAGATGTAACTCTTTGGCTATGTGTGGATTATAGTAATCTTAACCAAGTTACGATAAAGAATAGATATCCACTTCCACGGATTGATGACCTGTTCGATCAATTTAGCGGAGCTCATTGGTTCTCCAAGATTGAATTGCGATCAAGATATCACCATTTACAGGTTTATAAGGATGATATTCCAAACACATATTTCAAAAGTATATATGGTCACTATGAATATGTAGTCATGACTTTTGGTATAACAAATGCACTAGTAGTTTTCAAGGATTTGATGAATAAGATATTTCAGAAATATCTCGATTCTTTGATATTGGTGTTTGTGGATAACATTTTGGTCTATTCAAAAACAAGGGATGATAATGAGGTGCACCAGGAAACCGTGTTACAAATAATGGGAGATCATCGTTTGAATGCAAAATTATCAAAGTGTGATTTTTGGATACAGGCGGTACTTTTCCATGGCCATGTCATTTTTTATAAAGGCATTTCTTTTGATCCTGAAAAGATAAAAGTCGTTATCTCTCGGAAACCACCAAAGAATGTGTTCGAGACACAATGTTTTCTTGGTCTATATGGTTACTAATGAAACCTTGTGTGTTATTTCTCATGACTAGAATCACCAATGACAACTCTGACAAAGAATAATGCTCCATTCCAATGGATAGAAGAATTTATAAAGTCTTTCCAAGAACTGAAGGTTCATCTTACATTAGCACCCATATTTATCTTTCCTGAATCAAGATAGGGATATGTGGTGTATTGTGATGCTTCGTGAACAGGTTTGGGTTGTGTTCACATGCAAGAAGACAATGTGGTTTCTTATGGCTCAAGGCAGTTGAGGGTGCATGAGAAAAAAATACCCAACTCATGATTTGGGGTGGGCGGCAGTCATCCATGCATAGAAAACATGGACATATTATCTATTCGATGAGAAATGTTCTGTGTTTATGAATCACAAAACCGTGAAACACATTTTCTCATAACAATATTTTAATTTTATGAAAAGAATGTGGATGGAGTATCTCCAGATGTTTGACTTTGACTTGATGTACACACCAAGAAAAGGGAATTTGGTGGCAGATGCATTGAGTATAAATTCATACGCACCGTTAGCGAATTTAGCTTCAAATGAATGGTTGTTGTTGTCGGTCTTAGACGACATTCATGTGGAATGTGAAGACTGAGGTGAAGTTTCTATTTTCTTTTCAGCTACACTTGTTCTTATTTTAGTAAATATGATCAAAGAAGGACAAAAATCTGATTTAGAATGTCTGTTTGTAAGTTCAAAACTCAATGGTGGGGAGACCATTGAGGGATGGAAACATGATGGGGGTTCCGTTTTGTGTTTTAGGTATCGGATTGTTGTACCTATGGTTTTTCAAGAACAAATCCTTCATGCTTATGACCATTAAAGATGGGTTGTACATCCAGGTACACAGAAAATGTATAAGGTTTTGAAGGTGCAGTTTTGGTGGAGCGGCATGAAAAGGAATGTGGCTGAGTTCGTCTCGAGGTGCTTAACTTGTCAGCAGGTTAAAGCAGAGCATCAGAGACTAGTTGGTTTGTTACAATCATTACCTATCCCAGTGTGGAAATGGGATCTGATAACAATGTATTTTTTTACAGGTCTTCCATGAACGGTCCGGAAACCCGATGCCATTTGGGTGATTGTGGATCATCTAACCATGTCGGCCCATTTCATCCCAATTCATGAAACTCATACGGTGGTATATCTTCCAAAAATCTATACCTGAGAAGTGGTTAAGATGCATGGTGTACCAGTTTCTATAGTTTCATATAGAGATCTGAGGTTCACATCTCATTTCTAGAAATCATTACTGCAAGCCCTTAAGACTCAGTTGACTATGAGCACGACATATCATCCTTACACGGGTGGGAAATCTGAGCGGACGATATAAACATTGGAAGATATGTTTCGGGCTTGTGTAATGGATTGTGGTGGCTAATGGGAGGAGCATATACCCTTAGTGGAGTTCTCATACAATAATAGCTATCAAGCCTCGATACGCATGGCTCCGTTTGAGGCATCGAATGTGTGTCCTTGTCATTCTCCACTATGCAGGGTGGAAATGGGTGAAACTTCACTATTCGGGCCAAGCCTTGTCCAAGATACAACAAAAAAGATCCAATTGATTAGAAATAGGATGGAGACAGCTTAGAGTTGTCATAAATCTTATGCAGATCACCGTTGATGACCGTTTTCGTTTGTTATGGGTGATAATGTCTTCTTGAGGATCTCTCCAAGACTAGGACATCATCATTTCGAGAAGTAGGGAAAGGTATCTCCTAGATACTTTGGCCATTTTGAGATATTGGAACAAGTTGGAGAGTTGGCATATCAATTGGCATTACCACCATGGTTTAGTTTGGTGCATAATGTGTTCAATGTATCTCAAATGAAAAAGTATCATCCTGATCTTGACCATGTGATCAGATGGGATCATGTTGACCTAGATCTAGATGATTTGTTGATACATATCTCGTTATGGATTTTTGATAGGAAAGATTAAGTATTGCATGGAAAAAGCATCGGTCGAGTGAGGGTCTTATTGCAGCATGGTCTGATTCAAGAAGAGAATTGGGAACGTGAAAGGGAAATGAAGTAGCAGTGGCCGAAACTCTTTCAGGTGGATAAAGGTTTTCAACTTCTTGAGGATGGAAAGAACAATGGTGGTTAGAATTTAGTGCCCTTGGATTCTGATATTTGTCCATTTTTTATGATTTTAATGGTTATAATTTTAATGCCGATGTATGGTACATTCAGGAGAACTTGGAATAAAGTTTTGAGGGAAAAGGGGAAGTCGCACTGGATGCGCACAGTTTGTCTAAACCCTGCAGAGAAACTGTTCATAGATGGTCTTGGAGAATGTAGCTTCCACATGGGTGGCACACAGTTTTTCTAACATTGAGGCCAAACCATGCGGGAAGGGTGGTCGAGGCAGTAGCAAATGCACGGTTAGCGCACGTTTTGTCAAACCGTGCGAACTAACCTTGCGGCCACTTTATCGAGATCCTATAAAGGTGGATCTCATGCGTTTTTTCCTATAAGTGCCATGTATAAGCTCCTATACGGACCTAACTCGGGTTTTTTATTATCCTAATGTCAATGAGGGTTCTCCCATTGTTCCATAGGCGATCCTAAGGCTTATCTTGATGAATCAAATCCATATTCTCGAGTTATGTGATCGGTCTTGTTTTGTTTCTCAGATCTGCATAGATCAACTTCAACTCTTCTCTCTATTTCTTAGATCTATGCCTATTATGGGTAGATATAAGTGATTGGTTTCAAAACATGATGATATTTGGTCTTGGTTGTGTTTGTAGAAGAGATACAAGGAGGATCCTTGGTGAATCGGCCGTGTTTTCTTGTGCTTTCTCTGTTTGTTAAGGTTTTCGTCAAAACCTTTATGGTAGGAGACTTCACTCTCAACTCCACTTGCTAGAATTGATTGGCTTATATTCAAATTTGTTTTTTTGGAATGGATTTGATTGTGAAAAGCATATATTAGATATTCTTTAGTGATGATTTGTGGTTTTGATGAGATTGTGAAATCATGGTGAATTGTTGTGCTAAGTGATTTGGATTTTTGAACTTAAAATGTTGATTTTAAAATATGGATTTTCTGAAATTGTAAATGGTTTGATGAAAATTGGGTTTACAATAAAAATGGTGTTTTATTGAAATGGTTTGGGATTGAAATGACATTGATGGATTTGGGTTTCAATAAAAAATGAGTTCTATTGAAATGATTTGGAATTGAAATGGTTAATCATTGGAATGGTTTGAATTGATTGATCTCATAAGGTTTTTGACATGATGGTTGTGTGTGTTCACGGGAATGGGGGACGAATAAGGGTTAGGAGTCTCCCCCATCAGTGTTGGGATGGATATGTATTATGGCTCTCCCATGTCAAACATTTATAATGCATTCGGGGCGGATAAGGGTTAGGGGTCTCCCCCATCAGTGTTGGGATGTATAAGGGTTAGTGCTCTCCCGCATCAAGCAATCATGTGCATTTGGGTTGGATGAGGGAAAGAAGTCTCCCCATTCATGGTTGGGATAGATAAGGGTTAGGGCTTCTCCCCTCTGTCAGGTAGCATGCATGGTTGGTTTATTGGGTTTGTGTAAATGGTTGGGTATGCCAAGAAGGAATGTTTGTGGAATGGTTCTAAGTCTTGTTTGGTTATTTTCTAGAAAAATAGCTTGCTGGAAAATTGGTTTCAATTGCTCTTGGAATGCCATTGGATATGAATGGTTTTGGAATGTTGTTTATTTTTAGTTATAAACTACTTTTGAGGAAATGTTTTATATAAACTATTTTTATATAATTGTTCCTAACTCTTATATCTTAGTGGCGTGAGTAGGGAAGTCATTGGGGAAAACCTACTGAGTTTTTATACTCACCCATGCTTTGGCACGTTGGTTCTTTTGCAGATGTTGTATTCTGGGACACAGGTATAGGTAATGTATCTTATTACTAGAGGCTCGTAGTGATTCTTGGGAGATGTTGTAGAGCTTGGAGCTTGTGGTGCATCAAGTTGTAGTCTCTTTTGAGAGTCTTGATTTGTACAACCGCAGTGTACATTGATGCATAATTTGGTCTTCCACTGGTGTGTACTCTGATGTGGTTTATTATAAATGAAGTAGGTTATTAGTATTTCATTTCTTCATGAATCATATAGTGAATGTTTGGTTATGGTTGTTATATGGGATTATTTCACAAAGGGTAAATCGTCCCCAAACTAATATTTTTAAACACTTCGGCAATTATTTCCAGCCTTTGGCGTCTTGGGGATGTCTCATAGGGACTAGTAATGACTCGTTGTACTCTCAAGTAAACGATAATTGGCAGGTCATTACATATTAGCTTTGTATTAATTCCTCATTTTCAATGGAACTCGGATGTTGTGAATTTTTAAAAAATTCAAGAATGAATAATATCCAAAATTGACATAATTCATAAAATAAAACAAAAAATATATTATTAAATTATTTTATATTCCTAAAAATATATTATTCATCCAAATGGTTAATATATGTCTAAATATGAAATATATAACTTTTTTGGGTCGTTTGACAATATATGGTAATTGCATTAACTCACAATGTGTAAATAACATGATATAACAATAAGTCTAAAAAAGGTAAAATAAGGGTTAAAAAATAGAATGACAAAATAATATTCCAAACTGGTAAAAAAATTATTTTATTATGGGTATTTGAATCAAAATCATTATATATTAGAATTAAATATGTTTTGTACCATTTTAAATCGAAATTGAATTTATAATAAATTAAAATTTTTGAACTTTCCTAAAGTGTCACTCTCCACTATTATAAAAGGGATCCCCCTAACTCTTTTATTCACACCATTGAGAGCCTTAATGTTCAGAAAAAACCTACCCATTTTTCTTATAAACATCCCTAGTAACATTCTAGAGGTTCTGGTCTTCTCAAAATACCAACTCTATATCCTTTACATGAAATTTATAGGAGGCACATTGAGGAAGAGGTAATCTATTCTACCGATTCATTCAAGATTATTTATTCTTCTAATTCCTCTTCCATAGTAGTTTAAATATAAATTAATAACCCCATTATCACTCATATACAGATATGTTATTATAAATATCCAACAACCCTATCTTACCTTTAATCCATCCTACGAAAAACAAAATTTTCAAGCGTGGGTATGTACAAATTATCGACTCCACACGGTGGGGTAATTTTTTTCCCCACCACTTAACATGGATGGGTATAATGGTGGAAATAATAAATATATATGATTATAAAAACATGATACTAATTTTTACATATTATACATGATCCAATTCAATACCATTCAATAACTATGGGAACGATATCGTCACTTGTGCATACGTATGGCTTACCGTCTCCAGGACGCGATGAGATTCTTTTCCCATGTTAACTATTCAAGAATGATTATAAAGTATATATAATAAATAATCATCAAATATATCAAATAATAATTCTAATGGATTTATTTATCTATATTTCATACACTTTCTTCCATTCAATTTAATATGGAAATGAAAACATTGGTCATGCCCAGGTACGACCTACCGTCTCAAAAAATGGTGTATTTATTTCTATTTATAGATCTGTTATATATATTTATATACTGAATATATATTATATATAAATAATTTTTTACATTACGGTTGTATTTAAATCATGATCTTTGTAATCATATCAAGATTAACATGCCCAAACACGTAAAATAAATGAAACAACTATTACCCAAAACATTTCTTTAACGTGGAATTGACAAAATAACGGGTAATATAAAGAAGATTGCTAATCATATATGATATCATAAATATTATTATGGTTATGTTATAAGTTAATAATTTTTTAAACTCATTATACATTAGTTTTGGACACAAACAAAATAAATCATTCCTATGGCAAGGGATAAGTTTGCAATCTCATTTTTATCTGAAATTATTTATATATAAGTATTTTCTGGGGATATATTCATCATATATGTCCATGTTTTAGAAAATTATTATAATAAAATGTTTACTATTCTTATATATATGTTTAAATTCATTTTAACCCATCTTTTTTCTTTTACTACATGGTATTGAATGAATCATTCTTTTGTTTTCTATACAAGGTACATTTTACATTTCTAGTAAAAGTACAAAGAGAATGTTTTTCTAACTTATATTGCATGGAATGTTAGTATTGTATAAATAAATTCAGTATTAATTAATAAAGTTGTTATGACTTTAACAAAAATTAATTATTAAATAGTGTCAAAATTTACATAAAATAGTTTTAAAAACAATTATTATATTATTAATTAATATATTTTCCCTAAAAATTTATGGTTCGGATAAAGAACTTATATGATGAAAGGTATGTCATTTACGAACCACTTGGGGTACTCTTGGAAGTTTATAGTATGTTTATTAAACAAATAATATTAAAATACAAAGAGACATGGTAAATGTGAAACTAATTAACTATGAGATAAATCTAAATGATAAGGTTAATATTGTTACTCAAACCTGTCTAAAAACTATTGGTTGAGTGGATTTCGACCCCTAACCAGCTTAGACATGATATAAATCAGTTTGGAGCCATTATAAACCGAATATGATTTTATTATAAAATAATAGTTTATGTTTTTTTAAAGGTTCCCCTTATCCCTCTAATAAAAGATCACTCCCCCTTCTCCCGAATTCACACCTTAAAAGCCTTTTGGATCGGCCAAAATCTGCCCAAATATCCTCCCAACTGTCCTCCATTAATCCTAGAAGCCATAGATTGATCAAAAATCCATATTTTGGAGCCTTTTGGTTCAAATCAAAAGGAAGAACCCGAAGAATAGGTAATGTTTTAACCACCCACTTTCAGGTTCCTTTCTTCTACCACTTCTTCATTCATAATTATTTCCATTATAAAATAATAACTCCCTTATCTTATATATACTATGATTTTATTAAAAATATGGTATAACAATATTCAGTATTCTATCCATCCTTTGAATGACATGTAACCATACATGCATACATACGTCCTACCATCTCCACATCATGTTGTAATTGTTATTCAATACATTATTATTTAGATGGGTATGATAATGATGTGTAATTGATTTAAATAATAAATATAACATGATAATTGTAACATCCCAGGTAAATAAATAATATTAAATTCTAATGTTTATCAAAATTTGTGAATAAAATGTTAATACTTCTTTAAAGGGAATGCTATGCTCGATGGCGTACCCAATACGCAACAACGAGTTTCTTTGAAATCTTATAGTGCACAGTAATAGTATAATAATATTATAATAGTTAACGCCTAGCCGTTGACAAGGAGGGAATGAACAGAAATAACTACAAAATGATTACATATGTTTGTTAAATATTTTTACATTTATCCGATAAATTTTATAGGCTTAAAATCCAAATAAATCCAATTTTAAAATAAATACTCTAATATTTTTAAAAGATTGTTTTACCGCCTTTTGATGGCGAACCATTTTTAAATCTATACTTTGACAATTTTATAAGCTATATTTGTCAAAATAAACTTATTCTTTATGATTGGTACATTGAAATTCACTTTGGATAAATTTCTGGTATTTTTCTGATAATGTTCATTTTTAATGAATAGTGAAAAGTGTTGTATTTTAATTCAAAACCTCATTTTAATATAATTTATTTATATAGTTAGATTATATTTTTAATTGGTTTTAAAGTGAAATTTGAATATAATTTTACCATTTATTCCAATGGTGGTCATTTTAATTAATATCACTTTGATATTGGACATAAATAAGTGTCAATCTTTTGATAGATATTGTTTTTGAAAAACACACTATTTGATTTGACAACGGGATTTAATTATAAAATTAATTAATTCAACTTCTATGTTATGAATTTGGTAAAATAGACATCATTTTTGAATTTGGAATATCAAATATATCTTAGGATGAATTTTTGGTATTTTTCTGAAAAACCTTAATTTTTTATGAATAGTGAAACAACAAAATGGTAGTTACAAAAACTAATTTTTTGTTTAAATGGAACATTACCACTTCTGTGATTTGAATTTCCAAAAATAAAATATAAATGATTTTCATTCTTAAGTAAAATGTTGTTCAATGGGAGGAAAATAATTTTTGATGAAAAGTGAGTTTTATTAATCTCGATTAAAGGTAATTACTGTGATTTAAGGTAAAAATGATATTATAATAAAATGAAAATTTCATGAAACTTGTCCTAACCCTATTGGATGAGTCATGGCCGACCAATAAATCCCATGGGTCTATTTTTGGGACCCCATGGAGACACTTGGGTAAGATAATGACATTAATGCTTTTTATTTAAAGTAAAAGTAAAAATGACACAAACATGTGTTGTTTTACTAAAACAATTTTTACATGGGGTTATACAAGTCATATTTTTTACTATAAATAGTCATTGGAAATATAAAAATATTTAATAAATCATAGTTTTTTTTATAATTTTTATAATTTAAATAAATTAAATTATTTATGACATCATGATGATGTAGTGATTACCTCATTATTTAACGATTTAAATAAAATGAAATGATAATGTAAAATCTAAGACCTAAACATGTAAAAACCCAATTTTATGGGTTTATTTCGATCTCTTATCACATTATCCTTGAAATACATCAATGTGGTGCCTTTAAAATCCGAAAATCATTTTATAATAAAGTAATATTTTATAACTTTCCAAGAGTGCCCCTCCTCTTCTCTTATAAAAGGCCCCCACCTCTACCACCTTACCCACACCTCTCAATAATTTTTCATGGCCAAACCCTATCCATTGCATCTCTTCACATCCATATCTTCATCATTGAAGCCTCATATTTGGCAGAATGCTCTTCAAGAAACCCTTTTTGTTCAAACCAAGAGAATTTTCTCGATTTAAATGTAATGTCTTCACCTATGTTCTTTTGTTTTATTTTGCTTATCCAAACCCCTAAAATATATTTATTCATTTATTTACTAACAACAACAGTATCCTCAATATACAAGCATGTTTTTATGTGAAGGATTCGATCTACAATTACACACACCATCATCTAATGGTTAAAGAACATACTGTTTCTGTGGATGGCGAGTTAGTGCCTCACGAAATGATGATTGTTCAATCTTCTTTTAACACCTTTCATGGTGGAAATTATGATGTCACTGTATTTAATATATGATATATATGGTATTTATGTTTCCTATATTCTTCTGTATTTTATATTTAAAACATTCCTTTATGCTTTGCATGTTGTGCAAATGCGCTAATTTCATATGAGGAAGTGTGGACTACCGCCCCCTCAAGTGATGTGACTCGTTCATGAAATACATGGAATGTATAAATAATGAAATTAATGAACATATTTGACCTATATTACATATATATTATTCTGTAATTAATATATATCTCTCTCTCATTTGTGTTTAATTCCATTAATATGACAAAGAAATGAATCTAGCGTTCATGCGTACACACGGCCTGCCGTCTCCATGAACGGTGCATTTCATTTATTTTTATCTCCAAATGTTATGTAATAGTATAAAATAAATATGTAATGTATATATATGATATTTAAATCATTAATACTATTTTGGAGTTGATGTACTTATAACTACATGGACGATTCTTTTCAAACAAGTTCATTTTTCACTCATGTACCAAACATCGACAAAAACATTTGATATGAACTCAGATAACTGACTAATAATATGTGATATGAATTTAATAATAAAATTTAAAGGAGGTCCTTAATAAATTATAAATTGACCGAAGTTTATTATTCAAGAATATAATGAAACGAACAAGGCAAGTCAGACTTGAGGTAAGGGATCCGACCTCTCTCTTTCTTTTCAAGTACCCTATTTTATGTCATTTCATTTATGATCCAGGTTCATATGTTGGAGGATGTTATTTTATAATCACCACACTATAATTTGTATTTTCATATGATGATATACCCCTTGTTACTCTCATCAATTCATTTTTAGAATTTTTAAGAGGCTCTGTGAGGCTGCCGAATTTTCATAAGGGATCGGACCTTTCTCTTTTTTTGAAGTACCATATTTTATGTAATTTCATTTATGATCCATGTTCTTATGTTGGATGATGTTCTTTTATATTCACCATACTGTAATTTATATTTTCATGTGAGGATATATCCCCTCTTACTCTCATAAATTCATTTTTATAATTTTTATGTGGCGCCGTGAGGCTGCCGAATTTTCGTAAGGGACCTGACCTCTCTCTTTCTTTTTAAGTACTCTCTTTTATGTCATTTATTTTAATCTCATATTTCATATGTTGGGGAGGTTATTTTATATTCCTCTTTATTTACATTTATGGTAATATGATTAGATACCCTATTTGATCTCATCAATCCATTTTCTGGATGTTTTATGTGGCGCTGTTAGGCTGCTGAATTTTCATAAGGGGATTTTCATCTCACTTTTTATTCCTGTGAGATTCATGCTACATTGTCCACTATTTATTTTTGTTTGTTGTATTTACTGCCCATTATTTTACTATTTGGGTATTTACATCTTCATTTTATGACCCTTCTTTCATGGGGTGTACGTTTCGAAAGTTTCCCAAATCAGTAAGGGAACCTTTCACACTCCTCTTTTTAAAAGACTTATTTTGTTATGTCTTTTAATTTACATTTTTTATGTTGGGATGTGTTCATATATATACTTATTGATGTAAATTTTATTTCCAAGTGATGAGATAAAATTTTCTCTCTCATCAACTAATTTTATGAACTTTAAAGTGACGTCGTTAGGCTGTCGAATTTTACCATGGGAACTTCTTAAAACAATTTGGATTTCTTTGAGTTCAACTTGATGTTATTGAATATGACATCCTATGAATATGTTTGAAAGACCTCTGGTTGTTTTAAACTTAATATCCAATTATATTGGGTGTGTTTATATTTTTCAAACATAATTATGAGATCGATTTATCCTTAATTTAATGATACCTTCTTTATAAGGTATTTTATCTCATTTTACATTTCTATTGAGACATCATTGTTGTTAGGCACCAATTCCCTCTTATATGGTGTATATAATGTCCTTTGAAATATTATATCATGAATCCCTTTATTCTCATGATATTATAATGTTCTGATTATACGTTATTCCTCAGTTATTGTATTCAAGTGTCTCTCATTTTTTTAGAAACCCTTTAACTAAAATATCATTTTAAATGTTTTAATGATTTATTCTTATAAATATTTTTCATTAATATACGTGTTTTCAAATTGGTTTTACAGATTTATTTATATGGATATTAATTTTTGAAAATTTTAAAAGCTTCAAAGTGTTATGGGACACTTTGATTCAAAAATCACTTTATTAAATGTTTTAAATAGTTTTGAAAATCGTTTTAGAATGGATTCATTATTTAAAATATCTTAATATGTTATATTGTTATTGAAATATGGTAATGTTATCTTTCTTTTATGCTTAAGTTATGTGCTATGATTATGTTATGGTTCTTGGGTATTATTTATTAAGACGAGTGGTTTCGTGATAAACTAAGGAAAGATGAGCCCGATATATCTCTCCAATGCATTGAGTAACGCGAAGGAGTTAAACGTTAAGGTTTCCCCAAAGAGATTTAGGGAATATAATGTGATGGGTATTCCAAACGTAACCATGAGGGTTACTCCCTATGTAAGAATGTAATGAATGCCTCAAGTTACCTTTACGTATTATGATTTCTATGATTTAATCATGATTTGATGAGGTATGTAAAAGTGCATATGTTTTATGGGTAAAGTATGATTTCATTGATTCTTATGTATACATGTAATCATGTTTCCTTTCCATATTTTTATATCCCTTGCTGAGCTTTTTATGCCCATCCCATGTTTTTGAAATGTTTTTCACTGCTTAAGGGAAATGTACATGATTTGATGATAGTGTCAAGGAAGTGTCAAGAAAGAATCAATGTTTTATTTTAAATATGTTTCCATTGATGGGAAAAATAAATACTATATTTTATGTAACCACTTGGTTTAAATGTGTAATTTAATGAATATTATGATCTAATTTATAAAACTCTAAACCTGAAAATATCCTCAATGCGTATTCATGAAATATCTCAAGATTATGTAATGTTTAAGGATGGGGCCTTATACTTGGTATCAATGGTCGGTTTAGATAATGTTGGAGGTTAGACTATTAAGTGACAAGTTGTGTAAAACCACAATGGGTATTATATTAGATAGAGTCATTGTTATTTTTGAAGGTTGGAATGAGTTTGAGATAACTTGGATAAGTATATCTTTGTGTTTATCTTCCTCTTTAGTACATGATGATTTTTTTGATATACTCACACTGACATTTTTGGTTTTAGTAAATGGATGGATCTAGCAGGCACCAATGTGACAATGGGTTTGAAGGAAACTGTGGTGGTTCTCTGATTAAGAGACTGGATGAAATGTGGGATTCAATGAGAAATCACGTGGTTATTCCAAACCAACTATCAGAAGTCATGATCAACCACTTGAACCTTGGTGAGTTCTTTAATACATCATGTATGAGAGAACCAACTCGACATGGAAGTTCAGGTAATAATTATAAAGGTAACCATTAGAGTTTATATGATCCTTACATTTGAGGTAATTATGGTTACTATACGTTATGATGGAATATGAACGGCATGAGATAAAATTGAGGTTAAATTAAGTTATGGTTATTTTTGAAGATTTTATCTCGTTTTGGGGAATGTTTTAAGAATTATATAGTTTTGGAAAAAGTACAACACACAGACCATATGACAACCCGTCGCGTCGGACAAAGCTGCGGGAATCGAACCCACAACCAAAGTGCAACTGGTATTTATCGCCTACCACTGGACTACGTGAAGTCCCTGGTTAGTTTGAATGATTCTTTTTAGTTAGATGATTTTATGAATTAGTAGTAAGTTGATTTGGAGTTATCAATGGAAATTATTAGCCTGTCATGGAGGATATTTGATTTGGTTAATTACTTTTCAGAATGAGACTGTAAGAGTAACTGATGTTATTTTGGAGAAAAAAGTTACGATTTATCTTAGCAGACTATGTGATTAAATCCTTAAGATATTTGCGTTTAAATATTATTTGGGTTTACTTTGAATAATTTTATGGATATATTTTTATTGAATGATCTTTGTTGAACTTTGGGTTTTGTTTGACAAATTTTGGATATTAGGAGTAGTTTTTCTTTTTGTAAAAAAAAATATATCCTTTTTGGGTATTATCTAATCTCATACTAAACTTTTTGGTTTTATTTTAAGGCATGGGAAATATATAGTTCTCTTTTTTGGATTAGGTAATTCTCAATAAGTTGATTATATTACTCTTAATGCGAACAAGTCTTCCTAAATACTCATCTTTTGGAGAAATATGAGTTTGATTAAGGAATCTAGTAAATGTTGAAAGTCTACGTGACAAGAAAGTATGTTTCATTATGATTTAGTTAAGCTCAAAAATAAATTCCTCAATTAAGAGTAACCTAAAAAATTGATGTCTGTTAACTTTTTTTACTGGGGAATCGAATACCGTTTATCCCATCACAAGTTTGTGATTTTCTTGTGGTTAACATTCTCCTAGACATGTTTACTATCACTCTCCATCAGAACCTGACCCTTTGTTTTTCCTCCATATCCATATTTTCATACTTTCAATCCTAGTATGGGTTAACTTGGGTGACCTTTGTACTTCTCTCCCATTATTTTTAAGTGATAGTTTTACGGACTCTTGTTCCGATGTGGGATTTTCAATGGAGTTTCCAAGCCCAATTTTGAAATTGCGAGGACGCAATTCCCAAAAGGGGGGAAGGATGTAACATCCCAGGTAAATTAATAATATTACATTCTAATGATTATCAATATATGTGAATAAAATGTTAATACTACTTTAAAGGGAATGCTATGCTCGATGGTGTACCCAATACGCAACATCGAGTTTCTTTGAAATCTTACGTTGCACACTAATAATATAATAATATTATAATAGTTAACGCCTAGACGTTGTAATGGATGGAATGAACAGAAATAACTACAAAATTATTACATATGTTTTTTAAATATTTTTACATTTATCCAATAAATTTTAGAGGCTTAAAATCCAAATGAATCCAATTTTAATAATAAATACTCTAATATTTTTAATAGATCGTTTTACCACCATTCGATGGAGAACCATTTTTAAATCTATCTTTTGAATATTTTATAAGCTATTTTTGTCAAAATAAACTTATTCTTTATTATTGGGACATTGAAATTTACTTTGGATAAATTTCTGGTATTTTTCTGATAATGTTCATTTTTTAATTAATTGTGAAAAGTGTTGTATTTTAATTCAAAACAACATTTTAATATAATTTATTTATATAGTTTTATTATCTTTGTAATTAGTTTAAAAGTGAAATTATAATATATTTTTATCATTTAATCCAATGGTGGTCATTGAAATTAATATCACTTTGAGATTGGACATAAACGAGTGTCAATCTTTGGATTGATATTATTTCTTAAAAACATGCTATTTGATTTGACAGCGGGATTTAATTATAAAATTAAATAATGCAACTTCTATGTTATGAATTTGGTAAAATAGACATCATTTTTGAATTCGGAATATCAAATATAGTTTAGGGTGAATTTTTTGTTTTTTCTGAAAAACCTAAATTTTTTATTAATAGTGAAACCATAAAGTTGTAGTCACAAAAACTGATTTTTCGTTTAAATGGAACTTTACCACTTCTATGATTTTAATTTAAAAAAATCCAATATAAATGATTTTCATTATTAATTAAAATGTGGTTCAATGGGATGAAAATAATTTTTTATGAAAACTAACTTTTAAGTTTTATTAATCACGATTAAAGGTAATTGGTGTGATTTAAGGTAAAAATGATATTATAATAAAATAAAAATATCTAGACACTTGTCCTAACCTTATTGCATGAGTCATGGACGACCAAGAAAACCCATGGGTCATTTTTTGGGACCCCATGGAGTCACTTGGGTAAGATAATGACATTAATGCCGTTTACTTAATGTAAAAGTAAATATGACACAAACATGTGTTGTTTTACAAAAACAATTTTTATGTGGGGTTATACAAGTCAAATTTTTGACTATAAATAGTCATTGGAAAAATAAAAATATTTCCTACATCATTGTATTTTTTTAATAATTTCTAGACATTAAATAAATTAAATTATTTGTGACATCATGATGATTCAGTGATTACCTCATTATTTAACGATTTAAATAAAAAAATCTAATGTAAAATCTAATACCTTCACATGTAAAAAACCTGTTGGATGGGTGGATTTAGAACTCGTATCACCTTATCCTCTAAATAAATCTATGTGGGACCTTTAAAATCCGAAAATAATTTTATAATAAAGTAATATTTTATAACTTTCTAAGAGTGCCCCTCCTCTTTTCTTATAAATGGCCCCCACCTCTACCACCTTACACACACCTCTCAAGCCTTTGTCTCAGCCAACCCCTGCCCATTTAATCTATCCACGTTTCTATCTTCATCATTGAAGCCTCACCTTTGGCATAATTCTCTTCAAGAGACCCTTTTGGTTCAAACTAAGAGAAGTTACTCGATTTAAATGTAAAGTCTTCACCTGTGTTCTTTTGTTTTATTTTGCTTCTCCAAACCCCTAAACTCTTTTTATTAATTTATTTTGTAACAAAACCATTATATTAAATATACTAGGATGTTTTATGTGAATTATTCTAGCTACACTTACACAAAACTTCATTTAATGGTTAAAGAACATACTGTTTTTGTGGATGGTGAGTTACTGCCTCACGAAACGATGATTGTTCAATCTTCTCTAAACACCTTTTAGGGTGGCCATTATGATGTAAATTTATTTTATATATGATATATATGGTATTTATGTTTCCTATTTTCTTTTTAATTTTATATTTAAAACATGCATTTATACTTTGCATGTTTTGAAAATGCGATAATTTCATACGAGGAAGTGTAGACTACTGCCCCTCAAGTGATGTGACTCGTTCATGCAATACATGGAATGTATAGAGAATGAAATTAATGAACTTATTTGACCTATATAACATATATATTATACAGGAATTATAATATATATATCTCTCTCAATTATTTTTAATTCCATTAATATGACAAAGAAATGAAAGTAGTGTTCATGCGTACGTACGGCCTACCGTCTCCATGAACGGTGAATTTCTTTTCTTTTTATCTCCAAATGTTATGGAATAGTATAAAATGAATATTTAGTGGATATATATGATACTATAATCATTAATACTATTCTGGAGATGATGTACTTATAACTACATGGACGATTCTTTTCAAACAAGTTCATTTTTTACTCATGAACCAAACATCAACAAAAACATTTGATATGGACTCAAGTAATTAACTAATAATATGTGATAGGAATTGAATAATTAAATATAATGGAGGTCCATAAAAAATTATAAGTTGAACAAAGTTTATTATTCATGAATATAAAGAAACGATCAAGGCAATTCGGACTTGAGGTAAGGGATCTGACCTCTCTCTTTCTTTTCAAGTACCCTCTTTTATGTCATTTCATTTATGCTCCATGTTCATATGTTGGAGGATGTTCTTTTATATTAAAAATACTGTAATTTTTATTTTCATATGATGATATACCCCCTATTACTCTCATCAATTCATTTTTATAATTTTTATGTGGCGCCATGAAGCTGCCGAATTTTCGTAAGGGATCAGACCTCTCTCTTTCTTTTCAAGTACCCTCTTTTATGTCATTTCATTTATTTTCCATGTTCTTAATTTGGATGATGTTATTTTATTTTCACCATAATGTAATTTTTATTTTCATATGATGATATACCCCCACTTATTCTCATCAATTCATTTTTAGAATTTTTAAGTGGCGCCATGAGGCTGCCGAATTTTCGAAAGGGATCCGACCTCTTTCTTTCTTTTTAAGTACTCTCTTTAATGTCATTTCTTTTAGGCTCATATTTCATATGTTGGGGGATGTTATTTTAAATTCCTCTTTCTGTACATTTTATGTTAATATGATGAGATACCCGATTTGATCTCATCAATCCATTTTTGGATGTTTTATGTGGCGCTGTTAGGCTGCCAAATTTTCATAAGGGGATTTTCATCTCACTTTTTATTCCTGTGAAATTCATGCTACATTGGCCACTATTTCCTTTTTTGTGGTGTATTTTCCACCCATTATTTTACTATTTGTGTATTTAAGTCTTCATTGTATGACCATTCTTTCATGGGGTGTACGTCTTAAAGTTGCCCAAATCAATAAGGGAATCTTTCACACTCCTCTTTTTAAAAGACTTATTTTGTTATGTCTTTTAATTTAAATCTTTTTATGCTGGGATGTGTTATTATATATCCTTATTGATGTAAATTTTATTTCCAAGTGATGAGATACCATTTTCTCTCTCATCATCTAATTTTATGAAGATTAAAGTGACGACGTTAGGCTGTCGAATTTTACCATGGGAACTTCTTAACCCAATTTCGATTTCATTGGGTTCAACTTGAAGTTATCGAATATTCCATCCTATGAATATGTGTGAATGACCACTGGTTTTTTTAAAGTTAATATCCAATTATATTGGGTGTATTTATATTTGTCACAAATAATTATGAGATTGATTTATCCTTGATTTAGGGATACCTTCTTTATAAGGGATTCCATCTCATTTTACATTTCTATTGAGACTTCATTGTTTTTATGCACCAATTCACTCTTATATGGTGTATATACTATCATTTGGAATATTATATCATGAATCCATTTATACTCATGATATTATAATGTTCTGATTAAAAGTTATTCCTCAGTTATTGTATTCAAGTGTCTCTCATTTTGTTAGAACCCCTTTAACAAAAATATCATTTTAAATGTTTTAATGATTTATACTTATAAATATTTCTCATTAATATCCATGTTTTCAAATTGGTTTTATGGATTTATTTATATGGATATTAATGGTTTAAAATGTTAAAAGCATCAAAGAGGTATGGGACACTTTGATTCAAAAATCTCTTTATTAAATTTTTTAAATGGTTTTGAAAATGGTTTAAGAATGGATTCATTATTTCAAATATCTTAATATGTTATATTGTTATTGAAATGGGGGAATGTTATCTTTACTTTATGCTTAAGTTATGTGCTATGATTATGTTATGGTTATTGGGCATTTTTTATTAAGACGAGTGGTTCCGTTATAAACTAAGGGCGGGTGAGCCCGATATAGCTCTCCAATGCATTGGGTAACGCGATGGACTTAAACCTTAAGGTTTCTCTGATGAGATTTAGGGTGTATATTGTGATGGGTATTCCAAACGTAACCATGAGGTTTACTCCTTACGTACGAATGTTATGAATCCCTCAAGTTACCGTTATGTCTTATGATTTCTATGATTTATTCATGATTTGATGAGGTATGTTAAAGTTCTTATGTTTTATGGGTAACGTATGATTTCATAGATTCTTATGTATAGAGATGTACTCAGGTTTCCTTTCCATATTTTTATATCCCTTACTGTTCCTTTTATGCTCATCCCATGTTTTTGAAATGTGTTTCACATGTCAAGGGAAAGGTACATGATTTTATGATAGTGTCAAGGATGTGTCAAGAAAGAATCCATGTTTTATTTTAAATATGTTTCCGTTGTTCGGAAAAATGAATACTATCTTTTATGTAACCACTTTGTTTAAATGTGGAATGTAATGCATGGTTTATGATATAATTCTCTAAAACTCTAAACATGAAAAGATCCTCAATGTCTATTCTTGAAATATCTCAATATTAAGTAATGTTTAAGGCTGGGGCCTTATAATAATGACTCTGTATAAATGATATACTATCCAATTATATATTATTCTAATATTAAAATAGTGATTTTTTTGCTCGTGCGTACGTACGGGCTATCGTCTCCATGAACGCGATGAGATTCATTCCCCATCATATCCATTCAAGTACAATTCTCATTTTAGGATTAAAAATAAGGGTTAATTAGTTGATATAATTTTGGATATGAATAATTTACAACCTATCCTTAACAAACACATATTCTGTAACAAAACATATAAAAGAAAACGAGTAAGTTAACACCCAAAACGATGATAATGCTATGATATTATTAATAACGAAATGTCAAAAGATCATATATGATATCATATTAATGTATATGATTCTTTGATAATTTAACAACAAATATTTCGCCATTATACTGGAGGTTAACCTACCTTCGAATAATGAAAAGTACAAGTTAACGGTTTATTTCACAATCTCTTCAATATCTGAGGTTGTTTATACGTAATTATCTACTGGGACCTCTTTATCATCCACATCCATGTTTCTTAAAAATGTATTTCAAATCATTCTTACGGTTTTACAGACTATGGGTTAAAGTCATTTATACCCTTGTTTGACTATTTATATGAAGTTTATAAACGAATATTTCTGTCATTTTCCAAACATGGTCCTTTTTAACCTTTTCGATAGAATTAAGATAAGAATGTCTTTTTTTAATTTATAGGGCATGTGCGGCTATTTTGTGCCATTATAAAATTGTCGAAGATTACCTTAAAATCTTATAAGAATATTTTCAAAGTAAATGTTTTATTTTATAATTAGGTGACTTTTAAATGAATTCAAGAAATATATACATTTATCTCAAATAGTTTTGATTTGAACTATGTCAACAAATTTTGATGGATTTTAAGATTATTTGAATTTTATTTATTATGATACAAACCATTCATACGGTATTGAAGGTTTTGTGATATTATTGACTATGGATGTGTTATTTTTATATCATTCATGGTTTATCGAGAAAGTATTGACATTTCGTATGCTAATTTTAATACAAATGTTTATATTATGTTTAAACCTGTTCATATGATGAATGCATTGGACTTAATAAGTGACGGGTTGTGAGCGCTATAGCTTATCGATGCATTAGTAGGTCTCATGAGACAATCTACTATTTTGTCACAAGGCCTTGTCAAAATGTTAATTGTAGTCTTGGCATAAGGCCTTGACTATGTGGTTATGATAGTTTGGCATTATGCATTCCATCATTAAGAAAGTGGTTATTGATATTTCATGTGATTACTCGATTAGTAGAATATCCATGTGTATAAGTAAATAAAATTATTTCATTTTATTTCTTCCATATTATGATGAAGTTCAAGTTTAATTGGATTTTTGTTTTAGTTATACAATGTCTTAAATGTTTATGATTATTTTTTAAGTTTCTGATATATTGTTATCCTTACTTGGTATATGAGCTCACCACTTTCTATGTTTTATTTTACCCAAGATGTGGAGAAGAATTTTATGAATGACCTGTAGGGATAGTATGAGGGGATATGAGTGTGGTGTATGGAGATAAGATGTTGTTGTAGTTATTCACTTTATAATGTAATGTAAACATCATGAATGTATCTAATGATTCCATGGATTCTAAACTAGTCTGTCTTTAAAGACTTGATCTTTTGTGATCATGCAAATGCTATGTAATAATGCACCGAATATGGGTAAATGAGGTCGGGGAATTACAGTTGGTATCAGAGGAAGTATAGTACAATCCTTGGGAAGATAGATCTAGATAAACTCTGATTTGAGCACATAGAACGAAGATGGAAATTGTGGATTAGTATATAAGAACGTCCTAGAATTTTTGTATTGTACAGATTTTGTGTGTTTTCATAGAAATACATCCCTGTCTGGGTATGAGAAGGTAGAGTCGGCTCTGGCACAGATGTACCTTGGGGTAAAAAACAAAAACACCTCTTTGAGCTAGACTCTAACGGGAACTGGTGCATAACAATGGGCCTTGCTGCACTATCGGTTACGAAAAACCCGGGGGATATGCTTAGGATAATTCTCATTTTCTTTACAAACCATTATGAAGGGTTTATGAGTATATAATTCCGTAATGAAAACATTTTTATGATTATGGATTATATCCATAAACTGTTCAATTCTTGTTAACTGTTTTACACGTTTCGATTTATGTATTGGGATTCATAAACTAATTTAGTTTATTCCATTGTTTAGAAATGGCGCCTAGTGGAAGGAATAAAAACTATATCAATGCACTCACTTTATGTAATGATTTCCCTCTTGCTCAAGATAATTATAATGGAGCTAGTGACACAACTGGTGCTGATCATCTTATCACCATACTAGGACACCTCACTCAGGTTATGAATAATTACATTACCCGAATAGAGAACTCTGATCTGCAACGTGGAGGATCAATGTTAGATTGATTCATGAGGCAACAACCACCAACATTCAATGGGGGTACAAATCCACTAGTAGCTGATAAATAGATGAATCCCTTAGAGAAAATATTCCATTCCATGGGGAGTAGTGATAGGGAAAAATTTATCATGGCAGTTTACAGCCTCACTGGAGATGTTGATCAATGGTGGTCATTGATTCAAAACACGAAGGAGGATGAGAATGTCGCAAAGTATGATGCTAACTTTACAAGGTTAGAGAGGTATGTTGTAAATTATATATTTAACCCAAGATGTAATATTGATCATTTCATTGATGGGTTCGTTATTTATAGTGATGCATCAAATAAAGGACTTTGGTGTGTCCTGTGAAGATTGATAGAGTTTTTTCCTATGCATCACGACAGCTAAACATTCATGAGAAAAACGTTCCTACTCATGATCTTGAGTTACCAGCTGTAATCTTTGCTTTGATGATTTGGAGACACTATCTCTATGGTGAAAAATGTGAGATATATTATGATCACAAGAGTTTGAAGTATATTTTCTCAAAAAAGTACTCAACATAAAGTGATGGCTGGAACTAGTCAAGGATTATCATTACACTATACACTACCACCCGGGGAAGGAAAATAAGGTGGAAGATGCTTTGAATAGAAAGGATCATGGCGTTTTGAACAAGATGAATGTTGAAAAGGATCCAATATACATGGATCTAGTAAAGATGAATATGGTAACCACCATGGAAGGTGAAACATAAATACTTTTTCATATGGTTTCCAAACAATATTTACTAGAAAGGATAAGGAGTTCTCAGACCGATTATGACGAATTTAAAAAGAATATTAAATCTGTGAACGATGGGAGATTGAGTGACTTTCTTTATAAATATGGAGTTTTGAAATTTGGGAAGAGACATTGTGTTCCTAATATACCTGATTTAAAATGGGAATTTTTAGATGATTCTCATAGCTCAAATTTCTCTATACACACTGGGAGCACCAAGATGTATAGATATTTGAAGGAACATTTTTGGTGGGATAACATGAAGAGGGATATTTCTTATTTTGTGTCAAGATGTATGGTTTTCAACAAATGAAAGATGGAAGGAAAAATCCTGGAGGAATCATGCAACCTCTTCCCATACTAGAGTGGAAATGCGATAATATCACGATGGACTTTTTCATGGGACTACCAAAGACACTTAGAAGGAATGATGCAATATGGGTCATTGTTGATCGTCTTACTAATTCATCACATTTACTTGCTATAAGGGAGGATTTTCTACTTGAAAATATTGATGGACTATATATTTATAATGTTTGGAGACTTTATGGAGTGCCCATATTGATTGTTTTGGATCGTGATACACATTTTACATCAAGATTCTATAAAAGTCTTCAAAAATCCCTGGATACTGAACTTCATTTGAGCACTTCCTACCACCCCCAAACTGAGGGACAATCAGAATGGACTATTTGAACATTTGAAGACATGTTGAGATCATGCTCACTACACTTTCAAGGAATGTGGGATCAATATTTACCTCTTGTAGAATTTTCCTACAACAATAGCTTCCATTAAAGTATTCATATGGCACCATATGAAGCATTATACGGAAAGATATGTCTCACACCATAGTATTGAGATGATGTTGGTGAAAGAAAACTCGTAGGGACAGAACTAGTGGAGGAAACGACGGAAAAGGTAAAGGTAATCCAAAACCTCTTCAAAGCAGCTCAAAGTAGGCAGAAGAGCTATGCTGGCAACAGAAGGAATGATTTGGAATTTTAGGTAGGAGAACAGGTTTTAATGAAGGTATCTCCATGGAAGGGTGTTATAATTTTCGGTAAGAAGGGAAAATTGAGTCCCAGGTACATCAAACCTTTCGAAATTCTAAAACGAATTGGGGTTGTAGCTTATCATTTTGAAATGTTGCCAAGTCACTGCAAAGTTCATGATGTTTTCCTCGTATCACTGTTGAGAAATTACATCCCTGACCCAACGCATGTACTCACATATGAAAAATTAGAACTAGGACCAGATCTATCTTATATTCAAGATACTGTAAAGATTCTTGATACGAGAGAACAAGTGCTGAGAAACCGAACGATTCGTCTGGTAAAAGTTCTACGGAGAAAACATAAGATGGAAGATGCAATGTGGGAATCCGATGAACTTATGATGAAGAACCACCCAAGTCTTGTTATGCAATAAAATTGTAGAAATTTTGAGGACGGAATTATTTGAAGGAGGGGAGAATGCAACACCCCAAGATTCCACAATACACTTCTCTTATAGCACCATGTGTTGTACGCAACGTCAAGTTCTAACACCCCACAACCAATCAAACTAGCTGTTATGAATATTAATACCCAATTTTTGAAATTTTCTACATATTATCTTTCAAAATAAACTTCATTTTTGGATTCATAATATATAATTATCTTTGAGTGAATTTTTGGTACTTTTTAGATAACTTTCATATGTTGATGAATAGTGAAAATTAATAATTTTTAATTAAAAACAACTTTTTTTAATCAAAATAATTAATAGTGATAAGTTATGAATTTAAGTGATTTTAAATTATAATTAGATTAAATTTTTACCATTTAATCCAATGTTGGTCATTTAAAAGTATTTCACATTTAAACTGGACATAAGCAAGTGCCAATCTTTTGATATTTATTATTTCTTAGAAACACTTTTTTTGTTTTGACAATAGGAATTAGTTTCAAATTAATTTCTGCCACTTCTGTATTTTGAATTTAGAAAATTAGATTCCATATTTATAATCAGGAGGATCAAATTTTTTAAATAGGTAACATCTATTTTTATACATTTTGAATAATTACTTTGGTAAATATTTTATTTACCATGGTTAAATGTAAAATCTGGTAAAAAGGGTAAATAAATAATATTATAACAATATTAAATTACCCTAAAACGTGTCCTAACCCTATTGGTTGATACAATTCCAAAAATCGGCATCTTTGGGTCGATTTTGGGACCCCATTGAGCCACTTTTAAATGATAATGACACTTTATATTAATTAAGTTAAAGTAAATATAAATATTACAAAAGCATATATCTTTTATAAAAACAATTGTTACATAGGTTTATATATGTTATATATTCAACTATAAATATTCATTATAAGGATAAAAATATTTCATACATAATGGTATTTTATTTATAATTTTTAGACATTGAATAATTATATTTATTAATAACACAATAATGATGCTGTATTTTCCATATTAATGAAAGAATCAATCAATTTGTATTATAAACGTTAAAATAAATATAATTTTAACATTTTGATGACATAAATGAATTTTCTAGGTTACTATGGCATGATATAATTGATTAGATAAATTGATTTTGAATTAATAAATTTTTTATGACTTTAACAAAAATCAATTATTAAATAGTGTCAAAATTGACATAAAAGAGTTTTTGAAACAAATATTACATTATTTATTGACATAATATCCCTAAAAATATAAGGTTCATCCAAAGGACTTATATGATGATATTTATGTCATTAATGAACCACTTGGGTTATCTTGTTAGTTTATAGTATGTTTATTAACCAAATAATATTAAAATACAAAGAGACATGGTAAATGTCAATCTAATTAACTAAGAGTTAAATCTAAAAGATAAGTTTAATATAGTAACCCAAACCTTTCTAAAATCCATTGGATGAGTAGATTTAGACCCATAAACACATTAGCCTCTAAATAAATCATTTTTGAGCCATTAGAAACCGAATATGATTTTATTATAAAATAATATTTTATGTTTTTTCCAAAGGTGCCCCTCACACCTCTTATAAAAGGGCACTCACCTTCTCTCTAATTCAAACCTTAAAAGCCTTTCATCTCGGCCAACCTCTACCCAAATATCCTCTCAAATGTCGACCTTTATTCTTAGAGACCTTCGTTTGATCAAAATGAAAACCTATGGAGCCCTTTTTATCTAATCCAAACAAAGAACTCGAAGAAGAGGTAATGATTTCACCACCATCTTTCAAGTTCATTTCTCCTTCCTCTTTTTCATTCTTTGTTATTCCCATTATAAAATAATTACTCCAGTATATTATATATACTGTGATGTTATTTAAAATATGGTACAACAATATTCATTATTCTATCCATCCTTTGAATGACATGTCACCATACGTGCGTATGTACGTCCTACCATCTCCACGTCGTGGTGTAATTGTTATTCAATACATTATTATTTGGATGGGTATGATAATTATGTGTAATTGATTTAAATAAAAAATATAAAATGATAATTATTCTTTATATATGATATAATATCCAATTATATATTATTATAAAATCAAAAGATTGATATTGTCGCTCGTGCGTACGTACAGAGTACCGTCTCCACGAACGCGATGAGATTCATTCCCCATCGTATCCATTCAAGTATAATTCTTATTTGATGATTAAAAAAAAATTCATAAGTACTTGATATCATTCTAGATATGAATAAGATACAACCTATCCATAACAAAAATTGCTTATGTAACAAAACACATAATCGAAAACGAGTATGTTAACAACCGAAACGACGATAATATTTAGATATTATTAACAAAGCAATGTTAAAAGATCATATATGATATCAAATTAATGTATATGATCCTTGTATAATTTAATAACAATTATTTCACCATTATATAGGAGGATAACCTACACTAGACCATGGAAAAGTACTATGTAAGGGTTTATTTCACAATCTCTTCATTATCCAAGATTGTTTATATATAATTATCTCTTGGGACCTCCTTATCATCCACATCCATGTTTCTTAAAAATGTATTTCAAATCATTCTTAATATTTTATAGACTATGGGTTAATGTCATTTATACACTTGTTTGACTTTTTATAAGATTTTTATAAAGTAATCATTCCGTTGTTTTCCAAACAAGGTCCTTTTTAACCTTTTCGACAGAATTAAGGTAAGATTGTATTTTTTTAACTTATACAACATGTGCAGATATTTTTCACCATTATAAAATCGTCGAAGCATCCCTTACAAGATTATAAGAATATTTCAAAGTAAATTTTTTCTTTTATAATTAAGTTTATTTTAAATTATTTATAAAATAGAGATATTTCTCCCAAATAGATTTGATTTCATCTATGTCAACATCCTTTGATGGATTTTAAGATTATTTAAAGTTGATTTATTATGATACAAAACATCCTTATTGTATTGAAGGGTTTGTGATATGTTTTACTGTGGAAGTGTTATTTCTATACCATTCATGGTTTATGGAGAAAGTATTGATATTTAGTATGCTAGTTTTAATATGAATGTTTATGTTATGTTTAAACCTGTTCATATGAGGAATGAATTGGACTTAATAAGTGACCAGTGGATCTCTCTATTGCTACTCGATGTATCGATAAGTATCATAAGTCAAACTAGTGTCTTGGAACAAGGCCTTTACAAAATCTTATTTGTAGTCTTTGCACAAGGCTTAGACTATGTGGATATGATAGTCTGGATTTTTATGCATTCCATCATTATAAAAGTGGTTGTTGATATTGCATGTGATTATTTTATTTGTAGAATATCCATGTGAATAATTAGATGGCATTATATCATTTTATTTCTTCTCTATTATGATGAAGTTCATGTTTAAAAGGATTTTTGTTTTAGTTAAACATTTCATTATATTTTTATTCTTATTTATTAATGTTTTTTCTATATTTTTATCCTTACTGGGTATCTGAGCTCACCCCTTTCTATGTTTTATTTTTCCCAGGATGTGAAAAGTATTTTATGAATGATCTATAGGGATAGTATCAGGGGACATGAGTGTGGTCTATGGAGACAAGATGTTGTTTTAGATTTTGACTTTATGATGTAATGTAAACATTATGTATTTATCTAGTGATTCCAAGCCTACATAACTAATCGGTCTTTCGAGACTTGATCTTTTGTGATCATGCCAATGCTATGTAATAATGCACCAACTCTGGGTAACTAGGGTTAGGGAATTACAAATATAGAGCTGTAATGACATGTAAACCTGGTTAAGTAATGGACTATGTACACTATGATTGTCTTGGAAGAAATTTCATTAACAATATGGAAATCATATTATGTGATTATTAGTTTTCAAAAATTACATGTTTTATTACAATGTTTTAATATCATGGTTAATGCTCCGTTAGGATCTATGCCTTACATACTTATATGATTTATGTCATTGCTCAATATTTTGATGTTTAAACATTATGTTCATGTTTTTACATTCAAATATTTATGGATTGTTTTATTTTCTCCATGTTTACCCTTACTAAGCATTTGATCTAACCCTTTTTATAATTTATATTCCCATTGATATAAAGAAAAGTTTTAGGCTGAAAAAAGGGGAATATATATATGGGAGATGTTGAAGATCATTCACCAGGACTAGAAATTATGTTCTGAGTTTTCAAACACAATAAAGTAATACATTCATTGGGCGTCTATTTTTTTCATGTATTAAGTATTCCACAAAAGTAAGGTAATGTCCATATATGTCATGTTTGGTTCTCAATAGTTAGTATCAGAGCGAAGGGTTAGTCAAACTTTGTAAAGTATGATGCAAAAATAGTAGTTAGACCCAAAGAGATATTTCTAGTGTATGTCTCGGGATATCCTTAAGCTTAAGTATAGGTTATAGTCCTAGAATTATGATAAAGATTATGAATAACCTAATATTGAACATAAGATTGTAGATATTGAAAGCACTCCCACTTGAATAAGTTGTTTTCCAAATATGATTTATTCCTCTCACACTATTCTTCTTGTGTTTTAGAAAATTGATAAAAACATGAGGATTCATGTTAATTGAGAATATTATGGACAGTAGAATGATATGATTCATGAGAAACAAAATGAAATGGGATTTGGAAGGATAAAGATAATTATTATTCCTATTCTGTAATCTCATAATATGATCAATAATCTCAAATATGGTTAGTTTCCTGAAGAATCTATCTTGGGAAATATGGATATTTTTTACGATCTCAAAGGAAAGAAAGACCAATTTTCCTCATGTAAATCATCTGGGAAGAGGCATAAATGATAATGTTATAATGGAAATAGAAGAATATTTGTGTTTTGAAAAGATAGAATCAAATCCAGTAATTGAAATGTAAAAGGTTCAGTTAACAGAATGGACAAGGATAATGGTATTCAAAGACATAAACGAATGATAAATGTTTGAAATGTGTAATGTACAGGCATTATGTAAATCGATGACCTAAAGAAAAATCTGATAAAGAGAATCAAAATGGTCATATGGGTAGTATTTATATTGATGATAATGAGGATACTAAAAATGATATATTATATGAAATAAGTGTTTTGAAAGAAGTCTTGTGGAATAAAACTCATTATCATTGTTTAATGAAACTCATAAACAGGATAATGAGTTTCACTAAACAATGATATATTTTTAAATATAATTCATTAAAATGCGATAAAATATCTCTTGTGAATTTTATTAACCACAATTTTAATATTATAACATTATCATTCATCTTACACATTTTCTAGAACATGATATGTGACCAAAATCAAATTTTGGGGTAAAAGAAGTATTTTTCATAAAAATAGAGTTTTACCTCCTTTTGATGGAGTACCAATTTTAAATTTATTTTTTGTCACTTTAATATGATGAATTTGTCAAACTGATTTTCATATTCATAAGTGGGATATCGAAATTTACTTTGGATGAAATTATTTTATTTTTATGAGAAAATTCATATTTTTATGAATATTAAAATATTCTTTATTTTAATTCAAAACATATATTTAATATAATGTATTTATATAGTTATATTGTAAATATAATTTGTTTTAAAGAATAATTTGATTATATTTTTATCATTTAATTAAATAATGGTCATTGGAAGTAATTTTACTTTCAAATTGGATATAAATAGGTGTCAATATTTTGATAGTTATTATTTTTTAAAAACCTACTTTTTGGTTTTGACAATAAGAATTAATTTAAATTAATTACTGAAACATAGGTGTCCTGAATTTGAAAAAATGGATTCCATATTTGGAATCGGTTGGTTCAAATTGTGTAAATTTTTACCTTTAATTTTAAGATATTACGAATTGTAACTTTATTAATACTTTTATTTACCATGGTTGAAGGGTAAATATCTTAAATATTGGTAACAAATAATATTATAATAATATTAAACTACCCTAACATATTACATAATCTGAACGGATGAGATATTTTCTTTCCATGGGAATCCTTGGGATGATTTGGGGACCCCATGGACTCACATGTATCAGGAAATGACATTTTATAAGAATTAATTTAAGGTAATGGTAATTATAACCTAAACATATATCTTTTAATAAATTGATTTTAATATAGGGTTATATAACAAATATATAAGAATAAAAATATTCATTATAAATATTAAAATATTTCCTACATCATTGTATTTTATTTATAATTTTTATACATAAGATAAATTTATTTCTTTATGACACAATTATGATGTAAAGATCACCTCATTAATAAAAAATTCAAATATATTAATTTTTAAATATTAAAAAAATAATATTTTGTTATTTTGATGTCATACACAAATAAACTATTTGATATTTAAATATTATATTTGTGTTAATTCCTTCTTTTATAAGGAACTAGGTTGTTATGAAATTTTAAAAAAGACAAGTATGAATAGTATCCAAAATTGACATAATTCATAACTTATAACATAATATAGTTTATTAAAAGATATTAAATACCTAAAAATCTAATATTCGGCCAATTGGTTAATATGAATCCAAATAGGTTAAAAATAAATTTTTGAGGATTTTTTTACCATTATATGTTAATTACTTTGAAAAGCAATTTTTATATAACATGATATCATAGTACGATTAAAAAGGGTAATATAAGGGTAAAACCAAAAATCAAGGGATAAAAAAATATTCCAAAAATGTCAAAAAATTATTGGATGAAGGCTATTCGAACCAAAATCCCCTTATATTAGAATATCATATTTTTGTACCTTTTTAAATATGAATTGAATTTATATTAAATTAATATTTTGGAGCATTCCTGAAGTGCCCCTCTCCTCCCTTATAAAAGGGCACATAATCCCCCTCCATTTCACTCAATTTTGATCCTTCAAGATATGACAATCCCAATGAATTTATTTTATCAACATATCAAATTACATTATAGAGTTTCTGGTCTTCTCAAAAAACCAACTCTGGTGCCCTATGAAAATATTTAAAGGAGGCACGTCGAGGACTAAGTAATCTCTTCTTCCAATTCTTTCAAATTTATTTCCTCTTCTACTTCTTATTATTTAATTTTTTCAATATAAAGTAATAAAATTATTTTCACTCATATACTAATATTTTATTATAAATATGAAACAACCATATTTCACCTTTTATTCGTCATATGAAAAATGAAATTCTCATGCATGCGTACATATGGATTAACATCTCTATGCCATTGTGTAATCTGTTTTTCACCACCACCTTACTCAAATTGGTATAATTGTAGAAATAATAACAATATATGATTATTATAACATGATACTTATTCTGAGATTTTATACTCCATCCACATAAATACTGGTCAGCAAGTATATGATCAATATCGTCACTCTTGCGTACGTACAACTTAGCGTCTCCACGATGCGATGAGATTCATTCACCATGTTAACCATTCAAGCATGATTATAAAGAATATAAAATATATAAGCACAAATATATATTACATAATTATTATATGAGACTTATATGTGTGTGTGTGTGTCATTTACTTACTTCCATTCAATTTAATAAGAAAACGAAAATAGTGTTGATGCGTACGTATGACCTACCATCTTAATGAACATTGTATTCCATTCAATTTATCGATATATTACATATATTTATATAATGAATATATATTACATATAAATCATTTTTTACATTATATAAGAATTTAAATCGTGATCTATATATTCATATGAATAATGTCATATCCAAACACATACAATAAATGAAATGATTATTACCCCAAATGTTGCAATAGCATGATATTGACAAATAAAAAGGTAATATAAAGTCATAAGTGAATCAAATATGATATCATAAGCATTATTATTGTTATTTAATAAGTTAATACTATGTTTGAACCCAATATATAGGAGTTTTCGACACGTATAGAATAAATCAGACCTAAGGTAAGGGAAAATTTTACAATCCCATTATTATATGATATTGTTTACACGTAAGTATTTTTTAGGGATATATTCATCATCCATGTCCAGGTTTTATAAAAAAAATTCATAAAATGTATATTATTATTTTATGTATGTTTAATTTCATTTTCCCCAATTTTTTACTTTTAATAAATGGTATGGAATGATTCTTTTTTTCCCATATAAGGTACATTTTTATTCTCTTGTAAAAGTACGAGGAAAATGTTTTTTATCTTATATGGAATGAATGGTTTTTTCATCTTAATAATGTCTCATTTCCATGAATCTTTTTCTACACATTTACAAGTTTATATTCAACTAAATTTTTTTCTATTAATATTTCATAAAATTTTGAGAAAAGAAGCGTTCTTGAAGAAGATATGATATTATCCTCAAGAAAAAAGATCAAGTGGTTTATAAAAAATATTTTTCATCTAAGATGACAATATTTAAATGGTGTAATGTTTCAATCAATATTATTAATCAAAATAAATTTTATTAATGATTAAATTGTATTTTATATGGATTATTTTATGATAAGATTATTTTTATGAATCCCATTTTATTTCATGTGTTCTGTTATGATGAATGATTTATGTTTTGTGGAACATGTAAGAATGATTTCAATAAAATATTTGTTGGACATATATATACCACCAATGCATTGAGTAATGATCTATATACCATGATATTAACATGGATGGAATGGAAATTAAATCCAGTTTAGTTATACATGGCTGGAACGACTAGTAAACCCTGTTCCGTAAAGAACTATGTCCACTATAATGGTCTTGGAAGCAATTCCTTGGCTACAATAGAGATCATATTATGTGATTATTAGTTTTCCACAATTAAATGTTTTACTCAAATTCTATTATATCATTATTATTATTTTGTTTGAATCAATTCCCTCGGTACTACCAATATTTATGTCATTGCTCAGATGATGATGGTCAAACATTATGTTCTTTTTTTTTCATTCAAATGATTATGAATTGTTTTATTTTCTCCATGTATACACTTACTGAGAATTTTATCTCACCAATTTTATGTTTATTTTCCCCATGACATAGTGAAAATTTATAGGTAGGAAAAAGTTGGTGATCTTTATGAGAGATTTTGAAGATCTTTCACCATGAAAATAGATTATGTTATGAGTTTCCAAAGACAGTAAACTAATATGGTATTTGGGCGCTTGTTTTTGTCATTTATTTATTATTATGAAAAAGTTATGTAATGTAAATGTACGTCAAGATTGGTTTTCTACAACCATTGTTCATTATTTTTTTTGAAATCAACATCCTTATTCATTAATTTTTTCATGCTAAAGAAGGTTTCCAAATACCTCATCAAGAGAAGTCTTAGATACTTTTCTGTTCTCATTAGTAGCTTCCATTAGTATTAGCACTCATTTGGAATGATTTAAATTATATTTTCCACAAGAACATCATCATCAAGACCTTTCTCTCTCGTATATTGAAGACTATTGAAAATATTCATAAATCATTATTTTACTTTGCAAACAGGTTCTCCATAAGGAAATAAAAAACCCAGATATTATGCTCTCAACATTTCTCTTCTAGTTTATACCACATTAGATGTTCCAAAATGTGTCAATTAAAGTTTATTCTAAATATATTTGGCTGCATCATATGATGATATAATTCTATAAATATTCCAAGTCATAGATCAAAACAATGTATTGTGTACCATTTAGTTTGATTGATATTATTGATTTTCATTGTTGGTGAAAGTTCAGACTTGTTTTTAATGAATTTTTTAATCTCTAGTGTGCACAAAAATGTTTCCCACATTAGTATTAATGAAAAGGGATTTCATCATATCACTCTAGTAATCATAATCATTACCATCCAATATTGGTAGGTTTTGTAGGATTAAGTTTTTCTATAGAACAAACATTTATATCTTCCATTTCTAAAGAAAATATATTTTCTGTAAATCATGTTAATTGTAAATGTTTATAAACAAAGATAATAATAATTGAGAAAAACATGATGAAGAAAAGTTAAACATGAAGTGATTATCATGTAGAATTTGAGCAATAATAATTATATGTAAGGATAATTATTTCATAGATCTCCTATGAAACCAATTGTAGTATCGAAATATAATATGTATATGCTCAATTACAAGATGGGGTAATTTGTAGGTTTAAAAAAAATTCACTTTCAAAACCAAAAATTAAATATATTATTAATATTGTTTAACAAGTTAAATTCAGAAATCCTATTTGGTTCTTACATAGAAGGATAATTAGAAGGACCCAGGTTCAATTAAATAAATCCCAAACATAATCTATGTTAAACTTATGAGAACACATGAAAATTTATCTTTGGGTAAGTTTCTACATTAAAGTGTATAGAATATTATTTATCAATGTAAATTTAGTTACAATAGCTTATAAAAAATTTATAAATTATTTCATTAAAAAAATATAGTGTAAATAAAACATGAAAAAACTATCATGTAAACAAGTATGAAATATTTTAACCTAGAGGGAATGGTATCCAATAAACATGGATAAAGGTCCCTTGATTTTTATGTTCAAGAAAGTATGTCTTACCTATACAAGGGTAAACCCTTAATAAGAACATTAGACTCAATCTTTAATCATCGCAAGCCCTAAAACATCGAGGTATTGGGCATCTCTGTCTTTATATCATTTGAAGCCTTTTATTGGGCTCAGTAATAATAAAAGTCACACAAAGGAAGAAAAACAAGTTATTCATGGATCATAAATATGTTCACAAAATTCACAAGGCTTGAGATTATATCTCTCTCTCAAAATCATTTCATATCATGCAATATCTAGGATCATCAATTGATGTGTGTCTCTTGAGATTCCTCAAATGATCTTCTATATATAGTCAAGGATACCAATGGTTTGCTCCCTCTTCCAATGGTAATATTTTTCATTGAACATCATAGGTACTTTTACATGTGTCACTGAACCAATGGTTAGTCAGAATCAAATTGTATTACATCGTTTCATTGAAACAAAAACCTATGGAAGGAAATTTTATCATGTAAGAAAAACATTCATACGAAAAAGGGGATCTGATAAAGTTCGAACAATTTGATAAGAATGTAATGTACCTTAAATAAATAAGAATAATTGGAATATAGGAAATATATAATTTGTTGTCTGAATATAAGAACAATTCATATTCTATAAAAAAATAGATATTATGATTCTTTCTTATAAAGAATAGGAAATCTGAATTATGATGAATTCAGAGTCTGAATTCGGATTAATTATGAGTCTAAATTCTAAGGATTTCGGAGTACTAATTATAAGGAATTCAGAGTCAGAATTCTGATGAATTCAAAGTATGAATTCCAAAGAATTTGGAGAATGAATTTCAGAGAAGTTAGTGTATAAATTTTATAGAATTCAGAGTCTGAATATCAGATAATTCGGAGTCTGAATTTTAGAGAAATTGGGGTCTGAATTTTATAGAATCCAGAGTCTAAATTTCAGAAAATTTTGATTTTGAAAAATAGTAAGACTCATTAGCTAAGGAACAATAAGATTACACGATTTGTTTAAGGATCATAATTTTTTTCTCATTAAAAATAAATAGACATGGTTTGGAGAAGACATTAAAAACCAAGGTAAGGATGATCTATTCATATAGAATGAAATGTTTTCTTAAGAAAATCATTCTTAGAGAAAGATAATTATACTTAAGAAAATGTATTTGTGATTTTAAAGACATAATGTAATAGAAAAGTCATAAGGAAACATTATTAAATCAACATGTCGGTCCAACTGCCACTTTTGAAGTGGTTGATGGGGATCATAGACTATCAGATGAAGGTGCTTGTGTGGAACATGAATCAATAGTGTTTTCCTACAGAGAAGTCGAAAGAGGTAATCATTGATGGATCCGATTTGAGTCATGTGAAATGAGTCTCAAATACCATATACTAGTGAGGATGATGTAAGATGCGAGGTATTATATAATGAAAAATGGGGTGGATTAAAAGACCTTGATGATAGGTTAACTTCATTAATGTTCACACCTATCTAGAGGAATATTTGGAATTTAATATGTTATTAGATGGACATGAGTTCTCTATTTCATTCATTTTGTCAAGTGTAGTCAGTCTATTTTTATTTTATATCTCAGATCATATGTCTCCCATTTGATTTTGACCTATACATAATTTTATATAGAGAACATTACTAGGTAACTTAACAAACAAATCATCCATGTCCATTATACACCTAATACTGAGGGAGTGATGAATGAGAATTCTAATGTTGGAGAATCCAGGGATCCTCTAATACAAACTATTGAGAAAATCAAGAAGGATTCTTATCATTTTGAGGTTATTGACCTGATAATTGTGTAAAATAGTACTGGGGAGGTGTCAATCCCAACATTTTACCCAATGATGTGTGAGTGTTATTAAATATTTTTGGTACCTCACCTCCTTTATTTTATGTCTTCCTCGTAATGTTGACTAGAGGTGTCAAGAATTTTTTTGAGCAACTAAATTTGGTGGTTGAGCGCAAGAGGGTGGATTATATTCTTGTTCCACTAATAATTTTTGGGGAAACTAAGGATGTATTTGAAGAAGTATGCCATGGTTTCTCATGGAGTTCACTTTTCCCTAAATATAAATTATTCTCTGAGATTGGCTCTATGTAAGAAATAGAGATGTTAGATTCCATTCATACTAAACACCATATTTTCTGGTGGGATATCTGGAAGATAATTTTGCGGAATCCACATGTAGACCTACCTTCACAACGTCATGGACCAACAATAAAATTATCCATGCAGGGATATAGTTGATTTTATTACTGCATGATCCATTAGTCAAAGAATTTAATCATTTAGAGTCTGGATGATGAAAAAAGATTACAACATATTGAGGCATAATTAGTAGTCTAATTTGAGGATCTCAATGCAGCCACAACCCATGATGAGATCAGCCATACTGAGAATGTGGAAGAGTATCCAAATCTTCTTTGTGAGAAATATATCTGAATGGTGCACCTCAATAACGATTAAATGAAATGTACTAATAGATAGTCCAGCTCAACTGACCATTGGTAGGGTCCTAAACATAATGAATATATATTGTTTCTATAGAGTATGAGAGGATCCATAGCAATGAGAAGGCTTGTCATACATAATTGGCTAGGTTTCTGTAAAACTCAGACAATTTTAATTCCACAATATAAAAAATCAATGCTTGTCTTAAGGATAATTTTTAATATGTGGTAGAGAAACTATGATATATGTTAGTTCATATATGTTTTGGAATATAAATGAAAATTATTATTATTTCTAATCATATGATTATGAATTAATGTTGAAATCATAATAGAATTATATAATTGAAAATTACACATTCAATTAAAAAACATCAAATTATAATTACAATGAAATGGGTGAGGGAGGACTCTAATTTTTTCATAATCCAAGCAGCATAGCGAGAAAAGTTTGATTGTTTCTCGGTTCGTATGGATAATCCTACACACATTGTTTATTTTTCATTGTTTCCAAAAATTTTCCTAATATCCACATGGGGAAGATTTAGTATGAGAGGATATTATTTTTCATAGGCATCCTTTTGTGGGTTTTCAAACTAAATGTTTTTTTGTTCCTTTTATCATATCATTTCTTGATTATTTATTATTCCATGCTGAGTGTAGGTCTAGTGAGATGATGCTTGAATTTTATATATATTTCTCTTTTTTTTCTTTCAATATGGTGATTATTTTTTCTATTTTTATGGTATATTTAATTTCATTAATGTTTTATAAAAAAATAATGGTGTTTCAGGATAAAAATCATTAACCATGTGTTTTAAAATGATGACCCCAAATGGATTGTTAAACAATAATGGTTTGACATTCTCCAGATACCCCTAGGGGAATTTTGAGTCTTGAATTTGGGATAGATAGATCTAAAACATGATATGAGACATGTATGTGGGGAATGATCATGGAACAATTTTTAAGAGTGGTTTCCAAAGATACATTTGTGTGGCCTATGAATATAAGAGGTCTCTCTTGAGGATGAATATTCCACTGGTTGAAAAACCTATTCTATTTGTGGCATTATGCATTGCCAACTAGGGCATGTTACAACATCGTTAAATTGTGAAATCCACTAACTAACAAGCCTATCTAGAAGGAACATTATTTAAAGATAACTCGGGAAATTTAAAAAATATTCAGAAAAAAGTTTTATCAAGAATTCAAACATTCCATTGTTGTTGATCGAAAAATGTTTATAGAGATTTGGATTTCTCATGATTATTAAGGGTGATTTTTCTAGGGAAAGATGTATGAGAATGAAGAGAAAATTTGTATTGGAATTTTCCATGAATGAGAAACCACTCCTAAAAAAATTTTATTTATGTTAAGGAGGATATATTCTATTGAGTAAGCAATGTTCTGAGAAGGACCATTTATAAAAATTTTGAAGCATCATATATTTTAATGTCATGTGACTGGGATATGAACCATATAGTTTAACATGATATGTCAGCAATTTTTTCATATAGTTATATGTATTGTGATTGGGATTTTATACTATGTATTTTAATTTCATACAGTAAGGACATGGGGTCTATATTTTATGGTCATTTATATTTAACTGAATGGCTTACAATTCATCCGTTCATGGTAAAACAACCAAGAAGGTTCAATAATATTTAGGTATGAAGTGGATGTTTTGTAAGCAATAATATGATAATATCTAAATCACAAGAGTGGTATGGGTTAAAGGTTTTATGTTGATAGAGGAGGTCTCTCCCAAAGAAGAAATTGTCTCTGGTTGAAAAACCCCGTTGTATTGGTGAATTTTGGAAAATCCCACTCGGGTTGTTATATAATAGTAAAATTGTGAAATACATAGGTTTACAAGACCTTAATGTGAATGATTTATTAAAATCCCACTAGGGTGTGTTATTTCAGATTCATACAAATTAGTTCATCAGAATTCCAAAAATCTATTACCCCTGGTTGAAGGAGGATTATGGAGATTCAGATTTCCTAAGACACAGAGACTGGTTTTGTGGAAAAAATGTGCTTGAATACGTAAGGAACATTTTAAGTAATAATTACGCAATAGAGGGGAAATATGATTCCCATGTAGGCCTAAAAACATATGTAATATGGTGCATTTTGTTTTAGGTTATTTGACTCTTACCATGACATTATAGAAACAATAGGTAATATGTGGCCTAACGAACCAAGGCCATTCCGGTCATTCTTCAGACATGTTGGAGGAAAATCTAAACCATTATCCTGGGTGTACAATGATTAGGAGATAAGATGAGGGAAAAATATGAGATGGATGAAACTGAAACAAATTCAAATCGTGGGTTCCAACATAGTTTCATTGAGTATAACAAACATAAAATAGGCTTCTCCTAAGGATAGAATTACTAATGGTTGAAAAATCGGTTTTAATGAAAACTATATGAAAAACCAACTAGTGATTATTACTGCCTAGTCCAATAGTGGAATCCTATGGATAGAATTCCCTTTTTTGGGAATATTATGCAAAAACAACTCGGTCATGTAATTTCATAGTTAGGAAATGGATTACTCGGGTATAATAAATTCTATCATTGATGGATGGAAAATGATTATGAAGATATGTAATTGTCCATAATAAAGAGTATGATGTGTAGAATAGATATTTCTATGAATAAACGATGTAATTGGACTAATATTATTGATAAAGATTAAAGTTCTTTTCGTGGACCTGACTCGCATGTAGGAGGGGACATATCTATTTTATTGGTGGACCCTTGGATGAGGGAAACCAAATTAAGATCTCCGGTATAGATATTTATTCATATAAATGATTTCAGGTATTTTTTGTTAACCAAATGGATATGAATTGGAAATATGAACTATGTGTAACTATGAAACTCAATAGAATGAGAATAAAGCCACACTTATTTATAAAGGTACTGTATAGTTTAATGTCATGTGACAAGGACATCACCCATATAATTTAATATCATAATGTAAGAATTTTATCCACGTAGTTTGTTGTCATGTAGTAAGAATGAAGGTGATTTGATGTAAAAATGGTATATTAGAGTGGGGTTAGTTTATAGGACCTGAGAATCTTAGAAAGAGCCCCCAACTGATTGAATTCAGGTGTAAAGAAAGGGGTTTTTTTGGAAAAACGGGATCATGCATTGGGTGAGAACTGATATTGGATTATCTTATATATATGTGACACATACATAAGAGAGTGGGGTTGTTTCTTGTATTGTAGTGGGATTTGTATGTGATACCCAGTTCTAACTATGTATCACATTGTATTAGAATCAAGTCAAACATAGTTCTTAAAGAACCATGTAGTTTACTGTCATGTAGTCAAATACATTTGATGTTCCTTTTATGGTATTGAAACTAGTACCGTAGTAACCCTAATGTGAAATGATGTTCCCCACCCTTGATGTTATTTTTTTAAAAAAAAAACTATATATCTCCCATGATCTATTCTCAGTGTGGGAAACAAGGATTGGAAAATTTTTCTTCCATGACGCGAGAGAAAAAACGTGAAGGATAAGGGAATTTAGGTTTTTTGGTGGCTGGGCTCGGATATAAGATCCAAGAATCGCTATGTATCTTATTTTAATGATATTCAAGCCACGCATATTTTATAAAAGGTTCCATATATTGGTTTGACCCATACATATGGAGTGGTGTTTTTTTAGTTGTCTTTATACCCAGGATTGGAAATTGGGGCATCACTACAATTCTACATAATATGAGAATAATGGATTATGTATTCTCAAAAATATCACACATTTTAATATCATGCAAAGAGAATAATAACCATGTAGTTTGACATATTGTGGTAAAGACATTGGCCACCCGATGTGGAATAGATGTATCATTACTGCTAGGACCAAGATTAGAATTTTGTGTATAAAAATGTATCCTATGATGGTAGAAATCTAGACATACATAGTTATTTAAAATATATCCCCACATCAATCAGGTTTTGATATGGGGAAAAGGGACATTGATATTTTCTAGAATGATGGCTAGAACCTAGTCATGAGGTATGGTATTTATTATATATATCTTTGAGATTTAATATATAAATATTTTTGGAATGAAGGTGCAGTAGGAGACCAATACCTAGAAATTTCACATGATCTAGCGTGGATCGAAGTACTTCTCAATTTTACATCATGCAAGAAGGAACTGAACCATGCAATTTTATGTCATGCGGTGAGGGTGTTATGATATGTAGTTCAATGTATTATAGGTTGGACTATATGGCATTGTGAATTTTAACATCTTGCTACTAGTATAATTTTCATGGGATTACACAAAATATTTGTTTAGTAACCTTGAATTGGTGGGGGAGTTTAATGATCTATCCATCCATTGAGATCTAGGAATTAGCCCCTTTTGGGAAGACCTTGTGTGTGGAGTAAGGTCCCTCAAAATTGGATCAATATTTAGAGGATTCGTAATTGCTATAATTTAAATCCTAATGACTAGTAAAATTTCAACATGGAGGAAAAAACAAAGGAGGACATTCTGGTTAAAATCTCACACTATCCAATACTGGTGGACCTCCAAGTGATGCAAAGGGTGCGATATTTTCTAATTGAAATGCTCCAATTCATACAACTATTTTTGGGATTGATCATTTAACAACCCATGTTTTTAAATAAATATTGAATGAATGAAACCATAATTAATTAAAAACAAAACTTTGTTATTAATTATCCATTAAATATATTTTCTCCTCTATTATGTTTTGAATTTTGAAAAATGATCATCTAGAGTTGGGATTATTAAGTTATTTGGAGTCTGGTATAAACAACATGACTAATTGTCGAATAATAACATAGCATTAGGAATAGTAATATTACCCTTTTGAATAGTAAATCATATTATTTTTTTGATTTCATAAGTATATGAGATAATGATTTCTTGACTAATTTTTCATAGTAATATAAAATGAGTTATAGTTTTATTGTTTATATTTTTTGAATAAAGTATATTTTTATTTTACAATTAAAATAATCATATATAGAAAAATATTTTCATAAAATAGAGTTCATTTATGAATTATACTTATTGATAAATGGTTTGGGTGATTTTTTTGGATGTTTCTAAAATTCAGGAATTTTTTTATGAATGGTGAATTACTGTAAAATATCGTATATACAAATTATATGTTAAATGTAGTATTTATGACATCATGACTAACCAAAGAACACTTAGTTGAAACTCACATTCTCTATTAACTATTTTTATGACATGGACCAAGACTATTCATAGTATTTATCAAAAATATTAAAATAATTATTCAAATTATGTAAAATCCTTCCTCTCCTCCACTATAAATACCAACCTCATTCCCCTCTCATTTTCACTCTTCTAAGCCTTTAAGCTCCCAAATGTTCTACCCAAATACTCTTACCTAGTCACTCCCATCGTCCAGGAGAACTTGGTCATTCCAAAAGTCCAAAACCCCTTCCCTTAAAGAGGTTCTCAATGAGGTTATTTCAAAAGGTAAAGCATCTTTCTTTTTCATATAGTTTCATTTGAATTTATTTTCTTTTATTATTCTATCCTAACCTTTTCTGTAAAATTGATACATATAAATCTAGTATCATCTATATACTAGAATTATACCTTATTAATATAATAACCATTATCAATCTTCTTACTCTCTATCTCTCTTTTATAAATGAAATCATCATCTGTGAGGTTCCAATTTACAAACATCGAGGACGATGAAGTTTCGTTCTTCAATTTATCCATCATTACTTGTCATGAAACAATTTTTCTGGTTTAATCTGCCTATGATATATTTATTATAACATAAATAATATTCCAGAACCATTATATGTACATATTTTTAATTAATATGACAAAACTAGATTATAATAATCCAAATTGCGCCAAATAATCCATGTTATTGACATTAATATTTTATCCAATGACTCATCAATATTACATTTAGAAAAATTATATATATAAAGATTTACACATCTGTATGTACATAGAAAATGTATAATTTTAGTTTTGTATAATTACATCCAGTCAACATGAACATCTATAATCATTAACACAAGTTCAGATCATGAAAACCATGGAAAAAAAGACTCAAAAACACTAAAATTCAATATTATAACTTATTAATAAAAAACATAAACAAACATAATATAATTATGATAAACTAAATAATAATATAATAGGTTCCAAATTAAGTTTTATTAATTCTAATTTATTTTTCTAGGACATATATTTCAAGAGTAGAACACATTAAGACTTAATGTATGGGTTTTCATCCTGGACATTCATTTTCATTTGAGTTACGCTTATGGTCGACATTACTCAATTAAATTATTATTTATTCATATTTACTCCCCATATATTCTTTGAGAATGTTTTATATTTGTTTACCAAAAATAATCCTTCTATAATTTATGGATATTTATAAATTTTAAAAGGATCGTTCCAAATTTCATTCTGAAATACATGCTCGAATCAAAAGAATTCCTCAAATTCTTACTTAATTTCAAGGAAAATCAGAAATATGTTTTTTTGGAAACCATTATATTTATATAATAACACATTTTAGTAATAAAATACTAACTTAAATGAATTAATGTTTTATACAATGATATTTCAAAAAGAACTATTAATTGCAAAGTAAATTAGTATTTATCTCAAGAATTACTCGTTGATTTTATAATACTGTCTTAATCTCTTTAAACACACTTATTTATTCTTACATATTATTTGAATTAATAATTTTTGAAATATTATACCATATTGAAATGAATATTTTATGGTTAGTTTGACTTTAGAAGTACTATCTTAAAAAAATCAACAATTTACATTGAATGGTTACAGTTTATGATAAATGCTCGGAAAAAGTAATTTATATTTTATATTAGTCTTAATATGAATGTATAAGTTGTTTAGGATTAACCCCATTCATATGAGGATTGAAGTGGACTTAGCATGTGATGTGTGGGGCCTGTTATAACCCCACTGTGCATCGGTAGGTTTCATGAGACAAACTACGATATTGGGAGAAGACCATGAAAAATTTATTATTTATGGTTTTGGCACGAAGGATTGAATGTATGGTTATAATGGCCAACAATATGAATTCCATCATTATGAAACTAGTAATTATAATTTCATGATGTTATTCTACTAGTATAATATTCATGATTATGCTTTATTGTGGAATTATTTTTCCATCTCTTATTCTCGCCATAATGTGTTAACATTATTTTTTTGTAGGCATGTGTTTTTTGTTATTAATCCTAAATAATGTTTTTTATAATATTTTCATCTGTATTTATTAACCTGACATAGTATTTGATCTCACCCATTTTTTATGATTCATTTTCCCTAGACATGAAGAGGTTTATTATGAATGTAATGATGAAATAACCTTTGAGTAATGGATGTTGTGGAAAGTGTTTCTATGTTGTTCTTAATTTCATGTTGAAATTATGAACATATGTATGAATCTTGTTTCCAATTATAATTAACTAATTGGTCTTTCAGGATGTATATTTCTTATTTATATTCTAATGTAATAAAATTTTACACCACCTCCGAGAAACTGGGCTACGGACCATACAATTGGTGTTAGAGGAAGTTTAGAAGAAAACATGGAAACAAGATTTAGAAAATGTAAATCAGGAACAAAAATTTAAGATATTATTTTAGGATAGACATACATGAAAATACTGGAAATTTTTTGTATGGAATATATTATTTTTATTTTTTAAATTCTTCTCTATTTGGATACTATAAGTTGAAGTTTGTCTAACACGGATGTCCCTTGGAGTGAAAAATCTGAAAAGGAGTTTCGGGCTTGAACTGGGGTATCCTGGCAAATGACAACATGCCATACTACACACCTTTTCTGACTCTCCTAGGGGATATTCTTAGGATAATTTCTATTTTCATTACAATCCATTATGATGGATTTTAATTTAAAATTTCCCCCAAATAAAACTTCTTTTTTCTTATAATATTATCTATAGATTGAAATTTAATTTATGTTTTTTTATTTTCTTTTATATGGAGATAGTGAATTATGATTCATAATATATTCTATTATATTATACTATTTAGAAATGGTTCCTAGTGGAAGGAATGGAAACCAAATGAACACGTGTATCCCATGTAGTGAGTTCCCTCTAATTCAATATAATGATGTTTTCTCTAGGGATAATACTGGAACAAAGTAACATATAACAATACTGGGGATACTAAATCAGGTTATTAATAATAACAATACTCATATGGAGAATCCTAATACACAATGTGGAGGAGGTATGTTGGATCTCTTTATCCAAAATCTACATCTATCATTCAATGGGACTACAAACCCATTTGTTACTAAGATGTGAATATGTACCCTACATAATATATTTCTTGCTTATGAATGTAACTAAAGAGAGATATTTATCATGGTATTTTATTATCTACTAGGATAAGTAGATCAGTGGCGGTCGTTAATCCAAAACAAAAAGGATGAGGAATAAATATAAGAGATGTATCATATAGATTTTAAAGAACTTTTCCTAGAAAAATAATTCCCTAGGGAATAGCAACAAAATATGGATAGGTAGATTCTGAATTTGAGGTAAAAAGAGGATGACAATGTTGAAAACTATAAACATAACATCACATGGTAGACAAGTCACTTTGTGGACTATATAAGAAAACCAAGTACGATAATTGATCATGTCATTGATGGTTTAAATCCATTCCTCTGAAGGGGAGTAGTCTTTAAAATTTTCTCATCATATGAAGATATATTCTCAAGTGCTATCAAGATGGAAATGAAATTTTCTATGTCTTATGATATTAAAGGAATGAAAGAGAAGAATAGGGCTACTGAAAATTTAAAAAAATTAAAAATGGAAATGGGGAAGAAGGGAACAGTTTACCTTCCATCCTATATTAATTGTTGGAAGAAACACCCTGGCACCTTCCTGAGGGAATGAGAGTCTGTTATAGGTGTGGTGAAAAAGTCCACCTAGCTTGGGATTGTAAGGAAAAAAATAATCTACCAATGTACAATGCTAAAATATTAGATATATTTGATGTTATTCACGTGAATGACCTAATCATTAAGGAAACATTTCCCAAAGAAGGACAATAGAGCAAGGCCAAGATTATGCAGTCACAACTGTGGAGGATGAAGTTACTAATGATGTGGTGCATGGTACATTAATATTTTTATCAAACTTGAACAATAATTTATTTGATTCTGGATTGTCTAATTATTTCATATCATCCCAGTTTTCAAACAAAATTCGATATTTCCAATTAGATTTAATAAGGGAGTTTTAAGTCAAAACCACTATGGAAAGTGTCTTTGAAACAAATTTGTGTTAGGAAGTCCCCCTTATGGCATATAAAAATGATTTACTTGCAGATTTTGTTATCATAAACATGATTCAATTTGATATAATCCATTGTACGGAATGGATTTTGATCCAAGATGTGAAAAATTATTGCAAGAATATGGGGTTAAAAAAATTTAGAACAATGTGGAATCCCTTATCTTTATGAAAGAAACGTCACCTTATGATGTTCATCTAAATCCACTCCTAATTTCTCTGTTTGAATAAAATTATTGGGGAGGTAGGGAACACAATATCTATAGATTAAGAAAGAAATAATGAAATAGATTATTTACTAATTGTTCCAGAGTATGTTTATGTGTTTTCATAGGATTTACCCAAGAATCCACCAGACTAGGTAGTTGTGTTCTCTATTGATTTAATTCCTAGTTTAAGGCCCATATCAAGAACTCCTTATAAAACAAACACCATGAAATAAATATAACTGAAGAAATAATAAGAGGAATTAAGTGATAAAGGTTTTATTCTCCCTTGTGTTTCCCCAGGGGGAGCTGCTATTATTTTTGTTAAGAAGAAATATGGATCTATAAGGTTGTGCATTGACTACATTGATTACAATGCTATATAATTAGTGTACAACAATACCCTCCCTCTCATTGATGATTTATTGATCAACATCATTGAGAAAAATATTATTCAAAGATTTAACTTTGATATGGATTTCAAAAATTTCTAGTAAGGAAGGAAGACAATCCATAGACAGCTTTTTGAACCAGGTATAGGCATTACGAGTTTACAGTAATGCATTTTGGACTAACAAATCCTCCCTCAATTTCGATGGATCTAATTAGTAGAGTTTTCATTGAATATCATGATGACATAGTGGTGTTATTTATTGATGATATCATTGTATAATACAAAATCTAAAAATATCACAAAAATCACTTCAACCGTATTCTAAAGACACTTAGAAAAAATGAATAATATTGGTTGTTTAGAAATTGTGAGTTATAGCTTCAATAATTTTTCTTTCAAGGACACATTTTCTTTATGTATGTAATATCTATTGATACTATGAAGATAAAGGATATGAAATACTAGTCTACTCCAACATACATTACTGATGTACATAGTTTTATTGGTTTATTAGGTTTTTATCCATGTTTCGTTCAGAACATCTCCCATTAAACCTACCCAATGACAAATATTACACATAAAGGGGTTATCGTTGTATGGTAATATAAATGTGATGATTTTTTTTAGGAATTCAAGTGGATATTAGTGAATTATATGATCCTGGCTTCACAATAATGGAATGATGTGTTTGTGATCTATAGTGATGTATCAATGAATGTAATTGGTTGTGTATTTAAGAAGAACGATATAGTTATAGACAATCGATCAAGCTAGTTAAAATATTCATGAAAAACAATCATACTCAAAATCTTGAGTTAGCAACAGTAATCTTTTCTCAAAATATATGGAGAAATTAACTCTATGGAGAACAATGTGATATATATATATATATAGATTATAAGAGTCTAAAATATATCTCCTCACAAATAGAACTCAACATGAGAAAAAGGATGTGGCTCAAACTAATCAAGTATTATGATTGTTCCATAAACTACAACCCAAGAAAGGCAAACAACTGAGATGATTCATTGTGCATGAAGGATCACAGATTTCTAATTAAAATGAATATTGACAAGTTTCCTTTGTACATTGATCTAGTGAGGATAGATATGGAAATTATGAAAGATGTTTAAGAATAAATTTTTAAAATAGTTTCCTAATGGTCTATATTTGAAATCATTAAAGATTCACAGTCTGACGAAACAAATCATAGAATGATAATTAATGGTTTGAATGATAGGATGTTGGATGACATTGTGTGTAAATATGGAATTTTTAAATTTGGGATGAGGATACCAATTCCATCTATACCCAATATAAAAATGTTGTTATTGGATGATGCCCATTGTTTTAATTTCTATATACACCATGGTTTAAATAAAATGTATATAGATTTGAAGGAACATTTCTAGTGGGACAAAATGAAGCTTGAAATTGCTGATTATGTAAGCAGATATTTAATATGTCAACAAGTGAAGGCTGAACATCAATATCCTAGAGTGGTCAGGCAACTTCGTCCTATTCCTTATTGGAAATGGGATAAAATCCTAATGGATTAAATCACCAGATTATCTGAAACTCTAATAAAACATGATAAAATATTTGAAATTGTTGATCGACTAATGAAATATGAACATTTCCTATATCTAATAGAGGATATTCCATGGGAGAGGCTTGCACGACTCTATATCAATGATGTTTTAATACATCATGGAGCACCACATTCTATAGTGTTTGATATCGATCCTCAATTTAAATCAAAATTCAAGATAAGTCTTTAGAAATATTTAGACATTGAGGTTCATTTGATTTCTACTTATCTTCCTCCAAATGATGGGAAATTAGAAAGGATGATCCAATACATAGAAGACATGTTGTGATCATGCTCACATGAGTTTCAAGGTATATGGGATCACTATTTACCTTTGGTGGAGTTTTCCTACAATAATAGTTTCCATTCATGAATTTAAATTGCTCCAGACCTTGGGGAAGAAAAAATAGAGAAACTAATGGCTATTCGAATTCATATCATAGTATCTCAACGCAGACAAAAAGAGATATGATAAAAATTATTGGAAGGATTTTTAATTTCATGTTAAGATAATTTATTCTTAAAAGTATTTCCATGGAAGGGTGTTATAAGATTTGGGAATAAATGAGAACTAAACCCTATGGACATAGGCCCTTCTGAAATTATGGATAGAATTTTAGATTTTTTATATCACTTGGCTATTCAACCTAGCCTGTCTAAAGTACACAATTTGTTCCTTGTCTCATTTCTGAGAAAGTAAATTTTAGACCCAACACATGCACTCACTTATAAATGAATATAATTGGAACCTGAGCTATCTTATTATGAATATCCTATTAAGATTCCGAACACTAGAGAATAGGTGTTAAAGATTTAGATTTTTTGAGAGGTAAAGATACTTTGGAGTGATCATACAATCTACGAGGCAACATGGGAGCCTAAAGAGATTATGATGATGACCTACCCAAATCATTTTATGAAGTAAATTTATATGAATTTTGGGTAGGAAATTGTTTTTCTAGAGTGGAGAATCTGACAACCCAATGTTTTGAAACTAATTATTGAATGCATGAAACACTAAGTCCCTATAAAACAAAACATTATTATAAATTAGTTGTTAAACATAATTTCTCTTATACTATATTTTGAATATGAAAAAATGGTCATCTCTAGTCGCAATCAATAAGTAATTTAGAGTCTGATAGAACCGAAACTATATTTTCATCAATAGTAACATACCCTTATGAATGATATACGAATTTAAATATGAACCTTAGGAATTGTAAATTGTATTATTATTTATTAATAATATATGATAATGAAATCTTAATTATTTTTATATGGTGATGTGAAATGAGTTATAGTTTTAAAATTGATATTTTTTTAATAAAGTATGATTTTAAATAAAAATTAAATTAATCATATATAGAAAATTATTTATTGAAAACTTATTTCTTTTTTCAATTCTAAAAATTGAAATATGTTTAGGTTAAATTTTTGGGAATTTTTTTGAAAATCAAGATTTTTTATGAATATTGAAATACTGTAAAATTCCGTATATACAAAATATAAGATAAATGCACTATTTATGAAAACTTGAATAATGTATACACACTTAGTTAAATATAACATGATCTATATACTATTTTGATCACAATAACCAAGACAATTCATAATGTTGCACAAAATTATTAAAATAATGACTTCAATAATGTAATCAACCTCATCTCATTTACTATAAATATCACCCTCATTACCCTCTTTTTCTCACTCCTTAAATCCCTGAAGCACCATAATATTCTACTCAAATAACCTTCCCTAGTCTCTCCCCACATCCTAGAGTGCTTTTTATTTCCAAAATACACAAACTCCATCCATTAAGGAGGTTCTCAAGGAGGTTATTTCAACAGGTAATGCATCATTCTTCTTCATTTAGATTCATTTCAATTTATCTTATTTTCTTATTCTCTCCTACCCTTCTCTATAAAATTGATCCTCATATCTCTAGTATCATATATATAATTCAGTTATTCCATGTTAATGTGATAACCATTATCAATATTCATACTCTCTCTCTTTTATAAATGAAAACGTGATATGTGAGGTTCCAATTTACAACATTAATGGACTATGAAGATTATTTCTTCAATTTATCCTTCATTACTAGCCATAAAACCATTTTAATGGTAGAATACGACTATTATATATGTATTATAATGTACTTAATATTCATGAACCATAATATGTACAAAGTTATTTTTTAGATGACAAATCTAATTCATAATAATCCCAATACCGCCAGATAATCTATGTAATTGTCGTTGAAATTTCATCCAATGATTCATCCAAATACAATGTTAAAAATGATATATATAACCATTGTCAATTATGGATGTTCATAAATAATATATACTTTCAATTCCATATAATTACAACATTTATGCATGAACATCAATACACATATACAAACATACAGACCATGAAAACCAATGAAACAAACACTTCCGAATGACAAAATTCAATATTATAACTTATATATAAAGTAATAAATGATCTTAACACAATTATTATAAACTAAATAAATGTAAAATAGTTTCTTAATTAAGTTATTAATATGTATAATTTTATATTCCATGAACATAAGTTCCAGGGCGGAACACATTCAGCCTTAAGCTAAGAGTTTTCTACCCAAACCTCCATTTTCATTTGGGTCACTCTTATAATCTAATTACCTCAATTAAATTATTATTTATTCATATTTATTCGTCATATATTATGTTATAATGTTCAATATATGTATACCAAACATAATCCTACTTCCAATTATGGTGACTTATACATTTTAAAAGGATCCTTCAAAAATTCTTCTGGGCCTACATGCATGATTCAAGGGAACTTATCAAATTATTACATATTCTCAATGGAACAATATAATATCTTTTAGGGAAAAATTATATATATATATATATATTATAAATAATTATATTATTAATATAATATCTTACTTCACTATTATTTTTATAAAATGATTTTCCCAAAAGAACTAATCTTTTCAAAGTAAGAGTATTTATCTCAAGAATTACTCAACGATTTTATAAGTGCATATTAATCAATTTCAAAAGGAATGTTTCTTATTCTGTATTATTGGGATTGGAATTTTATCATACCATCTACCATATTTAATTTAATGGTTTATGATTAGTTTTACTGTGGATGTTCTATCTCAAAATAATTCACCAATTTACACTGAATGGTCAGTGTTTATGATTAATATCAGGGATGGTTATTTGAATTTCATATATTAGTCTCAATATGAATGTGTATGCTATTTATGTTTTACCTCATTCATATGAGGAATTATTTGGAAATAGTATTCGTCGAGTGGGGCTTGCTATAGCCCCTCAATGCATCGGTTGGTCTCTTGAGACAAACTATCGTCCTGGCACAAGGCCTTTAAAAAATGATTGTTTATTGTCTTGTCATGTGGCATTGATGATATGGTTATTATGTCCTTCATTATTCATACCCTCATTATGAAACTAGTATTTGAATGTTTATGAAGATATTTGACTAGTATAATTCCAATTATTATGCTTTATTATGTAACAATCATATTGTTTATGTTTATGATAAATTCTACTATATTTCTTACCCCTATTGAGAATTTGAGCTCACACATTTCTTATGTTTCATTTTTCCAGGATATGAATAGGTTTATTATGAATGAAATGATGAAATAACATAGGAGTTTCAAATTTTGTGAATGGATTTTATGTGTTTCATTTCATTTCATTTTGTAATTCAAACTTATGTATGTTTCTTATTTCCAAAGATAATAAATTAATCATTCCTTCACGATGCATATTCCCTATTTATATGCCAATGTAATAAAATAAGACACCTAATCTAGGAAACATGGGTCCGGTCCTTACAGATAATTATTTTATATATGGTAACTATGGGAAATACAGAACAATGTATGTTGGACCTCAATAGAAACGACTACATCTTTCAAGTGAGCAATTGAATATTTGGGTGACTATGTGGTATTACGAGTTGTGGATCGATAAACCCACAAGTATTGAAGGTGTTTATATTCCAAGATTTATTATTCTTATACACTATATTTTGGAGTATGATTGATAGGGTATTATTAATTTCCTATAACTATTTGTTAGACACTACATAATAGTGAGACAAGTGGTTAGATTAGATATTATATTCTTGATATATCTTCTATTCATCAGTAAACAAAAAATTTTGTTTTTTTATGTTAGTATTTTATAAAAGATACTAAATTTAGTAATGATGTAAGATTTATTGAATCATTAAATGCTTTTGGCCACAAATTCATTGAGGGGTATTACCTTATGCCATTTGTAGAAGAAGTCTCATATAGTAAGAATTTATATGATGTGCTTGTACATAGCTGGAGGGTAGGACCACAAAACATCTATTCCCCTTATAAAAAATGTGCTAGTGTATTTGAATTTTTGTAGAAAATATAAAGGTTGATGGATGAAATTAGAAATCACTTGGTAGAAGTGAATTTTAGGGAAAATTATGTGAAATCCTATGACATAGTGGGCCAATAATACCCAATCCTCCATATTTGATGGGAAATCATGAGCTCTGATATGTGTTCAACATAATCTCATGATTTTACTTCATTCTTGGCAATATCGATTTAATCTCCATGAATAAATCTGATAAGGGATCCACCAAAGTCTTATTTATAGAGGAATTTCTAGTGATTTGGGATATCAGTAAGAGTGAAGTTGGTTTCACTCTTCCATATTTTCTCTTTCCCAAAACATTTTGTTAATGTAATACATTTTTTAGATTGTCCATGAGGGGTATCATCAACCATGTGTTAGTACCATATAGCTTGATGATAGGGCCCATCTTGTTGACCTCTTCCTTTTTTACATGAAAAAATATGAGAGCATTCAGTTTTGGGAAATGATGATCATGATTTAGACCCAGTTTGGATCTTACAAAGATGTATCCATGTTTTCTAATGTATCTTCTTGGGAATTATTCCATCATGGGATGTGATTCAGTGTTTTTTCTATAGTGAAATCTTCTATTAACCCAACAATATATTAAATTAGGTGAATTAGGTATTATTTCTCATGGAATAATCCTCATTGATCTATTTTATTATATACATTGAATCACCTTTGACCTTTTGATGGCCCACTGGTATTTTGAGATCCATTTCTAGGACTATGACATGGAAATCACATTCTACCTCAATTTTTGGTGATCCTTCTAAGTAGAGGAATGAGTAAGGATAAACTTCTTTAATTAATAGATTATAGTGAACCCAATCCCATTTTTTGAGTTTGATAACATAAATTATGTTAACCATTGTGCTCCTGGAGGAACTATCCAAATATATATCCCTTGCATGGGAGATATCATGAATAAAAAATAAATCTTTATCTGTGAATTTAGTATTTGATGATATTTTTTATGAAGATGGCTTCCCTATGAGGAAATTAGAAAAATCATAGCCTTCCACTTCTTTCTGTGGAACGAACTATATATCAAACTACTACAGTTAAACTAAAAATCATTCTAGAAAACTAGGCAAAATTGAATGTATGAGTATGTATTAGAGTGGTTATGGTGATAGAAAAAAATAGAACTCATGGTGCTTCAATTAGTGACTCAGTTTTTGAACCATGAATATTAAATCTAGACAGGTTTTCATAATATTAAAATCATGTATCTCGGCATCTATCATGATTTAAATAATATATTAATGGTTTTTTGATTGTCGACATTGTTATTTTGTTCAATAAATGTACTAATAAATCACTCCAAGTCCATCACATATAGAATGAGTCGATTTTCCTCAATGGGTTACATTTTCACTAGTTTTATCAATAGATATTTCTTGTGGCTACCAACTACTTCCTTATAGAAATCTATCCACCAATATGATACCTATATAATTTTCAATTTAGAGAAAAGAAAACACTTTACTGTGAGGTTGTCTACAAAACACCTAATGTTGGCCAAGTTTCTTAGGATTCATCTCAACTCATTAAGGTTTCAAGTAGGTGAAATACTACGTATTTCATTTTTTAGGTTATACATTGATTTAATGATTGAATACGATTACACTGATAAATTTTGTCGGTGATTCCCTAAAGGAACATATAAAGGGATTCATCTTCATTACATGCTTCCATAGTTTGACGAATATAGTCTACAGGAAATCTAGGTGGACATGAAATTGTCGAGACATAACCACCAGTCCACTAAGGTATCATTAAGTAAAGTTAACCAAAAAGGATTCACGATTTGATGCCTGACACATTCATATGTTGCAATATCATTCTATAAGAAAATAGGAATTACCAATTGAAAAATACTCCCTAAGGGTCCACTAAGTTGGTTTCTTGTTTATATTATGTAATGCACAAAGTTTGTTATACCCTTAATAGACACACAGGAAACAAAGGTCATAAAAACTCGTCATTTAATCAATCAACAGATCACTGATTTGAACTAGGAAGTCATCTTTCATACAATGTTAGTTGAGATCTCTAAAGATAATCAATACCATGATTTTTGTATTTTTATTCTTTAATGGGATGATCTTGGATAGAAACACATGGAACTAGACTTAGATGCAGTTTTCCTTGACGATTTTGTCCACTTCAGCTTAAATTTGGAGGCATGAATTGGGTGTGTCTTTCTAGTATCATGTTTATATCCACTATGGTCTTTTAGAAAACCCAAGTGATGGATGTAAAACTAATGATCTAGGTATATATTTTCTATGTAAATATATCTAAATACATCCAGATATTTCTTCATGAAAGAAGTTTATAATCATTTTACATCAAAATTCATGGATGCACTAATCAAAGTGGACTATGGATTTTCTTATGTACCCATATTTATTTCTCTATGTTCATAAATAGTTGTATATACACCTTCTTAAATTTCTATAGGGAATCAATGAGGTCTTCATACATTTCCCATTCCTCCACACATACCTCTATCACCTATAAATCTAAATTGACTGATGGTGTAGGGCCATTTGAAAGCTCCTAATATGATACGATGGATAGACAACGAGCATCTTCACTTCCTGTCTATAGAGTGAAAAACTATTCTATCCCATCCAATGAGGTGATGTACTATTGAAGCATAAGGGAAGAAATTATGGAATGTTCATCTAATCATTCATCACTAATTGGAGAGTTGAAAACTTCCCCCACATATCCGAGTTCAGCTTCCACAATTGAAATCACAGACGTTGCTGAATGTGTGCATGAATTTAGAACAACCACATTGATTTGGTTGTTTCAAAACCCATACTCTTCACTGAGATGTTTGAATGGATTAGTTGGGATCATCTACAAACCATTCAAGGAATTTATTTTAGAAACATCTCCAGTCATTGGTTGTTTCCCTTCCCTCTAATATAATCATGCATTAATGTATTTTTATTTACAACATTTAAATGGGGCATTATGACTACGCAATTCCATAATTTAACCATTGATGAAATATTTGAGCCAATGTTGGTATAATGAGGGAATAATCATGTGCGGATGTAACAAATCCATTCTTAGAAGAATGTTAAAGGTAGTAGCCTTCCAAACAACCATGAATTATGATTCATTCATGAGATCCCTAAACTGATACTTGAGTTTTAGTTTTCCATGATTTTTTTTTCACATTAATTTCATAAAAATTTTGGTGGGGGGGGGACACTTTGGATTCATTAAGAACGTGATGATGAAGTGTTTATTCTAGATTGAGATTTAAATTTGATACATTTTAATTTAAGTATTGTTATATATTAATTTCATTTATTTTTTTCCATACATTCAAAGGCCTGATGTGTTCTTGTATTATGAAATCTTGATCCTACTCTTTGAAGGAGATGATCATGTGGCATTCTATAGAACCATTGTCAGTGATATATACTTCTCATGTTATAAATTCAACATAAAATTCACGAGGGATTGAAAAATCCTCTATGAGTGATTTCTAGATGTATTTTGATAGGCTTAATGCATACAAGTTTGAAAAAAGTTTCTGCACCAGGGCTAAATACATTAAAATGTCATTATTTTATTCCAAAGTCTTATGCTTCCCACATTGAGGATACTCTTTTCCAGGTAAATTAATAACTAAAGAACTTGATATTGGTTGGTCAACCCTTGGAACATGAGTTAATGTCACTTCTATCCATTATAGATTAAGTCTACCATGTCTTCCTATACAATGATATCGATTGGACGAAAATTTCTCCTCTGCCCAATCTTCTAGATTTATTGTTTCAATGGAAGAAATTTTGTACTACTTTTGAGCTCTTTGTTGGTCTCTCCGGTGTGATTCAGCTGTGTAAATAGTCTGAGAAATGATATTGTTACATTAGTGACTTTGGGAATGACAATTTCCTCTCTTGTATCCTGAACGATGAAAACCTCATCCATTGGTTTACTAGTCAAATTTAGGGAATTTGGGCTCCTAATAAATCAAATAATATGATAAGTGATCAACTAAGTGAATAACATTAATGGAGCTGATGATGAAATCCACATATGATGGAGATTCCAATGTAGGTTCGACTCATGTTGTACCATGTTGCGGGTGGTGCAAGTGCTTATGAAATAGTACATGTGAACTCCACTAAAGTTAACAAATTTTTTGGCGTTACCATTGGATCATCATTATATGATTGTTTCTTGATATTTTGACCATGTTTTTTCTTGGAAGACTAGATTTCTGTGGGATGTGCTGCCAACGAAGTTCGCTGTGACATAACTAAAGTTCCTGAGGGCATGGTGGGAAGTTTCAACTTTTCTAAGAGGATTACATGAGTTTGGTTTATTGTATTGTGGACCATATAATCACTAAAATATCAACTATCATTTCAGTTAAATTCCTTCCATTAATTATACACATCTATATTAGTTTCATAAACACATTCTATTTGAGAAGGTAACATTCCCATCATCACAATACCAAATTCCACCATTTTTGGTAATATATATTTAATAACAAAAAATATATATATGGTGTTCTCTAATTCCCAGTGGAAGTGTAAATAATGTGGTGGATCTTCTTAATGTCATTTTTTGGGATTCATGGTATTCGGAAACAAGAAAATTTTGTTCTCTAATGCGGAGATAAATCATCTAGGGACTTGGGCACTTTGAAAAGAATAAAATATTTTACCCATATGCTCAAACTATTTTCATCTCTGTTCCATTAAATTATCCTAATTAGGTGGGCATTATTTCGGATTCACAAGAGTTAGAACCACATGATATATTTTAGGGTGTGATGAGGGATCACACACATGGACCTGGTAATGTGTAAGAGTAACAACCTCTTCTTTCTATATTCTCTTTCCTTTAGCTAATATAATTACATGGGACTTATCCTTGGTATGTGCCATGATGTCTTCCACTCTTTGATAAATCATGGAAAGGTCCTGAAACCATTTGTTTTACAAGGATATGTGGTTTGTGAAAATCATCACCTGGATTAACTATACAAATTGGAAAATGAATTCTTGAGGATGTTGTCGGTTTAAGGAGTATGTCCACTTTTTCCACAGAGATGTGAAATGCATGGCACTCTCATTCTACCTTTTTTTTTCTTAGTGGTCATGGAATGTTGTCTTCTATAATATAGTGATGAATTGGAAGAGAAACATTTGGTGGAGATCTTCCCATACCGTAAATGATCAAGCTAGAAATAATGTAACGTACAAAGGTCAGTCCCTAGATTAATTTCATAAAGCACCTGAGTTTCACTACCTATTGTGGTTTAGGGATCTCGATCATGGGATCAGATTAGGATAGAAAATATGTCAAGTGTTCTTTTGGGTACACCAAAACATTTAAAACTTGAAATGTAGGGTTCCCATTGTTTAGTGGGAGAAGATTAAGATCAAACCATTTGGGATAAGGCTTCATTTCGGATTATGATGAAACACATCATTCATTCATGGATTCCAATCGATATGTATGTGGCTCAATATTATTAGTGAGAAATTGAGGGATATATGGATGAAAAGGAGATGTAACATGGGAATTAGTAGTTCGGCCAACTATTGGATCTCCATTGGCATATATCATGGCATCCTATAGTGTAAGTCCTATAAGGATACTCTTGGACATTTTCTAGATATATAGATAATGTAGTGAACTCCATATCATACATTGTGGGATCTAACAATATCGGTTTACAATATCTAATATTGAGAAGATTTTCTATATCCCTTTTGATTGCTATGTAAAAATCTATTTGGTGAGGTAATCTAGTCAAGAGTGAAATTTGAGGATCTAATTAATGAACAAATTCAATAATAATGCTTCCTATGTGTAATTATGTATTGATTATTCTTGATTCTTCATTTTTTACAAATTATGAGAAAAATATTTCCTCAAGTGTAAGTGGATTAAAATCTCTAAGAGGAAGGTGAAAAAACAGAATAACTTCACCATTTTATTTTTTGAATGATCTTTGAGGATGTAATAATTAATTATTTTAATAAATGACAAAATTCATGGTAGGCCTCATGTTTTGGGTACACAAACCTCCGTCAATGATTTGGGTTTTTATTGTATAATGAACTTAAAATTACACCATCAACTCATCTGTATTGGTATTGTGTTCTTTAGAGTCAATAGTGGTAGTGTTAATGACATTCACATAAACATAATGCATTTCAGACATTTTATCGGTGTCTTTAAAGGACTTCCATTTTCTGAACCCTCCACGAGGCCTTGTCCTCTCCTTTTCTGATTCTATGGGATCTGTTTGGTGGATTATAGTCTTAAGAGAAATTGATGACAATTTTGTCATGATGTTTCCAAATGGGGATAATGAATCATAAGATGTGTCAAATGGGGATGATTAATTCTGCATAATTTCATAAAATCAGCAGAAGACTTACCATCGTTGATAAGGAGGTTTAAAAGGTAAAAATACACCAACCATGAGGGATGTTACTATTGCCATTAAACTTCTTCAACTACTTTAGCAAATTTTTATGATCTAGAAGGGTTTCTTAAAAAATCTCCAATCCCTCTGAGTTGGGGATGATCCAGGACATCCATGGACTCCATTTCAATGACTTGAACTATTGAAAGCATAGGATATACCAAAGTTTTTTCAAACCATTTGGTGTTATGGTGTGGGTATAGGACTATACTATTACTTATTCATAAAACATTTGTATAGGTTATTAGAAATTACATTATATGAATAGTTTTTTATAAAAATTTTAATCGATATCTAACAATGGTTTTTCAACCATTGGAATAGATCATGATCCTTAAGACTATACCATGGTTTTATAAACCGTTCATATAGAGCTCTACTAATAGTTTGTTGATAAATGTTGGTATATATATCTAAAAAAAGATTATAAATCATTGGTATAGTGTTATCAAAAAATTTAGATAGTAGGCTCACAATATATTTCCCAAAAGACTTCCCACATTCCATACAGTAGCCTCACCTCCATTTCACAAAGCACAAACATCAAAAATAACATTGCAATACCATATACCGAATTTAAAAAATGAATAAAACACCTAAAAATACACTACAATATAATGTCAATAATTCCAAAAAACAAATTTAGACAATATATGGAATAATTTAGGATGAATTCGCATGTTCATAATTCATTGATATCCCATTATTCATGTTATAATTGTGAAAAAACACTAAACTAGAAAGAAAAACATGCCAATTGAGATCTAATTTTATACATTTATATGGAAAGTGAAACCTTTTTGACCCATAAACAATTTCTTAACTTCAATTATTTTATACTTTTTTTCATATTTCATTATTCACCTATGGACTTATATTCATTTTTTTCAAAAAATTTCATCTTCGGGTAATAATCATACATGCATGGAAACAAAATTAAACTCAACATAAATGTAACTATTATAATATGAACTCAATGGAAACAACATTATATTTTCCTAAAGTAATTCAATATGGTCAATTAATTGTTTTAACTATTTTGGTGAAACATGTATTCTAATAATTAACATTAATTATTTATATATGTGTGGAGGTCTGGGAATATACATCTTAATTATTATCAATCCATTTAAAAATTGAAAGGTAAGGATATCATTCAATAAGGAGACGCATAAATGTTTTCCTTACATGATATTTCGTTGAATGAATGGTGTAATGTGTTCAAATGTGCTCCTTGTAAATATGAATCTTTTTGGATGGTAAATCACATAGTGGATTCGCCTAATTTTTAAAATGTATGAAACACCCCGCACCAATGAGAATGAATGATAATTGAAAATAATGGTGCAATGTGAGGTTATTCATGCATCCAACAAGTCTAATAATTGATAATATATCAAAATAATAAATATACACATAAGATTCAAAACATCCCTAAGATGGTCCTCATTTAAATATCTAAACACCATTGGGAATATACAATATGATAATTCATATAATTCATTTCTTGGACATCATATAGTTGTTAACCACTATAATAATTCACCTAATTAAATACAATCTTATTGGTTTGATGGAGTAGTTATCTATTATGATCATCGATATATTAATATAGTGACTCTCATTTTATTCGTATGGGTCCTTTGGTATCTTAAAAATAGTTATATGCTATATGGAAATCACCATGTGTTTGGATAAATTACTCAGAAACATAAAAAGTTGATAAAAGATAGACAATATATCCTATGGAACATCAAAATTGACCATTTTATTTTGTATCAATGTTATAGATTAATCCAAAGAGAGCATCTCTTTCTACTAGGTTAGTTAGTTCCCTCCAGCATCATTCCAAAAGAATTCCCCCAGTAGATCATTTTTAATTTCATTATAAACTAAAGTGGTCTTATTCTTGAATGGGACAATGGGGATGTATAAGAAAATTGATGTTATTATTCTGTAATATTAAGATCACCCCATGTTGATTTGTCTATTTCATTTTAGGACTAGAAATATTGTTCTCCTAAAGGTAGATTGTATCATATCCTTAGAAATTAATATATTTATGGTACATATCTGGAACACAATTCTACAGTGTTTATCATTTTATAATGGAATCAATTCCTTTATCAAAATAATTTTCATTAATTTTTTTTGAATTTTTAAAAATATAGTTATGTATTTACTATCAATAAAATGATTTTAATTCATTATTTAAACTATATATTAATCCATTGTATATTTACCCACGGATTATAATTTAGTGGTATATAATCATGCACTAGTAATATTTTTTAACTCCCAATAAAATAACTGATACATATTCCCCATGTGAAACTTAATATGTATTTGAAATAATTTCTTCTCAAGTATTTATAATCTCACCATTTTGAAAAATAGTATAGTGTATTTGATACAACTTTCTCATCTATTAATTAATTAATCAATCCTCTATTCAAAAAATCATAAAGGATGATATTATCTATTTTATTCATCCCAACTCAATGGTATACTATGATGATCCAAAAAATATAATAATGACACTCACACTATATCCTTTCTTACATACTAGGTGAAATTTGGTACATAATGTTTTCCAATTAAAATTCCATCGAATCCTATGTGATAAATAACTATCTGCATTGCAATTCACTTTAGCACCCCTACACCTGCAATGCTCCTCTAAACTATATACAATCGGAATATTATTCACCACATGCATAGCAGAGCTACCAACAATGCAATGTACCTCAAATTAAAAAATGAAAAAAAAATCACATACAATCAGAACAACAAAAAATAAAAATAATGCATAGTAAATAATGAAACTAACAACCATATATAATTAAAACACTAACATAACATCCTCATCTTACAATGAAACCAAAATAAAAAACCTAAAAAAATAGAACCCACAATGAATACAATAGAGAATCCTCAAATACCAAAATACAATGTAGATATAATGATAACAGGAAAAATAAATTGATGCATTTAACCAATGATACCAACCATTCAAAATATCATACATATATAAAGTAACAAAAAAACATAAAACATGAAATGTCATTTATATCAGCCAAAAATGTAATGGATAAATCTATCCATCATCACCATCACAATCATAATTTACATCGTCAGCCTCATCCTCACCCTCATTCTCGTACCAATCCTCATCCCAATCCTCAGTCATTTTCTTTTCCTCGTCCTTGTCCTCTTCCTCGCCATCATCCATGCCATTTCCATCGCCAAGAATGACATCGCCCCAACCACCACTAGGACTACCACCTGGTGCACCATATAATGAAAGTATTAATTACATATATGCACCAAAATCTATGATTGTATTTCGGGTAAGTAATGGACATTAAACATTCATCAGATTCATTAATTCATTGTTTTCCTTTTTATCCCATTCATTCACCAATGTAACCCTTTTTTAGGATTTTTATACCATAACCTCATCCCATTATTTCTGTATATTATCTTTTTCAAACTCAGTGGTACTACAAATGGTACCTGAATTTTTCCAATACCTTGTCAGGACTATACTCTTCCTAGGTTTGTAGCATACTCTTCCATGGTTCTCCTCTCTGAAAACATAATGTAAGTTATCATTTGGCCCAGAATTGTCAGGTTCCCGGGAATCAGGGTCTAAAATGATTACAACTGAAAATATAAATATATTATTAAGTACCAAATTATATATTAAAATTTCAAATCAACAATTTAAAACATAAAATATGCTAATGTGTTGGTTCATTAACTGCACTTCCATATTTTTTCATTCTTCTTGAGAAAAATTATTTTCCTCGAGACACATATCCTTCAATATTCAATATCTAATTCTACAATGATATTGAATGTAGAAAACCATAATTAAAAATTGGTTACTAATAATAAATTTTACCCTGAAAAAAAGGATATTAATTTTTAATAAATATGTAAAGAAAAAGACATGTTAAATGAATTAATGTTGGTACAATAAAATTTATTTTTTATGTGGTTTGTATTATTTCATATTGATTAATTTAGTTTTGTTTAATATTTTTGAATTTGGAATATATTTGGTTGAGTATATTAAGTCTATGCCAATTGGATTTGAATCCTCATTGAATATGGGAAAGTTGGGTGAGGAGGCTCAGATGGAAATGCTACTAAATACATGGGTGGCCTAAATATCCCATGTGTGCCTAATGACACCAAGCGATCAAAATTCATGGTAGATGGTATGCCAGTGGGATGGAAAGGGACTAATAGAATATGTTCACTGGGGAAACAAACTATAGAACCACCGAATCGTACCGCCAGCCAGAGTACATGGACCACTAGGCAGCTCATCCAATAACTATTGCCTAAGTGGTGGATCCTGCATAAAATATTAAAAGAAGTTTAATCACATGAAATTATATGTCATTGATATATATATAAGAAATAAAATACTCAAAACATGAACTAATGGAGTAACATCCATCTCATTCAATTGAAAATAGTTATCCGTCACACTTTTTTGTTGCTTCTCCTCAATAGGATTTAATTCCATCATTTGTAAACTAATATAGAATTAATTATAAATTGATAATTAATGTTCAACAAAAAAGGATGATACATGACTTAATTAATGAATAATATTTTTTAATCTAAATATAGAGTACGTAGTGATTTAAAAAATCCAATTTTAGTTTAGATAATAAGATTATCAGTAATAATAAAATTATAAAATAATATTTTTTTTATAAATATTAGGAAAAAATTATTTCAAATGATAATATATTTTCAATAAATAACCATATTTCATTCAAATATTTAATCATGACTATTTTGATTACAAAAAGGTTATCAAAGTTGTAAAACAGTTTTTTGTTTTCCTTGGTCATGATACTTGATTGACGTGTCACACAAATTCTAGGGAGGAATAAGGGAAACACTAGACCAACAATAGAATTTTAATAAATAATTTTAATATTTTTTGATATGTATTGTTAAAAATTTTGAACAAAAATTAAAAAATTTAGATGGATCCATGGTGCACGCAACGTCATGCGGCACCATGGTCAAACATAGAACACATCACAATACACCATCATAACTAGGCTATTGCACATGAATCCCAAAGAGAAATGGTATCTAATGATATCCATGGTGGAATAAAGTTCCATGGATCACTCCATTAATAACAATGGGATTTATTAATGATTTTCCTACTCTTGTAGATTTTTTATAATCACAATTTTTTTGTTAGGTTAAATTTAGTTCACTTGTTTTTATTTTAGTCCATTTTCATATAGTTTAATGTTATTCATGTATACTAATGTATAATTGGGTCAAATAATGTCATTATAATGAAATTAAATTCATTATATTTGGTCAAGTTTTTTTGATTGTGATATATATTGGATTTTTTAGGTTGGTTGGGTTTCAATGTGTAAAGTGTAAACATGGTTCAATTCAATTATTTTCAAGACTAGTTATCTTCAATTGGTAAAATTTAGAATTCTTATAGTATAATCTATTCATTAAAATTTATTATATTTAGTGGGTAATCATAATAATAAATAAATTAATATATTATGTGAAATATAGTGGATGTGATATAAAATCCTTGTATAAAGACCATATTGGTGGATGATATCGTTTTATCCTAGATATGAAACATCTCATATTAACACTATATATTCTCACAATAATTTAACAATAAAACCCAAACTACAATAACATGTATAAAAAATAATATTATCATGATTTATCAATTATTATAGTGCCAAAAAAATTAAATCTTTATTCATATAATAATATATCATGTTTGAAATGCTTTCACTAGAGCCTACGCATCTGTCTGTGGAGGAAGTGCAACTATTAACCAGCATTGTTTATTTCCAATGTTCGGTGACATCTATTCCTTATTCAAGGATGTTTTCTCCTTGATCAAAACAGGATTATGTGACGTCGTTTCTTTCTTCAATGGATTCATCCTCGGAACTCGTCAGCTATTTAGGGTCCCCCTTATAGATTTAAGATGTTTTTTGTGAAACTCTTCCTAGTGCCATATCATCATGGACACCAGTTAATTACAGTAGTTCTGTCGAGAAATTACAAAGGGTCCAGTCCTGAAAACATCCTTTTGTCAGGGGAGTAGTCATATTGGACATCACTGGTGTGTCTGGACATTGCGACACTGGCGCGTTTGGGTTTCTTCCCCTTATTATAGGGCATCTCGAGGGCACGGAAGCCTAAGGCATCCCATGTCGAACACTGAGGATCATATTCCATGGGCATGTATCTAAGTTTTTCCTCATATTCACATTTTTAACACAGCGTATGCCACAAGTTTAATGACTAGCAGAGATGGATCAAACTGACCAGAACACTGTTTTCAGTGGATCAGATGGGTTGAACCTCTGGAGGGAACACTGATGTTAGGGCCAACGTGTGGTTATATTCATGATTGGTGTTATGTGGAATGTGGAATGAGATGGAATGATCCCATCAATATGTGGTGGCCCAGTTAATAATCATGATGGATGATATAGTGTTGAATGAAGTGGATGAAGAATGAGATATAAGCACCATGAGGCTCCCGACGAATTTGGGCTTCAGCCTCAAAGAGGCTTCCTATGTATACTCATGGCATGGAATCAAAGTCCTCTTAGATATTCTAATGAATGAATTTCATCGATTGGGTATTTCAATGGCTTATTACTAGATGGGGATGTACATGGTTTATAGCTGAATGGGGTCACAATGGCTTACCACTGAATGAAGTTGACAATGGCTTACCGCTGAATGGTGTCGTAATAGATTACCGCTATATAGGGTCAAACCTCAAGTATGTTTCCTACGTACCTTATCTAGGAGAAAATGATCAAACCCATGTAGTTCCTATGAAGAAGGATCAAAGCGAACCTCGGGAAGGATACCTAAGAACCTTATCTAGGATACAAGGATCAAACCCACGTATTTCCTGTGGGATGGGGGTCAGTGAACCGATGTGGAGGAGGACCTGGGGTGAAATGGTTGTTGGAAACAAGCCTCAGGGAGGTGTCCAACGTACCTTTACTTGTCAATGATAAAATCCCTCATAGTTCAAGTCAGTGAAATGACTTGCCACTGACAGGGGGAAACAATGGCTTACCACTGATCGAGGGAGATAATGGCTTACCACTAATTGAGTCTCACAGTTTAACTTCATGAAAGAAGGTGCTGAACTGACGAGAAAGAGTAATCATTTCCTAGATTTATTGTGAGATTGAACCTTGTGGAGGCTTCCTACGTTCCCTACCTTGGAAAAGATCAATGGCCTCATAGTTCAGGTGGTGTGGGAACCGATGCGAAGTGGGTCGAAACCAATGAGAGGTGGGCTTGAACCTTGTGGAGGATTACTACATACCCTACCTTGGCAAGGATCAAAGACCACACTGTTCAGGTATGGGTGTGGAGCCTACAATATAGGCTGCCAATGGTGTTGGTGAACCAACAAGAAGATGGTCGGAAGGACCAGGTGTGGGGATTGAACCTCAGGGAGGCTTCCCACATACCTTTCCTAGGAAAGGTTCAAAGACCACGTAGTTCAAGATTGTGTTTCAGTCTTACACTCTAGGAGGCCCAACATGTTGATGAACTGATGCGAAGGAGGTCAAAATGAATATTGGATGGTGGGCTTGAACCTTTTGTAGGCTTCCAACGGACCCTGCCGAGGCAAGGATAAATGTCCCCATAGTTCGTGTTGGGGGTGGGGCTTACACTCTAGGATTCCCAAGGTGTTCTTGAACAGACGTGAAGATGGTTGGAATGACCGGTGGATGGGGGGCTTGAACCTCAGGGAGGCATCCTACGTACCCCATCATGGAAAGGTTCAAATACAACGTAGTTCAAGTTGGGTGTGGGTCATACACTCTAGGCTGCCCAAGGTGTTTGTGAACTGATGTGAAGATGGTTGGAAGGACCAGTGGATGGTAGGCTTGAACCTTAGGGAGGCTTCTTACGTACCCCACATTGGAAAGGATCAAAGTCAATGTAGTTCAAGTTGGGTGTGGGGCTTACACTCTAGGTTTCCCAAGGTGTTTGTGAACAAATGTGAATGAGGTCACAATGACCTGTGGAAGGTGGGATTGAACCTCAGGGAGGATTCCTACGTATCCCTCTTTGGAAAGGATCAAAGGCCACATAGTTCAAGATGGGTGTCAGGATTACAATCTAGGCTGCCCAAGGAGGATGTCATGGTCAGTTTCGGCACTAAGCCCACGTGAGTCAAGCTCGGTGTGAGAAACAAGATAAATTAAAGACTAGATGTTAACGTCACGAACGGTTCGTCCGTGGGAAGTGAAGTGGGTCTTACACATTGATAGCATCCCAAAGAGGAAACATGGGTTTGTGTATTGTTTTCATCCCAAGGAGGTGGAGATTTGGACATAATCCAGGATGGAGGCTCGGGTGGTGATAATGCCCAGTTGTAGAGGGATTTGGCACCTAGGAAGAGAGGAGGAGTAGGGGTACTACCACCTATAAGAAAATCTAGTGGCATTCACCAGGGTGGTTGCCCTTTCCCATCGAACAAACGTCGCTCTAATAATGAGGATCTCATTCCATGTGCGGAATAATTTCACTATCATGGAGACCAATGGGCGTAGAGAATGTCCAAGATGGGGTAACCCTTGTATGATACATGGGGTGAGGCCACCGTTTAATGTTATGTACTCGGGACGAAAGAATTTGGACATTTAACATCCCGCAGCTCGGACGAGGTGGGTTTACTCTACACCCCTAGGACATACATAATAGACACCCACTACACCTTGGTAATGTGAAGGGACAAGCAACGATGTGACTGAGGGGTGTCGTGAGGTGATCACAATGGGGGTCCACGTTAGCGTGGCTATTGCAAAGATACAAATTCCATTCGCGTGCCTATGAAAAGAAGCATGATGCGAAGCAACGCATGTGGCCATATCGAATGAGGGACACTGAAATTTATTCAATAAAACCTAAAGGACTTTACGGGAAAAGGAGTTGTAGAGAAAAAGGATCCATTAGAAAAAGCCTTGTGAAAATCATGTGCTCCACGAAGTGTAGGGGGTTCATGATGATATGTGTTGCCCAATGTGAAGTTTCCTAGGCTAGGAATAAGGAATAGGTTCCTAAGGGAGGATCTTCACGAAGTGGAAAGGTATTCGTGAAGAAATTCCTTGCGAAGTAGGGGTCCCTCGTGCAGCAGGGTGTCATGAAGTAATGTGATTCACGAAACACAGTGACCCTTCTATTGCATACATATCATGCGGGTGTGGTGGGTTTTTTCGCAAAGCATAAATGATTCACGACATCATGAGTCCCCGTGGGGTTCTCCTTCCTTCACGAAGGTCCATGGGCTTTGCCAAAGGCATCCCTCTAATAAGAGGGTCTAAAGTAATTCCAAGGGAGAAACACTTTGCAAAGCAGATTTACCTTGAAGAACTCATGGTTCGTAGAGAAAGAGCTGATTCGTGATTTGAGAGAACAGAAGGTGAAAGGTTAGATGCTATGTGTTTTGGGCTCGAGTGGAGCCCTGCGTTTATATGAAAGAGGGACCACAAAGCAGGGTTCACTCGGCACAAATCCCAAACATGCCTCATTGCGGGTCGCAAATGTCAAAGGGGTTGGTGGAGCCATCCCACCTACTTACATTGTGGCGGGTCGCGAACGTCAATGGGGTTCGTGGAGCCATCCCGCATCCTGGCTTCGCTGTGGGTCACGAACATCAAAGGGGTTTGTGGAGCTGTCCCGCCTTCTTGCTTTGTGGTGGGTCGCGAACGTCAATGTGGTTCGCAGAGGCATCCTGCCTCCTTGAATCGCGGTAGGTCACCAACGCCAAAGGGTTTCTCAAAGCAGTACCACCTCCTTTCTTTACGGCGGGTCGCGAAGGGGATCTCATGCACCGGCAGTAGGGCTCTAGGGGATTTGCGATCGAGCTTCATGAGGTAGTCCCTAGTGCTTTCAGGATGTTCTTCTCACCTCCAATTTGGGAATCATAAATTTCCCTCTAGACCGGGAGTCGAGGAGAAAATGTGAATCCATGTTTGTGGGTCCATCACCAATAATCCTTGGTTACCCGCGAGGAGGCCTTGCGAAGGAGGCTCACAAAGTGGATAAATGATGCACGAGCTAGCTGAGCTGTGATGTCCTTCACGGCTGGACACGCCGCAAAGCGCCCAGGGTCTTCGCCTATAAACTGCGGGGATAACTTCTATTTTTTCCATTATCTCCTCCGCAATTTCAAAATTTTTACTCTTGGTTGATGAAGCTCCACGTACTTCGGGATCCCTCTTCACGAATAGGTCCCTTTGCTTCATGGCACATAGTGAATCTTCAACTTCGCGTTAGTGTACTCTATGACTGGTGTCTGAGGGTCAGCGCCAGGCTCTACGATTCTGCTATCCTGATCGAGCTCCACAAACGGTCTATGCGATCAATCTCCACGATCGAGCCTCGCGATCCAGTTCGACAATTATCTGAATTTTAAGGACATGATGGCTCACCAAGAGGTTGTAAGGGGAGTCCTAGAAGATTTTTCCCAAAGGGAAATTATGACAAATAGATTGGGTCTTGGGGTGTTTGTACGAAGCCACTCCATCCATGATTCGCTGGTGCAGCTATTGTACGAAAGCCAAAGGGACTACATGTTGTGCAAGAGGCTTCCTTTGTATGGATTTGGACAGAGGGATGAGGTCTTCATCCCTAAATCAAGTAGGGGAGAGCTAGCCTACTGGTTTAGGAGCATGTCGTGCAAATTCTAGTTGTTCAGTGTGGCTAATTTCCATGCTCGGGAGAACGTTATGCCCATTACCGCTGATTGTTTGTACAATCATCAGAAAAAAATTCATGGGAATGCATTGAAAATGAAGATGTCCCCTCCTCTGTACCAAACAATCCAAAAGGTGGTGTTGAGGAACCCGAAGAAGGGATGGTCTAAAGAGTGGGACCTGTGTCAAGGTGGATACTTTATTGATGCTTGGTCCTAGGACAACTGGGTAAGGGCCTCGTGTGAAGTGTTCGAGGTAGAGCTGAGGAGAGTTGGTCTGTATGAGGTAGGCTGGGCTTCCCAATTTTACATCTACAGGATGGTGCAAGTGATGCCAGACCTATTGAGCCCGTGGTCATTAAGGGACAATACCTTCTACCTAAATCATTGGGAGGTTTCAATCCGCTTATGGGATGTTCATCAGATATCAGGTGTCCCGATACTGGGAGCGTTTTAGGACGAATTCCTCCCGATTATGAGTGAGTGGGAGGATCCGGAGTAGATGTTTCCATTGGCGAGGGCGTTTATGAGACTAGCACTGGGAGAGGACAACGATGCGGTGAGAGATGTACACATCTGATGGTGGTTCAAGAAATTTACGAACATCCCAGAAAATGGATTGTTCTCATTGAGTCCCCAGAATTTTCCAATGGGGGGCCCAACCAGGCATGGATCACTCATAATGGCAGCTAATGGAGGATAGTCAGTGGAAGACTGGTGGCATCAGCGTCACCACTAAGCAGCGACAGATAGTCAGGCTGGCGTAATTCATCGAGGCTCCCATCTATGGATGGATCTTGCCATTGTGGGACACAAATACAGGTGTTGGACCCAACACATTCATCATGGCTTCCATGCTAGAAATTGGAGGGCGGGTGAATCTCGGAATCACGATGCTCACCAACATGTACAAAATTTTCTGCCACATCAGCTTGGGGAAGAGGCTACAAAGAATATGTGGGTTGTTCCACCTCATGTATGAGTGGATAGAAGCACACATTAGGGGGTTTTATGAATACTGAAACCCTAATTTAATTCTGGGATCATACATTTTCCCATCCATCCCGAACGTCCTAGTGAGCATTCCGCCCAAGGTGATTGTTCAATCGGTATTTAATAGATTCTGGAAGGTATAAGAGTTCAACATCCATCTACTCCCACTTCCAATTAGGGCCTTCATGGATGATGATAGAGGGATAGAAGAGAACCGGTTATATCTTTTGTCCTTTCGAGGTGGAGTCCAAGTGGTGAGGGTGGAATGTGAGCCCCTATTCAAGCCACACACCCTGTACTGATTTTCACCAGAAAATTTGGTGCCTGCAGCGAATGACCCCAAGGGTCTATATAGGGGTGCGCCACGAGGAACACCCATTTGTGATGAGGCAGATGTGGCTCATGTTCACACGAGAAGATGGGAAGATGAAAAATTAGGCTCCTCCAACTACTGCTACCTTCATGTTCTGTAAATGTTTACGCCAAATGTTGGGAGCCAGCCTTCCCTTGGGATATTATAAAGCATCCAACCATTCTATTAAGTGATAGAGGGCCTCTCGAATATCAAGGTCAGGGATGGAAGGCGGAAATGACATCCTGTGGTGGTGAGGCTACCATGCCAGTGAGACCCGCATCGGTTGAGGGTGATGTGGAAGTGATATATTCAATAGCGGTAGCAGACCCGGGGGTTCCAGAAGAACAGTGTCATCTTGAGGGGAGGCCGTCGCACGGGTTTTGCAGGATACCTACCAAGGATCTTGGGAAGTTGTTGCACCATATAGACATGTCGGAGAATGTTGTCCACTCATAGGGTTGGGACATTTGGGAAGTCAACTAGCAATTCCATTGCCCACCCGAGATGTGGAAACACATGAACCGTCTCAGTGAGGATTTTTCAGGGATAGGCCATATCATTGTTGGAATTGCTGTGACCCGTGTAGAGGCGAAGCAATACTTGGCAGAGCTGGAGTACATTGTGCATTCCCGGGGTGCCCCGCGTATAATGACAGGCCATGTCAAGGTGATGCTGGATCACACGGTCCCTGAAAAATTGTTCTCCACTAAACTGAGTGAGTGATTCCCTCTGCCTGAAGAATCAGACGAGTCCTCCCGGGGGGATGAGGTCGATAGAGCAAGCCCGTTGGAGGATGGAGAACTCGGTGATCAAGAATCAGACCACGAAAAATTTACAGAGGACCATGAGGTAAAATTACAAGCCCCTTCCTCAGGGTCAGTTCCTATGTCGTACATGACTCCATGGTAATACTTGAATTGTGCAAGAGAGTCTCATACTCAGAACCCATTCTCATCCCTCAATGGATGCTGTTGCAGGGCCTTCGGGATCCAAACCTGTGGCTGCATCAATTGCTACATCCAGCAGGGCCAGGACACTTTAGGTGACTCCTCTATAGATTTCATACATTCATGAAAATATATGGGGGGCCACGCCTCGGGGTCCCAACTGTGTCAACCCAAGAACGAGACCAAGAATTTGATCTCTATACGTCTCTTCTACCAAATTCATGATTCTCACCCACTGACCATGTCAACTAATGTCGAAGCCCTCTTTGGTTCACATAGTTATTCAGATGGCTTGGGCTTCCTTTGAGAGCTTTTTCAGGGCTTCTGGCGGTGTCCTCCTAGAATAATGACGGTGATCTTGGAGGTAGATACCCAGACAAACCGAATTTCGGTTCTCCCGATCACTGGTGGGACCGCCAGCGGTGCTATGCCCGAGATTACTGAGGTGGGATCTGATGATGAGGATCCGTCAAATAGCCCAGGTCCTGTTGTGCCTTATCAAACGCCCAATGTGGACCTTGATGATGATTTATGATGGGATTTCTTCGCATATGAGCCTCCCAACCGTGCTGATTCAGACTATATGACCTCTGATGAAGAGTACTAAAAAATAGTCTCTCGCTGATCGTGGAAGGAGATCAAGTGCTTCATTGATGACACTCCCCTAGCACGATGGTTGGATGATATGGACAATCATTTCTCATTACTACGTGAACTATATTATGGGGGAGTGGATGCCCAGTGTCCTCACATTCGAGTTCTTCTGGCAGAGAAGATTAAGGACCATGACTGTGGCCTTGGTGTGGGATGACAATGGGGGAAATAGGTGAACATCAAGAAACAATGAGAGTATGATAACGAAGTTCAACAGAAGTTGTTCTAGGTAGATTATCTCTCAGCCCCCCTTAACACGCAATCGGGGATGATACTGTGGTAGAAGGCACAACTGGAAAAAGCTGAAGAGGGCTTGAGGCGAGCTTCCAAGGAAATCACCATCATCCGTACTGACAAAGAGAGGGAATAGATTTCAGTCGATGAATTTGCATCCCATTGCTGCCGAGGATGAGAGAGAACTAAAGAGGCAACAACCAATCCTATATGACACAAGCCGAAGGGTGGTGAAAATGCAACTTTCATTTGATGAGATTAACCCGTCAATGGGAGGGTATACCCTTGGTTGCTGTAAAGATCACAAAAAATCTATCTCACTTTCATGATTTGATTATTTGGATGCCATAGCATGCATGAGTCCCGCTATTACTAATGGTTTAAAACGAATCTGTTATATTCAAGAAACACCCAGTGATCAATCCCTAAGCTCACGCGGGTCGATCCCAATGTAACAATCAAGGGATGATCACTATGTTATTCCATATGAACAGATGTGTGCTCACCATGTTTCTGGAATCCGATGTTTAAAAAACCATCTAGTATCTCTAGGAAGAGAAGGGGGATACCTGAATGGAGAATAAGGAATTCAAAACCTTCAAATTACTGTATTCATAGTGGGATACTGTGAATGAACATGGTAACTCCAAGGGAGTTGGAAAAAATCCGAACATGGGGAAATGGAAGGTGTGAATCACAATACCCAAGACTCAGAACACTGCACTGATGGTATGTCAATTAAGAATGATTGTTGACCATTTTAAAAACAAATCATATGTACTTTGTTAGCCAGAAATGAGGATAAAAATTGAGGGCTGATGGCTTACCATGTTTGATACGTGGGTCCTGACTCGAAATGTTATCAATTAGTCTTCCAGATCATTATCCCATGAAGTAGGTGATCCATAGGCCATACATCCATTCTGTTTGGGGGTTCCTCTATACATGAAAGATGGTGAGGATATGGATAAAGGGAATGAAAAGTTGGATAGTTGAATGGTGGGTTGTTTGAATGGATTCAAATACTCTTGAAATTACGCCACATTTGTGGAAACTCATTAGGTGGATACATCAGTATGATTAGGGATAAAAAATTCTTCTAAATATGACCCATATGATTAGGAAATTTTTGCCTCCCGACGTTATCGTGGGGCATCCTGAACTTGTTCAGGGTAGAACCAGAGTTTAGTGTCATGCATTGAGTACTTATGAACTCATGAAATTTAACATCATACAATAGGATGTGGAGTGAAAGGGGAGATCTCAGGAAGGGATTATGTGGTGCGGTTGGAATAAACATGATGTGGATGAGGAAATGGAGCCTGGATCACACCATGTAACCCCGAAGGATACTCATCAGGTCAAGGACCACAGGAAAAAAAAAATTGGTCCCGAAGTAAAGTGGTCAGGTGTTCCTACATACCCCATGAAGATTGGAATCAGTCCATACGTAGTTCTAAGAGCACAGTTTGACTCCATGTGGGGCGAGGGAAGACACACGTGACATGTCTGTGCCAGTACACCTCCTACCAAATCTACTATGCCCATGTGAGTCATGCTCGACGTGGAAAACAAGAAGTAGTGATGGGGATTTCCTAGAACATGGAGGAAGATGTTAGGGATGATGTGACACTAGGTGAATGACGTCCCACTAATGTTGACATGCCTATATAGCGCAACTAGATGCATGGAGGAGTGAAGTTTGGTAAGTTGGAATTCCACTTGAACATAAGGAAGTGGAAATATGTTAATCATAATGCTAGAGATCTGGACAACAATGATGGTGGCATGATGATAGGGAATAACAATTGACCATGTTCGAAACACAGAATCCATATTAAGTTAGCCTGAAATGGGGACAAAGAAATGAGGGGTGACTGTTGACCATGTTCGTCACACAAGACCTTTCACAAATGTCATCTGAGATCTTTGGGGACATCTTCCCAGGGTGGTTGGTGAGCCAGTATGGCATGAGACCAGGTGACACATGGGGTACCTTCAGACATGGAAGGGGATGCAGATCCAAATGACGGGCTCACAATGTTTGGACATGGAACGAGTGTAATGTCCCCATGAATGTTCCATACATCGGGCTCTTTGTCAAAACACATCTAAAGACGACTATGAGGAACATTAGATAGAGGGAGTCGAGTCCCTTCCCAAGGACCAGGGCCCTGGGGTTGCACGTTTTCAACATAAATTCCTAGGGTGGACCATTAAGGGGGGCTTCATTTAATGTACTGGGGGAAAAGTTATGCGAAATAGACAAACATGATGCACAGTTCCCATTGGGAGATCTTAGTTTTAGGTCATAGAACTCAGACCATGCTGGGAAAAGATATAACAAGATCATGGTGCAACTATTGAAAAACCTGACATGAATAATAACCTAAGAGTTACTCGCCACACCACATGTTCCCAAATGTGTTCGGTCAAAGGGGAAGAAAAATAAAGGATAGGATTAGTGTATTGTTGGGGCTGGAACCAGAGACAAAAAATGCCTCACCTTTCTTATGTATCCCATGAGGATGGGAATCGAGCCATATGTAGTTCTGGAAGATGTCATTCAGTTTAACGTCATGAGGCATGGAAGTGGAGTCGTATTAGTTTATGTTCATAGATCTCAGACCATGGATGGTAGGAAATACAGGCGACACATGGTGTGGTAATTATAAAACCTGACAAGAATGAGAACCTTGGGTTTTGACCACCATGTGTTCCTTGGGGAGGTTTTAGGTCGACTGACTGAAAAATAATGTTAATTTGGGCCCAACGAAAAGTGCACGATCATTCCTACGTACCCCATGAGGGTGAGGAACAAGATGAACATAGTTATTATGATGGCATGGTGGTATACCACTTCCATGTATAATAAGGTTGTGTGGGTCTGGCCCATACACGAAAAGAAGTTATATTTGATAGATCTTGTTTGTCCTTTAAAAAGAGTGTTTTTTTGGTAGCGATGGACCTAGGATAGAATGTCCAGGCATCTCCACAAAAATCATGTCATGTGTAGGCATTGTAAAATGGAATTGTGCATGAACAATACAAAACTTGATTCCTCCTCTAGTTAGGATATCATGATGCAGTGCCGTTTTTCATCATGCGGCCAGGACGATAATGTCACAGTTTAAGGTCCTGTGATGGGACCAGCCATGCATTTTTAATGTCAAGCTGGATAGACGCTATTGTTTAAAGTCATGTGGGACTATGAATCATAGTTTAAAGTCATATGAGGACGAGGTTCACACCATAACGTGAAGGATTATGATAAGAAACCTTAGGCCAAGGGGCTAAAAAATATATGTAGAGACCCATAACATTAAGTACATAGACATTACATTACTTTTAAAGAATACATAATACATGAAAAAAATAGACGCCCAAAGACCATATTAGTTTAGTTTCTTTGGAATCTCGGAACGAAATCTTCTAATCATGGTGGAAGATCTTCAACATCTCCAATAAAGATCTTCCCTTTTTGGGTTTCTTACCTAAAACCATTCATTACATCTTGGGGAAAAGAAAACATAAAAAGGGTGAGATAAAATGCTCATTAAGGGTAAACATAGATAACATAAAACTATCCATAAAAATTTGAATTAAAAAACATGAACATAAAATCTAAACATCAAAATATTGAGCAAATACATAAATCATGGAAGTACGTAAGGAGTATATTATAAAGGAACATCAATCAATATAATATAACATGGGAATAAAACATGTAATTATGGAAAATCATTAATCTCATGATATGATTTCCATAGTATCCAAGTCATTGCTGCCAAGACCATCTTAGTGGACTATGTCCCTTTCTGAATCGAGTTCACTCCTCGTTCGAGTCCTGTATCACTGAACCAGATTAACTTACCGTTCGAGCCATGTCTATCTCATGTGATATAAAACTTTACCCAATGCATTTGACGGAGATATAGTTCCCACCCATCTCATAATGAAATCATTTTTACTAGTTTCACTACATAAACATAAAACATTCATCATAACCCAACGAATAAAAATGGGTTTCATAAACATCATCACATCATAAAATAATCCATATAAAACAAATGGATATAATTTCATCATAAGAAAAGTGAAACTATTTAAATCATAGAGACATTATACTTGAAACATACACATATGAAATACTGTCATCTTAGATGGAAAATGGTTTGGATAAAACACTTGAAATAAATTCTTGAGTAAATATCCATTCTTCTTCAAAATAATTTTGTTTTCAAAAATGCCATTCAATTTTAAAAGAAATGGATTTTGTTGAAAATAATAATGAAATAATTTAAAGGAATATTTATGTAAATATGGTGTTATGAAACCATACAAATCCGTTCATGCCATATAAGTTAGAAGAAACATTCTCCTCGTACTTTTGCAGAAAAAGTCAAAAACGTTCCTCGTATGTAAACAAAAGAAAGATTCCTTCAATAAAATCTGGTAAAAGTCAAAATGGGTAAAAAGGAAATTAAACATACATGAAAATATTTGAGAATACATGGACATGGATGATAACAATAACACCATTAAATACTTACGAATAACAATTTGGATAAGAACGAGATTGGAATAGTTATCCCTTACCTTATGTCAGATATGCTTCGTATGTATCCGAACCTCTGGTATAATGATTTAAATAATTTCATTGACTTATTACAGAATCATATTAATTTTTATTATAACATATATGGTTCACTTATGAGGTTATATTTCCCGTTCTATTGTAAATTACATGTTAAAGAAGCGTTTTGGTAAAATTGTTTCATTTATCGTACGTGTTTCGACTTGTTGTTATTGATATTATTAAAAATATACTGATTTAGTTAATTATAGAATGTAAAACATGATTTATATATAACATATATTCATAATATACATATATATAATATATCAATAAATGGAAAGAAATACACCGTTCATGGAGACAATATGTCATACGTAAGCATGAAAGCTGTTTTTACTTTCCTTATTGAATTGAATGGAATTAAGTCTATGAAATTAATAAATATATACATAAATAAAGTAGCATTATTATTTCATATATTTCATGATTACTTTTATATATAATTTATAATCATTCTCGAATTGCTAACATGGAAGATGAATCTCATCGCGTCGTGGAGACGGTAATCTGTACGTACGCACGGGCGATGATATCGTTCCCATATTTATTGAATGGTATTGGAGTGGATGATATAATATAATATAATCAGTATGATGTTATAATAATTATATATATTTATTCTTTACCCCACTATAATAATCCATGTAAGGTGGTTGTGGAAAAACTGATTACACCACGACGTGGAGATGGTTTTCTGTTCGTACGCACGCACGGTGATTTCATTTTCCATAGAATGGATAGAAGATGAAATATGATTGTTTCATATTTATAATAACATATCCGTATATAAGTAATACTGATGTTATTACTTTATAATGAAGCAACTAAATAAGAGGAAGTAGAAAAGGAAAGAAACATGAAAGAGTCGGTAGAAGAGATTACCTCTTCCTCGACGCACCTCCTTTAATCTTTTTCTTAGTCCTCTAGAGTTGGTCTTTTGAGAAGACCAGAACCTCTATGATGTCACTAGAGAGGTTTAGAAGAGGAATTGTATGGGGTTGGCCGAACTTCAAGGCTCAAAAGGGTGTGAAGAGAAGAGGGAAGAGGTGCCCTTTTTATAAGGGTGGAGAGGGGCACATTTGAAAAAACATAAAATATTATTTTATAATATAGTAATATTCGGTTTATAATACCTCCAAATTGATTTATTTATAATCTAAAGAGCATATGGGTCTAAATACTCTCAACCAATACGTTTTAGATAAGTTTAGGTCACTATTTTAACCTTATCTTTTAGATTTAACTCTAAGTTAAATAATTTAACTTTTACCATGCCTTCTTGTCTTCATAAACTATATGGTTAATAAACGTACTATAATAAGCCAAACTAACCCCAAGTGGTTCATTATTAATATATATAACCTTATCTAAGTCATTTGGCCGAACCTCAGATTTTTAGGAATATAAAAAAAATTAATAATATAATATTTATTTTAAAAAATATTTAATGTCAATTTTGACACTATTTGGTAATTGATTTTTGTGAAAATCCTAACATCATGATCAGTTCGAAAAAAGTAAATTAAATCAATAATAACATGTCATGTTAACCTAAATAATTAATGGAATTTATAAAATTCTCAAATTACATTTATTTGGGTATTCATAACAACAATTATGTTAATATTTCATTAATAAGATAATTACTGCATCATCATTGTGTCATAAATAAATTAAATTATTTAATGTATCAAAAATTGTAAATAAAATACCATAATGTATTAAATCTTTTTATATTTATATTTATTATTTATAGTAGAATTTATCTTATGTATACCACTTTATTAAAAATTATTTAGTTATTAAACTATGATTTTAACTATTTTAACCCTTCTTTAAATAAATTAATAATAAATGTCCTAATCTAATCCATGTGGACCTAAATGGTCATATTTTATTCAAAAGGTTGTTTCTGGTCGAATTACTCTTATCCAATAGAATTAGGACATGTGTTAGGATAATAATAATATCATTTTACCCTTAATTGCCCTATTTACTTCTAACCGTGGTAAATAAAAATAAAAAGTTACTATACCCCCAAAATAAAATTTATTTTTTTGAACCATATTTTACTCCTTCATATTAACTATGTCTCTCAGATTTTTGAAATTCAACTCACAGAAGTGGTAAAATTATGTTTTATTTATGTTTTCAAAAACCTCATAAGTGGTAGGTAAAAGACGGTGAAAAGTTCAATAAATTTATTATATATCTAAAATTATTATAAAATGACTCCAATTAATTACATTGATCTTATATTGGTATTATGTATCAATTTTTACCTAAAATAAATTTAAATAAAAAGTCTATTTTTTAAATAGTAACCCATTGTTTTCACTATTCGTGAAAATTTGAAAGTTTTCAAAAAAATACCAAAAATTTACCCTAGGCTGATTTCAATATTCTAAATCCAAAAATGAAGCCCATTTTGAAAGATAAAATTAATAAAAATTCAAAAAGTGAGTATTACTATTCATAACCGCTAGTTCATAATAATATTATAATAATATCTCGTTTAGTGAAACTCGGTATTGCATACAACACACGCTATCGTGGATGGTCGCGAATGTGTGTAATGAAAGCCATGTCGGGGTTGTGTGTAGTGCAAGATTCCTTTGTTGTTTTGTATAATAGAATAGAACAATATTTCATTTATACATTTAATATATATATATATACACTCAATGTTATGTAGAATAACTTCTATGAAACAAACTTGAAATTGTGTGTAACACGATCCAAGATTAGTCTTGCGTATACTGTAAGCTAATACGGTGTTGTGTATAGCACAATATAATCTTGGTGTAGCGTATAACAGAAGATATGAAAGAAATTAAAAAGAATATATCTTATAAATTCTTGGGGTGTTACATTCTACCCCCCCTTAAAATGAATTTCTCCCTCGAAATTCGTCGGGGTTATAAATCGTTTACAACTTGAAAGATTCTTTAATAGAAACCCACATCGTTAAAAAGAAATACTAAAGCTTAATTTTAAAAACTAATGTATGAAATGTAACAGTTACCCAAATTAACTCATCAATAGGTTTTTCCATAGAAGAAAATAGGTGACCATATGGATATGGAAGAGAAATCTAACCATCATGTTCTGATAGAGAGTGGTAGAGAACATGGCTTTGAAAAATCCAACAATCACAAAGCCATAAATTTGTGATGATTTAAGATACCATTTGATTCATCAGATATAAGGACACTAGGACACCATTTTTGGTTTTCAAGATCATTTCCCTAAAGTCGAATAATTTGAATTAGAAGAAATACTTACTTTATCTCGGTAAAATCTCACAGTTTTTCGTGACATGAACAATTTCCACTACATATTATAATAACATGAAGTCGAATTTGTCTTCCATGAAGTGTTAGCAGATCATGCGATAGAATTATGGGTCATTACATCAGTCTCAAACAAAACATTAGCAAAAGTTATCAAATATAAATAAGTCCATCTATAATGAGGTTAATCATATATGATTCCAAAAATGGACTTATACTTCATAAATCATATAGCTTAATATAATAAAACTAGTTTCTACTAACCAGGGACTTCTTATAGGCCAGTGGTAGGTGATAAAGGCCTGTCGCACTTTGGTTGTGGGTTCGATTCCCGCAACCTTGTTTGACGCGATGGGTTGTCGCCCGTCCTACAGGTTGTCCTTTTTCTAAAACTATACTATTATAACATTCCAGTAATAATAGAGAAATTTATAGCCTTAAACAATACTATATGATGTCTAACATAATCCATTCCAATCTTTAGGATTATCCAAAATACTTCTATCCAATCTCATAGTATAAAGAAAAAGAGTACTAGAGAGGTCATATACCAAGAATGTGAATACCATCATTTATCTCCCATATATCATAAGATATATCTTGTTGGTCATATTCCAAACATGTGAATAACTTAATCATGCATTCTTTTGAAACATGAATTACCATATAACCTTAGAGAAATCATGAATGATGTCAAAAGATAACTCATTCCACATACCAAAATCCAAAAATTTCTATATACTCAAACCATGATATAACTTTTTCCTTATATCAGTCATGAGCTCATGAATACTATCAAAATATCATTTTCCCTTTATCCATTCATTATGTGCATATCATATTCTTTCCAAAAATATCTAAATAACCTTTCATGGTTACCATTACCATTCAACATATACATTCAAATACTTTAGATAAAACAGTAGTGTAACAATCCTTAGATGTTTCTTTATTCCATAGTACCATTAAATTACCTATACAACATAACTCTCAATAAACATAAAATCACTCCACTAACTTCTTAAACCATTGACCAAGCTTCAACACTTCTTTTATCTCATATATAATTTGTAGTCTCCCCATCATCATCCACATAAATACTACCCATATGACCATGCTAATTCTCTTCATGAGATTTTCCCTTAGGGCATTGGTTTTCATAATTCCCATAAATTCCATAATTAAAACATTTAATCATTTTTTATGTCGTAGCAATTCTGTTATCCTTCTCCATAGTGTTAACTAAACCTTTTCGTTTGCACTTTGTAGATTTGTGTCCTTCTTTTCCACACCAAAAGAATCCTCTAGTTCCTTTGAAACATTCTCATTGATGCCTCTTCCCACATGATTTACATGAGATAAATTGAACTTTCTTTCCTCTATGATCATCATGAAACTTCAACTTTCTCTTATTAGATGAGTCGGAAAACAGACCAAAGTTGAGATTATTGATCCTATTATGAGATTTCTGATTAGACATAATAACTATATGTGGGCTTCCATATCCAATTGCATTTGGTTTCTCATGAATAAAATCATTCCATTGTCCATCGTATCCTCAATTATCGTGAATCTTCCAGTTTCTAGCCATTTTGTAAAACCCAAAAAGAATAGTGTGAGAGGAAAAAATCATTCTAGGGAAAACAATGTAATAAAGGGGGATTTCCATCAATATCTAACATCTTAGGTTAAATTGTAATATCGTTACCATAATTCTAGGACTATAACCTATAAGTATATTTATCCTTAGAGAAATCCCAAGACATACCTTAGAAATATATCTAGGGATTTCACTAAAGTTTTCTCATCCCAGTTTCCAAAGGTTAACTAAACCTTTTCTCTAATACCAACATTATAGACCCATATCTCAACATACATGGAAATTACATTACTCTTGTGGAATACTTAATAGTTGAAAAAAACATACACTCAAAGACTGTATTAGTGTAGTTTCTTTGGAAACTCGGAACGTAATATTTTAATCATGGTGAATGATCTTGAACATCTCCCATAAAGTTCTTCCCCTTTTGGTTTTCATAACTAAAACCATTCTTAAATCCTGGGGAAAAGAAAACATAAAAGGGGGAGCTCAAATTCTCAGTATGGGTAAACATATAGAACATAAAACAATCCATCTAAATTTGAACACAAAAACATGAACATAAAATCTAAACATCAAAATCATGAGAAAAGACATAAATCATGGAACTACGTAATATGTATATGATAAAGGAACATAAATCATGATAAAATAGCATGGAAATAAAACATTTAATTATGGAAAACCATTATGCACATGATATGATTTCCATAGTAGCCAAGGCATTGCTGCCAAGACCATCTTAGTGGTCAAAGTCCCTTTCTGAATTGATTTCACTCCTCGTTCCAGTCCTGTATCACTGAGCAGGATTAACTTACCATTTTATCCATTCCTATCTCACGAGATATAATTTTTTACCCAATGAATTGGAGGGATATATAGGTCTCACCCCTCTCATAATGAAATCATTCTTACTTGTGCAACAACATAAATATAAACCATTGATTATAACCCAACAAATAAAAATGGGTTTCATAAACATCATCCCATCATAACATAATCCATACAAAACAAATGGATATCATTTCATCATAAGAAAATTGAAACCATCTAAATCATAGAGACATTATACTTGAAACATACACATATTAAATAATGTCCTCTTAGATGGAAAATGTTTTTGATAAAATACATGAAATAAATTCATGATGAAAATATCCTTTATTATTTAAAATCATTTACTTTTAACAAATTCCATTAAATTTTAAAAGAAAAGGATTTTGTTGAAAATAATCATGAAATCATTTAAACGAATCATTATGTAAATAAGGTGTTATGAAATCGAAAAAATCCGTTCGTGTCGTATAAGTTAAAAGAATCATTCTCCTCGTACTTTTGCCGGAAAAGTCAAAAAAGTTCCTCATATGGTAAACAAAAGAAATATTACTTACATAACATGTGGTAAAATTAAAAATGGGTAAAAAGGTTATTAAAGAAACATGAAATCATTTTTATAAAACATGGACATGGATGATAACAATAACCCCAGTAAATACTTACGAATTACAATCTTGGATAAGAATGAGATTGGAATAGTTATCCCTTAACTTATGTCTGATATGCTTCGTATGTATACTAACCTCATGTATAATGATTTAAATAATGTAATTGACTTATTACAGAAACATATTAATTGTTATGATATCATATATGGGTCACTTATGACTTTATATTACTCGTTCTTTTGTAAATTCCATGTTAAAGAAGCGTTTTGGTAAAATAGTTTATATTATCATACGTGTTTCGACTTGTTGTTCATGATATTATTACTTATATACTGATTTAGTTAATTCCAGAATTTAAAATATTATTTATATATAATATATATTCAGAATATACATATATATAATATATCTATAAATGGAAATAAATACACCGTTCATGGAGACGGTAGGCCGTACGTACGCATGAACATTGTTTTTCATTTCCCTATTGAATTGAATGGAATTAAGTATATGACATACATATATGTATACATAAATATATTAGCATTATTATGTCATATATTTTATGATTACTTATTATATATACTTTATAATCATTCTTGAATTGTTAACATGGAAAATTAATCTCATCGCGTCATGGAGACTATAATCCGTATGTACGCACGAGCGATGATATTGTTCCCATATTTGTTGAATGGTATTGGAGTGGATGATATAATATCACAGAATCATTATGATGTTATAATAATTCTATATATTCATTTTTTAAACCATTATACCCATCCAAATAAGGTGGTGGTGGAAAAACAGATTACACCATGGCGTGGAGACGGTATTCTGTTCGTACGCACGCGCGATGATTTTGTTTCCCGTAGGATACATAGAAGGTGAAATATGGTTGTTTCATATATATAATAACATATCAGTATATAATTAATACTGATGTTATTAATTTATAATTAAACAACTAATGAATAGGAATTAGAAGAAGAAAGAAACCTGAAATAGTCTGTAGAAGATATTACCTCTTTCTCGATGCACCTCCTTTAAACATCTTCTTAGGGAAATAGAGTTGGTCTTTTGAGAAGAACAAAACCTCTATGATGTAACTAGATAGGTTTATAAGAGGAATTTTCAGGGGTTTTCCAAGCTTCAAGGATCAAAAGGGTGTGAAGAGAAGAGGGAAGGGGTGCCCTTTTTATAAGGGAGGAGAGGGGCACCTTTGGAAAAACATTTAATATTACTTTAAATTAAAGTCATATTCAGTTTATAATAGCTAAAAATTTATTTATTTATAAGATAAAGTGGGGATGGGTCTAAATCCTATCAACCAATAGGTTTTATACAAGTTTAGGTTACTATTTTAACCTTATCATTTAGATTTAAATCTAAGTTAAATAATTTAACTTTTACCGTGTATTCTTGTTTTCTTACACTATATCGTTAATAAACATAATATAAAAAGACAAACGAACCCCAAGATGTTCATTATTAATATATATACCATTATCTAATTCATTTGGCCTAACCATAGAATTTTAGGAATATAATAACAATTAATAATATAATATTTGTTTTAAAAACTATTTTATGTCAATTTTGACACTATTTGGTAATTGATTTTTTTGAAAATCATAATAGAATTATCAGTTCGAAAAAAGTTAATTAAATCAATACTAACATGTCATATTAACCTAGAAAATTAGTGGAATTCATTAAAGTCTCAAATTACAATTATTTTCTTATTTATAACATCAATTATGTTAATATTTCCTTAATAAGGTAATTATTGCATCATCATTGTGTCTTAAATAAATTAAATTCTTTAATTTCTAAAAATTATAAATAAAATACCATTATGTAAAAAATAGTATTATCATTCTAATGAATATTTTTAGATGAATTTATCTTATGTATAACCCTATATTAAAAATGATTTAGGTATTAAACTTTGATTTTAATTATTTTAACCCTTCATTAAATAAATTAATATTAAATGTCCTAATCTAATCCATGTGAACCTAAATGGTCATATTTTATTCCTAATGTTGTTTCTAGTCTAATTACACTTATCCAATAGAATTAGGACATGTTTTAGGGTAATAATAATATCATTGTTACCCTTAATTACCCTCTTACTTTAAACATTGGTAAATAAAAGTAAAAAGTTACTATTCACCAAAAATTATTTTTATCTTATTGAACCACATTTTACTACATGATATTAACCATGTCTCATGGATTTTTGAAATTCCACTCACAGAAGCGACAAAATTATGTTTTATTTAAGTTTGCAAAAAGCTCCCATGAGGTAGGTAAAAGACGGTTAAAAGTTAAATAAAATTTTTATATATCTAAAACTATTATAAAATGGCTCCAATGAATTACTTTGAACATGTATAGGTATTATGTATCAATTTTTAACTAAAATAAATTTAAATAAAATAAATAATTATTTAAATAAAAAGTCAGTTTTTAAATTTTAACCCATTATTTTCACTATTCATCAAAAATTGAATGTTTTCAAAAAAAATTCCAAAACTTCACCCTAGGATAATTTCGATATTCTGAATCCTAAAATGAAGTCCATTTTGAATGATAAAATTAAAAATAAAATTAAAAAGTGGGTATTACTATTCATAACAGCTAGTTCATAATAATATTATAATAATATCTTGTTTAGTGAAACTCGGTATTGCATACAACACAAGCTATCGTGGAAGGACATGATTTCGTGTTATGCAAGCCAAGTTAGGGTTGCGTGTAGTGCAAGATTCCTTTGTTGTTGCGTATAATATAATCCAACAATATTTCATTTATACATTGAATATATATATATATATACACACTCAATGTTACGTAGAATAACTTCTATCAAACAAACTAGAAATTGTGTGTAACATGATCCAAGATTAGTGTTGCGTATACTGCAAGCTAATACAGTTTTGTGTATAGTGCAAGATAATCTTGGTGTAGCGTATATCATAAGATATGAAAGAAATTAAAAATATTATATCTTATAAAATCTGGGGGTGTTACAATGTTAGATGATATGGGGCAGGAGATACTAGCTCGCAATTGAGCTGGACCTAAAGATGAGATGTTTGGGTGTTCGTACGTATCCCCCGAGAATGGGAATCAAGTTGTACTTAGTTTTAAAAGAGATCTTAGTTTATTGTCTTTATAACTAACCATACTTTAGATACATTGTTATTACTTCAAAATTGAAGCACACTTATTACAACATATAAAAAACCATGAAAGGACCTTATGGGTATAGTGTCTTTAGAAACTGGGAAACATAAACAACTGGTTCATAAATCATATACATTGTCTCCCTTTTATCTTATCATATCTAGAGTCCCTTTTAGAATATAATACTTAATACCATTCTTCCTGACCTGGGGAAAACAAAACATACAAAAGGGTGAGCTCAAATTCTCAGTAAGGGTAAACAAAAGAAATATCAATCACATCATTTTCATAAGAACATATCATTTTGGAAATATTAACCTGCAAAAGAGATCATAATTTCATAACATGGGATAAATCATAATAGTGAAACATAATCCCAACAATCACAACAGGAAACTTTGTGTCATACACACATAATCATAGGGAATCATTTCTTTGTAGTCAAGACTCATTGCCAATACTATCTTAGTGGAAAAAATCCATTTCGGAAATGAGTTCACTCCACATTTTAGTCCCCTATCACTGAACTGGATTAACATTCTGTTCCAACCATGTCTATCCAATGAGATATAAATCTTTACCCAATGCATTTGATGGAGATATAGGTCCCCACCCCCCATCTCATAATGATACCATTCTTATGTGTGCCACAAGATCATAAAACATACATCATAGCATAACCCATGTAATAAAAATGGGATTCATAAACATCATGACATCATAACATAAATCATAGAAGATAAAAGGACTTCATAAAAGTAATTCCATCATAACATAACAAAAAAATTTAAAAATAGGGATGGAAACAGAACCCAATAATTGCTTTGATGGAAAATAATTTTGATAAAACACTTGAACTCCATTCTTGAGGAAAATATCTTTTCTACTTCAAAAACATTTTTCCTTTATTAACATGTCCTACAATTTTAAACTAAAAGAAGTTAATTAATAATAAACTTGAAAACATGAAATGGAAGATTCTTGGAAATAGTTTTCTATGAAATCATAAAAATCCATTAATGCGGTATAAGTTAAAAAAACATTCTTCTCTTAAATTGGCCGGAAAAGTCAAAAAGTACCTCGTAACAAAAACGAAAAAAGATTCCATTAATATCTTTTACTAAAAACTCACCAATGGGTAAAATTGGATTTTAACAATTTTAATAGGATAGAAATAATATTAAATATTGACGAAACATGTATGTGGATGATAAATATTCCCTAGTAAATTTTGAAGTATAAACAATCTCGGATAAAAATGATATTGCGAGATTTTACCTTACCTTAGGTCTAATTTTCGTTGTACGTATCCAAACCTCCAATATAATGATTTAAATATTTTCTTTGACTTATTGCCGAATCATATTCATTGTTATGATATCATAAATGGTCATTTTCTTATCTTTTTATTAGTAATATTTCATTGCTACTTGTTATTTGGGTGTTCATTGCTTTATGTTCTTATGCATGATTTGTCAAATAAATTCATATTATTCTTTTTAGGTTATAGATAACTCATTTAAAGAATCTTATTAGTGTAATTTATATCATGTTTATTCATTCAATTCATTTATATAATCATTATTCAGTGAAGATCATGTAGAACAAGTCGTATCACATCGTGGAGACGGTAGGCCGTACTTACGCACGAGCGATGATATAGTTCCCATGATCATGAATTGTATTGAAGTGTATGTATACTATTCAGAATAAATATCACTTTACCATAATCATATATAGATAGTATTTACACCATTATACCCATCCATGTAAGGTGGTGGTGGAAAACAGATTGCACCATGGTGTGGAGACGGTATTTTGTACGTACGCACGCGTGGTGATTTCATTTTCCTTAGGATGGGTAGAAGGTGAAATATGGTTGTTTCATGTTTCTAATAACATATTAGTAAATTAGTGACACTGATGTTATTACTTCATAATGAAAAAACTAAATAAGAAGAAGTATAAGAAGAAATAATGTTGAAAGAATCGGTAATGGACATTACCTCTTCTATGAACCGCCTCTTCTTAAACTTCTCTTAAGGAACTAAAGATGGTCGTCTAAGAATACCATGACCTCTAGGATGTTTCTAGCGAAGTTGAGAAGGGAAATGGGAAGGTTTTGGCCGAGATGAATGCTCAAAGGTTTATAGAGACGAGAGGGAGGAGGTGCCCTTTTATTAGGGAGGAGAGGGGCACTTTTGAAAAAACTTAAAATATTATTTTATAATAAATTCATATTCAATTTATAATGGCCCCAAAGTGACTTATTTAGAAGATAAAGTGGGGGTGTGTCTATTTCCTTTCATCAAATAGGTTTTATAAAAATTTAGGTTACTATTTTAACCTTATCATTTAGATTTAACTCTACGTAAAATAACTTATCTTTTACGGTTTCTTTTTGTTTTCTTACACTATATGGTTAATTAACATACTATAATAAGCCAAATGAACCCCAAGTGGTTCATTATTAATATATAAAACCATATCTTAGTCATTTGACAAAACCTTAGATTTTTAGGAATAGAATAACAATTAATAATATAATATTTGTTTCAAAAACTATTTTATGTCAATTTGGACCCTATTTGGTAATTGATTTTTGTGAAAATCATAACATCATGATTAGATTGAAAAAATTTAATTGAATGAATACTAACATGTTATGTTAACCTAAAAAAATAGTTTAATTTATAAAAAGTCTCAACTTATATTTGTTTGGGTATTTATAACATTAATATTGTTAATATCTCATTAATAAGGTAATTACTGCATCATAATTGTTTCATAAATAAATTAAATTATTTAATGTTTAATAATTATAAATAAAAAACCATTATGTATGAAATATTGTTATCTTTATAATGAATATTTATAGTCAAATTTATCTTATGTATAACCCTATATTAAAAATGATTTAGTTATTAGACATTGATTTTAACTCTTTTAACTCTTCTTTAAATATAATAATAATAAATGTCGTAATCTAATCCAAGTGGACTTAAAGGGTAATATTTTATCCCTAAGGTTTTTTTGGTCGAATTACACTTATCCAGTAGAATTAAGACATGTGTTAAGGTAATAATAGTATCATTTTTACCCTTAATTACCCTATTTACTTTTCACCGCGGTAAATAAAAGTAAACAGTTACTATTCACCAAAAAATATTTTTATCTTATTAAACCACATTTTACTCCTTGTTAATAACCGTGTCTGTCATATTTTAGAAATTCAACTCACAGATGCGGTAAAATTTAGTTTTATGTACAATTGGAAAAGCTCCTAGGAGGTGGGTACAAGACGGTCAAAAATTTTAATAAAATTTTTATGTATCTATATTATTATAAAATTATTCCAATGAATTACATTTAACTTATATAGGTATTATTTATCTATTTTGACAAAAAATTAGTTTAAATAAAATAAATAATTATTTAAATAAAAAGTCATTTTTAAATAGTAACCCAGTGTTTTCCCTATTCATCACAAATGGAATGTTTTCAGAAAAATACCAAAACATCACCCTAGGATAATTTCGATATTCCAAATACGAAAATGAAGTCCATTTTGAATGATAAAATTTATAAAATTCTAAAAAGTGGGTATTACTATTGATAACGGCTAGTTTATATAATATTTTAATAACATATCATTGTTTAGTGAAACTCGATATTGCGTACAACACACGCTATCGAAGAAAGTTGCTCTTGCTTATAACGCAAGCCAAGATATTGTTGTGTGTAGTGAAATATTTTTTTGATGTTGTGTATATCATAAGACATAAAAAATATACTTCTCATAAAATATCAGGCTGTTACATTCTACCCCCCATAAATTGAATTTCGACCTCGAAATTCATCACATTGTAACAAACAGATAAGGATGTCTCTCCCTCATCATATCCTCAAGCTCCCATGTAGCTTCTACTAATTAGTGGTTCCTCCATAAAAATTTCACCAAGTGATTGGTCTTGTTTCATAGAAATTTTTCGCTTCGATCCAGAATCTCTCTCGGCTGTTCTTCATAAGAATGATCTTGCTCCAACGGTACAACTTCTGATCTTAGTACATCTGAAAGATCAGGTATGTACTTTATCAGGAGAGATACATGGAACACATCATGAAATTGAGAGATATTTGGTGGAAGCGCCAATCAGTAAGCTAACTTCCCAACACGGTCTAGTATTTCAAAAGGACTAACATACCTAGGGCTCACCCTTCCCTTCTTTCCAAATATCATTACTCTCTTCCAGGGAGATATTCATAAGAACACTTTATCACCCACTTCAAACTCTTGGTCTTTTCTTCGGTTGTCGGTATAACTTTTTTGTCAACTTTGAGCTGCTCTTATGTGTATTTGAATAGATCTTACCTATTTTTCCATCTCATCAATATGATCAGGTCCTAATAGATTTAATTTCCCATCTTCATCCCAGTAAGTTGGAGTTCTACATTTCCTTCCATAGAGAGATTCATAAGGAGCCATATAAATACTAGAGTGAAAGCTATTATTATAAGAAAATTCCAACAAAGGGAGGTGTTGATCCCAACCACATTTGAAATATATAGTTCAAGTTCTCAACATGTCTTCTAGAGTTTTAATTGTCCTCTCAGACCGACCGTCTCTCTGAGGATGATAAGTAGTGCTGAAACTCAACTCCGTATCTAGAGTATGTTGAAGAATTCGCCAAAAAATCTAGGTAAATATCGGATCCTGATTAGATATCATGGAAAGTGGGACTCAATCCAATATTACCACTTCCTTTACATATATCCTGGCAAGCTGATCCAGAGAGAAATCTTCTCTAATAGTAATGAAGTGAGACGACTTCGTAAGACGATCAAATATAACCCAGATAGCATTATTGACTTTGGATATTTTAGTAAGTCCGGTGACAAAGTCCATAGTGATGTTTTCCCATTTCCATTCGGGCATGGGTAATAGTTGTAACATCCCCTTAGACTTCTGTCTCTCATCTTTAACTTGCTGACAAACCAAGCATCGAGAGACATATTCAGAAACATCTCTTTTCATTATATCCCACCAGAAGTACTCTTTCGGGTCTCTATATATCTTCGTGCTTCCATGATGAATAAAGTATGCAGAACTATGAGGCTCATCCAACAACTCCTTCATTAATTCTGGGATGGGAGGAACACAAACTCGATTCCTGAACTTTATTATCCCATCACAATCAAGGTTGAATTCAGGAAAATTTCACAACTTCTTTTGTAACTCTACATCTTATTTTTGTGCCTCTTTAATATTTACATGTATAGAAGGTTGAACATTCATTTGCGAAAGATAGTATTTTTCCCCTTCCATTATAATTCCAAGATCCATACTTTGTAAATCCATAAATATTGGATCATTTGTGATACTCATCATGGATAAGATAGTATGGTCTTGTCGACTTAATGCATCTCCCACCTTGTTTTATTTCCAAGGGTGATAATGAATTGATGAGTCATAATCCTTAATCAGCTCCAACCATCTTATTTGGTGCATATTCAGATCCTTTTGTGTGAAAATATAAATTAAACTTTTATGATAAGTATAAATATCACACATTTCACCATAAAGATAATGCCTCCAAATCATTAATGCAATGATTACCGCATCTAATTCCAAATCATGAGTTGGGTAATTTTTCTCATGGATTTTCAACTGTCATGAGGCATAAGCTATCACCATATCATTTTTCATGAGATCACACCTCAGACCCTTCTTGGATGCATCACTATAGATCACAAACCTTTCTCCACTACAAGTCAGTGTGAGCACAGGTGCACTAGATAATAATCTTTTTAACTCCTTGAAATTCTCTTGACATTCCTCTGTCCAAACAAACTTGACTCCTTTCCAAGTTAATTTTGTGAGTGGGTTAGATAATCCAAAAAAGCTTTTACAAAATGTCATTAATATCCAGCCAAACCAAGAGAACTTCGGATCTAAGTTACTGTTGTTAGACTCGAACATCTTCCGATAACCACTGTTTTTGCTGGATCCACAGATATCCACTCTTTTGAGATTATGTTACCCAAAAATGCAACTTTTTGAAGCCAAAATTCACACGTGGTAAATTTGGCGTAAAGCTTCTCCTTTCTCAGGTTCTTCAATAAAATTCTCAAGTGATATTCATGTTCTTCCTTGCTCATTGAATAGACAAGAATATCGTCTATAAAGGCTACCACAAACTGATCAAGATAGTCTCTAAAGACTCTATTCATTAGATCCATGAAGATAGCAGGGGCATTAGTAAGACCAAATGGCATCACTATAAATTCATAGTGTCCATACCTTGTACATAAAGCCTTCATTGGTATATCCTCCCTTTTGACCCTTAATTGATGATAACCTGAAAGAAAATCAATATTGGAAAAGTATTGAGCTTCACAAAGCTGGTCAAATAAGTCATTAATGCATGGGAGAGGATATTTGTTCTTGATAGTGATCTTGTTATGTTCTCGATAATCAATGCAGAGTCTCATTGATCCATCTTTCTTCTTAACAAAAAGAACAAGTGATCCCCAAGGTGACGCACTAGGGAATATGAATCCTTTATCAATATTCTCTTGGAGTTGTTTCTTCAATTCCTACAACTCAATTGGGGCCATTTTATAAAGTGTCTTTGAAATAGGCATAGCACCCGGTATGATTTCTATTGAAAACTCAACTTCACGATTTGGTGGAAGACCTGAGAATTTCTATGGAAAGACATCATAAAACCCTCATACAATGGGAATATTTTTAATCGCGAGCTTCTCACCAAAAATTTGAGATAAATAACCTTCATTTATTGGAATCAAGACCCATATGATGGAAGAAATTTCCACAGGAAGGTTATGTTTATCCTTGAATCGATAGCCGATCAAAGATTGATCTGGAATATGAAATGTGACTTCCCTTATTTGGAAATCGATATGAGTTCCATATAAGGAAAGCCAATATATGCCAAGAATCTGATCAAATTAAACTATAGGAAGGATCACATGATTTGTAGAAAGCACTATCCAACAAACTTCAATCGTAGAATAATTATAATCTTTTGATGCGACTGTTATTCCATTAGGGGTTGTCACAGGTAACTCATCAGCTAATTGTTGAGGTATTACAATGATACACTTAGAAAATTCTTTAGAAATAAAAGAGTGGGTGGATCCAGAATCAGATAATACATTTCCTACATTTGAGTGGATGGTAAGTGCACCTTTCACCACTTCGTTATCGTACTCCACATCACTGATAGAAATTTCATGTGAGTATCCTTTGTCTTTGGCCTTAAGATATTGTTGATGTCGGTCATCGTCAAAAAACCCATGGATTAGGGCATTGATTGGCATAATTCCACATTTCCTTGCACCTGTAACATTAAAATGTAGGAGGTGCACTCTGTGTAGCCTTTTCTTTATTCGCATCATTAGACATCGTCTTCCCATCATTGCGGCATTCAAATGACCGATGAAAAAATTTTCCACACTTAAGACAATTAATTGTCTCTTTAAGACAATTCCCTCCATGTTTCATTCAACACATTGAGTATAAGGGAAAACTCATCTTCTTTCTAGTGCGGTCTTTAGATTTTCCTTTGAATTCCATTTTCCTCTTCTTATCAAACGCATATGATTGATGGGTTACTCCAATATCCATATCATCCTTTAGAGCACATCGAACGATTTCCTCATATCTATTGAAGTTCCTTATGGCCAACTCCCTTTGAAAACCTGGTTTTAAGCCACTAAATAATTGATTGATCTTACTCTCAGGTTGGATAATAATTCCGGAATCATACCTTGGAAGTCTTGTAAAATTTGCTTCGTAGGTACCAACAGATTCATCATCCTTTTGCTTCAGTTCAATGAACTCTTGCTCCATCTTTGTCTGAATAATACGAGGGAAATACTTATTGATAAATATATTCTTGAACTCTCCCCATTCCATGGATTAAATTTCATCCCTTTGCCTCGTATTCTTGATAAGATTCCACCATTGATCAGCTTCTCCTTCCAAAGGATATACTGCTAAGATGTATTTATCATTTTCAAAACATTGATGAACTGAAAATATCTTTTCAATGGTACTGATCCACTGTTCAGCCACTAATGGATCAGTAGACCCGCTGAATGAGGGGGGATGCTGACTCATGAAGGATTCAATAGAATGTTACTACTTCCATTGCTTGTTTGGAAGTCCTGCATGATTCATAACATGAGAATGTTGTGTGAGCATGGCTACAATATTTTTCATTCCAGCTCCCATAATTTTTAGTTTCTCAGGGGTACAATCAATGCATTTCCCATCGCATTCCACATTAACACGGTTTAATCAGGTTCCAGCCATTGACTAAAACCTAGAAGAATAGTGTGATCAACACTAATTACAACAGGAAAAAAACATAATCAATAATAAAATTTCACACGTTAGGTCTTATCATAGGTTGTTCATGGACATTTCTAAAACACTAATATTGTGTTCTGTGTTTAGACATATCCTTAGAGCTCTTACTAAGGCTTTCACATCCTAGTTTACAAAGGTTGACTATACCCTTCCTCTGATACCAACATAAATGACCCATACATTACATAAATTGTTATTATTTCAAAATTGATGCACATTTATTACAACATATAACAAATCCAAGAAAGGACCATATATGTATAGTGTCTTTAGAATGTGGTAATAATAAACAACTAGTTCATAAATCATCTACACTGTATCCCTTTTATTTTTTCATATCTAGAGTGCCTTTTTCCATATATTACTTAATACCCTTCTTCCTGACCTGGGTAAAATAAAACATACAGAAGGGTGAGCTCAAAATGCTCAGTAAGGGTAAACAAAAGAAATATCGATCACATCATATTCATAGGAACATAACATTTTGGAAATCTTCACCAACAAAAGAGATCATAATTTCATAACATGGGATAAATCATAGCAGTGAAATGTAATCCCAATAATTATAACTTGAAACTATTTTGAATACACACATAATCATAGAGAATCATTTATTTGTATTCAAGACTCATTTCCAAGACTATCCTAGCAGACAAATTCCATTTCTGAACCGAGTTCACTCCTCATTTCAGTCATGTATCACTGAACCAGATTAACCTGCCGTTCTAGCCATGTCTATCTCATAAGATATAAATCATTACCCAATGAATTGGAGGGAGATATAGGTCCCACCCATCTCATAATAATACCATTATTATGTGTTCCACAAGATCATAAATCATACATCATAGCATAACACATGTAATAAAAATGGGATTCTTAAACATCATGACATCATAAGATAAATCATAGAAGATAAAAGGAATTCATAAAAATAATTCCATCATAACATAATAAAATCAATGTAAAAATAGGTATAGAAATATAACCCCATATTATCTTAGATGGAAAATAATTTTCATAAAACTCTTGAACTCCATTGTTGAGGAAAATATCCTTTCTACTTCAAAAACATTTTTCCTTTCTTAACATGTCATACAATTTTAAACTAAAAGAAGTTAATTAAAAATAAACTTTAAAACTTTTAACATAAGCTTCATGGAAATAGTTTTCTATGAAGTCATAAAATTCCGTTCATGCTGTACATGTAATAAAATCATTCTTCTTGTACTTTGGCCGGAAAAGTCAAAAATTACATCGTACCAAAAACGACAAAAGATTCCTTTAATATCTTTTACTAAAAACTGACCAATGGAAAAAATTGGATTAAAATAATTGTAGGAGGATATAAATAATATTACATATTGAGGAAAATGGAAGTGTATGATAAATATTCCCCAGTAAATTCTGAAGTATAAACAATCTCAGAAAAAAATGAGATTGCGAGATTTTACCTTATCGTAGGATCGATTTGCTTCGTACGTATCCAAGCCTCCAGTATAATGATTTAAATAATGTCATTTAATTATTAAAGAATCATTATTATTGTTATTATATAATATATGGTCAAATTCTTTTCTTCTTATTAGTAATATTTCATTGCTACTTGTTATTCGGGTGTTCATTGCTATATGTTCTTATGCATGTTTCGTCGAACAAATTCTAATTATTATTTTTTTGGTTACAGATACCTCATTTACAGAATTTTTTTACTGTAATATATATCATATTTATTCATTCAATTCATTTATATATTCATTATTCAATGAAGATCATGTAGAACGTGTTGCATCACATCATGGAGACGGTAGGCCGTACGTACGCATCAGCGATGATATTATTCCCATGGTCATGTAATTGTATTGAATTGTATGTATACTATGTCAGAATCAATACCACTTTTAAATAATCATATATAGTTATTATTTACACCATTATACCCATCCAAGTAAGGTGGTGGTGGAAAACAGATTACACCACGGCGTGGAGACGGTATTCCGTACGTACGCACGCGCGGTGATTTCATTTTCCGTAGGATGGATAGAAGGTGAAATATAGTTATTTTATATTTATAATAATATATCATTATATGAGTGATACGGATGCTATTACTTCATAATTAAACAACTATAGAAGAAGAATTAGAAGAAGAAATAATGTTGAAAGAATCGGTAACGGACATTACCTCTTCTTTGAAGTGCCTCTTCTTAACCTCCTCTTAGGGAACTAAAGATGGTCATTAAAGAAGACCATGACCTCTAGTATATTTCTAGGGACATTTATATGGGATATGGTCTGGTTTTGGCTGAGCTTGAAGGATCAATTTTGTGTAAATAGGAGAGGGAGGATGTGCCCTTTTATAAGGGAGGAGAGGGGCACTTTAGGAAAAACTTAAAATTTTATTTTATAATAAAACCATATTCGATTTATAATGGCTCTAATGTGACTTTCTTCGAAGATAAATTGTTTATGGGTCGAAATACTCTAAAATAATAGGTTTTAGTCATGTTTAGGTTAATATTTTAACTTTATAATTTAGATTTAACTCTAAGTTATATAATTTAACTTTTACCGTGTCTTTTTGTTTTCTTACACTATATGGTTAATTAACTTACTATAATAAGCCAAAAGAACCCCATGTGGTTAATTATTAATATATATGACCTTATAGTAGTCATTTGTCCGAAAATTATATTTTTAGGAATAGAATAACAATTAATCATATAATATTTGTTTTAAAAACTATTTTATTTCAATTTTGACACTATTTAGGAATTGATTTTTGTGAAAATCCTAACATCATGATTTGTTTAAAAAAAAGTTAATTGAATCACTAGTAACATGTCATATTAACCTAAAAAATTAGTGGAATTTATAAAAAGTCTCAAATTACATTTATTTGGCTATTTATAACATTAATTATGTTAATATTTCATTAATAAGGTAATCACTACATCATCATTGTGTCATAAATAAATTAAATTATATAATGGTTTAAAACTATAAATAAAATACCATTATGTAGGAAATTGTTTTATCTTTCTAATGAATATTTATAGTAGAATTTATCTTTTGTATAAACCTATATTAAAAATGTTTTAGTTATTAAACATTGATTTTAACTCTTTTAACTCTTCTTTGAATAAAAAAATAATAAATGTCCTAATCTAATACAAGTGGACCTACATGGTAATATTTTTTCCCTAAGGTTTTTTTTGGTATAATTAAACTTATAAATTAGAATTAGGACATGTGTGAAGGTAATAATAATATCATTTTTACCCTTAATTACCCTGTTTACTTTTAACCGTGGTAAATAAAAGTAAAAAGTAACTATTCACCTAAAATTATTTTTATCTTTTTGAACCACATTTTACTCTTTGATATTAACCATGTCTCTCGGATTTTTTAAATTCAACTCACATAAGTGGTAAAATTACGTTTTATGTACAATTCCAAATCCTCCTAAGAGGTGGGTAAAAGACGGTCAAAAAGGTAAATAAAATTTTTATGTATCTATATTATTATAAATATATTCCAATGAATTGCATTGAACATATATTGGTATTATTTATCTATTTTGACATAAATTTATTTTAAATAAAATAAATAATTATTTGAATAAAAAGTAATTTTTTTAAATAGTAACCTAGTGTATTCACTATTCACCAAAAATTGAAAGTTTTCTGAAAAATACCAAAACATCACCCTAGGATAATTTCGATATTACGAATCCAAAAAGAAGTCCATTTTGAATGATAAAATTTATAAAATTCCAAAAAGTGGGTATTACTATTCATAACGGCTAGTTTATATAATATTTTAATAACAAATAATTGTTTTGTGAAACTCGGTATTGCGTACAACACACGCTATCGAGGAAGGTTTCTCTTGCGTATAACGTAAGAAAATATAATGTTGTGTGTAGTGAAATATTCGGTTTATGTTTCATATAACATAAGACTTAATAAAATATACCTCTCATAAAATATCTGGGTGTTACAGTTTCGGAGCTCCGACCCTAGAGGAGAAAAAACCATCCAAGTAAGTGCGGACCTAAACCCAATCCCTATGACCACATGAGTCAAACATGGTGTGGTAAATAAGGCCGAAATAAGTTTGTTTCATTACCTAGAATTCACGCCAAAGGGAAATTTGTGCAGAACCCCAAATGACGCCCTTACCATGGCTTTTCTCCTCTTAACGTGAAAATGTGCACTGAGGGATAGTGCCAAGAGTGTTGAAATTATATTTGGACATGATGTGGTGGAAAATAATTTGAATCATGTAAAAAACATTCAAGGCTTGAAGGGGATGGCATGACAATGGAGGATAATTGTTGACTATGTTCAAAAAACAGCATCCATATAGCGTTATTCTGGAATGAGAACAACAAATGAGCATCAACCGCTGACTGTATTCACAACGCGGGACCTGTATCAATATGTTTTTTGAAACCCTAGTGTACATTGGCCAGTAATGGTAGTAGGGCCATTGGTACAAGAATCCATGCGATTTTGGGGTCCCTTCAGATGTGAATGATTATGGAAGCCCAAATGAACAGGAACACGAAGCCTGAAAAATGGGTGAAAACAAGTCCAGGAAAAATCCGACACTCTAGATGTTGAACCAGAGTACTCATGAGAACATTGGTAAATCACCAAAGAGGATCAAGGGGGATCAACATGAGATTTGGCGATTTGAAAGGATGATTTTATAACAAGGGTATAGAGAACTATAAGGAGAATGAGGTACATGGTGTGGTTGTTAAAAACCTGACGTAAATGAGGACAAAATCCCACACCACACCATATACCCCACTCCCTAAGAAAGTGTATGCCAAGGGGCCAAGGTGTAGGGGAAATATCTACGAGAAGGGGCTGGACATGATGTCTAGATATTCAGGTGGTCCTACATATCCCAATATGAAGGGAACCAAGCCATACGTAGTTCAAGAATCGGGTAATGTGCAGTTTACCATCATGAAATAAGGACGCAAATGGGTAAGATACCCCACACAAAGGAGGTGTTTGGCGCGACCAGTAATCAGACATGAATGAGGATCTAATACCACACCACACCATTCAACCCAAAGTGAGAACATTGGCCTAGGGACCAAAAAGGCCAAGGGGCCTGAGGCTAGGCCTCAGACAAATGGTCCTGACCAGCATACTGTTTAATATCTTGCAGTGGGGATGAAGGTAGGGGTGTAGTTTCTCATCCAGGGATGTGTACAGAACGATGGGGAACTCGACATGAATGAGGACATAATCCCATATCTCACCGTACAAGACTATGTGAGAAATTGGGCTATTGGATGGAAAGGCCGAGGGGACATAGGTTGGGCCTTGGCTAGAAATTCCAGGCCAGTTTTTAGTTTAACGTCTTGTAGTGAAGATGAATATGACCTTAGTTTAGGGTCATAGATCTCGGACCATATATTCCTAGTTTAATTTCATATGCGTGGACAGAAAGGGTGAATCATTGTTCATTTGGAAGACCACAAAGCAGAAGCGATGATTGAGTAAAACTGTTGACTAGGTTCATAACACAATATCCATTCTTATGGGACCTAGTGGGGGTGATGAATTGAGTGTCGACCATTGACCATATTCACAACAAGGGACATGCTTCAAATTTCCCCCCACAATCCTCGAGGGAATTAACCAGTAACAGTAGGACGAACCTTGGGCCGCACATCTATGCCATTCGGGGGCCATTAGGGATATAGAGGGTGATCGAAACCCAAATTATGGGTCATATCGAGCATGGCAGGGCCTGGGATCACATAATAGATGATAAATGAAGGAAGGGATATCTCAGGGGGATATTTGGTGACTGGCGAAATAGCCCGACTTGATTCAGGACATGAGTCTGTACCGCACCACCCAATCCTAAATGAGAACTTGGGGAGGGGCCCAAAGGGGTTGAAGGACCTGAGGATGGGCTTCCTGGAAAACTATAGCCATATGACCTCCAGTGCGGTTACCCCCTCATCACATCTCCTAAGACCACTTGAGCAGTGATTGGTGTCAGAATCAAGGAGCTGAATTCAGCTTTCCCTATCATATAAGGGTATGATAGCTGGCATCCCTCGAAGGGAGTCACAACCTGAAGATGCAGCGGGCATGATGAACCACCACACTCAATGATTGGTATATATGGGGTTGGTGACAACGACAGAGGATACCCACCGACCATGTTCAAAACATATCTTCCTTATAATGTCACCTGAAATGGGAACAACAAATGAGCATCAACTCCTAACCACATTCACAATGCGGGGCTTGTATCTTTTTGTTGCTCAACATCTATGAGGGCATTGTCCTGAAGTGGTAGTAGAGCCATTAGGCCGATCATCCATGAAATTCAGGGGTTCTTCTGGATTTCAATGATGATGGAGTCCCAATCCATGGAGTGGGTGGATCATAGTGTTGCCCATGTATTTAAATGTCAAGCAGGGTAGTGAAAGTGACGAATATCTCCAGTGAGCCAGATGTATTGTGAAATCGAGATGAGCTCGATGTGAATTGGGATAAAAGACCATATTATACAATATTTCTTTTCCCATGGGGAGATTATAGAGTTTGGGCTGGGCCAATGGATGAAATTTCTGGGCGTTCCTACGTATCCTAGGAGTATGGGAATTAAGCCACACACAGTTCTTAAAGGCCTTGCAGTTTAACATTGTGTCGTGAGGACGTCGGAGCATAGAAGAATGGGGAGGGGTCATATGGTGAAACCATCATAATCCTGACATGAGTTGGGATAAATGAGAATACACTATACTATACAAGGACCCTTTGAGAGAACTATACCCAGGAGGGATAGTCCATGAAAAGAGTCAGGGGCTGGACTCGGGGCCGATTTTCTAAGCATTCCTACATATCCCATAGAGATGGGAATGAATCTATACGTAGTTCAAAGCATGCAGTTTAATGTATTCTATGATGAAATATATTTTAACACCATGTTGGTCATCTTATAGTTTAAAGTCATGTAAGACTGGGCATTTTAGGGTCGTGCAGGACCAAACATTTTTAGGGTCGTGCTGGACCCAAACGTTTTAGCGTCATGTCGGACCCAATATTTAAGGGTCTTGTCAGACCCGGCAATATAGGGTTAGGGAGGACCAACTATCTCTGGAAAATTATTTCATGATAAATTTGGCATTGGTTGGAGGAGTTATAAGCTCACCATCCTTGGACACCAGTGAGTACGCACCATTAGGGTAATCCTTGTGAACAATGAAAGGTCCTTCCCATTTGGGCTCAATCATGGGTGGTTTTCTTACCATGTATCATTGGTGTCAGGAGGGTCAACACTAGATCACCTTGTAGGAAAGAGCGGAGGTGGACCTTCTTATTGAAGGCTCTGAAAATTTTATTTTGGTGTCTTTCTAGGTTGTGCAGGGCACAAAGTCTATTCTCGTCAAGTGCTTCCAATTCTGCCTGACGAATTTTAGCTACCTTATCTGGCACCTACTGGTCGTAGGCCGTTGTGCGTAATGAAGGCAATTGAATCATGATCGATAGGAATAATTCTATTTCGTATACCATGGAATATGGGGTCACCTGTGTGGAATTACAAGTTATCGCCATATAATCCTAGAGGGCGTTGGGGAGGTTTTCTGACTAACTCATCTTCTTCTGACCATCAATTTTCTGGAAAATGTTAGAGAGGGCTGTGTTGAATGCCTCCATCTGCCCATTTTCATGCACATGGTATCGGGAGGTATGGTTAGAACAGATGTTTTACTTGGCATACAATTTCTTTAACTCGGCTTATCGGAAGTTAGTGTCTTTATCGGTGAGCACGGTGTGAGGGAATCCAAATCGGTAGATGATATTGGAGCACACGAAGTCAATGATAGAATGGGTTTTGACCAAATTGAGTGGAACTGCCTCTTCCCACTTGAAGAAGAAATTGTTGCGGTCACGATGAACCAGGATCGACGAACTGTCAACGATGGATATGGTCCCACGAAATCCAGTCCCCAGACAGTGAAGGGTGATGAGTACTTGGTAGTGTGGAGAGGCTCTGGTGGCTGACACATGAAGTTGGCATAAACTTGGCATGCATGAAATCTCTTGGAGAACTCAAGGAAATCATGGATCATGGAGGGCTAAAAGTACCCCTGTCTCTGGATATGGTGAGATAGCTTTATACTAGTCTGGTGGGACCCACATGAACTGGAAAGAACATCCTCCTTGACCACAGAAATCTCGACTCCTTGGATACAACGGAGGAGAACACCATCGAACCCACACTTGTAGAGGATCTGCTGAAGACTGGGACCACTCCATAGGGTAAACTATAATGCACGATTTCGGATCTGCTCGCGATTTTCCCGATCCGCTGGGAGGTAAAATTTTTGGAGATACTTGAAAAAGGAGGATCTCCAGTTTGGAGTCACTTAAACCATTGCATCTAAGGGTCGTGGGGGTCCTGACGTGGAGGATCTGGCGGTATGATGGCTTTCATGTAGATCATCTTGATCACCTTCGGTGACATGAGCCATGACTCTATGATTTTCCATGTGGATAATCTGATCAACCTACTCGAGTTCTGCAATTGATGCAGCCAGCCTGGCCAGGGCATCAACTCAATAATTCTGAGATTGAGGGACATGAGTAAATTCCAGCCGAGATAGAATCTAGGCCAGTAGCCGAAGAGTTCATTCAAACAAAGGTAAGAGATCTGAATTCTGGACGACATCATTACCATTGACCTGCTTGTTGACTAGTTTGGAGTCCCCTATCACATGAAAATGGAGATCGTCGATCTAGAGAGCCATATCGAGGCCTGTGATGAGAACCTGATACTCCACCTCATTGTTGGTGTAGCCTTCTGGCGGTAGAAATGAGTATGGAAGAATGGCTTCAGCCAGAGAAATAAAGACAATACCTAGGCATACTTTATTGAGTCTGGGATCATTGAGCCTCCTACCGGTGCGGCTTCGGGAAGTTCCATCAGAGTTCATTTTTCATCATGGAATGGCATGATCTACCGAGAGGATTTCCACATCTGGAAAATCTAGGCCCAGAGGCTGGTCTTCATTGGTTGTATGGGCATCAAGAAAGTCTGTCAATGCTTTTCCCTTGATATCCTTCCAAGGCACGAACCTAATGTCAAACTGCTAGAGGATTACAATCAACCATGCCAGCAGGCCTATCAGCAAGGGGCAGTTCAAAATGTTCTTTAGTGGGTCTACCCGATACAACAACTTTACTTCGTAGTGTTGCAAGTAATGTCTCAATTTCTGTACTGTGAATACCGGCGCAAGGAAACTCTTCTCGATGGGGGATTATCATGTCTCTGTATCGAGGAGCATGCAAACAATGTAGTAAAGTTTGTTCTCCATCCCATCATTTTTTATAGGAAAGAAGTTCGCGAAGAGATCATTTCAGGGCGGTCACATAAATGACCAATGGCTTTCCAGAGACTGGTGGAATTATGACCGGAAACTGGAGCAGATATTTCATTATTTCCTCGAATGCCATCTAGCACTCTTCATCCCATTCATATGTGGTGCCTTTCTTCATGATCTGAGAAAAGGGCTTACACTTGCTATCAATATTTGAAATGAATTAGTGTATGTAGGTTATGGGGCCTTGAAAACCTCGAAGATCCCGAATATAGCTCGGGGGAGGCATCTGGATGATGGCCTTGATATTCTCTGGGTCGATCATGATACCCTGGTATCTGAAAAAAAATCCAAGGAACTTCCTAAAGGTAACCCCAAAGGCACATTTCAATGGGTTCATGTTCAGGTGGTCACAATGGAGGAAGCTGAACACATTCTCAAGGTCCTTGGGATGGTCCGGGTGTATGCGAGATTTGACCACCATATTTTCGACATAGCATTCCAGCAATGTCCCAATGATTGGTTTGAATATGTGATGCCTGGCCTACTGATAGGTCGTACCTCCATTCATTAAGCCAAAGGGCATGAGTTGGTAACAAAATGTACCTTGTGGTGCATAAAGGTTGTGGACTCCTCATCATTTAGGGTCCATTTGAATATGGTTCTACCCGGAGTACCCTTACATGAAGGAGAGGGATTGGAACACAATAGTAGCATTAATCAGAAACTATGTCATAGTAAGGGGAAAATAATCCATTGGACAATGCCAGTTGAAATCCCAAAAGTTGATGCAGACTCTGATGTGTCCATTCTTCTTCCTGACTCGAACAATGTTGGCTAGCCATTTCGGGTACTAGACCTCCTTAAATAAATTGTCTCTAATGTGCTTATCAACTCCCACCTCCATCATGGCATCGAGAGAGGGATGCATCTTCTTGTGAGGATTTTTGAACCCGCAATGATTTACAGGGAGACCGAGGTGGTGGATGACTACCTGAGGATCTAGTCCTGGCATCTCAGCATAGCTTCGGGCGAATACATCATGATGTTATTTCAGGGAGTTTATGTACTGCTTCTACTCCTCGAGGTACATGGCAGCACTGGTCAACTTGGGTCTCAGGTCTACCTCGTAACTTAGGTTCACCTATTTCATTTCATCGACCGTGGAAGAAATTCCCTCAACCATGGAAGGGTGAGCGACCTCCAAATCCACTTCTTCTCTTTCGTAGGTGGGATCCCTACTGGGAGGAGCTTCCTCTAGGAAGTCAAATTCCAACGGGAGGCTCGTACCGGCTTATGTTGTAGTGGTCACTACTTCGATAAATTCTAATACTGCTGAAACAATGGAAATGAAGGATGTCGACCCGATCACATCTGTTCTTCGGCCCAAGCGGCCATGCATGGTGATTTCAAAGATATAGTGGCGCATCGGCTTGAACAGGTTGATTCTAGCCTGATGAAACAGGAAATTATGACGTATCTCCATTTCCATGGGGCGGACATCTCGATACATTATGTGAGTAGGTGGCTCAAGGATCACTGAGGCTTGATTCATATAAGAATACGATGTGATCTCCCGATATCGATTGGACCTGATAATATGCTTCCCCCTTGTACCGGAGACAACAAAACATTACCCCATATCAGGGGTCGTGGCCTGCAATCGTTAGACCAGGAAGACATAGGTGTCATCCAGACCTAACTAGGGTTCAGTTGCAACCACAGAATGATCGACCTCTAGGCATGTATCTACTTTTCCATTCTCTTGTAATAGTCATCATCCAGGTAGCGGGCTTTAAAAGAGGAAAAAGGAGACGTGTCAACTTGGAGCACACCCACTCGACCATTGAGGGGGTACATGAGGGACTAGTGATACGATGAGGGAACCTCCGCATGCCGATTGATCCATTGTCTTCCCATCAATGCATTATTTGTGGTTTCTCGGGAGACAACCACTAACTTGGTACTATCAACATGGCCACCGACCTGGGTATTCCAATGGATCATGCCGACCACGGTCTTCCCTATCCTGTCGTATCCCAGGATTTTCTGGTTTGTGGGTGTAAAGTCATCTTTGGATAACCCCAGCTTCCACAATGCCCATGTCTGGATAAGGTTAATCCTGGAGCCGGTGTCAACAAGATAGTGTCTATCATCTATGTTATTAAATTGGTCGGTGATGTATAGTGGGTGAATGTGCCTTAATAAGAGAGAACCTTCATATTCTATAAGGAATTATATAATGTCTTGGAATTAAAAATTTCTGTCGCTTCCTCATGAAAGGCCTCTACAGCTACAACATCTGTCTCAAACTGGAGGGGGCTTCTTAAAGCCTCATCGAAGGACATACACATATCTTCCAAAAGACGAAGGGACTCGAGGATGGAAAGCATTTCTGGGATGTTTTCAAGATTCTTTAGAACATCACAGTTCCATACCCGGCTTAATATTCTTCATGCAAGACGTTTCTCTATGACAGGCGGTACAGTGGACCCTACTGGCTAGGCTGACGGCTGACTGCTGCTGGTAATATCCTGCTACTAACTAGTTAGAGCCTGCAGAGTGGCTACCTGATGATGACAAGACGACTGAAACTATACTGTAGCAGGGCATGGTTGGTCGTGATATGGTCGAGATGGCTCTTCCTGATCCAACAGCACAACCGACGGTTAAGGTGGGACAGATGACACCAAATTAGGGGGTTGTACGTTTTGAGCTATGCGCTGAGCCTGCTATCTTGTCTCAGTGGAATTCACTGTTGGGCTAGAAGTTCCAAATGATGTGCCTAGATGATCCATATAGACATGTCTCCGTTGATGTTGGCATCAGCTGGGTATGTTGGGGAGACCTGCCTGACGCTCCTTGTCGTCGAGAGTCATGTAGGGGTTTACTAAATCTATATTGTTAACTAAAGCGTACCCTTGACTTTCACAAGATGATTCGTCTACTAGTGGTTGTATTTTGAGAGGAATACCTATCTCTGGGGGCATGAAGTCACATAGAGTACGAGGCGACTATGTAATTGGAGGGGCACGTTGCTTTCTCTTGCATCGTCAGAGTTTTCTCTTATGGGAGGAGGCTTGTAGAGATGACAATGCAGAAGTGGTGGTCACAGCTTTTGAATGCTCTAGTCAATTCAAGAGTTCATGGATGATACCACGGGAATAAGAGACAATTTTTCAATCCATACAGTCATCATACTTATAAGAACCACTATTAGAAGCATTCTACCAATCGCCCTCAATGTTGTTACTGCTGTCTGGCCTTACGACGATGCATGCCCCTTGTGTCAGGGCTGGTCCCAAAATGACTCTATTGTTATCAACGAGGTCTTAAATCCAGTATTTGAACACATGGAACTGCTTGAGAGTGTTCCATAGGATCTGTTGATATCATCCACCCATGCTGGATATGGCTTGCCATCAGGTGGGAGTACCAACTGTCACATTTCTAATACCTCAAGGAGGGCATTAAGTGATGCCGTTAGATCATCTGGGAGAGGTTCCCTATCTTGATGGGGGTCCCTAACCATGAGTGCATTGGTGGGTTCTTCAACATGGTAAGGTGACTATGCTGCTCATTGAGCGGTCGGTGGAGCGACATGCGCTGCTGCTGGGGGAACCTAAGTTGGGTTCCATGGATTTTTGCGCCGTTCCAGAGGGTTTGGGGATACATACTATGCCCTCTTTCTGTATGTTCTAGCCTCAACCCTGTCTATGGGGGTAGTATGGTCTGGGTCACCTAGAGGTAGTTCATCGAGGGGAAGTTGTGCATGCCCCTACTTCCCTGGCCTAGGATTGTTGTAGTCTGGTCATCACTTTGCAACACATTCAGTGAGGAGGTAATCAACCAAAATCTTATATTCAGCAATATGTTGGTGCAATGAAACCTTCTTAGGGTCCTGCTATGTTTTTTGAACTGAGGCAGATGGGTTGGAGGGTTCGACATCTCTGAGGGTTTCTTTACCCTTGCCGTGATTTTGGCTAAGGACCAATGCCTCGGTGGGTGCAGGGTGACCTAGCAGATTCATCTGTTGTTGAGTAACACTTTTGGATTGATCCAGTAGTGGTGGCATGACCTCGGGGGTATATTTCCATCAAGAAGCTTCATCACATTCTCCTCATCCAATATGTCGGCCATTATGACTATGACCCTTCTTGTAGGCATGCCCTCAATATTTCCTAGCAAGTCGGGCTTCCATCAGATGGGACTAAAGTGGAGGGCAATATACTACCCCCATCCATGGATTTTCATGTGGGGGGAATCATCCGTGAAAATTTTGTAGAGTACCTTGATGCTCTGAATGCATTACTGTTGGAGGGCCCTACAATATCTTGGGTACTCGGGGTGCTTTGCCACAGGGAGGGCGTCCAAATCAACTCGACGGTATTGCTCTCCTATGACTTGAAAATTCACATTTATCATGGGATATCCCACATGATGATGACAAAGGCAGATGTATGTCGTCCAGAGGGTATAGCAGAAATACTCAACATCCTCTGGGGTGAGAAATTCTAGCACACAAGAATTCAACACTGTCACAGGACAGAACATCTCGAGGAAGTGGTCGGCTACGAGGATATTCCATAAGCACATTGTCTCCGATTCATGGTCTACACCTTCATTACCCCACTCGTCGACCTAAGACTATAGAGGAACTAAGAGCATTACTAAGATAGACTTATGGGACAATAGGCTCGCTGGTGGGGAATTCATCGAATGAGCTGACAGGCCGCCGAATCTCAGGCTATCCTCTGAAAAGTGTAGCGACATAGCCACCACATCACGGTCAGATGGGATAATGGATGCAATTCATGGCCCAGGGGAAAGGGATTCTGGTGATAGGCCGCGCTGCTGCTTGCCCTCCCTTAGTCTGAAGAACAGCTCTTCGTGATCTATATTCAAGGTAGAGAGTGCTTCTACTGACAATGGTGGTGATTGGATGACCATAACCTTCAGGGTTTCCAATTTTTCATCCTCATGGATATACCTACGGAGGGATGTAAGAATCTGATGGACCTCACATTCCGGGAGTACTAGGATGATGCGCCTTGTTCCTGCCCCAACCCTTTTCTTGGATGGGCGAGGTGAGGGCTCCAACACTGATTTATATTCCGTATCAGAGTATGAGAAATGGACTAGTTTGATCTCTATTTGTACCTTCCCTGAATCCTTCTTATGGTGGCGACGAATAGCCTTCCCCCCTATAATGTTCTTCTGGACATGGCATATTTCTAACATGAGAAAATCATTCATCTATACTGGTGCTGGGGTGGCTAGGACTTCCACCCAAAAAAGTCGGGGTGTGAGGAGCACTGGTGAAGATACCAAAAGGGATATGGGTAGGATCTCTATGGGAAGTTCTAGAGTGGTAGGACCTTCTCTCTAGCCCGTAGGAGAGAGGGTGGGACCCCCCCTGATTGTTCCCAATGATGACATTAGTATGAGGAGAGGCCTCATACTGGTCGATCTGAACACGAGTAGGACCTCTGTGCTGGGTGATGGTGAGGCGAAGCTGGCCCTCACTCCTCTGATTGCTGAGGTGAGGAAGACCTTCACCTGCTACTACGAGGACACAAGGAGGGTCCCCACATTGAAGAGTGAATGGATGTGAAACGTCCACATACCAATGGTCTGTGGTAGGAGGAATGAAACCATATTCAGTGTAGTGGGAACGTGAGAGACTTTCGTGCTGGCCATCATTTCCCCGAGGTGGACCATTATTTGGACTCAAGGTGGCATAGGGTAGACCTCCATGAAGATCATGGGAAAGACAATGATCAACATTTTCAATGGTAGTCGTATGGGGAGGAACTCCGTACCTGGTTTCATTGCCACGTGTTAGTCTGTGGCGGCCACGGCCATTGCTGATAACCATGTGAGTCGAAACAGCCTACCCATGGGGTGGTTGGGGCATCGATCCAGGATGAGCATATGAATGTCCCTATTTGGCATACACCTGAAGTTGGTGGTATGCATCAGCGGTGGCTCGGGCCACAGTAGCTGCTGACGATGACACCCCTGGCGGGCATCCTCTTCTGCTTGAGCCTAACGCAAGCATCAGGTTAGACGGGTCAGAACCGGTGGTCCATGTTAATGTCTTACCTTCTCCTCATCTAGTAAGACTGGGCATCAGTTTTGATGCGTCCAGATGGGATCCCTCGCTGGGAGCCCTTGGAATGAGACTCATACGGGGTTGGCCCGTACATCCTCTACCACATCACCGTCGGGTAGGGGGGTCATCGAAGAGTTCTAGGGACAGGCTCCTGAAATTGTTAAATATTGGGGTGGGGTGTAGTGGCTCCATGTGCAGCCCTCGGTTTCAGTGTTGATGAAGAGGCTAAGACACCTCTAAATCGATGCGGGCCATATACCGAGTCTAGATAATTCCCTCCTCCTCATACCGGTGTATGAGGTCATTGATCACCCTTCTCTTGATGACCTCAGATGGGGAGATGGGGCATGGACGCCCCATGGTCATGGGTGTATAGACCATCATAGAAGAGGCAGATCTATGCGAGACTGACGTGTTGGCACTGTCCCTTCCCCTGTATCTGTGGGAGGCATTGACTGAGTTTCGGGTAAAGTATCATGTTTTATTAAAGAAGGGAGATTAACACATCAGTGTTGAAAGGAAAAGGAAATTGATGACCAATGTACCGGTTTCATCTTATCATTCACGGCTGGTAAGATGGATCCACACTGACAATTTCGCAGACCAAGACGTCCAATGTTCTACAACTCCAACTTCTGGTGAGTTTCACGCCAGGCCCCATATTATCTTGGCGAAACCTGATGCCATATATCTGGATCCAGTGACACACTAACCCACTAATGTCTCAAATGGTACTATTCTCCATGTTTATGAGAATACCATCATGTCGGGTTCACCATTTTTGTTTCCGACGCTTTCGCCAGGGTGCACACATCTGTCTGTTGAGGACCCACAGCTATTTCCCCACATTTCTTCTTTCCAAAGGCGGGTGGAATTTGTTCCTTATTCAGGGACATTTTCTCCTTGATCTAAACATGATTATGGGATGTCGGTTCTTCCTTCCAGGTATTTCTCATCGGAACTCATCACCTAGTACGGGTCTCCCTTATAGATTTAATATGTTGTTCGTGAAAATCATCCTAGTGTCATGTCTTCATGGAAAATAGTTAATTACACAACTTCTATTGGTACATTCCAAAGGTTCTAGTCAGGGAAGCAACCTTCAGTCAGGGTAGTAGTCACATTGGACATCAATAGCATGTCTGGACACTAGGACACTAGCATGTCTGTGTTTCTTCCCATTATTATAGGGCTTCTCGAGGGCGTGGAAGCCCGAGGCATCCTATGTCAAATGCAGGGGATCATATGCCATGGGCATGTATCTGAGGTTTTTTTTAGCATCCCATGTTAATCATTGGTTATTCCATGAGTTTAACATTTTGTGGAGACTGATCATACATACCATAAAATTGATTAGAGTGGATCACATGGATTCAACCTTTGGAGGGAACAATGATGTTGGAGACAACATGTTGTTAGCATCTTGATTGCTGTTATAAGGAATGGGGAATGAGAGAGAATGACCCCACTAGGATGTAGAGGCCTGGGTAAGAATCAGGATGGATAATAGAGTGAATATTTATGCCTTTGGAGAAAGAGATAGAACTTCCTTGAGGATGAAAATGAATTTGGGATGAGCCTCAAAGAGGCTTCCTACGTATCCCTGTGGCAGGGAATCAAAGTCCTCATAGTTCTTCTGATGACGGCTTATCGCCGATTGGGGATTTCAATGGCTTACCGCTGGATTGGGATTTCAACGGTTTACAACTGAATGGGGTCGAAATGGCTTACTACTGGATGAAGTTAATAATGGTTTACCACTGAATGGCGTCTGAATGTCTTATCGCTGGAAAGGGGTCGAACCATACGGAGGATTCCTACGTACCTTATATACGAGACATGCATCAAACCTATGTAGTTCTTGTGAAAAAGTATGGGTTCGAACTATAGGGAGGCTTCTTATATACCTTATCTAGGAGACAAGGATCAAAATCACATAGTTCATGTGGGATGGGGGTTGGTGAAGCGACATGTAAGAGGAATTGGGGTCTAATATATGTGGGAATAGAACATCAGGGAGGTGTCTTATGTACCTTCCCTTGTAAAGGATCAAATACCTGGTAGTTCAGGTGGGTGGAACGACTTACCGCTGAGTTGGGGAAACAACAGCTTATCGTGGATTGGGGGAGATAACGACTTACCAATAATTGAGACTCACATTTTAACGTCATGCGGGACAGAAGTGAACTGACGTGAAGGAGAACCTGAGGCCTAGATAGATGGTAGGCTTGAAACTCGTGGATGCATCATATGTGCCCTGCCATGTCAAGGATCAAAGACCTCATAGTTCGGGTGGGGTGGAAACCGATGTGAAGGGGGTTAGAACCAATAGGTGGCGGGCTTGAACCTCATGCAGGCTTCCTACATACCATACCTTGGAAAGTATCAAAGACCACGTTGTTCAGGTATGGGTGTGGGGCTTACACTCTAAGCTGCCCAAGGTGTTGGTGAACCGATATGAAGATAGTCGGAATGACCAGGTGTTAGTATTGAACCTCAGGCTGGCTTCCTACGTATCTTTCCTTGGCAAGGATCAAAGACCACTTAGTTCCAAATGGTGTTTGGGGTTTACAACCTAGGCTTCCCAAGGTGTTCGTGAACCGACAGGAAGGAGGTTAGAACGACCAGTGGATTGAGGGCTTGAACATCATGGAGGCTTCCTACGTACCCTGCCTTGGCAAGGATCAACGTCCTCGTAGTTCATGTTGGGTGTTAGGATTACACTCTAGGCCGCCCAAGGTGTTGTTAAACCAACGTGTAGATGGTCAGAATGACCGATGGATGATGTTACTGAAACTCAGGGAGGCATCTTACATACCCCACCTTTGTAATGATCATAAACCTTATAGTTCATGTTGGGTGTGGGGCTTACACTCTCGGATACCCAAGGTGTTGGTGAACCGACGTTATGATGGTCTGAACGACAGGTGGATGGTGGGCTTGAACCACAAGGAGGCTTCCTACAAACCCTTCCATGGAAATGATCATAGACCACATAGTTCATGTTGGGTGTGGGGATTACACTCTAGGCTGTACAAGGTGTTGGTGAGCCGACATGAAGATGGTCGGAACGACTGGTGTATGGTGGTATTGAACACTAGGAAGGCTTCCTACGTAACCCACCTTAGCAGGGATCAAACACAACGTAGTTCATGTTGGGTTTGGGGCTTACAATCTTGGGTTCCCAAGGAGGATATCATGGGAATTTCATTCTCTATGCCCACAAGATTCATGCTTAGTATGAAAAACAAGAGACATCAAAGACCTGGCGATCACGTCACGAAGGGTGCGTCCATGGGAAGCGATGTGGGGTTCACACGTAGTTATCGGTCCAAAGACGAAACATTGGCTTACGGGTCGTTAGCAGCCCAAGGAGATGAAGATTGGGTATTACTCCAGGATGGAGGCTTGGGTGGTGACAAAGCCATGCGGGAGAGGTATTTGGCAACCAAGAAGAGAGGAGGAGCATGGATACTACCTCCTGCAAGAACAACAAGGTTCTTACACCAGGGTGGTTTTCCATTCCCCACGGACAGACGCCACTCTGATAAAGAGGATCCCTTTCCATGTAAAGAATTATTTCACTCTTGTGGAGACCAGTGGCCATAGAGAATGTCCAAGATGTTGTTACCCACATATGATACATGGGGCGATGGAACAGTTTAATGTCATGTGATGATGATGAAGGTGCTTGGCATTTTAACATTCTCCAACTCAGACTAGGCGGGTTTACTCTGCACTCCTAGGACTTACATAACTGGAATCCTCTACACCTTGGTGAAGATAATGGACATGGAACGCCGTGATTGATGGGTGTCGTGAGGTGATACCATTTGGGGTCCACATTAGTGTGGCTATGTAATGAAGCTATAGTCGTTGGCATGACTCTACGAAGAAGCATGAGGTGAAGCAATGCAACAGGAGATATCATCCAAGAGACTTTGAAATTGATTCATGCAAACCAAAATGGTTTCACATGAAAAAGAGTTTTAGAGAAATTGGTAACATAAGTAGAATCCTTGTGAAGCTCTTCTGATCAATGAATTGGAGGGGGTTCGTGAAGGTATATTATTCGCGAAGTGTAGTGTTTTAGTCTATGCATAGGGCATAGGTGCAAATGGGAGGAGCATTGTAATGTGGAAGGGTACTCTTGAAGAAATTCCTCATGAAGTAGGGTTGCCTCGTGATGCAGGGTGTCGTGAAGCAATGTGCTTCGCGAAGCACACTGAACCTACCTTAGCATACAGGTCATGTTACTATAGTGGTTGTTTTGCAAAGCATAAATTCTTCATGAAAACCCGAGTCACCATGGTGATATCCTTCCTTCACGAAGGCACGTGTGCTTCGTGAATGGCACCCCTCTTGGAAGAAGGGCTCAATTAATGCCATGGGAGAGGCACTATGCAAATGAGATATACCTTGAAGAAATCATTGTTTGCTGAGCAAGAGGTGCTTCGTTATTTGAGAGCTCCGAAGGTGAAAGGTTTGATGCTCTGTGTTTTGAGCTCGAGGGGAGCCCTCTATTTTTTGGTAAGAGGCATCGCAATGCAGGGTTCGCTCGGTGAAAATCCGAAACTTGCCTCGCAGAGGGTCACGAATGTCAAAGGGGTTCGGAGAGCCATCTCGCCTCCTTGCTTCACAGCGGGTTGCGAACGTCAAAGGGGTTTGTGGATCCATCCCACCTCCTTACTTGGTGGTAGGTTGTGAATGTCAAAGGGGTTCATGGATCCATCCCACCTCCATGCTTCACGGTGGGTCCAGATCATCAAGGGGTTCATAGAGCCATCCCACCTCCTTGCTTCGCAGTGGGTCGCGAACATCAAAGGGGTTCAGAGGGCCATCCTGCATCCCTTCTTTGCGGAAGTTCACGAACATCAAAGGGGTTCGCGAGGCCATCCAACCTCCTTTCTTTATGGCGGGTCGCAAATAGGATCTCTTGCGCCGACCATAAGGCTCTAGGGGCTTCAAGATCTGGCTTAACAAGGCAGTACATAATGCTTTCCAAATGTTCTTTTTTTCTCCAACTTTGGCATAAACATATCATTAAATACATTTTCAATATTTACTGTATCACTACACAACATCTTCCACCAACTACTACCTCCACAAAATGCAAAATTACTACCCAAAACAACCATACACAAACCATAATTCCTCTGTTTAAAATTCAAATTCATCCAATATTTATATTTTGCAAATTATCAACCAAGATTAGTTTAATATCCTTTTAATTACATATATATTGATAACCCACTTTTATCATCTCCCACCTTTATTCCCATTTATAAACATTCAATTTGTTAATAAAATAACTCATATTTTATTACACCCCACACTTATTTAATTTCACCTGATGTCATTCCCATTTTATTATTACTAATCATATTCCACAACCACTAGGATACTAAAAACAACCACCACACAAAAACACATTATGAATTTAATAACCTCCAGCACATCCCATGACTAATCCATCACCACACCATAACCATCACAACACAACATTCATCCTTTATTCACCACTAACCATCCCTCAACACAACCCATTACAATCCAACCATATCCTCCATTATTCAAGAAAATGTACATTGGTAATGGTAATAAATATCAACTTAATTTCCCAAAAATATCTAAAAAATCACAATGTAAAAATATAACACACAATATAATGAATATAAATCAATTTCATGAAAAATAAATAAAAAATTTTCATTTTAATAGTTTATATAAAAACATTTCCTCATATCATTCAATGTTATTTTCCCAAAATTTTCAGAATCCCACAAAACATACTAAAACAAACACAATTAGAACAGTGGATAGAAAATGAATTTAATAAAGGATGTGTCACCGATTTAAAATATAAAAAAATAAATCAAATTAACAAAAATATAAAAATATATTTTGGTCGGTTCACCAATTTAACATGATGATAGATTGCGGTGGAAGATGAATGAAAAAATCCAAAACAAATTTAGATAGAAGATATAACTCAGTTAGCATTTATCGATTTTATGTGGATGGAAAAATGTTTTTAATCAAGGATGGATCGCCAATGGGGAAGAAATGTTCATAGTCTAGAAAGAATAAAAGATTTCTTATTCAGGAAAAAATGTTGGATAATAAATTCTGGAGTCAAGAGATGTCCATTGAGTATTTGGGGGGTATCTATCCAAACAGTTTTGAAAACCATTTGGATACCCTTTATGAAATTCTTGAGTGGAGTGAATTTGGCCTACTCGATACCAATATTTTTAAAACCCCTTTGGATAGGACCCTCTTTCCCAATGGTTTGATGAATATATTGGGAAATACCTAAATAAAATGGCCTCTTCCAACAGTTTAATATAACCTTTGGTATAATAAACCCTATCCCAAAGGTTGTATGAATCTATTGGGATAGGGTCGTTAGTAAATATGGATATTCTACTATCTTTAACTTCTAATTAAATGGTTTTTTGTTTGAACCTGGGATGTGTGAATCATTTTGGTTAAACGAAAACCACTTTCTCCCAAAGAACATTCTCTTATCTCTGATATTTTCAACATCTAACGACTAACATCCATTAAGCTGGAGGACTGGTCAATATTTTCACATACCTAATGTAAAACAATTTCAAAATATTACTCTGTTCTAGTTAGATTTCAATGAGAGTTAGTCATGACTTTTTATATGGATAAAATCTCTGGTCATTAATAATGTTTTTTTGTTGAAGCTATCATAAATCTATGAAATTTCACAATTCCATCATCAGTGGGATTTTTTGATTTTGGATTGTGGTGAAATACAATGCTCAGTGCTCAACCAATCCTCTAATATGAACACTAGATGGTGTATCTATTATTAGATAACATGATTATTTTAATGTGATGTGGAATTTACACTAAATTGATCATTTATCCTTCTCCAATTATTTTCTATCATGAAATGAAGAGAGATACCAAGCCAAAATTACCCTGAAATTACTTTGACACTTGTTTTAGGGTAATAAATTTTCTTTTATCTGATGAATAGTGTTCCATATGTTGAGGTTGATTTCATGCACTCAATCATACGACCATTCCACTGGAATGAAATCATGTGGGGTGACTAAAGGGCATAAAATGACTGGTATGTCAACTTTCCCAAGTTGTTTCCTCATGTTCTGTGTGTCTTTTATTCTTTTTATAGAGATTACACTATCTATTCCGACCAATGAATAAGCTTATTTTAGGTATAATTTTATAAGGATGTATTTATAGGCACTTCCTCTATAATCTTACAAGGTAGACGATCCATGGGTGGTCCCCAGAATGACCGTAACCTTGTGTTGTCTTCTAGATTATAAATTATCTCACCAGACAATTATAAGGCCTCAAAAATGGATGGACATGTTTTTATAAGTTCCTTGTAGTATGAGATATTTATCATCATTTAATCACAAAGGGGAATACCCTTTTGAAAAAATTATATACTACTAAGGATAAAAATTATAGATAAAATTCCCTCATAGGGAGGACTACCTTGCTGAATTATAGAAAGGTGAATACACTCATGCTCTTTGATCTTCAGTCCATGTTGAGGGATGTTGTGATTCTCATCAAGAGATGGTAATGTGAGATTGATTATATTATAAACATGAAGTAATCCATCATGATGAAGCGTATGGAGAGGAACTTCAGAATTACTACAACTAGTACTCACATAATTTGGTTACATGAGAGTTGGATCGTGAGATACCAGAGATAATAATCTAGGGAATTATGAACTCCTACAATAAGTGTATTGGGGTCATAGATCAATTCTTCTTTTTCCAGTCAGATATGATGAGTCTTCTTTTTGGATGCCTTATTTTGAGTGGTTGGGACTATTTTCTGTGAAAAGTGGTTTTTGTATAAAATCTTGTTTGACTTTGGCCCACGTCAGTACTAAATATTTCTAAAAGGATTCTGGAAATTCGGGAGGGTTTTTTTCCTACATTCGAGTGGCCATTGGAATTGGCTAATTTCCTCATTTATGAATGATTTTATATTCCTAATCAAAATGTCTGATTATCACTATGGAGTTTCCCAATGACACCCTTGATGAGATTATAGGTGTGTGTCTACTCTTTGGTAACACACTAATGAGTCAACATATATATGAGGATGAAATTGTGTTTCCACCCATCCATGTCTACCATTTTTACCGTTATGATATCATATAAGGTATTTACTATCTGGGTATGAATTTGTGTCCTCCCCTTCACCATTGTCGGTATATGATTGGTGACGTCAGTTATTGTAATACAGATATATGCCCATATCTTATCTCGAGTAGGAGTGTGTGTCTACTACATTCCCCCAATTCCTTCTACTGAATACTAACAATACTAAAGTGTGGGGGGTAGATAGTAGGGTCTCCCAATGTTTGTTATTGAGATATTTTTACTGAACCTCTCTTGGTGTTTTTAGGTGAGACTTCTTGTAGGGTTGATAACTATTGGTAGATGTGTGACCTTGATCATGGTTTATAGTAAGATTTGGTTGGAGGACATATTTTGATATCGCCATATGATACTAATAGTGTGAATGATTGATGTGGGTAGGTGTTTTTGTCTTCCCAGGGATTTCCATTAAATTTGAAAATTGGACATCATTGAAAACTTATATATGAGGTTTATAGAAAGCATGGATGGTGCGAGAAAGTGTATGTTTTTATTACATTTTTCCACCAAATTTAATTGGTGGGTTTCTCTAAATGGTATAGATGTGTGTAAATGTTCCTTATTATCCAGTTGTTGTTTCTAGTGTACTTTCTAGTGTGCTTCGGTCTGAATGACCTAGTCCAGATAGATAAGGAATGCACCATTATCATGATGAGGATTCAAAATATCATGGTGTTGGTGGTGGTGATTACTAGAATGAGACCTTTGGGAGGGCCCTTGTTCCTTCTGGATGAGGGCTTCTATGGCATCTTACTCCACCTCCCTAATAGAAGGTAAGGACTTGTTTTTTTATTCTCGGGATAAGCTCTTGAATTAGTTAAAGATGTTGATTTGTTTTGTATGATTATAAACAATTGGTCTTTGTTGAGTGGATGAATGATGGCGTGTTGTGATATAGAGATCCCATAGGCTGCCTCTAGGATAATTATAGTACCATTCTTTTAGTAATCCTAGAATAGTGCATTTGCAGCACAATATTAAAGATGTTCAGTGGGATACGATATCATATACATGGATGGGGACCCATAAATAATGGTACTTGGGGAATACATATTTTAGATTTGTAATGAATTTATTTGGATTGAAGGGAGTTCCTATTTTATGCACCTAATTTTAGGTGATTTGAACAATGAAGAAATCTAAATGAAATAAATATCACATTTAAAAATAGGTGATTGATTAATTATGTTATTTGGACCACTTTCATTTTGAGTGAGAAAAGTGATTGAATGTTGGGTGAAAAAAATCACCATGGTTATGGAATCACAATATGTTCACCATTTTGTATTTCTATTAAAATTATTTTTCCAGTGTATTGATTATAGGGGGTTGAGTTTGGAACAATCATTCATGTTGGGTTAAACACTTTTGAATGATATCCAACTTATTTTGTTTGTGGATCCAGAAACATCCAATAGTTCTCAAGTATTTTATGACTCATGGAACTACTTTGTGATGGAATGAGATCATTATAGATCCTGTAAATTGATTCTCGAGAACTCACATTTGTCTAGAGGATGGGAAGATGAAATTATTACACCATTTTTTGGGGGAATTATGTCTTACTTTTGGAATCTCTTTAGGATTTAAGATATGTTCTAGTATCCTTCATTAATTCCCATGTAGGAAATAGATCACATATGGATTAACAATCAATTTATAGCATGTAGGGAAATTATATCATCTTCATGTATCAGAGGTTGTAAGAAACCGATTCTTATTTTTTTAGGTATGGGTTACTTCTTTTCTCTTTTACTTAAGCGTTTTTTAGAAAATATGTAAAAATGGAGAAAATACAAAATTTGTAAAATACATGCCATGTACTTTGTCCAAACGTCGTGTACTTTTGGCCTTGTGGGATGGGTACACGGGGTGTGTGTCCATGCCGGGGATGGAGTGTGTAGGAACCAACTACATGCCATGTAGTGGTCCTTTACACGCCGTGTAGTCAGTGGGCTGGTCAGAACAGTAAGGCGGTGAAACAGACACAAGTTGGGCAACAATACACGCAGTGTAGTCGGAAGTACATGTTGTGTACTCATGTCGGTATGTGAACAGTGCCGCGCTGGTGGGAAGCCGCCAGAGGAACAGTTTAAAAAAATGGGAAGTACACGTCGTGTAATTGGAAGTACATGTCGTGTACTTTGTTTTTTTTCTTAAAATGGGCAGTAGCCTCCCCTATTCACAGGGAAGGCTTAGAACCAGATAAAGGAGCGGGAGGGGACGGTCGAACCCTTGATGATCCACTGAGTGTTCATCTAGAATCTTTTTCCACTTCGGAGGATCTCGTTGGAACCGTGCAGGTAAGCCCTCCGCTCTCTTTAAGCCGTTCTTACCAACTATTTCTTGAGGGAATGTAATTTTCATTTAAATGGTGTTTCTTTTGTGTTAGATCTATGTCGTTCTTGGGAGTTTTGGGAATCGACGTTCGTGTATAGCACTCGTTGGTGTATAATATAGGTGGCTTGGTGTTAATTTTTTCAACTGTCGTTTGTTTTGTGCATTTTTGTGCCACGAACCCATGCTGGGGTGTCGTGTGGCTGAGGCCATTGCTATAATAACCACCTAGAATTGAAGAGGATATTAATTGTCATATTAAAATGATGGTTGGGATCGTTGCATGGATCTAGGACCACCCCAGGGGTGTGTTCCACTGTTTAGGTGTTTGGCCAGGATAACCGAGGGTATGACTTTAAAGTAGTAATTGTTGAATTACCTCAATAGGAATTTCTTGTTTACTTCATAATGACATGTTGGGCATGGCCCAACTACCTTTTTAGCCTGAGGTCATTGTTGTGATTAGCCTGTGGGCACTACACTATTTAGCCTGAGGGCAGTAGTTATTTCGGCCTGAGGGAAACTTCTTCCGTGCCTGAGGGCGATAGACTCTGTGCCTAAGGGAGACACTTCCTACGCATGAGGGAAATTTATGTTACACCTGAGGGAAATGCCTGAGGGAAGATTAATGTGTTGGATACTCCTTACCTAAGAGAAGGGTTTTACTTGTCTGAGGACGTGGATTGTTTACTTAGAAATTCACAGTGGTGATTTGTAATATTTAATGGATTAAATGAATAATAAGATGGAAATTTAAATTTTAAGTTAGTTACTTTTCAGTACTGCTTACTTTATTGAATTTTACTACTACACACTTGTTGCATGTTTTACACACAGTTGAGAAAATGCCTTTGGTGGGAGCCTACTGAGAAATATTTCTCACACCCTGTTTGGGTCATGCTTTTCGGCCCAAACAGATTACGTTTCTGCAGGTTTGAATAGGGGAAAGAGTCCCAATACATGTACTTGACTGTTGCTGAGGAGTAGGAGGGCATGGAACCGAGCCTAGGCTTGCGATGCCACTGCCAGCTATTTTGATTTGGTTTGCTGTACTCTACTTTTGTTTTACTATATTGAAGTATAACATGTTCTGGATGTTTTCCTAGAACATGAGACATGTAGCTTCATTACTTGTATATTGTTGGTTATATCCAATGTAGTTGTTTATTTCAGTTGTTTATGGTTTACTGCTTTTGTTGTTCGTAGTATGTTTTGTTTTGTATTTTGCTGCGCTACACTTTGACAAATGAGGTCATAGTTTCGCCACTATCAGACCTGAGACCTCGATGCTAGTAGGCAGCCTATGACATTTGGGGAAATGCACATGAGGTCACGTGGTGAACCAGGTTCTGGGAACCCATTGTGTGGCACCTGGAACCAGGACATTACAAAGTGGTATCAGAGGGGTTCTTTTCTTTGAGTTACTAATTGGAGCCGTAGTCAGGGATAGGACGAACGATAGTTGGTAAAAATCTATTTCCAGGCATAGCTATCCCGCGTACAGGGAAATCAAGTCTACCTCATATTTTTCAATTTTCTGATTTTGCAAATTTTACTGTCGATATGTTTTCACCGTTGGGTGACTCACTTGAGATTCTACTATTATAATTTATCTATGGGTTCTATTTAGTTTCAACCCGATGAGATGAGTGTATGTTATCTCATTCATCATTTAGGAACATGCTAGAAATCACATGCCATGCATAGATCCATGCCATGTAGGTGCATTAAAAATTTCATGTTGTTGTGATAGTTGATGTGCTAGAAAAGCATATTGTTGTGAAAGCTTCTTGGTAATTACCTGCTATGTGATAGGATATTATTGTGTGAACATGTTTATAGAATGGACGCCAAACTTCAATTTTTGGGGGGTATGGGACGCCATTTACCAGAATTTGGTGTATCATTGACTGTTTATTTTGTTATAACACAAATAAGATGTCAAACTTTTTTTCTTGGAGACTATGGCCCCTCACAGGTCGTAATATGTCACTTAGGTGTTGTTTTTCGGTATTTTTTGGGTTCCGGGGAAGTTCCTGAGGCATACTATCCGGAAACCCAATATACACGCCGTGTAGTACTGTAGACACGACGTGTATGTCCTTCTGTTCAGGAAGAAAAATGAACCTTTTGAGTACACGCCGTGTACCCAGAGTACACACCCTGTAGTCTCTTCCCGTTTCACAAACCATGTGGGCAGCGACATAGGGAAGGGAAATGTTAGGGGCGAACACATTTTGTACCGAATGTACACGTCTTGTAGTGTTGACCCAGAGTTCGGTCGTGTAACTAACAACACGGGTCGGTGAACTCCTTAAAGAACACGTCGTGTCGATGATAAAAACGCCATGTAGTGTGACCTGAGGACTCACCCGTGTAACTAACAAAATGGGTCGGTGTCACCTCTCCTTGAACATGACGTGTATGTGTGGGACATGTCGTGTAGTCTTGTCCGAGGAAAGACCGGGTGGCGTTAGTCGTGTGACTGGGAAACAGGGTAGTGTACACGCCGTGTGCGGGTGTAACATGACGTGTAGTGTCAAGCCGAGTAGTCAGCCGTGTCACAAACGACATGGGAAGTTGGAAAAATAACACCATACACGCCGTGTAGGAATTTAATACGCAGTGTAGTTTTTGTTCAACGGGAGCCGTGTGTCTTATCCATGTCGAAGGACCTGGGAACGGGATGGGAAGCCAAGTACACGCCGTGTAGTCTTGTTTTTCAAATTAGGAAATTCCATCTTCTTCTTGTTGCCTTGTGGTTCCTTCATTTCGGTCTTTGATAATCATGAATCTAAGGCGTGTTTTTGACCTTGTAGTGTCATAATGCCTAGAAGACCGCATGTTGCTTTCCAGGAGAGAGGCAACAAGAATACTCCAGAGATGGTGGGCCATGGGCAACCAGTTGATCCTCAAGCAGAGCCAGACGTGGCACCAACTGTTATACCAGACACAGGCACGAAGGGGCAGTTTTGTGAAAGCATATTGTGGTTCATGCAGACCATGTAGGGAGCACCGAAGGCTGCCACATCTATGGCCAAGCTGACATGTATCCTTCACCAGCAGCATCCACCTGCGTTTTCAAGGGATTTTGGACCACAGGCTGCGGATTCTTGGCTGGTATTGATGAAGACTATTTTAAACCATCTTGAGACACCTCTAGGGCGGAGGTTCAAGCTCATGACATACATTATTCATGATTCCGACAAAAGGTGGTGGGATGTTACCACCCAGTTAGAGCATCACAAAGACATGGCGTGGGAGGATTTTCAGGAATTATTCTTTGAATTATTCTTCCCAGAGACACTGAGGGAAGATAAAGATCTAGATTTCATGAATCTGCAGCAGGGCGCTATGTCGGTGATAGACTATTCTTCTCGCTTCACTGAGCTTCAGCGCATTGCACACGTGCTGGTGGGTGATGAGATGTTTAGGGCCACAGTTTTGAGGATGGTCTTCGTTATAAAATTTGGGCGCTGGTGAATGTTTTCAGGTTCCCACTGTACATTCTATTGTGAACCAGGCACTGATTACAGAGAGGATCCTGTGGGAATCTAGTGTTGGGGGCCAGGGTGGTTCAGCACCAGTTACTGGTACTATTTCTGATGGCAGGAGGAAGTGGCAGATGGACTTCTCTAGGGGGGCAGTACCAGCCAAGCAGCTTTATCAGGTGGCCCGGTCAGGTGCTACCAGTGTTGTAGAGTGGGGCACAAGATACCGCAGTGTCTACGAGACCCAGTGGAGTGCCGAGCTTGCGGCAAGATGGGTCATCTGCAGCACTTTTGTAGGGAGTTTCCACCGATGGCTTGTGATAGGGGTTCAGTACAGACTCTACATGCGGGAGCAGGACCAGAAGATTCTTACCAGTCGGGGAACTGGAATACGCGAGGGCGTGAAGGAAGAGATGGTGGTCATGGACGTGGTATCCAGAACCCAGGATCTCAGAGGCAGCAGGGCGGGACAACTCAGGGTAGTCAGGATGTGTCTCAGGGCCGCGACACTGGGCAGACATATACAGTGCAACAGACTCAGCAGGAGCATGATCCCAGACCTTCTACAATTAGAGGTTCTATCCTAGTAGCTTCTGTATTATCTTCCGTACTATTTGATACAGATGTGACACATAGTTTTATATCTCTGCCCATTGTGGAGAGCCTTGGGACCTGTCTTTCTACTTCTTCTAACATCATGACGCTAGACACTCCGTTGGGGGCTAGAACGGCTAGTGTGCATCTGTGCAAGGAGTGCCCCTTTGTGATTGGTGGGTGTCACTTCCTTTTCGACCTCTATGTCTTGGAGATGACAAGCCCTGATTTCATTCTCGGGATGGTCTGGTTGGTTCCCTTTCGTGCCTTTTTAGACTGCTATCGTCTCAGGGTGAGTTTCACGTCACGAGAGGGTGAAGAGTTTCTATACAAGGGTGAATGGGATGTTCAGGCGAGTCGAGCTGGGCCAGAGCATCATGGGTGAGGTGGACTCACATCCCAGATTGTGAGCTTATATCTGGATGACCAGGGGACTTGTCAGATGGATTTCCCTCCAGTTGTTGATCGTTTCAGGTATGTCTTCCCGGATGACTTTTCAAGTCTTCCTCTAGAGCGTGATGTGTATTTCTATATCCAGCTAGTGCCAAGAGCAGCACCGGTGTCCATTCCTCCTTATAGGATGGCCAACCCTGAGTTTCAGGAGCTCAAGAAACAGTTAGAGGAGTTACAAGTAAAGGGCCTTATCCGAACCAGTACTTCTCCATGGGGTTCTCCGGTCCTTTTTCTGAAAAAGGCAGACGGTACCCTCCGACTTTGTGTGGATCATCGAAAGCTAAACCAGTTGACGTTTAAGAACCGATATCCCATGCCAAGGATTGATGATAATTTTATCAACTTCGTGGAGCACGAGTGTTCTCGAAGATTAACTTGAGATCATGATATCATCTGCTACGTGTTAGACCATATGATATACCTCCCACATCTTTCAAGAGCAGGTATGGTCTATACGAGTAAACGGTTATGCCGTTCAGACTCACGAAAGCGCCAGCAGTTTTCATGGATCTAATTAATCGTGTGTTCCATCCTAATCTGGACTCTTTTATGGTATTATTCATGGAAGAAATATTGGGGTACTCTCGCACTCTACACGACCATGCCACCCATCTTGAGATCTTATTCAGTACACTGAGAGATCATCGGCTATATGCTATGCTCTCAAAGTTCAACTTTTGGATGGACCAGATTCACTTCCCGGGTCATTTTATCTCAGAAGCAGGAGTTGCAGTAGACCCAGAAAAGGTGAGAGCATTAGTTTCATAGGTGTATCATAAGAACGTGTTTGAGATACAGAGTTTCTTAGGCTGGTTGGTTACTACAGACCCTTCTTATAAGACTTATCTCACTTAGCAGTGCCTTTGACAGGTTTGACTAATAAGGGTGTGAAGTTCATCTGGTCGGAAGCTTGCGAGGCAGCCTTTCAGGACCTGAAAAGAAGGTTGACATCATCACCGATCCTGATACTCCCAGAGCAGGGGAAGGGCTATATAGTTTACTGTGATGCATTAGGAATTGGGCTGGGAGCAGTGATGATGTTGGGCGATCAAGTTGTTGCGTACGGGTCTCGGTAGTTGAGGCCACATGAGAGGAATTAACCGATGCATGATATCGAGTTAGCTGCAGTGGTACATGTGTTGCGTTGTTGGAGACATTATCGATTGGGAGAGCATTTTGTGGTTTTCACCGACCATAAAATCCTCAAGTATATCTTTACTCAGTGTGACTTGAATCTGAGGTAGCGAATGTGGGTTGAATACCTGCAGTCCTTCTATTTTGAGCTTTCCTATACACCTGGTAAAGGTAATGCAGTAGCTGATGTACTGAGCAGGAAGACTTAGATACAGGCAATGCAGGAGGCCAGTGGTGAGTGGATGCTCATGGATTTTTTCTCTAAGATGCATCTGGAGGAGCACGACAGTCAGGGGCAGGCTTATCTTTCTTCTTTAGCTGTGACTTCTACCCTCCTGGATAGAGTGACGATGAGACAACTATCTGATTCAGAAGGCCTAGTTCTACGAGAGTCGGTGGAAAGTGAGTACCCTTCACCTGGTTGGATGATAGGCGATGATGAGGTATTGCGTTTCCATGGTCGAGTATGGGTTCCAGGGGATATACATGAGGAGCTGATGTGAGAGTTTCATGCTTCCTCTTGGGCAGTTCATATCGGGGTTACCAAGATGTACTGTGACTTGAGAAGTCAGTACTGGTGGCCAGGTATGAAGAGAGAAGTAGCTAGTTTTTTTATGAGTTGTTCCACCTGTCCATAGGTGAAGGAGGATCATCAGAGACCAGCTGTACTGTTACAGCAGTTACCCATTCCAGAGTGGAAATGGGATGATTTCGCGATGGATTTCATGACATGGTTGTTGAGGTCACCTAGAGGTAATGTTGCCGTGTGGGTTGTTGTGGACAGACTCACAAAGGTAGCTCACTTTTTTACAATCAAGGAGACCTTTGGTGTTGACAATCTCGAAAGGTTTTTTATCCGAGAGATCGTACAAATTCATGGGGTCCCTCGTTCGATCGTTTCAGATACGGATTCCCATTTTACATCTCGTATCTGGAAGAGTTTTCAGAGGGAATTGGGTACACAGGTGTTTCTGAGCACAACTCACCACCCTCAGACCGATGGCTAGTCAGAGCATACTATACAGGTTATTGAGGACATGCTTCGTGCATGCGTCCTAGACTTTGGGGGATCTTGGAATAAATGCATACCTCTAGTGGAGTTTTCCTATAATAACAGTATTCAGGCAACTATTGAGATGACACCATATGTGGATTATACCGTAGGCCGTGCCGATCACATTTGTGCTGGTTTAGAGGCAGTTGAGGCTGCTTTGTTGGGACCACGTCTCATGAAGGAGACTGCTGAGTAGGTCCTATTGATTCAGAAACATATTGCTGCCACACAGTCTCATCAGAAATCTTATGCTGATCACCGCAGATGAACTTTGGAGTTCGTGGTCGGGGATTAGGTTATCTTATGTGTTTCTCCTAGGCTAGGACACAAGAGGATCAGGAAACATGGTAATATTTCACTGAGGTATGTGGGGCCATTTGAGATCCTGGAGAGAGTCAGGCCGATTACTTATCGGTTGCAATTACCTCAGAGGTACCGGGCCATGCACGATGTGTTTCATGTATCTCATTTTCGCCGCTATCATTCAGACCCTTCTCACGTCATTCAACCCGAGGATGTTGAGATCGAGTAAGATGTGTCCTTCGAGGAGCATCTGATACGTATTGTTGACAGGAGCACACAGTTTCACCGAGGCCGGTCAGTTCCTCTCGTATGGGTGCTTTGGCAGCATGGCCGAGTGCAGGACGAATCCTAGGAGTGGGAGACCGATATACATGCTGAGTGGCTGGAGTTGTTCACGGATATATCTTCTCCACCCTTGGAAGGGAAATTCGGGGACAAATTTCTATAAGGGGGGATGTTTGTAAGAACCCGGTTATTATTTTTGAGGTACAGGTTTCTTCCTTTCTCTTTTCCTTAAGTGTTTTTGAGAAAATATGGAATAATGGGGAAAATCCCAAATTTGGAAAATACACGTAGTGTACTTTGTCCACACACCGTGTACTTCTGGTCGTGTGGGATGGGTACACGGGGTGTGTGGCCATGCTGGTCTTGGAGTGTGTAGGAAAAGACTACACGCCATGTAGTTGGCCTTTACACGTCGTGTAGTCAGTCGGCGTTCCGGAACAGTAAGGTGGTGGAGGAGCCACCAGCTGGGCGATAGTACACGCCGTGTAGTTGGGAGTACATGTTGTGTACTCATGTCTGCAAGTTAACAGTGCCGCACTGACAGGAAGCCTCTAGATGAACAGTTTAAAAAAATGGTAGGTACACGCCGTGTACTTAGAAATACACGCCGTGTACTTGGAAATACACGCCGTGTACTTGGAAATACACGCCCTGTACTTTGTTTTTTTCACATAAAATGGGCAGTAGCATCCCTTGTTCACAGGGAAGGCTTAGAACTGTAGAAAGGAGCAGGAGGGGACAACTGAACCCTTGAAGATCCACCGAGTGTTCGTCTGGAATCCGTTTCCGCTTCGGACAATCTCGTTGGAACCGCGCAGGTATGCCCTCCGCTCTCCTTAAGCTGTTTTACCAATTCTTTCCCGAGGGAAAGTTATTTTCATTTTAATGGTTTTTCTTATTCTTCAGATCTACGCCGTTCTTGGGCATTTCGGGAACCGATGTCCATGTATAGCGCTCGTTGGCGTATAAGGTAGGTGTCTTGGTGTTAATTTTTCCAACTGTCGGGTGTTTTGTGCGTTTTTGTGCCACAAACCCATGTTAGGGTGTCGTGTGGATGAGTTAATTGCTATTATAACAACCTAGAATTGAATAGGTGATTAATTATGATATTAAAAATCTTGGTTGGGATCGTTGCTTGTATCCATAATCACACCAGGGGTGTGTTCCACTATTTAGCCGTTTGGCTAGGATACCCAAGGGTATGCCTTTAAAGTAGTAATTGTAGAATTACCTCAAGAGGAATTTCTTGTTTACTACATTATGACATATTGGGCATGGCCTAGTCACCTGTTTAGCCTAAGGTCGTTGTTGTGATTAGATTGTGGTCACTGCACTATTTATCATGAGGGAAGTAGTTATTTTGGCCAGAGGGCAACTTCTTCCGTGCCTAAGGGCGATAGACTCTGTGCCTGAGGGCGACACTTCCTATTCCTAAGAGAAATTTATGTTACGCCTGAGGGCAATTCCTGAGGGCAGATTCATGTGTTGGATACTGTTTACCTGAGGGTAGGGGTTTACTTGTCTGAGGACGTGGATTGTTTACTCAGAAATGCAATGTGGTGATTTCTAATATTTAATGGATTAAATTAATAATAAGGTGGAAATTTAACTATTAAGTTAGTTATTTTTCAGTAATGATTACTTTATTGAATTTTACTGTTGCACACTTGTTGCATGTTTTACACACAGTTGAGAACATGCCTTTGGTGGGTGCATACTGAGATATATTTCTCACACCCTGTTTGGTTCATGCTTTTTGGACCAAACTGATTACGTTTCTGCAGGTGTGAATACTGGAATGAGTCCCTATACAAGTACTTGACTGTTGGAGAGGAGTAGGAGGGCATGAGACCGAACCTAGGCTTGCGATGCCACTGCCATCTGTTTTTCTTTGTTTTTCTGTACTCTACTTTTGTTGTACTATATTGATGTATAACATGTTCTGGCTGTTTTCTTAGAACTTGAGACATGTAGTATCATTTCATGTATATTGTTGGTTGTATCCACTATAGATGTTTATTTCAGTTGTGCATGGTTTAAACCTTCTACTATTCGTAGTATGTTTTATTTTGTATTCCTCTGTGCTACAATTTGAAAAATGAGGGCATAGTTTCCCCACTATCAGACCTGGGCCCTCACTGCTAGTCGGTAACCTCTGGAGTGTGGGGAAATGCGATTGAGGTCACGTGGCAAACTGGGTTCGGGGCACCCGTTGTGTGGTACCCGGAACCAAGATGTTACAGAGGTTATTCATCAGTGGGGTATCTATATATATCCAAGGATCTCCATCCTTGTAATCAATTTATGAATGTATTAGAGATTCATTAGTCGTTTATTCGTATGATGAATGTTTTGAGCCAAAATGTGGGTCACTTCAGAGTGTATCATCATCAAGGTATATGGGTGTTATTTTGATGTTGGGATTAGGCCAATCGATGGGACTCATGTGTATATGCATGAATGGAATCACATCCCATGTATTATTATCCCACATAGCGGAACACAACATAGGTATTAAGTTCATGTGATAAGGACAATGCTATATTATTTAATTCCATGAAGTAAGTGTGTCAGGTGAATTGTGCCTAGCCAATGTTTTGTGTTGGACTTATATTGTGGGGGACAAGTAAACCTAGAAAGTTTATGGACACCCATGATGAGTAGAACTCTACTAGTATGGTGGACTAGAGAATAATGGGGTTGATATGGGGTATATGGTTTGGACCACAAGGAAGCTTCATACATATCGCATATTGATAGGAATCAAATCTAACATAGTATGGTTGTGATGAACCATGTCTATGAAGGTCCTCTAAAGGTTTTTTATTGTAGGTGATTATTCACCTTTGAGAGGATTAGATAGGGGATTAATCTTAAAGGATGATGTGCTGGTGATTTGAGAGGTTTAGTTATGGATCACACCTAAGGAGAATTATTAGGATTGGTATGGGATTACACCTAGATTGATTCCCATTTGAATGGGTGTTGGGAATTACACAGAATAGGAGGCCAAAATGAATGGTATTTTTTGGGTTCACGAAGTTTTCATGATCACCAATGACCTCTATGTCCATGTGAGTAATGCCCAGTGTGAGAAACTAGAGTATTCAGTTGATGAAATGATCACATGATAAACAATTTCTTCTTGTTCATAGATTATAGAGACCAAAGGTAAAGATATATATATATTATTTTTCCAATATCTTTTTTAATTTTTGTAACTTGGATAGTCCACCTGACTCCGAGTTATGGTTCAGTTATGCGAAGAGGATCAAATGTGCTGCCTCCCATAAAATGGCATTGGGCATACTCAAGGTGTAATTACATGAGGTTAGGTTTGAGGGATTAAAACATATAGGTGGATTCCATATGATGGATTTATAGGATGATATTGGTGATTATACCAAATAAGAGACCCCATGATTGGATACATGAATTTTAGGGCCCACACATATAGTGTCCCTCAATGAAAATACAAGAGGATTATCCACAAAACTATTCTATGTCAGGACATGCATATTACCATGTAGAATTTAATATCATAGCTAACAGCTATGACCATGTAACTATTACTTTAATTTGATAAATAGGTGGATATGGTAGATCTAAAAAACCTCAAAATCCATCTCATGCTAGTGGAAGAGGATTCGACAACGAGAGAATGAGAAGGGGATTTAATTTTCCCATTACCTCGCATCAATATTCCCATGATAGTCACATATGACAACCAATATGGATACATCCCATGGGAATTGGGAAGAATGAAGGAATGAAGAATGAAAGGTCCTATAATTTAGGCTAGGGGATTACTCTAAGAGTCATTACCTAGTCTAATTTCTCATGAATGAAAGGATAATTATACATTCATCCTCGAAGAGAAAGGCTAGAATGAGCCACTCCCTCCCTACTAGAACATGATATATTTTGTCATAGAGATGACATGTTAAGTACATGTGATTAACCCTTGTAACTAATACCAGAAAATAACATACAACACCCCAATGTTTTGGGTCCTCAAGACCATATGAATTAATATATACATGCACCCTGAGGATCCTACCAATCAAATGGGTTAGGTGTAGGAAGCCTCTGACAAAATGAATGAACATCCAAATGGGATATATGATGATGAGATTCATACCCTTGTTACTAAAGTCCAATGGGTTTGGTGGAGGTTTCAATTTGGTACCTATAAGAGAGGAGATCTAAATAATGAAGGGTCTTCCCATTGTTGGGTTGAAATAATGCTCAAAATGAGGATTTCATTTTTCATAACAAGGATAATAAAGGCCCTTCACATAGGGCCTTAGAGGAATTGGATGTGCTTCATGTATTGGGGGGGGGGGGTAAGCCCATGTATGATGTATATTACTTGGGTAATAGAAAAACATGGAACCCATACACGGGAGAGGCCTTATCTTACGCACTATGGGTATCCTCAGGTGTCCCAATAAGTGTCTTTCATAGGTCACTGATAAGGTAAGGGACCTTCACACAAGTGGTTGTCCACTAGGTGGAAAGGGGCCCTCAAGTAGTTTTCATGTGATTCAGAACATATAGAAACTAGGATCTCACTATCTTACATAATACCCTCTTATCTCAGGTTTCAATGGTTTACATGATGGGTTTTTGAGGACATCAGTGAAGGGGTTGTGCAACCAACACTTTAAAGCATCGTACAATTATATTGTCATATAAATAAAGAGACTTGCAGTCATATTTGTAGGAAAATAATGAAATCTTGGTCAAAGGTGGTTGTTTACATAGGCGAAACAATTAGGATACCAATGCAGGTTCATGCATGGGTGTCCATTCTTTCAGTGCCACGTAGTGGGGGTTGTGTGAGCCTTCTAATGTGCAAGGGTTGGGTCGCATGGATTTTTGGTAAAACTACATTGATTCATCAAGGGATTCATCATTTGTATTCATTATTGAGGTATTATTCATAATATTTTAATTCATTATTAAAAAAATAATGATAACACACACCCCATGGGCTACCATCATGCCATGTCTAAAATATCCAATGGTTCTAATGGAATCTATGAAGGGTCCCACAATCACATGGGAATTAATTCATTATTAAAAGTTAAAAATGAAATTTTATAATGTGGAAACAAAATGATACAAATAATAACACAAGATCATTATATGGACTATGGGAATTAATAATTATAACACCTACCTTATGGTTTTTGATTAATTCTCACCAAACTATAGTATGTAATTCAATATAGAACGATCGAAATAATTGAGGAATATGAGATCCAGGATCGAGATACTGTAAAATTTGATTCTTTAAAACTTTTATAAAAAAAATCAACAACATTATAATTAATACGTGTTAATGGGGAGATTATGTTGGGAGAGATAGGAAACATAAACAATTTTGACAATCTATTATTGTTTATCTAATATTCCTCCACCAGACCTCTAATTCAAAATGGTTTTTTAGGAGCCTCAGAATACTACATGGATCCTCAAAATAAAATGAAATGATAATTAAAAATTAATATGGTGATTAGGGATATAAATCAATGGTCCATTATTTTTTAGTTAAAATTAATGGGCATTAAAAAACATGCACAAGGTTCCCTAGACGATTTGCATTGTTAGAAAAATCCTAAACACTAACTATTCACCCATACAATCTATGGTATAGAGTCACACTTAGTTGGGAACATGGTCAGCTTATCTATAAACTAATCGTACATCACCCCATGGTCCAAGGCTGATGATCTACACAATTTTCATCAGTAGGACACATAATTATAATAACCATGGACTAACCATGTAAATCTGCTCATCTAAGGGTACTTGGGCACCTGGTTTTCTAGGGGTTGGCACACAGTTTTGGAAAACCATGCTACAACAGTGCACTACACAAAACACCTCCATAATCTTTAAAAACTCACCCAAATGAACTAGTGACTTGATCCATCCATTGTAAGACTAAAAAAATGGTAAAAAGGTACATGAAATGTAGTATGAGACATCTTTAGAATGTTCTAGATCATAAAATATATCCCACATATAAGATATCATCATCTATATTCACACCTAAGAATCACTATGATATTGAGGGAAAATGATAATAAACTGGTTCCACATATATTTTTCTTTCTCCCATGTTTTCTCCAAAACACAACCATGATTCCACAACGTTAGACAAACAAAACAATTTTTCCCAATAACTATTTCCAAATATGATCCACAACATAAATTTAATTCTCTTAAAAGGATGCAACATGCTCAATATCAACATCATCAACATAGATCTCTTGAGTTGGGTCAGTCTGATACTAACAAATCTATGATACAAGAAAAAAAACACGCATTTCAATATACCTCTGTGGAATACCCAATCAATACACCATCATTATAACCCTCTCCATCATCTAAAAAGTTATAATAATCCTAGGTGTGTGCATTCATTGCCTCTAAATACTATGATTACCCAGTCATGGAAACACCCAATTTAATACAAAATATCCCACTATAAAACAAAGATGCTTATAATGTTGATCCGCATAAGACTTCTATCTTATTTCTGATATTTACATACATTTATGAATCAATTGAACATACATTGAAGACTCCAACACATGACTCGTTCCCAAAAACTATGACTCACCTACCTCCATCCGACATAGAGGTGATATTTATGGCCTATCAAAAAGTGTGTAATATGGTTCTATTTGAATAGTATTCTTATAACATAGTTATAAGTGAAAAAAACTAGTTCTATTTGATTCTATCAGGATCCCACAAAGTCTATATTTAATTCCCACAATATATCCTCTGACACATTAATAAGACACTCTAACCTCCATTCTATCTACGGGGGAAAATTTATATTAAAAAACACATTGGTATTTGATGCATTTTTTAAGCCTTAACAGAAGAATGATGTGAATCATTAATCATGATCTAAAACATTACATCATAGAACCCCAGGAAAATAGACTATCTCTCAATCAAAAAATTCAACCAACTAATCAACCATGAATTTTTCTCAGATAATCAATAAATGAGTTAATTTCTTCAGCTATTCCACAATCACACATACAAAATCATTATTATGAGGAATCCTCAGAATACCGACAATCAAGTCCATCATAATATCATCGCATATATATTATAGAATGTACAATGGTTGTCACAAACCACTTATTCATTAATTCAAACCCTTCACCAGTAGACATGTGCAACATCATGACACAATACCTAGAATCTAATATTCATTCCTAGCCAGAAATACCATCGATGTTGGTCACATTATATTTTGTTCAAAATAGGTTGAACCAAACAAATTGATGATTGAAACTCACAAATCATCTCATCACATATACAAGTAAACACAAAAATAGGTCCCTGAAGATAGATTATTTTATCCTTATATAGAATCCAATAGGAAGGTTTCTCCCCACCATCTAATATTTACCTTAAGGAAAAACACATAAAATCCTCATACTCTCTCTCCTTAATTAATGAAATGTATAGGATGAAATGATAAGGTTATGACATTCATATTATCTTGGAACTCCAAAACCTCTATATGCTTCTCATCCAACAAATCCACCATCTTCCAATGTGATCTATACTCATGAACTATCTAAGTGTGTGTCTTCTCGTTTAAAGTATGGAAACCACTTTTACCTTTCCCTGGAATATAAGCATGCTCTAAGTAAAATGAATACATATACGCAAACCATCACTACCTTCAAAGATTCAAATATTATTGTAAAAATTATATAAATTAATCTTTTATGGATAGTATACACAAAAAATCATTCACCCAAAAAGTAAATGCCACCATCAAATTAAGGCATTAACCACCAGAGATAAATGATGATCATGCATAGTATATTCTATTCATGTGGAATCAACTATCATAATCGATACACCATGACTTAATCAATCGAAACAAAAAAATACCCACTTCCAATCCTAGACACATAAAAATACTAGGAATACTATTCATATGGCTTGGGTAGGATCACAATTTCTGTGGTATTCCAAATATTTTTTGTCTCTTGGAATGAATTCTCACATGCTATAGACTACTCAAACTTGATAACCTTCTTGGTCAATCCAAAAAGTGGTGCTTTCAAACTAGAAAAGTCCTCGATGAATCTCAAATAATATCTTCAAAACCCATAAAACTATGGATATCAAAAAATACATTGGATTTTATACAGAAACAACTTCGTGAAATATATTTGCATCCATTGACACATCATTCTTAGAGATGATGTGACCCCAAGATTATAGCATGTCAATATTGAATAGGAACAAACATTTCTTGGTGTATAGTGGATTCTCTCTTACTATACATAGGTTGATTCCATGATATTGTTCATTATCATTATGATAATTTGAGTTCACCAGGATTAGTTCAAAACCTAACATCTCATGTACGTAGGTAATCCAAAGGATACAATACTCACCAAACATGAGGACACAGTCCTTCCATTGAAAGATTTCCATTGACTATACACATAGTGGTGTGATGATCTTTATAACTCCACTCGTAAAATCAACCAAAGGACTCAAAATGTTAACATGTTTGGTAGATATTAAATAATTCGATGCTCCTGTATCAAAAATATCCATAGAAATAATATATGCTATAATAATAGTTGCTCTAACTATAGACGGTTCAGCCTCGTAATCCACTAGTGAAGGATAAACTTCATAAAACTATCCTATCCCACTACATTGTATTTTAGTATGACCCCCTATATTGTACTACCAAACTAATAAAATATCACTTTCCATAAATTACCATATCCACCACCTCATCCATAGAAACCATCAATAATTGAACTACCATACTGGTTTGGTGTATAATACCACCTTATCATACTCTTGTTTGGTATAACTCTTACATAACAACACATTTATCACGTATTTTTCCATATCCATTGTATATTTCCCATCCTTCCACAAGATCATCAATCTACCGGTGGTTGGGGACACTAGAAAAAAATTGACCTAACCTACCACCCTAATGAAAAAGCACCAGAGTATTTCCAAGGGTGAGTGATCCCCCCTAACCACTATCCATTCCACTATTCTCGTAAACATTCTCATAATGAAACTTCCTGCAATCAAAAAATATACCTCCTAGTCATCTAGAAAAAACCACATTCCCTCCACTAGAAGTATATTTTTGCTTCCCCTCATTAATGAGAGCCCAATTCACCACCTTATCTTACATCATAAAATTGGTTATATTATCATAAGACTTAATATCACATTTAATTCCATCCTAAAAAAATTTCACTGTAGTTTCCTCAGCCCTTACTAGCATAGGGACAATGCACAACAAGTTGGTGAAGTGACCATCACATTCAATAACTAACATCCTTCCCTGTGTGAACCACATTAACTCTAATTCTTTATCTTATATCAATGTATCTATATAAAAGTGTTATATGAACTTCTCTTTGATGTCCTTCCAAACCAGGTCCTCTAACTATTCATCATGATGCTAAATATCCCACCATCAAATCATTGATTCAGCCTACATATAAGCGTAAAAATTGAATCTCTAATAAGGAGGAGTCTCTAAATGGTCAAAATGATTCTAGATAGACTCAATCTAGAACAAAACAACCTCAGGACCACCTTCTCTAGTGAATGTCAGAGGGTGCTACAAATTGAAATCAAATATAAAATTAGACATATTCTATAAAATCATATTTGGGTCACTTTACATGAATTTTATAAAAAGAATGAAGTTCTCATAGAAATGATCTCCCAAACATTAACCAAGAATTATCCAGGCCTCTTGTCCTGCAACTTGTGAAAAAATTTCCAGACATGTCCTCTTTTCATCCTCTTAAAAAACTCCATCATGGAAGGATATATCTACAATTAAAAAAATTTATATTAGGACACATAACACATAATTCGCATATTTTCATGTGACAGATTAAAAAAAATTTAATGAGGCATTCCATATACTCTACCATGTGGTCAAAACTACATAATTATCACAACCCTGAACCATCCCTCTGTTGTGTCATAGTAGAAAAAGGGTAAACTAGTTTCATAATTCAAAGAATCACATTACAAACCCATTTTATGCATTTTTTAGTTACCACAATTAGCATCATGTACATTAATAACTTTATTATTAGGCACTATTTCATTTAAAATTACTCAATAATGAAAATAATTTTCATTTCCCAACACCCTCTCACTACTTTAATTTATGTATAGACCAAAAAATGATTCATCTCACATAAAATCCCAAGGGCCTAGAATAAATAATGTATATTTAAATCTCGTTCCATACCACGATGTATGTATAATATTAGAAAATAATAACCTAACTGAGCACAAGAATCAATCAAGGTGAATTAACATTCAAATATAAAAACAGACATCCATAAAAAACATCCCACATTAGGTTCTTGAGTTTTCCCCCACACATGGGTTTTCTACTATCATGCACAAGCTCATAACCAAGGCTCGACTCATAAATGTATATTGTCTACCTTTCTCCAATAGTAAGACAACTGAAAAAGATAAACCACCATTTTTACCACTTTAAAATTTACCAATATTAGTTACACATACTAGAGCCCTGGGTCAATTTGTTATGTGACCTCAACTGCACCTCCCCATATGCCAGCTTTCACAGACTAGTAATGAGAGTCTAATATGTAAAAATGGGGAGACTATACCCTCTTTATAAAAGCATCAAAATATACGAAATCAATATTCAATATGACGAAGATAACACAATAATAAATAATCAACCAAACAATACATGAATAAAACCAAACATGGAAAATGAAAATAAACCAATGCATTAAATATTTCATGTAATAAAAGCGTCAAATGTCTAATAAAATCCCAAAATAATGAGAAACTAAAAACACCCATGTGGGTTCCACTATCTAGTATGGTTCCCTCATCCATGCTCTATCCTAAATCCCAACACATCCATATAACATATTGATCTATCCCTAATCCTATACTAAAAACATGAAGTCTATTCTAGTACCAATCAAGAGGACCGATTAAGGTGTGAGTAGAACTTATTTGGACACAAAAAACAATTTCCAATGTAATATCAAATATATAATAGTGTATGAATTTGTATAATGAATAATGAAAAAAATAAAATAATATAAACAAGATTCCAATTTATTATTCTTTTATACAACATCATTATCTTCGAGTTCAAAAGGAAACCCAAACCAATCATACATACTTCATCCCATGAAAATGTCTGAACTATATATCAAATAATATTGAATTTTATTCATTCATGGTATTTCATTATAAATTTATTTTCAATTTCATTCATCACCCTAGAGATGTAGTTTTGGTACCATTATCTCAGAATCATAGGACACCCATCTAATGTGAATATATTAGGGGACTGCAGCATTTGATCTAAAACCCCATTGGAATTTTCAGCATCAATCTATGACACAGAACTCCTGTCCACTTGCATGCATCTGATTCCTATAGAATCAGTCTGGAAACCCATGGGTTTTTAGAGCATCATCCCTAAACCCACAACTCGTTGATCAATCAATCATAAATATCACAAACATCATATTTACATAAAGGTATGACATCATTAAAAATATTATAAATCATTCACATCATGCACACAGATATATATATATATATATAATGGTTAAATATATTTGAACTTTTAATCATCCATTTACAGCATAGTGAACCATTTCATTTATCAATCAAGACCAAGAGGTTTTTACTTTAATCACAGGAGATAACATGAACAATTCCCCATTAATCCATTCATCAATTATTAATACACGACTCATTAACTCATCTATGATAATCCGAAAATTCCATTAAATTCCACTATCTACCATGCAATAAGAATTTAATTTAATTCCATTGACCCATTATTGCCACATTTTTACAAATCATAAATAATTATTTCAATTTTGATAGAAGACCCCATGGGTCACCATAAAGGCCAATATAAAATCAAGAACGGGTCCAATATGATATGTGATTGGTATCATAGTCATATTAGATTAAATTCATTATTTAAAATATAAAAAGAAATTTCCCAACATGAGAATGCAATGATACAACTACAAACAAAATATCATGATCAATACTATGAGATTTAGCAGTTATATCACCTACAATAGGGTCGTTGATGAATTCTCTCTAAACCAAAACCCATTATTTTATGTTAATCAATTGAAATAAATATTTAAAATGAGATATAGGATATAAATATTGAATCAAGATCCAAAAATTGAGATCTATTAAAACCTTAATCTAAAACATCAACAATGGTGGAATTCTCCCCTCTCAAAAGGGGGAAAATGATGGGAGAGGGACGAACATTAAACAAGGTATAAAATCTCTTATCATAATTATAATATTCTTCCACCCGACCATTGATTCACAATGGAATGTGTTAGAGGAGTATTGGAATCCAATCGTGAGCCTCTAAAAGCTAAGGAATTCTTATTAGGCCATAATTAGTTTAATTGGGTATAAAATGGAGTTCATGAATTTTTAATTAATATTTAAGTGTTTTAAATTACCAAAATCAAAATTTATTAGATAGGCTGCATGGGGAGAAAACCCATTCAACCAAACCATGTTAATATACTCTCGGGGATGCACAATTTCTCCGAGTTGGGTTCATGATTTATTTATCTCAGCCCTAACAGTTTTTCACCCCTTTAGGGAAGGGTGATGAGGAACAATATTTTCCCTAGGTAGTCTCATGATATTAAAAACCAATTAGTAACTATGAATACCCCTCTCTTCAATGGTTATGGTGTTCAAGGTTTTCTATGGGTGGGTTCATAGTATAGGCAAACCATATGCAGACCACTCACTTCTGAAACCCCCGGATAAAGCCTTCAAAACTCACATAAATATAGTCAAGACAAGATCCAACCAACATAAGACATATATATGATTAAAAGGTACCTAGATAAAATATTGATACATATACATAATTTTTATGATCTTAAAACTAATCACTCAATTGTTGGATCATGATCATGATAATGAAATGTTTATGAAAAGCTATTATTTTTAACATGTTACAAAATTATGAAATTATAAAATATATATGAAACCTATTTTCTTTAAATATCATATGATATATGATAATGGTTTTATGTCCTTAGGGTACACATATAACTAGATTATGAATATTTCATCAGTGGGACCAGAATTATATAGCTCTCAAATTCATTGGGTAAATGTGCATATCTCAAGAGATAAAATGGAATGAAATTGTTAGTGGACCTAGTTTAGTAAGGTATTTTTCCACTATGATAGTATTTTAATTTAATATTTAATAATGATATGATGAAATATGGAGTATATCCAATCCAATATGATAGTCTTAGTGTTGAATATTAACTATGGAAATGATTATATGTTATTATGTCTATGCAACAAAATTATGTCTTATGCTAATATTAATATCCAAATTTTCATGTAAGATGATTCATTTTTTATTCATGACTTATGACTAGTAAATATTTAATCCAATAATCATGCCAATGATCTACGATATGATAGGTATGGCTTTCAAATGTTAAAATCATTATATCATACCCTTAGAGTCATATAATATTTATTTGGCCATTGAAATCTCTTTTTTACCATTACCGTGAAAATGATCCCATCATTTCAAATTTTTCCATTCCATAGTTTATGAAGAAATATTTTTAAGGGTATTTCCAACAATTTAACTACGCAAGAAGATGTTTATAATAGAGGATAGAGATCTTTCATGAAATTGAAATTAATATTTCTAGTATCCAAAAACACTAAATCTTCATGGATGTGACATAGATCATAATAATATGTAATAAATATTGATCAATTAAGATTTGATATATTTTTATAAAAAATAAGGGTCACTAAAGTTCATATATGAATTGGGTTTTATCAATATATTGATATTAAGTTTAAAAAAGGTTAGTGAAAACCATGGGGATAAACCTATGAATTGGATAACATCCTATTGTTTTGATAATATGGTGATTATGTTATTTTCCACTATAATTATTGTTACAGACACTATTCTTCTAGGGTGAATTCAATTTCTAAAACATGAAGAAACTATTTAAAATCTAGATATGATGGAAAATTTAATGTTTTTACTTCTAGGGAACCATATTTTCTGAAAGATATTATGAAAAAAAATTATTTATATGAAATATTCCTATTCTATGAATCAGGATGACCATCAAAATGATAAATTTAGGGAACAAGATTTTGTGGAGTCCTTCATAAAGAAAAACTGTCCTTCTTTTATTGGGCCTAGAGACCGAGTAATAGATATGTAAAGGATCTATACCACTAAAAATATATGTTAAATTCTCTAGAAAACATAACATGATTAAGTTATTTTGTATATCTATTATTTGGAATTTGCAAAAACATCAATGGTGGACACTTATCACGAACACATGGTAACAAGAGGACATTGACTCCATGGAATTGGAGGATTTTAAGAGATTATATTTCAATCATTACATACTTCATATTATTTATATGAAATGGATAAGAAATTTCTTGGGATTGAAAAAAAGTATGATGAATAAATTAGTACCAATGTGGAAACTATTACATGTCTTGTGAGGAATTATTCTAGTATTATCATCCAACCTGAACATAAGATTGATTGATTCTTCATTGGATTTATACTATGTAATCAAATAGTGTTAGACATAAGCTAAATTAGTAACTATAATGAGATTATTCTATTTGTTTTCAAGGTGGATATTGTGATTGGAGTTACAAAAAAATATCATGGTTTTGATACGAAAAAAATATATAATTCAAATTAAATTATAATTATAAGAATCATAGTGATATGACTAGGGGTTCATATTTATGATTGATGTGTAGAAGGAAACATGTAGGAAATTATCCAAATTGTTTTGCTAAAATTTTTATGTGTGAAAAAGATGGTAATTGGGAAATGAAATTATACAGTAATGGGATGAAGTTTTTTACAAATTATTTATTGAATGGACCATAAAATACACCACCTACAGTAAAAATATTAAATTGAATGTAATGTGGGTATTATTCCGACTAGTTCATGAATATGAAGGTTTATTATGATGACTGACATTAAAATCCTCTTAATAAAAAATGAAACGATAAATATAACCTGATCAATACTACTGAAGTAGGTTAGGGGAATGAAATTTATAAATATTCACTTATAATTCACTCTACAACAACTAATTTATTATTTGATTTAAAAAATCCTTTTTTTTATATCCGAGGAATTATATAAGTGAATAGTAGTACCATATCAATGACTATATGTTGAATTACTAGTGTAATTACCTAATGGAATGATAATTTCTTCTCAATTATATTATTCATACATTATTGATGGTTGTATGAATGTGATTATTGAAAATATCATTACTCTAAATATCGATTAATTTGATGTTATATTTTTCATAGATTGGCATTCTTTATATGAATCCAATATCAATTTCGTATGAATGGACATCATGTATGATATTATGAGTTTACAAATAATCATTTATCCGTGTGACAATAAATATGAGATTCTAATGAAAATTCCACCCAACATATTTGACATAAATCCAATTTTATAGGGGTGTTTATCTCATATGTTTGGGGAGAAATTCAAAATCAAAGATATTCATATTGTTCGGGCGACTATTGATTTATATACAAAATATTTTCCCAGTATTCCTACTAAATGGGAAGTTTAGTTTTCAATTGAAGTTAGATTTGGTGTTATTCCGATTTTTAGTAATCTATATAGAATTACCATGTTTGAGTAGCGGTAATTAAAGAGGAAACCCCAAAATAATCTTATAAAGACATTAATTGAGATTAGTGCGTCACCATAGGGTATAATTTCTCTTTTTATTATGATGAAATGTTTATCAATGTGACCCTTCATTGATTATCATTTACTAAAAAAGATTCTACTAAATAATAAACTTCTTCTTCAACATATTAGTGATTCATTCGATCAATTACAAGGATCTCAATATTTTACTAATATTGATCATTAATATGAATACAATCATCTTTATGGTCAAAAGTGATGAAATACCTATGATAGAAAAATGTATGTAATATTAGAACATAGAATTTATAGCATTTCAATTTAGAATTTCTATTGTCCCTGTTATATTTATGGATTTAACGAATAGAATCTTTATAAACTACCTTGGTCATTTTGGTCATCTATATAGATGATATTCTTATATTTTTCAAGGGATTTGAAATTAATGAAGATCACATGAGAATTGTAAAAAAGAACATAATAAATGATAATTTGTATGAAAATTTTACAATGTGTGAATTTTGGATCAATAATTTTTCAGTTTTTATTCATATAATCATAAAAAAGGTATATGAGTGGTTCTATCAATTATATAATTTATTAAACATTTGTCCAAACCAACCATTGTCACTATGATCTATATTATTCTTTATTTACCAATTTATTATCCATTTATTCGGGAGTGTTTATCATGTATAGTCTTGTGTTTTTGAATTTGATGGGATTAGATTGAAATTTGAATTATTGATTATACAGGATGGTCCATTTTTTAAACTATGATTCAGAATGGAATTACGATAGTTGGAACACTTTAATGTGTTGTTTTAGAACTTGATTGAAGGCATGATTGGTCCCTTATATGTCTCATTGAGTTTCATTATCACCGTGCTCTTAAAAGATAAGGTTTGGATGCTCTAAACAGGTAATGTGGATTGTCTAAAACTGTGTGTCCCTTAGAAAAAATCATATTACCTATATTTGGTGGATGTATGTTCTGCGCACAGGCTATGAATTTTTTTCAAAGTCTTTGATTAGTTTGTTTGTTTTGGGCCAATTAGGTAGTCATTGAATCTATTCACCACACAGTTTGTGCTCGGTTTGGATGACCATATGGGAGAAACTGTACAAGGTGGTTTCTTGGGTAGGGATGACACATGCTTGGGGCATGAATTGGATAACCATGCAAACCAAAATGTGAATTCTATTGTTTTTAAATAATGCAATAAATTAAATTAAAAATAAAATAAAATAAGATTGAAACCTAAGTAATCCCTCTAACCTTACTTGAGTCGCACCCCCCCCCCACAGGAAAACCCCCATGGCACGACCACCTCCTCTTCACAGCCTCATTATGTGAATCTATTTCACCTAGTCCCTTCACTATTCTAATTCGATTCTAGGAGGTAAGATCTTACCCTCACTAATCATTCCCCTCTATTTTCGTTTTTCTTTCATTTTGTCACCCAAATCCATTCTACACAACCCTAGGGTCTTAGGATGGATGATTTTTGATACCTATTTTGTTTCTAGGGAATGAAACATGCCTCTCAGGTCGTCATGGGTATGTTTCGATGTTTTATTTGAAAGGTTATGAGCTTCGAACCCTCTTCAGTTTTCCACCACTAGTTGATGTAGGATTTTTTAATAAATTCCTAGTATTAAACAATTTAATTTAGGGTATTTTGGTATTTCGATGTACTAGTATTTATTTTTAATGTGTTTTTTTTTGTCCTTGAGGTTGGATCAACTCGGCCAATCCAAAGGTGACTTACCACATATGCATAGGTAGAAATATATATATATATATATATATATATATATTTATGTTCTCCCATTATATGGATATTCTCCCAAGGTAGTGAATAAATATATATGGATCTGGGTGGCCTTACATATAAATATGAAAAATTCCTACTTCTATCATTGAAAACATGCATATGAATCTATAAGAATGTGTGTGAGGATCCCCTTGTACATATTCAGTTCCATTATAATAAGTAATCAATGGATAGGTTTGCATATGTATATACGATCGTGAATATGTTTGCTATTGGGTAATAGAATCTTTGACTTGTCATCATTGAAAGTGGAAAGATACACAATGTTTTTCTTGGTTAATTTACATTTGATATTGGATTCCTTTCATATTTCCATTTAAATTTAATAATTCATTAAGCGAATCGTTGATATACTTAATTGTTAAATCTTTAATGAAATGTTTTGGATTTTAAAACGATTTTTTTAATAATAAATTTCATATTTTTATAATAAAATACCTCGAATGAGGTTCAATGTCTTCTAATCTAAAAAGTAATGATTAGTAATTTAATAAATTATAGGATTTATTAGGTATTTTTACCCTAAGAATAGATTACAAAGTGTGATATAATGAATGTTTTGGACATGGACTCTAATGGAATTAGAAAATGGATTTTTCCTTTATAAATTATTATGGAAATATTTCACCTTCCATGTTTTGTATTGTCTATTTTAATTTGAATTACATTATTGAACCACCCAATGGGTGTGTTCTTATGTTTTTATAGTTAGATGAATCTTAATTAAAACATAAGGTAATTTATTTTCTTAGTTAATTGATGTACATCCACCCATTCCTGTTGATGCTATTTTGTTAGATGGTTAGGTTGAATTTGAATTGCATAATGGTTTCACGAGAAATGTGGAAATGGGTGGGTAAACTCATGTGTTATGATTGAATATGAATGATGAACAATGAGATGGAATGCTCATTGGTTGTATTTAAATTTGTATTATAATACATGAGTTTTTATACTCATGTGATTGAATTGAATGTGAATGGTTATTTTATTGGGTAGACTGATATTGTATGAAAAGTTAAATAGTATGAAATGTTGATCATTTAGATTCCTTAGAAGTTATCCTTGGATCATAGAATAATAGTGGATGCCTTGGATGAAGTATACCCATTAGGTCATGATTCTGTGGGATGAATTTTGCCTTTCTACACCTTAAAACCATCTTTCTTGGACTCACGTATGACATGATGGGTTGACATGCTCCTTGGAATCCCACCAATGCATGACCAAACATCCATTGAGATTCTATTTGGGATCAATGAGGATGCCTTTGTTTTTTAGGCCTTGTACTCAGCCCATTGTGGACTGAAATATTTTTTATATGGGACGACCGTGGGATTTTTTGTATGCTTGGAACAATGTCCCAGACATGATTGACATGTCACATGGGACATTCAATAAGGCCATGGTGGTGTGAAATGTTTGGCTGAATAGAAATTATGTTTTCTTTATATGTGATTATATAGTTTTATTATTATAGGAGCTTGGCCATATTTTGAAGGGACATTTGAGGGACTAATTCTGTGTCAGTAGTTTAATAGTTTACATTCAATGTGAATATTTAGTTTCATTAGTTTCATATATTTTTACCTGCACATTTTCATATTTTAATTTTAAGGAGAGGGTTTTGGGATAGACACCATGTGTTCCAACGTACTGTGATTTTATCACACATGTTACTTGGGTACCCTTGGTAACTTACAAGGCTTATTGTCTATAGGTGTTTATAATAAGAGGACTGAAACACATAAAATTTGATTCACATTACAAGTAGTAAGTTGAGAGCATAGGAATGAGTGGGTTCTTGAGATACTCTTGGAGCTAGCAGTAAGGATGTTTTTCATTAATTACATTATATGGTTTATATTGATTTTTACTTTTTAAATTGAAGCATCATTTGTTATAAATGATTTGATGAAATTTTATAGTAGCGAATTTTATATTAGTTATAATAATATCTATTTTATGCTATGTTGTCGTTTCTTTTTTACTTACTCCACTATTGTCTACTATTTATTTATGTTATACCATAATAATACTTTGATATTATGGTATTGTCTCCATACTATCACATCCTAGACCCTTTCTTCTAGTCGGAAGCCTATAATCTACGAGGAGACGTGTCAGTGGCCATGTGGCCAACCATGATCAGGGCACTATTGAGTGGAATCCATGTTTGGGATGTCACATCTCACAAAATTATCATCCATTAACTATGATAACATGTAAGGGATCCATGTTCCTTTGCACAGATAATTAGGTCGAAAATTTCAATGAATTAAATAGAGGATTTGTCGGTGAATCTATGATTACACAAATCATAAGTGGACATGCTTTTGTTATCTATAGTGATTCATATAATATAGGTCTAGGATGGGTTCCCATATATAATAATATGGTGATAGCCTCTGCCAAATGAAAATTGATGTTTCATGAAAAAATTAAACCAACTCACGATTTTAGGTTAGAAACATTTATTTTTTCATTGAATATATAAAGTCATTATCTTTATAAAAAATATGTAAAATATATAACGATTATAAAAGATTAAATTTTAGTTTAACTCATAAATATTTGAATATTTTCTAGAATATACAGTAGGAGTGTATTAAAGATTATGATTTCTCAATACATTAACACCCCAGGGAAGCAACCATTGTGGATGATGGTCAATGTCAATAGGATCATTGTAGATTATATATTATGGGGAAAATGTTCCGATATTTTTAGTTTTTAAAAAGATAGATTGGGAAATAATAATGTATAGAAACAAATATCTTTTTAATTAAATATTTTTTCAACTATACATCAAAGTGATAATTTAAGAGGTTCATAAGGAATATGCATAATTTTAAAATGTAGGTTAATATTTTCATTATTTAAAAATGATTATGATGGATTGATAATTAGAAACCATCACCATATAAATTTTCATCTTACCCACCACAAGTATAATGGCGACAATGCTATTTAGTTTTCTTTAAATCGCATTATAAATTGAACACAATTTATTTATATTAATGAATATTTCTATCATGATTATCTTTCTTGGATACTAATTAATGAAATAATAAGATCTAATTGAGTACTTTTTTCTATTATATATGTTTGATATGTAACGTTTAAATCGATGTTCTGCAAATGTATTCTTCAAGGTTTAGATTTCGAGTTATTTTGAAATACTTCTTATCGTCATCATGAAGATTGTATGTGTGAGAGTACCATCCAATATCTAGAAGATTTACTGAGACATTTTTCTATGAATTTTAAATGTGTTTTGGATGATCAACTTTTTATAATTGAGTTTTCTTAAATAAATTACACTCTTTCATGCATTTATAAGGTTCCATATGAACCCATCTATGGAAATAAGTGTAAAACATTAGTATTCTATGATGCATTTTGATAATGACAGCTATTGGGACCCAATTTAGGTGAAGAAATTTCATACATGTATAAAGTCATTCAACAGTGCTTCATGTTGACTACGATTCAACTACAATATTTCATTGACAATCATTTGAAAACTTTGGAATTAAATGTCAGTGAGAAATTATTCTAATAAATTTATCCACGGAAGAAAGTTCTGAGATTTTCAAAGAAGGAAATATTGTTCCCTATGTATATTGACCCCATTGATACTTATTATTGAGTGTGGATGGTAGCTTTTTCCCTAGTTCATCGACAAAACTTCTCTCATGTTCACATTGTGTTCCATGTTTATCTTCGAAGGACATTTACAAATGATCCTTCACATATAAGCATAGTTTTATAACATTGGGAGTATGAAATTTCCTATATAGAGTAAATATTATAAGTCTTGGATAATAGATAATAACCTTGTTAATGAACTAAGCTGGAATCAAAAATTTTAAAAGGTACATGGAAACCTGAGGTTGTGATAAAATTGAGATATCATCATTTTTAAGTTTATATGTAACAAAATTATGATAGTAAAGTACATTTTAATTGTTTAAGAATAAACCTCCATGATTTTATATAATATATTTATTTTCTAAATAATCATTTTCGTTGATCACATAAAATAAACATAAACCAGAGTCTAAATGAACTACAATTCAATATACCATTATAATCTAGAGATTAAATTGGGTGTGTGTATTGGAATACATTTTTTTTTCAAATTTATTTATAAAAATATTATATAAAGAAATTATATGAAAAAATAAGCACTCACATTTTAGTAATAACATAATATTCTTCAAAAATATATTTTCCTCAAATATTGGTTAAATTAATTTGGTTGAGAATATAATATAATTTTTTATCACATTTATAAAATGTATTTGAAAAAATTAGTTTCCTTTTTGAAATAATCAGGGTAGAATTATTTTAGATTGATTTTTTTGGAATATTCTGAAATTCATAATATTTAGATGATGAAATAAAATAGTTATATAATTTTTAAAATGTATTTTCATTGAAAAAATATAATTTTTCTATTTTATTAAATGGTTTTAAAGGAAAATTACTTATATTATATTATTTATAATATAATAATGTTCGTTGGAATAAATTTTATGATGTCATTTTGAATAAATAAATATTCATAATAAAAATCATATAAAAAATGATTTTAATTTCCTCTTGTTTTTTTAAATTAAATTTTACAACTTCTTGAAATTTAACATCGAAAAATAAATTCCATAATTTTAATTTTAATGGCCAAACATTTTATGTAGTTCTGTTTTATTTTTTTTTAAATGTATTGTAAACATTGTAATTTTTTTACCATGGTAAAGGTATAATGGTTTACCAAAGAATAAAAATAATGTGATAATTCTTAACATTTATTCAAAAACATTACATGTTTAATTGTAATAATTTATTTCATCCATAATCATGTAAAATTCTAAAATATGTCAATTTTTCTATTTAACTTTGATTTTGAACCTTATAATATTTATGCCAAAAATAAAGTAAAAAATGTCACTTTCTTTTAATATATATAATATTTCAAGGTAGAGAATATGAAAACAAATGATAAATTCTAAAATAATATTTTATATATACTATTTTTATCATTTTAATTTAATTTAAATTTTTAGTGATTAAATAATTACCTTGAATTCTTTTGCAACACCGACATAGTGCTTCTGCAAGCTATAAAAAAAATAAATTCAATGATTATAAATATAATAAAACTAATTTATTTTGAATGAATAATAGTGTAAAAAAAGTTATTTATAAATATAAAATATTAGTTATTTGGTAATGTTTTATATTATATGTTCTTTTCTCTCTTGTTGTTTTTAAATTCATATTAAATGTTTTGTTCTAGAAATGATAAAAATAATATTTTATAGTAAACAATATTTTATAAAATGATTTATAATTCAAAAAAAATATTAATTTTTGAAAAGGGAGTGTAATAAGTAGAAAATATCAATCATGGTTCATTTATGGGTCACTTTTCTTTTTATATTGATATTATAGTCCCCTAAATAGTAAAAAAAACATTGTTATTGTCGTAATTGTCAAAAGGGATAAAAGATGTTTAAAACGATGTGATAAGGGTGAAAACATGACATAAGGTTGAATAAATATTATTGGATGAGTGTATTTTAGTTTAAAATAATAATAAATTTTAATGAAATAAATTTGATTTCTTTATATCAAAATCTTATTTTATATTATTTTTAACGTTTTGTAATTCATAGTGTGCCCCTCCTTAGATATATAAAAGGGTACCTCTTCACCTTCATTATTCAAAAATTTTCATAGTTTAAGATCAACCAACATCTGACAAATTATCTTTTAAAGTTACATATACATTATTTAGATGTGATGACCTTCTTAAAATTCCATTTAAATAGTCCTTAAGAATGAATTTAAAAGAGGCATGCCGAAGAAGAGGTAATCATCTTAGATAAACTATTTTAATTTATTTAATATTATAACTCATATAAATCTATTGTATACATTATAAAATAATTAATTCATTATATTAGATATAATTAATTTAAATTCGGATTATTTAAGAAATATTACAAACCTTATTCCCATATGTTGGATAAATATAATGTCACCCACGTATACGTACGACCTACACCCCACCACAAAGCAATGAAATTATTTTTTAACTAATACATTAAATATATGATAATATACAAAAATATAATGAGTATATAAGAAATATATGAAATAATATTTATTATATAAAAGTTATTTTTAATTTATATTTCTTTCAATAAATCTTCAAAAGGTGAAAAAAACATTAATGTGTACATATGACCTACCATCTCCAGGAATAGTGTGATTTATTTCTCTATCTCCAACCATAATATATAAATCACTATATATATAATTAATATATTTAATATTTATATTATTAATATCATTATGGATTTTATGGAACCTAGATCAATGTCCGTGTACCCGAACTACTGAACTAAATCTCTTAGAAAAAAATAGTTAACACCATCAAATGATTATTTTAAAAATAAATTATTAATAAATGTGTTCTTTAATTTTATATTGAACTCCCAAATATTTAATTTTATGCATATTTAAAAAATTAATATCAGTTAATTCTTATGTTCCATGAAACATCCAACATAAATAAATAATGATATATTATTATAACCTAACCATTTAATTGTTGGGAATGAATAATAATCAAAATGTTATGAAAATTATATATTATATATCTAATATATATATAATATTCATCTTATTTGTTTTTTAGATAACATACAAAAATAAATACACTTTTACACAAAATAGGTAATATATTTCTAAATGCAGTTTTTCCACCATTTAATGGATCAATTTTTTAAAATAAATTTCAATATTTAAAAAATGATATTTTAAAAAAGTATTTTAATTTTTAAAATATTAATTTCAAAATTAACTTAGGTTAACTTTTTTGTATTTTTCTGAAAAAATTGATTTTTCAGTTAATAGTGAGAAATAGTGCATTCTTATTCAGAACTGACATTTCATTTAAAACTTTTATATTTTTAAGTTATAATTTAAATTATATTAAAGTAAAATTATGTATTTTTAAATATATTAGTAAAATTAATGTCATATAAATATTTATTATATTTAATTTTTATATAGAAACATTTCTAACTTTTAACCATTATCACTTTGAAAACCATCTTTCTCGCCATCTTTAAGGATTAACTTTTCATCAATTCTATCCAATATTTTGTTTTTGTTGTTGAAAATGGATTAAATATTTTCAACTATATGTAAAACATTTATTAAATTGGTTACATTTATTTTTTTATTGTATTAATAGTAAAATTTCTTAATTTTTATTACGAAAGTTATGGGTAAATCAAGTAATTAAGGGGATAATTAATTATGATAAAGATTATAAAAATATCCTAAAAATTTTCATAATATTATTTAATAAGTTATTTTTTATCAAAAATAATCATTGGGTATAATTTATTACATTTTTCAGCCACATGGATGACTTTAAACCCCTTATAGTATTTTATTTTATCAAAATTAAAACTTGTCATATTAATGTTTTAAGTTAGTATAATATATTTAATATATGGTAATACATATGTTATGATAAAAAAAATAATTTTTAATAAAATATATTTATCATCTTCATGGTAAATTATTTTTAATTTTAATAGTGAAATACTTGGCTTAAATTCATTCACAACAGTGATGCTGTAATAATTTTATTAAAGGAAATATCAAATAAATGATATTAAAAATATTAAAATAAATATAAGTTGGCATAATTAATTTCATAAAAAAAAATTTAAAAATTAAATACTATTTTAGTTATGTATTGAAGGAGTTGGTTCAATGATATCATCTTTAATGGATATTTTTAAAATTCAAAGAAATTAATAGTGTCTAAATAGTGCTTAATGATATTTTAAAAAATAATAATATTATATTAAATGATATAAAATGACTAAAAATATTATATTAGGCCAACAGAATTGGATAAGGCTTAAAATTTCATTAATTAACCATTATTTTGTAGATTTTCATTTTATAGTAACTATGTTAAACCTTAAAGTGTAAAAATACATGTTGTCACGGTAAGAGTTAAAAGGGATAAAACCAACAAGTTAGTGTATTACCACGACCTGAACATGTAAAATAACTATTTTATGAGTAAAATTATATATTTATCACCTATGTATATAAAATGAGTAATTTAATAGAAACTTGTCCAAAAATATATGTTATATATTATTTAAATCAGTGATAGTTACAAAATGTAATTGTCTTTCTATTTTATATATTTTATGTGTCCACATAATGAAAAAATCAAGATATGAACGAACCTACATTTATATGTTTATCTTAATGAAATTATTTTCTTTATAAAAATTTAATTTTAATTTTATATATTATATAAATACAATAAATTCATGGAAAATACCAATACAAAATTAATTTATTTGGATTTAAAAATAAAATAAATGATTATAAAAATATTAATTTTCTTATAATTTAAAATTTTAAAAGTGTGGAATAAATTATAAATATATATATATATAAGATATATTATTGAGGTATTAAATAATTGGATTCATATTCACACATTTTCATGATGATTTTAATGTCAAATTAAATGAATAGAATCGAATTAATGAGTAGTGATATTTTATTAAATTATTTATAAATATATAAAACATTAAAATAGCACAAAATGGATATTACATAGTCTATCATGGTATCACATATTCATTTATAGGATATTTTAAATTCTCTGGATCTAGAATATTTATATTATATTTAAATATTTTGAGTGTTTCCAAAAGCGGCCCTAACATCCATTATAAAAGGGCACATCATCCCTCACTTAATCAAAAAAAATTAGCATTATTGTACAACCAAAACCAATATATTTATCTTATAAACATGGTTATATATGTTATAGTGCTTCTGGAATTTCTTAAGGACTAACCATAGAGTCCTTATAAGAGATCCACATAACGATATCCAAAGAAGACATAATCATCTTTTCTGAATATTTCATGTTTATTACTTCTTAACATTCATATTGTTGTGTTGTTTACATTATAAAGTAAAAAATAAAGTATAATATATATTAGTATATATTATTATAATTATTATAAAAACATATTACATCTTTTATCTATCCTTCAAAAATTTAATGCATCGAGCATGTGTGTGTAAGACATATTATCTCAATGTAGCGGTTTAATTTATTTTTCCTCACCAATTTACTGGGATTGGTATAACATTTGAAATAATGGATATATATTATAATAATTAGATTTAATTTTTTTTCTAAAAAAGGTAAACCATATAAATCCTTACCCTTTCACCATTAATGTTATGATAAATTTGTCTTTCGTATGTATGACCTATATCTCCATGATGCGATGTGATTAATTTCCATTTCCACTATTCAATAATGATTATAAAATTATATATAATAAATAAATTTGATATTTCTGAACTTGATATAATTATATATATATATATATATCAAATCATTGTATCCTATGATCATGAATTTAGACATACATGGGAAAATATGAAAAGGAAAATGAAGTTGTAATCACCCAAAATATGGGTAATAACAAAATATTAGTAATAAATGGGTGTTAAGATGATATAAAAAGAAAATATATTGTATAATAAATAAGATAATAGAAAATGAATAAATTTAGAAAATTATTTATGCAATTTTACAAGAGTTAAATGCATTTTCAAATAATGAAATTGGTAATGTAAGGATTTTTCATGTCACATTAATTTCAATGGGGCACGTACAATATTCATCACTTATTTATTTTTTGTGATATATTTTCTGCCTCTTTTATTTATGATAAAAAATCACAGAATATTTTATTAAATATATATCTTCATTATATTTGGGATATTATTACTTTTTGTATCCTATACTATTTTTTTAAACAGTGATTACTATAAATGTTATTTTATTAAATAGGGAAATTTTTATAAATCTATATCTTTAATTAGAAAATGAAATTTGATTATAAGGAAATTTTTTCAGGAAATAAATTTATTATTTGAAATAAGAAGAATTATTTGGACTAATAGATAAATTTGGGGCTTAGTTATAGGGAACCCCTTGATGTATCAACATGTCTCCTAAGTGAAATCAGTTAGCGACAAACCCTTTGCATTTGTTTCCATATAGAATTAGGCGAGCTTCTACCCTGAGACATAAACCTTCTTGTTAATATGTCTTGATAGTATATTGGTTCATTTTCCAAATAAATGACATCTAATAATTTAAAATTTCCTTCATTCAAAATTCAAGTATTATTAGCCATGAGATATTCGCAATGAAAAAAAAAGTGATGAATGCATTTTATTATCAGTTTACTGAATAAATTGAATTTATGTTTAGTTATCGATCATAATATGTTTAACATGATCATTAATTGATGATATTTTCCAATATAATTAACACCTTAATAAGAATTTTTATCTCACCCTTATTTTTTTCCTTTTCTAAGGTTAAAAAAATAGGTATTTGAATGTATTTTCCAAATTTTTGATTATAAACATTTTTATGTAATAGGTTTTATTTCTCATTCCAAATCTAAAAAATGGAACCATGTATGTATCTTTTTTACCAAGACTACGAAAATTTTCATTTATTTTGTATTTTAGTCCTTGTAATCATGTTGCTTTAATAATATAAGGAAATGGAACTCGGATTCGAGAGTTTGGGTCTTTAATGTTGTTATCAGATGAAGTTTAGTACAGACCATGAGAACCATATTTAATAAATCATGGATTAAAAAACATAAAAAAGTAAATTACTTTGAAGATAATTATTAGTATAGGATATCATCCTATAGATTTGTCAATGACCATGAATAACATAATTTATTCCCATTGACTCATTTATTAAGAATAATATTACATGATTTAGACAACCTATAAACAATTCTTTTTTACCATATCACTTTTTTTTTCTCACGCTATGCATTGTTTTTCTTAAATAGTGAGAATCATGATGAACTATGTAAACATTGAATGTGAAAGTAAATTTTTTGGTGAGAAAAAACATTTAATTATTACTATAGTAAAGAATATTGGGAATATTCCTAATATGCTATGATGATATATTTTTAATGACTAACTCCATAACGAACTGTTGGAATCACCAATGATTAGAAGGGTAGAGGGTGAAAAGGCATATGGTAGAGGAAACTATGGATAAAAAAGATTCAATTTTATATATATATTAATAATTTGAGAAGAAACACACAAGTTCAAGTCATAGCGGAATGGGAAGTTGTTTTGGGTGTGGAAAATAGGGGAACAAAATAATAACATTACACGGAAAAATGAAATATCTTTTTAATGAAATGGATGAGAATAATTGTGACCCAAAGGTAATATTTGATGACTAAACGTTTTAATGTGGGAAGTATAGGAATTTTATAAATAAATTCCATATGGTTAAATCTTATGAATATAATCAACAAGGTTGTATAATTAATGGATAAACTAATAATTATGAAGACACTACAAATTATATCTAAAATGAAGGATGTATTAGTCATGGTGAATAGTTTAAGAATTAATTTGAATGATTAAGGGTCTTATGTGTTTATATAACAGAATTATGTTTTAAAAGTATTTTATCAAAGATATTCTTATTATAAATATCATTAGATATATAATTATTTTACTACAACACTTCTACATTAAGTATTTGAGTGAATATTTGAGGGCGTATGTTGAATGGTACCAATGAATAAGAAAAGTGATTCCAAGGTAAGATGATCTTTTAGAAAATATATGAATTATCTAATATTACCATTAATATATTCTTGATGTTGAGATAACAATGAAAAAGATATTTGTTCAGGATAGTATTGGTGACAATGAAAATAATTAGTGATTTAGTTGATTATGTTATTTTTATTGGGTATTACATCATGTGGGGATTTAAGAAATACACCATAGATTTTATTATTAAATCTAAGAACTTTTTTATTATGTTTTAAATGTGATAAAAATATTTATATATTTAATATATGGGAAAAAATATGCAATATGATGATTGATCAAAATATAAGGTTTTGTTGATTCTGTAAATTTAGTGACATTCCCTCTAAATTATGGGAAAAATGTATTTTGGACATGTCATAAGGGTAACTACATATGGAATACACTAATGATATTATTTTTTGAGGTTAATGTATGATTTATCATATTAGACAAAATATTCATACAATTTTGGTTTGAGAAAGTATTTAAAGGATTAGGGAATGACTTTTGGATCTTATGATACATTAATGTGATTCAAGAATAAAAAAATTCATCTCGAATGATTATTTCTTAGCGTAATAAGTGGAAATAGAACTACTAAAAACATGGAATATATTATGAGAATGAAATGAAAATAAATCAAGGAATATTATTTTTTTATGTTATTATATGGATACTAAAAAAATCATCAACTCTAGGAAAAGGATTTTGGAACAAATATATTATTTAATTAATTTTCATTCAAATAAATCAATAAGCTTTTAACGCATCACAGATATATGGATTTCTCATGTTTGATATTTTAATGACCATTTTCTCAATCAGTCTCCATTATAGGTTGATAGTAATATTTATCATCAATTTGCATGCTTTCACTTCCCACTAAATTTTAACTTATTGTAATCCTTCTTTTGTGGATACCTTCACATTTATCATTCCCTATTACAAAGAGGATGTTTTATTATCCATATTTAAGACATGAGTTTTCCAAAAATAAGGTTTCATGTAATAATAACTGATTTTTTAAGTGAAATTTAATATAGAGATAACCCAATTTATTAAAGTATGAGGTAATGTAACACCTCAAGATTTTATGTTATGTTACTTTTTAAATATAATCACTCTGAAATCTTATGTGTTACATGCACCACCTTTCGTAAATGAATAATGAAATATTATTATAACCTAGATATTAAATTGGAAGGAATTAATAGTATTAAACACATTATGAAATTTATATATTATATGTTTAATATAATTTTTAACATTAATCTTAAATGTTTTCAAGACATTATATAAAAATAAACCCACTTTTATACAAAAAAAGTTGGATTTTTATAAAGGCATCTTTACCAAAAATTGGGGTCATGGTTGTTTTAAAACTAAATTTTGAAACATTTATAAATTATATCATACATAATTAAACTCATTTATTAATCAATTATTTCAAAATTATTATATGAAGAATTTTTTGTTTTTGAAAGGATTGAATTTTCAGTGAATAATGACAATACTGCATTTTAATTGAAATCTAATATTTCAAATAAAATTTTTACAAAGTTTAATTATGTATTAAATTGGTTAAATTAAAACATTATATCAATTATAAATATATTAATCCAGTAAAAAGAATTGGAATATTTATTATATTTAATTTGTATATAAAATAATTAAAAACATTTAATAATTTTCACTTTAAAAACTCGATTACTAACCCTGTCAACAAGATGAATTTTAAACTAATTTTGAAAAATTCAATGTTTTGAATTTTAAAAAATAGATTCCAAATTTTGAATCCTATGTTACATGTTTATTAAATAGTTTACATTTTTTATAATATGAATATTATATTTAGTAAATTTTATTACCATATATAATGGTAAATTAGGTAATTATGCCTAAAATTAGTCATGATTAGGTTTATAAAAATTACCTTAACAGTTATCATATTTTTATTATATGAGTGGGTGTAGAATAACAACATACTTGGTCTTAATTTCTGTCTTCGTGGAGAAACTATGATCAATTTAAGACCCTTATAATGTATTGTTTAAGAATAGTACAACTTCTCTCTCTAATGTTTTTAATATACTGTCCTTAATAGATAATCATATATAAGAATTGGTTTATCATAAATATTATTTCAAAATAAAAAATTTTTATCTTCATCATGGTATTTTATTTTTAAATTTTATGGAATAAATATTTTTCTTAAATGATTTCACAACAGTGAAGCAATAAATATTTTATTAATGGATATATCAAATAAATTATAACCATATATAAAAATAAATATAATTTGAGACAATAAATTTTATAGAAGATTTTTTTAGATTAAATTCACATGATAGGTATATATTAAAAGTTATTTTTGTATAAATATTTCTTGAGGGATATTTTAAAAAGACAAACTAATGAACATTGTCCAAATAGACAATAATTATATTTTAAAATAAAAAATAATTTATTAAATTATTTAAAATTTGTAAAATTATTACATTTGAAAAAATTATTATGATATGTTTTAAAATATTATCAATGACCAATTTATGGGTCGTTTCACATTTTATAGAAACTACATTATGTCTCAAAGAGTTAAAATCCATGTTGTCACCATAATAGATAAATGGGTTTAGTAATGGTTTTAAAAATATGAGGCTATAACCATGACCAAAAAATATGAAAACAATATTGTATGAATAATATTAGACTCTTCTCAGTATAGTATCTATTTTTAGTTGTTTACTAGATAATTTTCTATAAATATTACTTATCTCTTATTTAAATCAGTGCTAGTAACAAAACGTTACCCACTTTGTATTTAATATCTTTTATGTTTCCCCATAGGGACATAATCTATATATTGTGGAAACTAAATGTATGTTATTATATTAGTCAAATTATGTTATTTACATATATAATTTTAAATTATTTTAAAATATATAATTTCTAGGAGAACTTGTGAAATCGTAATACAATATTTATTTATTTAATAAAATAGTAAAATAAAATATTTTAAAATTATTAAATAAGCATGAAAAGGATAGGATATGTGACTAAATATAATAATTTATTAATTTATAATCAATTTTTATGTATTTGGCTCTATAATATCTTTATTATATTTTAATATTTTGAGATATTCTAAATGTGCCCCTAACCTCAATTAAAAAAGGGCATCTCCTCCCTCACATATTCACAACACATTGATAATTTCGAAAAAAATAATGAAATTTTATCTTATAAACGTTGTTAATTTATTTATAGAGGCTTTTTCCTTCTATAATACTAACAATAGTTTCCCTTAGAGTATATCTAAAAAATGTTCTATGAGGAAGAGGCAAGTGTCTTTATAGTCCCTTTCATGTTTATTTGTTCGTACACCTCCTCTCAAGTTATATTTCTAAAAAAAGTAATAAATACAATATAAATATTTTGTTGATATGTTATTCTGATTATGATATTAAAATATTCCACCTTTTATACACTATATGAAAAACAAAAGCATTGCACATGTGTTTGAATGCCTTAACATCAGAAAGCAATTGTGTAATTTCATTTTCATCACCACATTACATAGATAAGTATAATGGTGGAAATAATGGATATATATTATAATTATTACATTATATTAATTTTTTTAAAAAATAATATACCATCTAATTCATTACAATTTCACCATTAAAAGAATGATATCGTTATTCTTGCATACATATAACCTACCATCTTTTGGATGCGATGCGATTATTTTTCCAGTTTAACCATTTAATAATGATTATAAAATATGATTATAATTAATAAATATGATATATATTATATTAATATCGTCATTTATTTTATGTAACTATATCCTATTGATAAGAATCTAGGATTACATGAAAAAACAAGACTAGTAAAATGAAGCAGGTAATACCTAAAAGAGGTTAATAACATAATATTATTACAAAATGGGTGATAAGATGATATAATGAAATAATATATGATTTCATAAATATAATAGTAGTTGGGTAATAAATTAATAACATTATTTAAACCATTATACTGGTGTATAAATCACATTCAACAAAATAAATTTTCATGGTAAGGATTTTTCATCTCACATTGATATATTTGGTACATATTCCATATTCATCAGTTATTTCTTTTATGTAATGTATTTAGTGGATATTTTATTTATGATAAAAATAAATTATTATTTCAATAAATATATACATATATATATATTAATTTTATTATAGATATGATTATTTTCTATGTCATATATTGTTTTTACATACGATGTTTCCTTTGAATGTTATTCTATTAACTAGGGAATAATTGATAAATACATATATTTAACATGAAATAGAAATTTTATTATAAAATAATTCACGAATTAAATAAATTATTTTATATATGAGGAATTATTTTTACTAGATGACATGGTTGTGTCTTGATTATAGACATCCGTGAAATTTATCGATATGTCTCATGGGACAAGTCTGTTGGTGAAAAACCATTTATGTTTGTTTACAAGAAGAATCAGAAAGGATTCTACCTATCGAAATAACTTATATTGAGAAAAAGTATTGAAGGTATGGTGGTTCATGTTCTAGATAAATAGAATCTGATGAATAATCATTACCCATATTCACCGTTAAATTATTATTATCGATGTGTTTTTTAATAAGAAAAAATATATGGATTCATTTTATTTACAGTTTATTGATTAAATTAAATTCGTATTGAATTATTAAACATTTAATATATATTATTATCAATGATTAATACAATTTTCGGATGTATTGAACATCTTACTAATCAATTGAGCTTACCCTTATTTGGTTTCTTTTTCCCTAGTTATAAAGAAGAGATCATTGAAAGTGTTTTCATGGATTCTCAGTATTTACTTTTGATAGGTATTAGGTTTTATTTCATATCCCCAATTTAAAAAAGGGAACCATGTATGTATCTAGTTTACCAATAATAATAAACTTTTTAGTCCTTTATGATTTGATTCCTTGAAATCATAGCAATGTAATAAAGTAATACATTGTCTTCAGGCTTATGGAGTATGTGACTTTAAATAATAAAGGGATCATATATGATATTATAAGTATGTAAATGAGTTTTGTATAAAATTATAATAAATTTAAAAGTAATATATAGGTGGTTAGATAAATTTATAGGAAATTAAATCTCAAAGTCATGGTTGTAGTTTCAATCTCATTAATGTGAGATTATTTATGGTTATAATTTTAATGATTGAATTTAATGATATAACTCTCAATAATATCATGAATTTTCTTATACTATATATATTTATATATATTATATGTTTTATTTTTCATTTCATTTATCTATGTACTAAACAGATCAAACTATGTATTACGGAAAATACAACTATGTTTTACTATTTTTTGGGAATCATTTTTTTACTTTATGTTGTTTTATAAAAATATTTTAAAGTCTATTTTTGCTATTATACAAGGATTTTTTAATTAATATTCACACAAATTTGAATTTTAAATATATTTAATAAAAGGAATCTCCATGTCATTTTCATAATGTGGTACTTTTGGCTATTTACCAAAAATATGAAATGAATCATCATTTTATGTATACTGCATGAATGGATTATCCACCATCATGTCCACTCAATTATTTTAATATTAAATTAAATGATTACACAACACATTTCAATGAAATTGTTTTGAGTTTATATTTTTAATTTTTCATATTTTGAATAGGTGATTTTAGAAAATGGGTATTTTCATTGTGTAGTATTCCATGTGATATTTTGAACGAATTTCTATTTATGAGGATATCATTTGATGTTAATTATTTATAATTGGGGATATGATCCAATGATACCATATTTTTTAATTCCCAATATGGTTTATTATTATGATTATTACATATTTATGGAACCTGTTATTTTTAACTTGTTTTTTATGATGAAATTTTGAAATGATTATGAAATTCATTTCATTTATACATGTTATGTTATATGATGAATATTTTATGATATTATGATAAAATATTGATGAATATGAATTATGTGATAGTTGATACTATAATTATGAAACTCTAAAATTCATTGGAGAATTATGGATAACTAATGGGATTATAAGGGTCGTAATGGGGTGTGAACCCTGTTTAGTAAGAGAATTTACTAATATTGATTGTGTTGGGTATGGACCTTGAATAAATATATATTAGAATGATGAGTGAAGCCACTCCAATATTATGTCTCTGTAATTGATCCTTGACTAAGGATATTATTATATATACTATTGTTTATGTCCCAAACTGTTGTCTTATAATAATTTTATGTTATCATGGTCAATGTGCCTCAATTCCTTTAAGATCAATGTCTTAAAAACATCCGTGATTTTTACCATGACTCAAAATTATGATAAATGATATTTTGAGAATGGTTTTTAATTTTAAATATTATATTATCATACCCTATACTCATAATATGTTTATGTTGACATTGATCTCTATTATTTACCCTTATTAAACATCTAACATCACACTTTTTAATATTTCTTTTCCCTATGTCATTGAGAAATAATCTATGTTGGTTATGTTTAAGATGTGTTTTTTATGAGGTTATATTTATGAGAGATATTTAGGATTATCCATAAATGAAATATTTATTTTTATAGTCCTATAGAAACTAAACCGTTTCAGTTTTTTCGGAATGTAATATTATGTAATGAATATTCATCTATTAAGATGTAATATCTACGAATGAAATTTATGGTTTTAAATAACAATCATATGATAACAATAATTTTTAATGGGGGTTCCTACTAAAATAATTTTTATTTTAAAACCCATTACACCATTAGAGGGATATGATCCATTTTTCACTATAGTTTAGTTCACATTATAATTTCCCCCACTTCAAATATTTTTTATTTGTGGAATTATCCCAATATTATTATATATATCAAGATAGGCTAGTATATTTTTTTACAATCCATCATGTATAAAAAATAACTATATTATTATGGTATCATAAGTATTATGGTTTCCTAAATAATTGTAAAAAAGAAAATTCAATGAAAATGACACTTAATCTCTAGGGTGACCTCATTAGTTTCATCACTTACACAATATAATCCATTGTAACACTATTTATTTAATAAAAACACCTAATTATATGATTGAGGTCATCATAAGTGCCACCATTGAAGGGATATAATATTTATAATTTTGAAGCCGATGTAATATCTACATATTTTTGTTTGTATTTTCCTTTATATATGAATACCTATAATGATTTGGTTTTGAATCATATTCCATACCCCAAATTAATATAGTCAAAAAATATTAAATTGAAACTATTTATTATTCACACTGTTTTTGTTAATCATCTAAATTTAAAAGAAAAAAATATTTACATATATCAAAAATCTTATTATCTATAAGGCATATAATATTTTATTTTAAAGGAAATGAATAATGTGAAATTTAAAATCTATACCTGATTAATCTCAGATCCATAGATAGCAAAACCACAACATTTTCGAATAATTATTAATCCTTAAAAGTAGTGAAAAGTTCAACCCAAAGTCTCTCTACCCATGTCAACATTACAAAATAGAGATTTCAATTCATCATAATTATAAAACCTAACATATATAAATTACATTAAAAAATTATCGTAAAAATATCAACTTTAATTATAATATGAGTTCATGGTTGATAGAAGTTAAATCTAATTTTTTGGAACATATCATGAAATTGTATGGATATTCTATAAGAATCATATTAAAAACCTGAACTAAAGAATATACATAGTCACAATATAATCAATTTATAACCATGAATAATAATAAACTTAATTCCTTTTAGACAAATTACAAATTCTTGTATTGAAACATGAGAAAAAAATTTATGGATAATTGATAAATAAAATATAGTGACAAACATTTTTTTAAATATTCATTTTAGATATTCCATATTTAGTGACCTGATCCCAGAAATCTAGGGGCTAGTGTCTACTATCAATTACATTAGTATGATTATATGTAATCAAATCCTAAAGGATTGAGGGTTTAATATTCATAGTAAATCAGATACACACCTGAGCCTTGTATAAAAAATTAATTCACAAATTACGATATATTTTTTTCTAAACAAATTCGATGATAATATTATTCCATCTGGTATATCCATGTATATCATTCATTGTATGCTTCTTGGATTTGCGGGGAAAGGATGAAAATAAGGGTGAGAAGAAGTAATCAATTTGGATATAGTATATATGAAGAAATCTTGAATAAATGAGAATAATAATTATGACATGGTAAATAACTATAAACTCGTACCATGTAATAAATAAACTAAGAAAGATGTTCATAAATAATATTAAAATGATATACGACATTTCAAATAACATGATAAGGAAAAATAGATATGGAAATGAAAGTGTAACATCCCAAGTAATTATAGAATAACAATTTTACATATTTATTAATATTTATTAATTTATTCATATGTTTAAATCAATATAGATTCTATTTCTAATAGCATACTTGACATGAAATAACAAGTTCCTCCAAAATCATATGTTCCATACAATACTGAGTTATACCAAAAAATAATTTTTTATTAATACAATTATTCTATATTATATTTATCAAATATCCTTTATAATGGATTTAATTAATTATATTAACAAAATTTTTAAAATATGGTTTACACAATTTTATAAAACGATTCAATTGTTATAAAATTAATTAGAAATGGAAATAAAAACAAATTCAATATAAAATATTTTTTTATGATAAAATTTCTAACTGTTGTGTTTATAAAATAATCAAATTAATATTTCTGGATTATATTAATTAAAAATTAATTCAATATAATATTTAAAATCTATTTTATGAGTTTTACAGACATTATATATGAACAATGTGCAATTTAACATATAAAATGTTTGTTTTATTTATAAATATGTATTTTTACCACCATTTGATGGAGAAACAATTTTAATTCACCTTTTTGACACAATTATAAGTTATATTTTTTAAAATAAATTTATTATTTAGAATAGGGACATTAAAATTTAATTTTTTATAAATTTTGTAATATTTTTGATGAAAAATAATTTTTAAATGAATAGTGAAAAACACTGCATTTTAATTACAATGTGTTTTTTTCATCTAATTTATTTATTTACATGGTTTATTTTATTTTTGAGTGGCTAATTATATTATGATTCTTATATTTTAATATAATTTCATTCATTTTATACAAATAAATATTGGAATTGAGTAGAAAATTTATGTGAACGTTTGAAAGATTTACTTAAAAAACTCTTTTTTGTCATTCTTATAATGATATTAATTTTAAATATAATTTTTTTAGCTATGTGAATTGAATTTTCAAAAATAAAAATTCATGGTTCTAATAATTCTGAATTGTTTTCCCAATATGACCAAAATAGTTTTTGGTTAATTGTATCTTTAGTATTTTATATACAACAATTAAAGGGTAAGTCAAGAAAATATAGGTTAAAATAATATTATAAATATATAAAACAATCATAAGACATATAATAATCTTATTTTATGACTTATGGACAACGAAAATAATATTTTGGAATAAATAGTGGCATTTGGAACCCACTTGGGTGCTATTATGAAATTAACAATATTACATTTTAATTAAAAAATAAAAATATCATAAACATGTCTTTATTGGCTAAAAACAATTTTTATATAGTTTTATGTAACTGATCTATTCGACTATAAATATTAACTAGAAATATATAAACATTTCATATATCATATGATTTTTTTTAGAATTTTTAGGAAAAATATAATCAAATTTAACTATGACACAATAGTGATGCAATAATAGATTTATTCAAGGATGAATAAAATAAATGATTCAAATAATTTTATAAAATATATATTATTTGAAATATTTAAAGAAAGAAACTACTTGTATATGTTACAATGACTACTGATAAGTAGATTTAATGGGTTTTTTTTCAAATTTATCTTTCATTTTGGATTTTATTTAAATTTAATAAAATAATACTGTCAAAATTGATAAAATTCTTATTTATAAACATAATAATTAATTAAATTATTGAAAAATCATAAAAATAATTTAATATTTAAAATTGGATATAATATGGACTAAATGTTCAAAAAATTTCTTTTTATGTGGAATTTATCTCATATAAGTAAAACTTGTTGCATTTTAATATATAATTGTTTTTTACCACAATAAAAAATTAAAGAGAAAATTTAACGGAATACTGAAAAGATAAGGTGTAAAATAAACTTATTAGATATATAAAAATTATTTATTAAGTAGATTTATAAATATAATAATATGAAATTATAAATAAAATATGTTATATTCATTTTGATTAAAAAATTATTTTTTATCAATTTAATTTTTTTTGAGATTCTAACGGTGCTCCTCCCATCTCTTACAAAAAGGTACCCATTATTCTTTAATAATCAATATTAAAGAACCATTTTTTATCCAATAATATCGAAAAACCCTATATAAAATCACTGCCCAAATTTTTGAGGCCTTAATTTAGGCATAAGGCCCTTTTTAAAGGTTTTAATGTGTTCATCAGAGGTGATCAAGAGAAGAAGAGTATTGTTTTCTTTATGTAATTCTATTTTACTTCTTCTTCCAATTATGTCAAAATGTTCTTATTACTATTTGAAAAAATATATCCAATATCCTTAATATACTGAGAATTTATTTTGTTAATATCATTATTTTATTAAATCTCCACTTCCATCAAATTTAAAGGGAATTAATCATCCGTGCATACATGTGAACTATCACATTTATGAACCGATACTATTCGTTTTCGATAATCCTCTCTCAAGACTAGTCATAATGACAGAATTAGTTTTTTTATGATTATTTTACTAACATATTTACCATTATAATAGAATTATATATCAATTATTTTCTAATATTCCTTGAACATAAAAATCCTAAAGTTATTCATGCGTACGTGTGAACTACATCATACATGAAGTGATGTGACACATTTTTATTCCATATATCACATGTATGATATATATATAAGTATATTGAAATGATGATTATTTTTTTAGTTATTTTCTTATAATTATTTAAAGGAAAAATAATAATTTTTATTATTTCAAAATTTATCAATTAAAAATTGAAACGTTACTCATTTGTACATATGTCATACTGTGTCCATGATTATAATGATTTTATTTTATCATACCATAAATGAATTGTTTAATTTAAAAAGTATAATTCTTGAGTACAAGTGATTATTTTGTCATAAATGTTATTATAGAGATTATGTACTTAATGAACACATGGACCATTGACATCATAATAAGTTAATTTTCGATTCATGTACTGAATAATGACTCAACACACAATATGAACATTAATAATTATTTACGTTTTATAACATGATAATAAGTGATATAAAAGAAATAATAAAATTTAAAAAGTCTCTAAATATGGTTTAAATTAACCAATTTTTAATATTTCAGAATATAAAGATTCTATATGATGATTAAGACTCATAGTAAGGGACTTTTTCTCAATCTCATTTCATTAAGGCATATTTGTATGTTATACAGTACATTAATTTTTTATGTTGTATAATAACCCCCTTTGTATTTTAATTTCATTAAATGGATTTAAAAAATAATTCTTTTATGCAAATAATTTTACTAAATTTAAAAAATAATTTTCTTTAACGTTTATGGAGACAATGACTTTTCTACCATAGAGGCCTTTTTTTGATATTTGTCTTCCTCTACAATATTTAATTATATTAAAAGAAAAATAAATACCCTATTCTCATTTAACATATTTTTGGTATTGAATTTTTTTGATAAGGTATTAATTATGTTAATATATTGATATGATAATCTTGTGATTGCAATGTGGAAATTTTATCTTCCCATATAATTTATTTATGTGTTATGATTATGTTATGGTTCATGGAAATTGATTATGTATATGAGTGGTTCAAATAAAAAATGATGGTAGATGAGACCAAGATATCTCTCCAATTCATAGGTTAATGATATAGATATAGATTATATTGTTTATTCTAAGAGACATTAGGAATATTCTATGATGGATATTCCAAACGTAACCATGATGGTTACCCCTTATGTATCTATAAAATCTACAATGTAAGTATGATATAGATGACACTTGTTTCCTTTGAGATTTATGATTTCTATGTGTTTTTTGGAATATTATTATTTAATATGGTATGTTAATGAGAATATTTTTTATGGGTGATATTTATGATTTCATGGGTTTATAATTATTCTTGGAATAATGTTTTCTTTCATTATTTTATATCCCCTTACTGATCTTTTTGTTCTCATCACTACCTATTGAAATAGTTTTCACATTTGGTAAACAATGGTACGAAAATATAAAAAATTCATGATGATTGTTGTGGATATTTTTATCAAGAAAAGGATATCATTTTTATATAAAAGATTGCAATTTGGTGAAAAAATATATAGTGAGGAAAATCGTATAGTATGTAAAATTTTAGTTGTTATGTAAAACTGATGGCTTAATTCTCTTAAACTATAATCCGGAAAAGATCCTCAATGTGAAATCCCAAAGTCACTCAAATTATTTTAATGAGTATGGATGGGGCCTTATAGTTGGTATCATATTTTTTTTAGATAAATTTAGATGTTAGTGTGATATTTACACATAAGTTACAAGTTATATATAACCACCTTGGCTAGAATAACATAATGAGTAGTATATATTTTAGATAAATTTAATGACTTTGAGATAACATGAATAAATATATGAGAACTGTTATATTCTTTATAAGATATTATATGATGATTTTATTAATATTCTCAAACTAAGATTTTTGGTTTTATTAAATTTATATATGCAATAGGAATTAATGTATAAAGTGATGGGAAGGTAATTTTTGGGGTTCTTTATATATGAAACCTAATGAAATATGAGTATCAATAATAAAACTCATGGGTATTCTAAACCAACTATCATGAGTAATTATTTACCACTAGAACCATGTTGAGTATTTTAATTCATCATATATGAGTGAAATGAATATCTAATGTAGTTTAGTTAACAATCATAAAGGTATGTATTTTCAATGACATATGTGTTGAGGAAGTGAAAATAAAAACATTAGAAAATGTTTTTAAACTATGGGAAAATGTTATAGATTTGATGATTATTGTTAAAAAAAATAACCAAACAAAGAAAATATAAGTGTTCAGTAAAATCCCGGAAATGTAAATAAGGTCTTTAGGAGTTTCAAATATAATGATTTAAATGTGGGGAGTATGGTCACTATGAATGTAAATTTCCAATAATGAATGTTTGAAAAATGGCATCAGGAGGAGCATAAAAATATATTTCTCGAAATTACTATTTCTATAATTATTGAAGGTGAGGAAATTGACAATGACTTATAGATTATTTCATGTTTCTTGTTTTGACATTTTTTAAACATTGGACATGATTCATGTTTTTGTTTGTATGAAAATTTTACGAAGGAATAAGACAGAAAATTGTTGTTAAGGGAACATGAATAAAGAGGATTGATTACGAAGTATAAATATAAGTTAATTGAGATTTATGTTAGATCATTGGATGAGGAAATGATTAAAGGTATTAAAGATATTTTAATGATGGGATTACATTGGAAAAATGTTTCCCCAGTTTGTGTAACCCTGTTGTTTTCTATGTGAAAATGTTATTTGATGAAGAATTATATTTTCTTCTGTGAACATTATTAAAATTGTAAATATAAAAATTTGTGTTTATATGATCATTTATTTTTATGTAATTATGGGTTATTACATTTTGGGGTTCAAAATGAATGATATATGATAATCTCTAAGGATAAAACATGTTATTGTTATTTTTGATATTTTTCTCTCACATTGGGAATGTTATAAAATTATATAATTTTAGGGAATGGATAAGATATAAGAAGGGTGATAACCCAAAATTTTGGAATTGGATATTGATATCAGACCCACAACCGATGTCTGAAAGGGCTTTATCACATACCACTGGCCTATGGGAATTCCTTATTTGGTACTTCCTTATGATCTAATTCTAGTAAATAAATGAATTCCAAAACATTATGAAAATGATATTAAAACCAAATTGTTTTTCATTTTTTTATACTATGAAATAAAATACCATATAACACATCATAAGATTCTGGTTTTTTATTTTTAACATTCTCTAGATCAAGTTTTTATCACTCTCTATCAAAATATAATGGTTATTTTTTCATCTATATCCATGTTTTAATACATGGCATACTAGTATGTGTTATATCAGGTGACACTTGTACTTCACTTTCAATATTTTTATTGGAATTTTCAATGAAAAGTTTTATGATGAGGTATTTCAATAAAGTAATTTTGAAAATTGAAACATTAGTTACAGAGCCCATATTTAAATTTACAATGATGTAATTTCAATAAAGGGGTACAGATAGAACATCCCAAGTAATTACAGTATAAATCCTTTTCATATTTATTTACATTTATGAATTAGATAGTAATATTACTTTAAAAGGCTAGTAGTGTCTTATAGCGTACCCAACACGGAACAATGTGTTTCTCCGAAATCATACGTTACACACAAGACATAGATATACAAAAAAATAATCAATTATTACTATGTTTTTCAAAGTTGTAGTTATCAAGTAAATGATAGAATGTAAGAAATAAATTATATAACTAAATTATGAAAATATAGTATAAAAATGCTTATATAATTATTCATTGGATTGTAAATTATTTAAATATAGAAATAAAAACCAATTGAATATAAATGATATGTATTTAAGAAAATGTATTTAATTGAAAATATTTGTCATTTTAAAATAATAATATGAATCTTGTAGGATTATATTAATCAATTAAAAATTAAATATAACATTTAAAATTAATTTTATGTATTTTCTAGACATTATATAAAAACAAATACAATTTTATTGATAAAATGATTGTTTTTTCTAAAAATGATGTTTTCCACCTATTGATAAATTATCAATTTCAAATATATTTGTTGACATTTTTATAGGTTATATTTGATAAAATAATCATATTATTTAGAAGTGGGAAATAAAAATTTTCATTGGTTGAATTTTTTGTATTTTTATGATAAAATTCAATTTTTAATAAAATGTGAAAAACAACGCATTCTAATTCAAAAGCACTTTTCTTATAATTTATTTATATAGTTATATTTTCCTTTTAATTGGTATTAAAGTGTAATTATATTAGGTTTTTATCATTTAATATAATATAGTTCATTGGAAGAGATTTCAAATTGAAATTTAATATAAAATGTATGTGAACTTCTGATCGTTTTACTTAAAATACTCGTTTTATAATTCTTACAAAATGATTAATTTTAAATTTAAATTTTCAACATCTGTGAATTTATTTTTCAAAAAATAACATAAATGGTTATAATAATGATGAAAAATGTTGTCCAATAGGATAAAAATAAATTTTGGTGAATAGTAACTTATGAATTTCATTTACCACGGTTAAAGGGTAAATTAGGTAAATAAGGGTTAAAATAACATTATAATTACATAAAACATCCATAAAAGATTATTAATATTATTGTATGAGTTATGTTGGACAAAAAGTATAAATGGGGTAAAATTGTGGCTTTTTGATGCCACTTGGGTGTGATTATGACAGTAATAACATTTTATTTAAAGTAAAAAAAAATATTGTAAACATGTCTCGTATTACTAAAGGATTTTTAATATGGTGTTCTGTATGTTATATCATTGACAATAAATATTCATCAAAAAGGTAAAAACACTACCTAAATAATTGATATTTATTTATAATTTTTCTGAAATAAATATGTAAATTTTATTATGACACAATGATGATGAAATAATATTTGTATTATATGAAGAATCAAATAAATATTATTATAATATTAAAATAAATATAATTTCAAATATTTTAGTTCATATTATAATTTTATTGGTGACTATTATATATTATAATTATATTAAATGTTTTTCTATGTAACATATATTTTTGGATTTTATTTAAATTTAATAATATGAATTGGGTCAAATTTTATATAAATGATATTTTATAAAAATAATAATTTATTAAATTTTTTGAAGATTTTAAAAAATATTTAAAATACAAAATGTGATATAATATGGTCTAAATGTTCCAAAAGTGTCCCATTATGGTGATTTTACCCCATATATGTAAAATTTATAGCATCTTAATATTTAAAATGATGTTACCACAATCAAAATTAAAAGAGAAAACTTATCGGTAAACCGAAAAGATATGGTTTGAAATGAATTCAATACATGTAAAAAAATTACAGGATGTGGTTATTTAGAAATATACTCTTCTTATCATATACATAACTAAATATGGAGTCAGTTTTATTGAAAAATTAATTAATATTAATTTAATATTTTAAGAGTGTCTAAGGGGGCCCCTCCCCTTTCCTATAAAAACATACCCACTCTTCTCTAATACTCACACTTAATGTACTATTTGGATTTGAAAATATATAATTAAAAACAATATTATAATACCTCCCGACATACTGGAGACCATTTTTTTTGTGAAAAAACACTACATAGAGGTGTTAATGTGTTCTTGAGTGATGATCAACCGAAGAAGTTGTATCTTATTTAAGTTATTCTATTTTATTTCTTATTCCACATCCTTCCAATATTTTTCGTTATATATGGAATAATAAACTAATTACCCTAAATATAAGATGAATTTATTATGTTATTATGATCAAATAAAAACATAAACACTTCCATTGAATGGGATATAAATTAATCATTCTTGTGTACATGTGAATTTTCACCTCTACAAACCGATATAATTAGTTTTCCATAAATGTATCTCAAGGCTTGTCATAATGATGGAATTAATAATTTATTAAGATTTTAATGAAATATTACACTTTTTATGATAATAATATATAAATTATTTTCTTACTTTCTATGCACTTAAAAATAACTATCTCATTCATGCACACATGTGAACTATCACCTCCACGAACCAATGTGAGTGTTTTTTAATCATTATATCACTTGTATTGTATATTTAAGTTTATTTAAATGACACTTATGATATTAAATACATTATTATAATTCTATAATGATATAATAATAATTTCATTATTTCTATAATAGTCAATGAAAACTGAAAACATTAATATTGCATATGAATGATTTACCATCTACATGATTATAACATCATACATTATTCAAACCTTAATTGATTGGTTTAAGTTAGAACTATAATTGATTTATAAAATTGGTTATTATGTCATGAATTTTAATCTGTATATGATGTAATTAATGAAAAAATGGACTATTAACATCAATAGAAGTTTATTTTCAACTCATGTACCAAATATCGACTAGAAGACTAACATGAACCTAAATAATTATGTAATTTTTATAACATAGTAATAACTAATATTAGAGAAATAACAAACATAACAAAAATTTCATGAAATTATAAAATATCATATGTTTATTATTCAAGGAATATAAATATTGATTGTATATGAGTCAGACTCACGGAAAGGGAGTTAATCTCAATATCCTATCACAGAGGCATATTTTGATGTTATAAAACACCTAAATTTTATACTATTTATAATAAAACATTTTTAATTTTTATTTCATTAAATAGTTTTCAAAAGGAATCATTTTATACATATCGTTTTACTAAATGAAAAAAATGAATGTTTTTTAGCTTTTATGGAAATATCGACTTTTCTATCATTGTGACCATTATTTGACATGTCGTTTCCTCTAAAATCCAAATTCACTACTTGGATATTGGGCTATAACTATAGACCTATAGCCACATATTTCGAAAATAAAAGATATATGTTTTTATACAATAGTTATGACCATGGTTTTATATAAAACAATTGGTCTAGGAAATAATTTCAACTAATGTGGCCATAGTTTCACTAAACCGTGGCTATAAGAATTTTTTTCGACAGTTATTGCCACATTTTGGGAAAAATATGGATAGAATTTCATTATACAAGGTCTATAGACACATTTGGGGAAAAACATGGATATAAGATCATTATAAAATGGTTATAGCCACTGTTTAGGTAAACTGAGGCTATAGGGTCTTTTTAAAAGGTCTATAGCCACAATTTTCATAATAATGTGGCTATTGAGTAATATTTTCACAGTATATAGCCACATTTTGTGAAAAAATATAACTATAGAGTATTTTTTTACTTTCTATAGTCACAGTTACTCAAAACTGTGGCTATATATCTCCCTTCCTTCCAAAGGAAAAAAATTAACCTGTGAAAAAATGGGGGGAAGGGTTATTTCCACATTTTATATTCTATAGACATAGTTTTTAATAATAATAATGTATATATATTTATATATATATACCTAAAGGCTTCTGTGGTGTTGGGTAATGATGGCTAGTGCACATAGTGGAGGTACATAAATAGATTCTGGTTGGGGTAAAATTAATTTTAAGTTATAGTCATGGTTTATATGGTCTATAACCATGATTGAAAACCATGGCTAAAGCCTTATTACCAAGGTGGACAACCGTGACGTAGCATAACAGCCACATAGGAAAACTATATGGGAAATAACCAAGGATTTGAAAACCATGGAAATAGGTATATTTCCATGGTTTCCAACTATGGCTATTGATTTTCTTTATACCCATGAAAATACATTCCACGACCAGCAGGAACCATGGATACAGCTTATAGAAACGGTTTTGACCCCTATACCCAAGGTTTTTTACCATGGAAATAACCCAAAATTCCATTAGTGAATATTTTAAAATGAAAAAAATTACCATATTCAAATTTCATGTATTTTGGTATTGAAAATGGTTTTCATAAGGTATTTATTATGCCAATATGTTGAAATGATAATATTGGGATTGTAGTGTGGAAATGTTATTATTTTTTTGTGCTTGTTACATGTGTTATGATTATGTTATGGTTCTGGTGCATTATTTTTGTATATGAGTTGTTCCTTGATAAACTGAGGGTGGGTGATCCCATGATAGCTCTCCAATGCATTGGATAATGATATAGAGTTACATGATAAAGTTTCACCTTATATATTTAGGGAATATATTTTGGTGGGTATTCCAAATGTATCCATGAATATCACCCCTATGTAGTTGTGAAAGCTAAAATTAATGTACAATATAGATTCCACAATTTAGATTTATGAAATATGATTTCTATGGGTTTTTCAGTTATCATATGATTTTATGTTATATGATAAATATCATATATTAATGGGTGAAATGAAGTATTTCATGGGATTATAAGTATTCAGGGAATAATGTTTTTTTCCTTATCTTATATTACCTTACCGATCTTATGGATGAATAATAACTGATGTCAAATGGGGGAAATGCTTAATTATGGGAAACCATGTTTCCTAGGTTCATTGAACCATTACCATCTAGATCTTCTCAAATTAGCTTATGTTACACTATTTTGTGAAACTAATTTATCCCATGAGACTACTGAAGCATCAGGGTGCTCTAAATTACTAGTACCCAATTCCTAGGGATTTACATAAATATTCTTCAATATATGTATTGTATGTCCAAAACATTACTCATATAGATTAGAAAATTTGCCATATGAAATATCTTTATTGAATAAAGCATATGGATTTATTAATATTTACCATACTAATCGAATAACATTAAATGTAAACACCATATGAAAAAATGGAATATTGTTTAGGAAATGAACATATCCCTGATATATGATTTGGAAAATTAAGGGAAATTCAATGTTAAATGATCATATGAAATTTAATATTTAAAAGGGTAACAACGGAATCAAATAAATGAATTTGAATACTATCCCTGGTCAAATCAATCGTAAACCATCCAAAATAATATTAATTATGGTATCAATACAACATACTCCATGTGGAGTAAACTAAATGGATATTGTTTTTGATTAATTGGAATAATATAAAAATATCGTTTAAAATCATTCTTGAGGAAAAATTCATTACTTTTAAATTCATTAAAAATTAATTTTAAAAAAATATTCTATATTAAATAACCTTGTAAACATAATAATATTATAACTAATGATTTTGGTAAATACATTTCAAGTAATACAAAATATAGAGAACATTCCTTTTTCAGGGTGTAAATTTTAGAAAAAATCATTGTTCAAGAAGTGAAAAAATGATTCAATTAAAAATGATGGTAAAATAAAAATTGGTAAAAATGTATATACCAAATAAATTTAAAATCTTTTTTGAAAACATTTTAATAAAAAATTAATTTTATAATAATACAAGTTATCCTACTGAAGAAACAAATGAAGTTGGATTTTCTTGAAAACATTTTATAAAATAATTTTAGTAGGAAAGAGTTGAATTTTTTACTAATACGTAAAAAGGTCATGATTAACCAGATGAGAGAAAAATGAAAGGTTTATTGAATAAAATGTTAATATAATTACCTAAAATAGAAAATAATTATTATTAAACTTATTAGTGGGGAAAATAATATTAAATCATTCTAAAGTGTCTCATAACATTTAAGAACAATTTAAGTCATCTGCCTCCTAATGAAATAAAATTAAATGGTAGTTATAATAATGAGAGTAAGGAGATTCATGATATATCATGTAAAAGGGCGGTATATAAACCATATAAAAGATACTATGTGCATGGAAACAAACTTGTATCCATGGAATGTAAATTTAGACAAAATCATTTTCCTTGCAGTTTCATTTGAGTGAACGTTTTTTAAAATCAATTATAATAAAACTATGTTATGTGCATACTTTATAGAGGTCTTTTTTGTTTATTATAATCTATTTTTCCACTTATTATCATTATATTTTCAACCAATTAAAGAATTTCATTTATGTTGGGTGTTTTGAAAAAATTCATTTTATGTGTCAGAAACAACATTTGTAGGTCATATATGGTCAACGGGGTCAATATATAACATATCTAGAGCAACAATCAGGAAATAATTATTATATTTATACACCAATTTTAATTTAAAAAAAAATAAATATGTTTTTGAAAATTGAGTTAATGTTATAGTCATGGATATGGTAGGCTGTAAGTACGCATGAGTAACATTATAATTATTCTACGATCGTTATAGAAAGAAAGAATGTAGAATAAAATATTTATAGAATTATAAATATATCATAAATAACATATTATTTAATAATATATACATATTTATAGAATCATTATTATTTAAAATTAATCAAATCGTGACCAGGAGGCGGTAGTTCAGACGTCCACAAATGACGTTATCACTTTTTTGAACCGTGTGTGTTAAAGTAATTATAAAAAAGGAATATATATATATATATTATTTAATGAAATGTAATTATTTCATTAATATAATATATATTTTGTGTATGTTACATATTTTGAATTTAAATCAACCTTTATATATTCCATGTATAGTTTGAATGAATCACATCATTTTGAGGAGGTTGTAGTCCACACCTCCACAAATTATGTAATCAAATTTATTCAAATTGAAAAGTATAATGGTTTGTTTTATAAAATAATTGAAGAAGAATTAATAAATAAAAAATATCATATATAAAATATATAAAACCATTTTTTATCATAATATCCATCATGATAGGTAGTAAAGGAAAAAGGCCAATGAGCTGGTACCCTAGTGGTATAGGCTCTTAGTTGGATTCCAAAAGACCCAGGATCAAATCCGAGCAGGGGAAATATTCTGGGGCACTATAGCAGTACTATAGAAGGGCACTGTAGCAGTACTAAAGCATTGCCGAAACTATAGAAGCAGTGGCACTGTAGCAGGTACTGTAGCGGTGGATGTGCTACAAAAGGTACAATAGCATCGTGGGTACTGTAGCAGTACTGTTCACCAAGGGGTCCTTTGGGACAAAAAATGGGATTTCATGCCTTGTATTCAGGCCACTTTTCTTTGGGTCTTCGAGCTATATAATGGGACTCCCTCTTCCCAGTCTAAATAGGTATTTTCTTTAAATAATAAATTGAGGCTTCGGCCCCATCCTTTAAAAAAAGGTTGTAATGGAAAAAAATGAACAATCATTATTTCGGAAGATAATATTTCATCATACATAGAAAAACTATATTCGTTACCAACTATATGGAAGTGTGAGTACTTTTTGGTCAAACAAATAGTATAAAAACAACCTAGTATATTTATAATATTGATTTTATAATAAAATAATATAATACAATGATTTAAGGGGGTGGATAATATAAATGAAATTAGAAAGCTGAATAGAAAATTTTACCTCTTAATCAGGTAACTTCTATTGAATTTTACCATATAGATTGCATGAATGTATTTATACCCAAGGGTTAGATTCTAGGATGTGGGATGAGATTTTAGGGAGATTTTTTTTCAGATATTGTTCCAGCCAATGTGGCTTATGAGTTTTGAAGATTTGGGTGGAGAGGAAGAATTTTATGGTTGAATGGAGGTGGCACTCTTATAATATTTTGACAGTGGAATTCTATACACATTTTCCACATTGAATGTGGCTTCCATAATAGTACCAATTACATAAAATGAATTTTAGGTTTTAAATATGTCCAACCATTTAAATTTTATTAAAAATTATATTTTATTTGGGCCCTTGATATTGAGGTTTAATCCGTTACAAACCTTAATTTTACATTAATAATTTCTATTAATTTTAATTATTTTTATTGATATTTTTTGTCAAAAACTATGTAAAAATTATTATCAATTAAAAGTTATTCGGATTAAAAATATGGAATAAATTTTTCAAAATTCATATAACAAAAGTGGTAGAAATTAATTAAAATTTAATCCCATTGACATGACAACAATGCATGTTTTTTAGGTAAAATCATCCAAATGTTTGGTTTGTTTTTATTTTCAACTTCAATGTGAAAATGATCCCAATTAACTAAATTGAATTAATTGATAATAATTGATATAATTTTAATTCAAAACCAATATCAAATATAATTTATTCTTATAAATAAATTATATGTAAAAGTAGTTTTGATTTAAATTGTTGTATTTTTATTATTCATTAAAAATGAATATTCATAGAAAAATACTAAAAATATACCCTTACCTATTTTTTTATTTATTTATTCCAAATATGAAGTTTATTTTGATATTTTAATTTTTTAAAAGGATCAAAAATATTATATAAAATGGATTTTTCATTAAAAGGTGGTAAAATTGCTTTTATAAAAATATATGTTTTTATGTTTGAAATATATATTTGTTCTTATCTTATTCATATAAAACAAATTGATGAACATAATTTATGAATATATAAAACATATATATCACTAGAATAATTCATTAATTTCAATTATTATTTTATTAAGACAAAACATTTTTGAATGCAGAGAAATAAAAATATTTCTTTTATATCAAATAGGTTTATATTTTCATTTATCATTAATTTTTATCCGATGAATTAATTTTATATTTGTAGAATCCATAAATTTATATTATTTTGTTAATACTATTCATAGCCACTAACAAAACAGCTATTTTATACCATGTTATAATAAAAAATAATATTTTAATAATACATTTTTATTTAGTGAACCGCAGTCTTACATGTATCACAAGCTATCAAGGATGGATACTCTTGTGAGTAACGCAATCAATCAAGAGATGTTGTTATTGCATGAAATGAAAGATAACTTAGTTTTGTGTGAATTACAATTTATATAATATATTGTATTTTTTTATGATGTTAATGTATCATGTTAATATATTCCATTTTTTCACTTTTTTTTGCGTGTAAAAAAAACCATTGAATAGAATGTTGTAATTTTGAATTTTAGGGTTTTACATTCTCCCCACATTAATTAAATTTCATTATTAAAATTTAAACTCTATCGTGAAAATAAAATTGGGAATTTTCCTTTTTTGAAATCCCACATTATGATATGGTTTCATAACACATCCTCTGGAAAAGGGAGAATGTGAATTAAAATGGTCACATGGACTAACATGTAAATTGGTATCTATATATGAGAAAATTTAATTCATGTAAAAATATATTCTTGGAGGAAAATAATTTTTTTATGGCTATTTAATGTGGATATCAATAGAAAACTTGTGTATGAACAATATGAACATGAAGCCCTTAAACCCATAAATCATTGATAATTAAAGAGATGACCAGTCTAACAGAAATTAAGGTATTAGGAAAATATTTTATTTCAATTTCATTTTCCTATTGTTGGGTAATTATTTTACTAAACAAAAATATTAAGAAATATTATTAATTGATATGTTTCAAATTCATTTTAAAAATTCAAACATTTGGTTGTGATTCGATTGAATTATAATTCAACCCTTTACTCTATGAAATTAATTGTCAATAATTAATTTCTCATGCCTAAAGCCCTAAGAGAAACTTTTAATGGGTAGTATGGCCTATTAAAGAGTGTGGAGTCTTTCTATTAGCATCAAAATATCATCCAATACTTATATAGTTAATAGATTAATCACTTATCTTCAAAAGTCATATTATTAGTTCATCATTAACAGTTATTATTAAAATTTATCAACAAAAAAATGTTAAAATCTAGAAAATTTTGTGGGTTAGTGGTTGATGTGAAATCCTTATCATCCTTTGATCATTGGTTAATGACCCATGACCTTTTTAGATTTGATTTGTTTTCCAATGGGACACCATTTTTTCATTTTGAAAGTGTATTTATATAAATTACAAAAATAAATATGATATAAATACTTGAAATGACGTTAATACTTGAATATCATTTTAGCAAAGGTTTTCAGTAAAACCTCTATACACAAATAATTCATATTTTTTATGATAACATTGGGCCTTAAATAGTCTAATGATTATCCATAATATCATTCATAGAAATTCTAAACCCTAACACCTTATATTCAATCTAAAAAACCTTCGGTTTAAGCTTGGTTATCCATTGACCTAATCCGTATAAGTGGTTTATAAAGAAAATATGAATTATCCTAATAATATCCCCAAGAGTTTCAAACCATGTTTGTAATAAGGCTAGTTATTATGTGACCTATTATACCGTGTCATGCCTGACACACCTTTTTGGATTTATTACTCCAGTGTATATCTATATTAGAACCACGTTCACTTGTAGTATCCATATAGAGATGTTTTTCTAGGAACACTCGCATAATCTCTACCTAAATTAAATTTAAGGTTTCTATTCTATACTAATCATCAATATATATATATTATTATCATGTTATCTAATATATGATTTCCTAAATATAGTTCACATGGTTTCTACTACACTTCCTCTAATACCAACTATAGTGAACCAACCCCATAATGGCTGGAGATGGTGTCTTCTATCAATAACAGTAGCATGATTACAAGGAATCAAATCCCATAGAAACAAAAATTTAGAAGTCTTGGTAATCTATATAAATAAATGTACCTTGTACGAGAAAATAATATACTAATTACAACATATTTACTATTAATAACTTTGAGGGTAAAATTGATCCATCTAGCAAATCCCTGCATATATTTCATAGTAGGCTTCTTAGATTCATTGACAAAGGAAACAAAATAAGGGTGATCTTAAATGAACCATAAGGGTATGTTATAGGGGATCCAAAACTAAATCATTGTGAATAATAGTAATTCCATGGTATAAAACTGAACACACATACCATGTAATCAGAAACTGAGAAGGAAGTTAATAAAAAACATGGAAATGTAATAAAACAATTTAAATAACTAAATAAGGAAAAATAAATGTGGAAATGAAAGGAACCGAAACACAATCCCTTTAACCAATTAACTGAAATTTCATTGTACTTATAGATATATCGATGCATGAGATAATGGATCAATTATAAATGAATTTGAATATGGTAAATTCTTAAATATTGGATTCCATGTTAATTAGGTACATAGAACCATTCCAGTCATGATCTTCTCATGACAATTTTAAATACTCTAATTTGTGCTACTAGTTTTTCCCATTAGAGTAATGATGTATTGAAGGGATTTCACTAACCAGTCCCAAAACTGTATGGATTTCCTTAAACATTCCCCCTCCCATTTATTTCCTAACCAAAGAATTCCCCATATCAAATAAACAATATGCCTTATCAAATATACATACTTATTAATGTATACATATTTTTCAATATTTCCAAAAATAATCAAAAAACATTAACTTTAAAAACTATATAAAAAATGGCATATGGGTTAGGAAATGAACATATCAATGATATATTACATGGATAATTAGGGGAAATTCAATATTAAATGATCATATGAAATTGAATATTTAATGAGGGTTCAAAGGAATCAAGTAAATGTAAATACTATTTCAATCCAAATCAATCCTAAACCATCCATATGAATATTAATAATGGTATTAGTACAATATACCCCTAGTGGATTAAAATAAATTGCTAGTATTGTTGGTGAATTAAAGTATTATAAAACGATATTTTAAAAACATTCTTGAGGAAATATCATTTGTTTTTTGAAATCCATTTAGAAAAAAAATCATTGAAAATAAATTTTAAAAACATTATATATATAAATTATCATTTTAATAATAGAAAAAATTATTTTTCGGAATGATAGTGGGTAAATCTCTATATGTCATACTAGGTGAAAAAAACATGACTTTTTCACAATAAATAAGGTTAGAAACCTTCCTTGTTCGGAGAGAGACAAGAAGTTTACATTGAAAACATTTGTAGAATAAAAAAATTAATAAAATGACATTACCAAATCATTTTAATATTTCGTTAATAATAAATGGATTTTAAAAGAAAAAATATTCTGTGAATAAGGAGAGATATGAAAATCAGTTTTCATAAATAAAATTATAAAAAACATAGAGTACAAAAGAATGGGAAAATGTTACTAATAATTTAAAAAGTTGTGATTAAATATAAGAGAAGAAAGGTTATAACTTCTCCTTGGATCTCGGCTCTTGGTGCCTTGCCAATGACCTAGGAGGCCATGCCTGGTGTCTCCACCCCTTCCCCGCCATCGGGGGAGGGGTTTGGTCGTCCCCTACAATGGATAAGCCTTCTTCATATTCCATGCCCTCCTTTTCCAGTTCTTTTCCTCCTTTCCCTGAAATCTACATTTTCCCTAAGGTTCCCGACCTTCGTGATGGTTACCCCCAACTCGCAATTTCAACCTAGGAATTTATGGATTCTTCTGATATTCTCTCCCAGACATTGGTGGCTTGGTTCCCTCCACGACGTCCTTCAGTAGATGTCTTCGAGAAATTCATTTTTCAAAAATGGGGGCTTCTGGAACACGCTTCTGTCGAGCTCATGGACAATCGACACTTTATGATTCGGTTTTCCTCCTCAAAAGATCTCATCACCGCATGGTACGAGGCTCCTCATTTCTACACCGACTATCTTTGTCATCTTCTGAAGTGGTCCTTTGATCATCATATGAGGCAGGACGCTCCGACAACGGCCATGTGGGTACGCTTTCCTGAGCTCCCCCTTCCCTTTCAGAACACTTCTATCATCGGAATGCTCGGGAACATGGTATGAAACATTCTCTGTTCAGATTTGAGAACCAGTTTAGATTTCCACCTGATCTCGCCTCGCATCATTGTTGAAGTCTTTGTGTCAATACCCCTAGTTGATTGGATTTGGATTTTGGGATGAGAGGATTTTTGCTGGAAGCAGCAGGTTGTGTTTTTTTCTTGGACGCACTTCTGTTCACTATGTCACAACCTCAGGCACCTGCCTCATTCCTACCAGTATGGAGGAAGGAATCAATGGGGTCATGGTGCTATTGGCCTTCCCCCAGACATGTTTAGGATCATGGTTGGGTCTGAAGCTAATCCTCCATATGGGCACTGTTTTGCGGCTGCTACTGATCAGTATAAATCATCTCGGATTTCCCAAGACAACCAAAGAGTCTATAATGTTCTCCATCGACTGAAACATGATCTGGGTGTGGATTGAACTTCTGATGATAGTGCTGCTTCGTTGTGTGATAGAGGGGTTTGTGCGGGTCTTGATCAAGAAAGGGTCATGAGGGATGGAAGGGTGGTCTTCTTGGATGATCAGGCATTACAATTGGTTCCTTTAATCCTATCCAATGACAATTCAATAGATGAGGCATTCTACGGGGATGAGTACACTGGTATGGATTCCCAGTGTCCAGTTCAGGCTGACCTCTCATCGCATTTACAATTCATTGGTTGTTGGTTTGCCCAGATAAGAGCTGTAGACAAGTTGTATCAGGTCTCGCGTGGTAGAATTTCTTATGTTGCGAAGGGTAATTCTGGAGGACCTATTTCGACCTCTTCGAACTGTTTTGCAGTGTTTGGAGAAGTGGGTGGGCTTTCTTGTGAGGATCCTAATGATTTGGAGGTCACTCATGGAGAGGATCCCTTGGTGGGGGGGGGGGGGTTCTTCTAAAGAGTACATGGATGATGCTTTGGATCCCACTACGTCCAAGGCACTAGACAATGTAGAGTTATTTCTTAAATCATCATCGTGGAAGGGAAAAACATCAATGTTCACTCTAACGGGTTCATTAAGAAAATTGGGAGGGCGCGGCCGAGGAGGGACTACTCCATCCTTCCTATACATCTAGTTACAAGATCGGCAAGAAAGGATATGATTCCCCCAAAGGCCCCTACAAATGAAAACATCATTTCCTTGAGAAAGAGTAATGGTGACAAGCTCGAGGTGGATGAACCCTACATTGACCTCACGTCCTTGGGTGTTGAGGTAATGTTGGATTCTGGACTGCAACTCCAGACATGCCTCAATGATTAAATGGATGCTGAAGATCTAGCCATTATGACGTCGAAGAACATGAAGGCAGTCCCGCTCAAGGAGGCATAGGAAGTAATCATCCATTCTAAAGAAGTGATGTTTGAGAAAGCGATTCCTTTCAATGACTCAAAGTAGGATCGGGCTAAGATGTCTGAGAGAGATCTTGAAGTGGAAACTAGCATGATACAGACGGAGTGGATTGAAAAACAAGATCTTATTTTGGCAAGAGGGTTTAATGTAGGGAAGTTAAGCATGGAAGAGTTCATAAATACATGGGAAAAGTTGGATATTTTGTTTGAGGACCTCACCAAAGATGATCCGGAGTTAGAGGTAAATGGACTTATCTGGAAACTTCATAGGAATAATGCTTATAATAGTATTATTCTTTATTTCAATGGTTCATCTGTTTCTTTTATTGATTGATGCTTTGGTTTTATGTTCAGACTTGGGTTCTCACTTTTCTTTAAAAGTGTTAGAAATAAAAAAGTAATTTATGATGATTACAGGAGTAGAAAATCAGAGGGTTGTTTATCTTTTTTTATATAATGTCTTAAAATATAAATGAATTATCAGTATAAATAATCTTTAGAAAAATATTCTCTAATCATTAAAAAGTGTCTCATACAACATTGACACTTTTTAAATCATAAGCATCATGATGGAATAAGATTAAATGAATGTTTTAATATCATAATATTAGTGATATGAATTATATGTCATTTTAATGGGATATATATACACCATATAAAATAATCTTGGGGGATAACAAAAAATAAGCCTCAATGGAATGTAAATGGAGATGAAATCTCTCACCATGTGTTTCTTTTCCAGAAAACGTACTTAAATTTCAAATATTCTAATATTAAGTTAATAAAATACATTCTTGATAATATTTTCCATGTTTATCAGTTATTTTTCTTCACTTATTTCAATGTTATGTATTAATACTTAATCAATTATGTTTATGTCAGTTTTTTTCACCAAATTTGGTTTATCTGTCAAAAAAACCTTGGTTGGTCCACTATAGTCAAAGGGGTCCTAATATAACACATATAGAATAATATACGTGAAATAATTATTATATTTATACAACAATTATATGTTTAAAACCATAAATTAAATATGGTTATGAAAAATTAATCAATTTTATAATCCTGGAGATGGTAGGTCATACATATGCATCAATAACTTCCTTATTTTTCAATGTTCATTATTGAAATAATGTAAGATGAATTATATATTTCAAAAATAATAATTATATAAAAAATAAAATATTATATATTCATATATACTTCTATATATAATCATTGTGATGTAAAAGGAATCACATCATACCGAGGTGAAAGTAGTCTACATGTCCACGAATGACATTATCACATTTTAAGTGTGTGTAAAAAAGAAATATTGAAAATGATATATATATATATATATATATATTATATAATGAAATTTAGTTATTTCATGAATATATTATTTAAAATTTTTATATCACATATTTTCTTTTAAAACCATTATTTATGTGATCCATGTATGGTGTGAATGAATCATATTGCTTTGATGAGGTTGTAGTCCACACATTGACAAACGATGTTATCTAATTTATAAAAAATAGAAACTCTAAATGTATGGGTTGTAAAATAATTATAAAAGAATAATTACATAATAACTATCATATATAACATCAATATGTATATTTTCTATCATACTCAAAACCATTTTCATTGGTAAACGAAAAATTAACAATCAACGTTTCATCATACACCGAAACTGTAGGTTTGTTACCCATTAGAGGTAAGTGTGTGTAAGTGTAGGTATAACCCATATCATAAAAAATCATAGTATACTCAAGATTGAATAGTGTTTATAAAATCAAATAAACGTAATTTTTGATGGGTTGGATAATGGAAATGAAACTCGAGAGCTTGAGAGAAGACATTACATCCTAATCAGGTACATTCTTTTGGTTTAAACCAGAAGATATCATTGTTTAGATTTATTCCCAAGGGGAGGTGTATTGGTTAAGGGGATGGATTTTTTTGGATCTATTAGGTTTTATATTGGTAAATCTAAAGTGGATTTAGTGGTGTAAAAAAGGATGGATGATAGGATTCCTTTTATAGTGGGGGTGGAGTGACAATCTTGTTATATTTTTACAAAGCAATTCAATAAACGTTTTTTCAATTGAAAGTGGCTCCAATAATTGAACCAATTATATAAAATGAATTATATTACATATTTATTAACAAAAAATGTCTTTTGGAAATTTTTCTATTCCATTTGGGCCCTTAATATTGAGGTTTAGTACCTTATTAACCATAATTTTACTTTAAAAATTGTAATTAATTTTAATTACTTTCACTAATATTTTTTCGTCAAAAACAAGGTTGAACATATTAAAGATTATAAATTAATATGACTCCAAATATTGAATCAATTATTCCAAATTCCAATCAAATAATTTTCAGAAATTAATTTCAATTTAATCTCACAAACAGGATGACAATGCGTGGTATTAAAGTAAAAACATCCAAATATTTACTTTGTATTTATAGTCAATTTTTAATGTTAATTTGAGAAAATTGAAAAAATTTATTAATGGATAAAAAAATGATCTAATTACACATTAAAAATAATCTAAAAATAATTTATACTTACAAATAAATTATATGATAATGTAGTTTTGAGTTCAAGTTTAGTATTTTTATCTATTCCTTAAAAAATGAATCTTTATAGAAAACTAAAAAACATTTACATTAAACATATTTTTACGTTTATATTCGAAATATTATGTTTATTTTGACATATAAAAATTATAAAATAATCATAAATTGGATTTAAAAAGGATTCTCCATTAAATGGTGGTATTAAGGTTTATATTAAAATATTTGGTTTTATGTGTGAAATCTGGTCTCTTCTTATCTCATGCCTATAAAATATTACAGTAGAGTATCACAAATAATTTAATTAATATATTGAATATATTTTTCATTAAAATAAATCAATATTTGTAAATAATTATTTTTAGTATGGAATTTTTTTGGAATCATGAATATAATAAAATTTGTTTTTATTTCCATTTTATTTTATTTCTCATCAATTGGTAACTAATGAATTCATTTAATATTTATATAAACAAAACAATTCATATTTTCGTTAATAATATTCATATATTCTTGAATAATGGATAGTTATCTAATATTATATTAAATAGTAATATTTTAATTATACATTTTTATTTTGTGAAACTTGTCCTTGTGTATAATACATCTATCGAGAAATGACGACCATTCATGTAACACAACTTATTAAGAAAGGACTCTTACGTTATATGGAATCTAACATAGTGTTATGTTCATTAAAAGCTATAAAATATATTATATTTATTTAATTTTGTAATTTATCACGTAAATATATTCCCTTTTTAAACATGGGGTTGCATGTCATAAACACAATTGAATAAGAAAATTGTACTTTAGATTTTTTGGGTGTTACACCCTAATTTTTAATATAAAAAACTTATTTTTATTTCATTATATGAAATATTAATATTATTTAGTATATGTAATTTTACATTAAATATATGATATTTTATTCATAATAATCATTTTATGATACGGTTTATATTTTTAAACTTTTTAATTAACTTTAATATAAAATAATTAATATTATTTTATCATTGATCAAATAAACCACGTAAATTTTTTTATTTGGTGTTAATAAACTCCCAAATAAATATCTTAATTTGATCAATTCAAATAATGTATTATAAAAATTCCATCGTAAAATTACAATACGTTATATTTAAACTTTATTTGGAAATTTATAAATGGTTTATAGATTACCTTGATGATTTTAGAATAAAAAAATTGTTTTAAAAACTTATATAATGACATATAATTTGATAATGTTTATTTTTTGATATTAATATTTTTTACGGAGTAATATTTAATAATAAAGGATTCATAAACATTAATAAATTAATTATCAACTATTTATAATTAGTTAATTTATAAAATTTTAAGATAGATTATTAAATATGCCCAAAATACAATGATATCAATATTTATAAGAAAATTACAAGAAATAAAGTCCAAAAATTAATTTATTTATTGAATGATAAATTTTTATCCTTAAACCATATTGTACGACTTATATTTCTATATTGAGTATGATACAGGTTGTATATTACAATACCTGTTAAGTCGAAGGCTATGATTGTTATGTGACAGCTTCATTCAATTCAAAAAATACATTATGACTAATATCTTAATCACCATACATGGTATATTATCATATTTTATGATTTATATCGATATTTTTACCTATGATTCCATATTGAATTTTTGATAGATAGTGATATCACTTTATTTATCTAATGTGAAATTTTTCTATAACACATTATATAATAATCATAACCTCTAATATCCCGATATAATATTATAAAATTATTAAAAATCAATGGGATGTCTATTAATTTATATGTTTGGTTTTCTATATGATATGAGGTATTGTATTCTCCCAAAATATTATTTATTTAATTTTATATCTTGATTAATAATGTGTGTCATATTTAGATACATAGTATAGTATAGATCCCATGCAACACAAAAAATGACACCTGAAATCATTAATAGAGAATTTTACATATAATAAATAATTAATCCTAATAAAATTCGTATAATTATAGTGGTAAAATAAATAAGAAGAATAAAATTACTAGAATAAGAAAATATGGGTCATTTCGATCACTTATAATTAGAACACAAACAAATAACACTAAAAAGGAAACATGAAATGAGTAATCCCATCAATATTTCAAAAAATATAGAATATGGAAACATGATTGTATTTGAGGTAACTAATGAATAAATGGTATAATATGGATTTATCAGAAATAGTATCATTGTCAGAAAAGTAATTTGACTATTAGAATATTAACTTGATAGTTACGAATACTGACATGGAAATTAAGAATAGTAACATAAGCATCAAAGTAGTAAATTATCCTACAAATAGTTCAATTTTATATAAATAATATTTACCACTAAAATAAATAAAAAAATTAATTCCATAAAATAAATACAAACATTAAAATTCAAAAAACATTTAATGAAATTCATTAATAAATAGTATTTTAATAAATTTCATACTAATCATAGTTTTCATGTCCCTAATTGAAATTATCTAATACAGAACATTTTTTTAAAAAATAAATGAAAATTTCAGTACAATAATTTTAAAAAATTTTGTGGGTGATTGAATGTTAATTTTTGAAAAAATATAAATTTTTAGGTGACTTTAAGAAATATCATTTTAATTAATTGTTTTGTTTTCAATTACCTCATTCAGTATGTAATAATGGCCAATTAAATACTCGAATTTGAGGGCAGAGCATTTTTAAACAATTTATATTGTTCATAATATTGAAATTCAAAACCTATTTAGAATTTTCCAATATCTAATGTCTAATTTATTCCACATTAAATAAAATTTTAATTTTTCCATATTTATTTTTAATAGACAAGTGAATTGGTTTTAATGGCTTTTAAAGTATTAAAATAATATATTTTCTATCAAATATTATTCATAATTTCAATATAATCACTATAAAAAGTTTTATTTAAGAAATTATATTTTATTTATTATTTTATCCTCAAAATATGCTATCCTCAAGAAAGAATACACCACCACCCACCGCTTGGAAACCAACATCCCACACACTTCTCAAAGAAAACACATTATCCAAATTCCATATCTCAAGACCCTTATAATACTTAGCAACATTTTGGAGTCATATAACTATAATCCTTCAAGGATTTAAGGGATGTATAAATTGAACACAACCAAGAAAGAGGTAAGATTATTTTATATTTTCTATAAATCTACCTCTTCTTCGACACAATCGATTAATTCTATTAAAATACATACCACCAATATAATAAAAAAGGATTATGTATAAAATATATTGATGAAAATAAAATAAAATAATTATTTGATTTGCAATATAATTATATGTTATAATTTTCAACCCTTATCTTATGACAATGCTATATTAATGATTAATCAACCACAAAAAATGACATTATCAACCATATACATATGACCACTTTTATGAATGGTCAAAATAAATTATTTATAATATATAATTTTATAAATATATATTTCAACATTTTTATAGTTTATTTTACAAATTTATTAATATAAATAAACCATGATCATGCAATCAAAGCATTACATGAAATTTTAAGGAATATAATATATCAAAACGTTTCACCCTTATAAATGAGGATTAACAATTAAAATCCAATGATTATAATTGGTGAAGAATTTCCAATGACTTATAATATTTTGTTTTAATTAATATATTTTAATTTTCAATTAGGTAACGTATAGAAATATACTGATATATATGTTATGGGGAATTCATGAACCCAACGCTTTCATTTCTTGTTATATCATACTTAAATTTATTTTTAGAATGGAGTATTCTTTAATGTACATAAAATTCCCTTTTTATTTACTATCCCTCTTCTTTTTTGGTAAATTTATCTTCTACAATATTTAAAATTAATATAATCCCATTATAATTATTTTTCAAGGAGACCATTTTTCTGAAACATCTATTTGACACCTATTGAGTTTTTTCATAATCAATGAACCATGATATTTTTATTCTATAATATGATTTCAATAAATAATTTTTGAACTCCAAAGGCTATTCATTAATTTATTCTTTCCAATTCATGAGATTATTTCATGATTGAAATTATTATATGATTTATTTCTATGCGTCTTAGATGACATTGATCATTTTATGATGCGATATGACGTTCCCAAAATCATAGATCCATATAATGCAATGTGTAATGTTATATTATTAATTTTATTACATGTATTATGTTTGAATATGATTTTTTCACTACTAAAAAATAATAAATAATAAATTTTACACATATGTTATGCGGGAACATAGTGTTATCTTTATTCACAACAATCTGTTGTATTTGGACCATTGTGATTTTCACTGTTATACATTTCCACATTCTATGATATTTTTAAATTATTAATTTTTTCATATAATGATGAAATTATTCCTATAATATGATGATAATGATTATTCTCACCCATGTAATGCTAATTCATGTCCCTTATTACTTCTATGTCATAACTCGCCTCACTAGGCTTTTATACTACCCTTAATATGATGTATATCCATATGTGAATAAATTTACTAAAAAAGAAATAAGGTATTTTAGTGGGAAAATTATGAAATATTTTAAAAATAAATAATTTTATTATAAGTATTTGATGTGTGAACATAATTTTACCAAGATACAAACCCATTCGATTCTAGAATATATTACTATAATGTTTATTTTAAATAAAATTTAATGGTAATGCATGAAATTTTGGTTCATTATAGATGGCATCATATCCCATTTAATATAATTTATGGAATAAGTTCTTGAATAAGTTTGTTAAATCTTTAAGTAAAAGATTAATTATAAGAAAAAAATAATAAATATTGTTAATGTGGTCTGTAGTCATTATGAAATGATATACTTGTATGTGTAATAGAAGTGGATATCATTCTAGAATAAGTTCACCTATTAGTGATAAAATCAAAGAGGATTGGTAGGTTACAAACCAAATCTTCACTTGTTTCATAATTAGAGGGCCTTAAAACCCACCTGGTTTGACAATCCCATGGGATATTCTAATCTAAAATAAAATTCTCTTTAGAAACAACTATAAAAAAGAAAAAAAATAGTAACTACTTCAATTTTAGATGAATGAATACTAAAGTACGTAATCCTTGGAACATAATTTTCAAATTATGTTATTTTAAATATAGAAATCACATAGGATATGATAATCGAATTTATTTTTAGATGAGGATAAATATTTTATTCATATATTATTTACTTGTGGATTATTCAAAACTTTTAAATTTCATAAAATAATTGGATCTAGAAGAAACCAATCAAACAAGAATTATGAGGGATAATGTATTTATAATCTAAAAAACATTCCAAATACAATAATATGTGTATATAAAAACATTATAGTGGTACTTAACGGTTTATCTCAATCTAGGAAGAATAACTTAAACAATGTAGAAAATATAACTTTTCCTAATAAGAATCAACTAACAATCATATAATTTAGGAGAAAACAACCACTTACATGATTAGATATTTTGATATAATTATCATATAAATTTTGGTTAACTCAATAGAAAGCCATCATTTATATGCTATACTATTCATTAAAAGAGGGTGTTTATTGGGCAAGCTATCATTAAATTAGATAAACTAATAAATTATGAGTTATGATCAAGAATAATAATAGAAATAAAAAATGTAGAAATTATCATGGGAATAAATAATGAAGAAAATTTTTAACAATTATTTCATTAAAAAATATACGAAAAATTGGGAGAGAGAATTCTTAGAGATTATGAAAAAATAGAGTAAGTCTATCCCAATGTAAAAGAAAGTTTTAATGAGTATTTCATAGTAAACCAGGGGATATATTAAAAAATTATGGTAAAATATATGGATTCATATGTTCTTTAAAAAAACATCACCAAAAATATCTAGTCATCTATAATATTATGTGTGGTGTTTATAATTATAGATTTTTTCTGAATGTAATGATGAAGTTTGGATAATGATCCCATGGGTATGGATATAAGAATAGATGAATGGATTTTCATGTTAGAGGAAAAATTCATAAAGGTGTAAAAGGATCCAACAAACCACTTTTTAATAGTGATTAAATAATAATCATGAATATTGGATTAACATAATAATAAATTTACATAAATATGGGAGATAAGTAAATCAAGATATTGAATGTCTAATGTTCATGGTGATGTTTTCCCACATTTTGAAGGAAATTAAGGCACTACAAAAACCACTATCCTTGGATCAATGCTTTATAATTTTGAAAAAGGGAGTAATAAAATCTAGTTCACTATGCTAATGATCTTTACAGATAACCAATGTCGGCAACCACCAATACCAAAAGAACAAATAGACATTTATTCCATAATAAATGATGATGTATAGAATGAAAATAATTTCATTTAAGGAATAATTATTATTCAATAAATAATGTAATTTTTTTATTTAATTATGTTTATATGAATTCATTTATATCCTACATGTTTTCTAAAACTCTTGAATAACATCCATAATAAATTAAGTGGATATATACATGAAACCACATAGTGGAAAAAGCATTTCAACATGAATATTATACTCTTCCCAAATTAATATATGTGGGAGGATTATTATAGGGAATCTCATAAAAATTATCATGGTTGAATATGATGTTATACTATGTGGGATATGATCTTGATATATAATTCTCTCAATAACTACCACGAAATGGAAATCTCTTCCAATATTTTAATATAACCCATTCTCATGTAAAAATTTAAAAATTATATGAATATCAAACAACTATGTGGGAGTTGATACAATGTAAAGTAGAATATCATTCCCAAATGATGGTTGAAATTTAATGTAGAAACCATATGAAGATACCCATTATATGGGAATATACATGTACATTTCTTGAATAGTTTAATGGATATCCCTTATACCATGACGTTCATTTCTCATTAGATATTATAAATAGAGCCACTCATATCTCTAAATATTAATAGTATGACCCTAATAGATATATAGTATTTAAATAAGTATCAAATATAGAATACAAACAAAGGGATCATAATCCCTCATGCCTCACCTTGGGGTGATTTTTCTCTCATTCTCAAGAAGAATGACATATCAACGTATTTGTGAATTGATTACTATGATATAAAAATATCTGAATAAGGAATCATTAACACCTTCCAAAGATTTATATTTTATTTGATCATCTTCAAATTGATCTATATCTATTAATGTTGGATCATGATACTATGAATTAACATACAATGGATAAGAGTCAAGATATATAGAAGATAACCTTTCAGATGAGATATTACCAATATACGTTCTTAATGAATCCATTTAAAATTACCAATTTTCAAAAAAATCATCATGGACAAGATTAATAGAGTTTTCTGAGACTACATTTATTTTTTTAGTATTTATTGATGATATTCTCATTTAATCCATGAGAAATGAGGAACATGATCATCATCTATGAAAAATGCTAGTGTCATTTTGAAAGAAAATTATATATTATAATTTATTAATGTTTGTATTTTGGATGATTCATGTCACATTATTGAGGAATGTGATCTCTAGTGATAGAATTTTTATAGACCCTTCAATGAAAATATAAAGTGAGTAATTTACTAGACCCACAATTTTCATATAACTTCATAGTTTTTTGTTGTTTTATAGGTACTAAGGGTGTACAGTATGGAATTTACAATGATTTTCTCATTAAATGATTATGTAAACATGGAAAGGGGTACATTATGTTTTGATATATGAATGTTAGGATATATTTAGGGATTTAATGATGAGGATAATAATAACACCTTCTCTTACAATACCAAAAAGTTGAGAGGGGATTCTGATATACATATATTTATTAGTGAATGGATTGTGTTGTGTACTCATACTGAAAGATAAATTGATATCATAAGCCTTATGAAAATAGAATATTCATAAGGTTAAATACCTTACACATGATATATATTTAAAAGACATGATCTTCAATTTGAAAACACAGTGGAAATAGCTCTATTGGGATATGTGTGATATATATATACATATATATTGATAAAAAATGCATAATGTGAAAATTCTGCAGATGAGCCTCAGCCCAGTTGGTTAGGACTCCGTAAGTCCATCCAGGAGACCTGGGATCAAATCAAGGCGATGGCTAATTTCCAAGATTTGTAGCATTACTGTTGCAGTAATGTACCAGGCACTGTTAAAGGAACTGTGCAGAACTGTAGCAGGAACTGTAGCGTGAGCTACAGCAAGAACTGTTTGGCACTGTAGCAACCAGTAATATTCCTTCTTTTCGGCCTTCAAGCCACTGATTTGGATCTTTATTCCATTAAGGCCACCATGCCTCCCATGCAATCATGTCAGTAAGGCCATAGGGCTAACTCAAGGCCTTTGGGCGCCCTTAAGTGCAGAAGCAAACTAGACAACCTACAAAGGAACCAACTTCTGAAAGAGGTGGAGAAATGAGAATTCCCCAAAGCAGAAGCTATAGGGATTTCAAGAATGAGAGGCTATGGAACCTTCCTACAGGAAAATCCTGTTCCTATGTTGAAAATCCTAGATAAACAACCTTGCGATGCTAGAGTGCTAAATTCATGATGAAGATGCTGGGGAGAAGCAGTTCCAAGTAGTTAGTTTATGTTGTATGTAATGTTTGACACCTACTAAAATTAATTTCTCTAAGGCCTACATGCCATGTAATACTTATTCCTACAGGCATTGTAAGGGTTCCTCCTCACTCCGTGAGAAGGTTGATTATCAAAAATAAATAAAAAATGAATGCTCTAAATGTAAATTCACATTGAAAAAGATAAAACTTATCAATGAATATTGTTATATTTAATCATGTAACATTATTTCTCTATTTAATACCATCTTGGATAGAAAAATAAGGTAACAAATGCTCATATTATATAATAACATATTCCTTTATCTATGAGGTAGATTGAGAACAAAATTTTCTTCATGGATATGAAAAGGAAAGATCTTGAAATCATAATGCTAGTGATTAAATCCCATGTTAAACGAAATATTTCCCAACTATATATTCATGATAAGATTAAGGATACACAAATGGGTGATTTGCTGCTTCAATTGAAGATGTTAACAACAAAAGAATGTATATTTCACAAATTTAATAGAAAAAAGATAGTTTCTTTGGTTTGGAAGAATAATTTTTGTATCTTAATAAAAAAATATAAAGAAATATATAGTAGATAACTAATATATCTCACCTTTCTCCATACATCAAGGAAGTACCAAAATTAACCGTGATCATCAATAGCACTTTTGGTGGGTTATCAAAAATAATGATATTCTATAGTAATCCTCAATGTTATTGGTATGTTATAAAGTTAATGAAATATGAAAAGAATCCAATGGAATTATTAAACAATTACCCATAAAAATATGAAAATTTGATTGCATCCTGTTTGAAATTTTCAATAGCCTTTTAGAGACATCAAAATGAATGAAATGTGACATGGTTTGTGGTGAATTGACTCACTAATACTTCACACTTATTCCCAAATCAAGAAGAATTATATCTTGAACAACATGCCATGATATATGTTAAAAAAGTGGTGACATAATACGGGGAATCAAATATGATTATTTTTTATCACCATTCACGGTTTTCTTCTAAATTATCCAGATGTTTTCAATATACTTGGAATACATTATTGTGTATTGGGTGAAAAATATGACCCTAATTTATGGGAAATATGAAATGACCAATTTGAAAAATGAGGACATGCTTTGATCTTGATAAATTGAAATTAATGGAGGAAAGCTTTAATATATCCCATTGGCAGACTTATCATTGAACTAAAACATCCAATCGAGTAATAAAATTACACTATAAGAAGATTTTTCTATGAAATGATTTAAATCTTCATCATACTTTGTTGAATTTCAACAAAAAAAATACAATGGTAGATGATCTTGCAAAAAAATAGTAATAAGGTTAAATATTTTCACCAATACATTAAATTTACACTATTTTGATAAAAAATTAATATTGAGAATCATCAATGAGGAATTGAGTTTGCAGTTAGAGGAAAAAGTTTAATTTGAATGTCACCTTGGAAGAGAGCCATATTGTTTGTAATGAAGGGGAATCTCTTCCCGAATAATCCAAAGGCCTCCTTTTTTTATTGATTTTTGATAAACCCCCTTTCAAGGGATGAGGGATAAACCTTACAGGACCCATAGTATTTGAGATTACATGACCCGTAGGCCGTAGTAAATTATATAGATTATTCTTGGAACTCCTCCTCCCTCCATCTTCATCATTATATCATCTCTCCACCTTCACATGGATTTTTGTCTAGGCTTCCCATGCTTGGAATGACTTGTCCCGATGGCAATGACCTATTATTTTTTTTTGTCAAATCTTTTTAGATTATGATATACTAAATGTTCTTACTCTGATCCCCATCTGGATTATTCTCCATGTAGAGTTTTAATGATCATTAAGCACAATTTCAGGTGGCCTAAGGGCCTTGAGGGGGCCTAGAGGCCTTGAGGTGGACCAAAGACCTTGAGGTGGCCTGAAGGACTTGAGGTGGCCCAAAAGCCTTACTATCACAAAGTCCTTGGGTGGCCCAAAGGCCTTAAAGGACCCGATGCCCAAACTAGTGGCCTGAATGCCCCTACGGATGAATAGTTCCACCACCTACAGTATGGAATAGTCACTGCTACAGTAACTCTACAGTTCCCGAAAATATTTATCCACCTGTTTTAGAACATGGGTCTCTTGGATGCACTGGTCGAGTCCTCACCAACTCGGCAGAGGCTCTTTTGTATGAAGGTAAATCTCTAAACTATATACATTATACCCCTTTAAATCATGTACCACATAGAAGTTTTAGCCTATCTATTGGAATGTATAGAAAAAATTTCTCGTGGTCACAGTGTGTTCTATGTATCTCTCCTGATGAAGTAAATAACGGATCCATTAAATGTACTAAATATAGAGGTAGAACAACAGGATAATTACCTCTATTTTGAGGAGTGAAAAAAATGATCATAGACTATATAGTTAACATTCTACACAATCAGATAACTCACCTTGGTAAAGTTATTTGGTTGAATCACCAGTATGAGGAAATGACATGGGAACCCAAGGGTAAAATAAAATAGATGTACCCTCATTCATTCTAAATTGGTGACATGAGATGAATGTTTGGTGATGAAATTTAAAAAATAAGTTGAAATTTTACAATCCAGTCTTGTATATAATTAATTTTCAATATAAAAAAATAATGTGTCGCATATTTAGGAACATAATATTGCATAAAACAAATAAAACTCATAAAAAAGAACGTAATATCATTAATAGGCTATGCTATATTTATTAAACAAAAAAAAACAAATTAAAACTTCTATAAATAAAAAGGGTATTTAAATAGAAATGAATAAAATAATAAGAATATGAAATTTTAGATCATCTCAATCTCAACTAATTTGACTAAAGAACATCACTATAAAAGGGAATCCAATAATTCCTAATCCAAAAGAAATTTTAGAAATGTATAATTCAATACCATTAGAGTATTTCAATTGAATAATGAATAAAGAAATTAAGAGATGATTGTTGAAGGTAATATGTCTTTCGAAAGGGTACTATTACTATTGCAATATTATTGGAGCCATTAGAAATAGTTACCTACCCAATAAAATTATTAACCTGACTATAAGAAAGATAAATAGACCTAAAAATAATAAAATGTCATATAATTTTTATTTACCCAAAAAATAAAAATATTTTACGTGTATAAAATAAATATAAAAATTAAAAACTAAATAAAATTATAGGATATTTTTTAACAAAATGTTTTTTTAATATTTTTCATAAAAATAATTATAATTGTATAAATAAATATAGTTCTCAATAATATAAAATTACATTAATAAAAATAATTTATTTTTTAGATTTACTGTGTTAAAATTTTTAAGAATTATTTTCTTAGTAAATTTTGTAAAAAAATAAATATTTAAGAGAATTGTAAAAATATAGTTTTTATGTAACCAATATGTTCAAAATTACATAAATCAATATGTATTAGTAGCATAGTAAATAGTATAATTTTATTATTGAAAAAAAATCATTAATAATTTAAATATTTCAATAATTTCAATTTCCAAACCTTGAAATCATTTTCTAAAGTCTATTGTATACAATATTGCATTAATTTTTCTTTCATTTTCCACATTCTTTTTAAATAATGTACTAAATTTTATTTCTAATGGTTATTAAATCCATAAAAACATATATTTTTAATAAAATATGATTTATAATGTTAACAATATCACTATTTTATGGATTTCTATTGAAATTATTTTTTATTAAATATTTTATCCAAAAAATTCCCCTCTCTATCCACTTGGAAAACCACTTCCCATACACATATCAATGATAACCCACTAGTAAAATTCCACCCAAAGATGAATGTAATATTTTTTAAAGGTTGGGGCCGAATCCTCATTTATTATTAAAGCAATGAAAAGACCTCTTCAACTGGTTAGAGGGAGACCCATTACATAGCCTGAAGGCCTTGTGAGTATTTAGCACATTAAATGGCCCGTAAGACAAAAATTTGGGCCCAAGGACCATTTTGTGAATAGTATTTCTATAATACCACATACTACAGTACCACTCAGTACCTGACGTTGCTATAGTGCCCTTTGGCAGCTAAAATGTCTTGTCGTCGCTATAATAATCGTTGTTTCTACAGTTCCTCCCCTCCTACAGTCGCTACAGTACTACTATAGTATCTGCCCCAAACGGGTTATGAACCCCCATTTTTCATATAGGGTTACATGATGCTTACCACTAAGCCAAACCCCCACTACAAAATATGTGTAGAGTATTGCTTGCCTCCAATTGTGGGGCCCCACCATGCCTAGAGCGCACTGCACGTTCATTGGCTAGGAAAATGGTTTTGAATCGCCCTTTGTATAATACGCACAGTGTCCAAGCCTGGCGAGACTCGTGCCTGGGAAAGTTCCCATGGAGGGTGAGGGGTACAACCAGTGGGTACCACTCGGATAACACCCCATGGTCACCCAAATAAGGATGTAATATTCTTTCATCTTTTCCGATAATCATAAGCTTCTCCTCCACAACCAATATTTTATTTTCAAAACCAATCCTCAAAAAATTATTCAACTACTATGTTAACAATAAAATTATTAAATTAATATTATGTAATGATTTTATTTACAATTTGTTGAAATTTTATACACATCTCATATCCTCTTTTGAAAATGTATTGTTATAAGTTTATTAACTACATATGAGGATGTTTCCAACTATCTACTAATCAACACCTATATAAATCGTTATAAATAAATATTTGAAATAAGAAATGTTAAATATATGTAATTATAATATTATATTTTTTAAAAATTTATTATATTTAATAAAACAATATCACTAATGGAAATCAAGATGATATATTTAAAAGAATATATATCATCAAATAATTTCCCATTTAATAAAATGGTCTATAAAAAAATCAATGATTGTAATTGTTCAAGGGTATGAAAAATGAAAAATTAATAAATTATTCTTTAATTGTTTTATAAACATAATTTCGATACAAAATATGTGGAATAAATATGCAATAAATTGATATTTAAGTTATGATTAATTCTTGAACCTGACTCTTTCCTTTTAGGTTATCTCATCTGCTCTTAATTTTTTCTGTGGAATTCTCTATAATCATTAAAAAAATATTTATAATATAATTTATAATTTATTCCCAATGATATAATAGAACACCTCATCATTTTATATTATGAATGATATGTTTCATATCATATGATATATGCAACACTAAGAACAAATGAACCACAGAATACAATTAATATTTTATTATTAAAATATTACCACTATAACATTATCATTGAATTTCATGGTTTGAAAAAGTGTAATATCAACATGAAATATTTGAATAATTATTTTTTTAACAAAAATTTAATTATTATTTTCTGTGAAATAATCAATCCATTACAAAATTTATTATATATAATTAAACGAAACATGTTTTCAAAAAACCTATTTATATGAACATTGAAGTTAATATGATAAAAAATTCAGTTAATCCCAATATTTGAATTATTTTAAGAAAATTAATGTACAATATATTGAATTAAAATAAATTTACTCTTTTTTAATGTTTTTATATAGATAAGGAATGATGATAAACTCATTTAATACTTTAAAAATATAGTTTATACATGGATGGGTTTTATTGAATTTTATCCATTGATATTATGATTAATTTCTTCCAATTTTAGAAATTTTATTTCATAAATATTACATATTTTTAAAAATGAACATATCAAAAGATTCATTATAAAAATTTTCAGTATTTTTCTAAATATATTGACTTTTGTGTGAATATTATAAAATACAAGTTTGGTAAAAACAATCATTTCAATTCTTTAATTAAAATAAAATAAATATATATATTTATATTTTTTATTTAATTTTAAAAAATATAATTTTTTTTCTGAAAAAATCATGTTAGTCAAATGCAATATACATTATTCATGATTTTGGTACAAAATCAATTTTTTTTGTATAAAACAGGTAATTTTCTATGAAAAACCATTGTGTTTCAAGCACTTCTATTAAAATTAATGTTTACCAATCTTGAAAATTAAATAATATAAATTATATGCCATTTTTAGAATCATAATACTAAATTTATGTAATATTTTCCATTTCATTATTAATAATAATAAATTATATCCTTGATAATAGTTTATCTGCATAGAAAAGAGTAGAATATGATAATCAAGAATGTACTTGTGTGATAAGGCTAAAATAAATATGCATAGAATGATTTAATTTCATTAGATATATATATTTATCACATAATCAATATAACTTCTAAAATATGTCAATTTGTTTCCACTTACTCATGGTTATCACCATAATATTATTCTTACTGAAGCGTAATTCCAAAATGTCATTCAGTCCCACTTTATATAATGTCATTATATGAATATAGATAAAAAATATTCCCTTGAGTATATGATAAAATTTATTAATATTAATCCATATTTAATATAGTAATTTATTCTTTATTTTTTATTAAGTTAATAATTACCTAGAATATTTTCTAATTAAGGATGTTACGAATGAGAAAAAACTAGAAAAATTATGTAAATGAATTTAAAAACATTAAAACAAAGAATTTTAGGTTGAAAATGGTATCCTAATAATATAAAGGATAATTATAAATTAAAATTGTGGGTTATTCTTTTATATTATAATTATATTATTGTATTGATATATTAAATGTCAAAATTTGTGAATAATGCTGAACATGACATTAAATAGTATTTAATGCATAAAAATTATTTTTAAATATATATAAAATAAAAATATCATTAAATAATGAAATTATATTTGAATTTTAATATTCTATTATTAATTTTTTATGTATTTTCAAATTTTCCTTTTAAAAATTACATTAATTAATATATTATATTGAATTAATTGAAATTGTTGTTCAGTTTAGATGGGTTAAGGAAAGGGTTTAAACCAAAAGATAATGATCAAAATACATCATAAACATGTCTAAATTTTAATGGACAATGGTCTTTCAATGTAACAATACTTATATTATAATATATGGTAATTTTATCAAATATTTTATGAGTTCGATACATACAATATTTTAATATTTCATGTATTAACATGATTTTCACCCACCTCACTTAATAAAGGGACCACCTCTCTTTACATTGGAACTTTTCTTGTTCCACATATAAAAAAATATAACAAATTTACTTTCACATAATTTTGTTATCAACCTAGAGCTTTTGGTCTCATTAAAATATAAATTATTTAAGGCATAAGGGGTATCCTAAAGGAGGATACCACAAGAGAATGACAATGTTCTTACCGAGTTTTAATATTTATATTTATTATTATACAAATTATTATAATTCCATAATCCATGTAAAATAGTTATATAAGTATATCAAATGTAATATGATGTTTTTAACGAAACATTCATTTAATATCTCCTTTCTATCATATCAAAAATGAAACTATCAGTAATACATATGTGTGCACTACTACCTCTAAAAAGTGATGTGTATAATTTTTCATCACTACATATCATATTCGGTCATACATATGGAATTTATAAATATATATTTCATTTATGAAATATTTATTTTTATTTAATTATAATATATCATCAACCTTCTTACCTAACCATTATTTTGAAAATGATAATGTTTCCCATTCATATGTGTTGATAAACACCTCAACAAATAGATTTGATTCATTTTTCTATCACCCAAATGAATGAAATAAATATGATATTATATAAGATGAATAAATATTATATTCATAAAATTAGTAATAGTATAGAGATGAAGTTACCATTTCATAAAACTTATAATTGTAGTCAATATAACAAAGTAATTCTTGATAAATTTACTAAATTACCTTAACTGGAAGACACAATCTAGAATTATTCATTGAATTTATGTAAATTGATTACAAATGGAAAATAATTAATTAAATATATATGAATAAATTTTATTAATAATGTATTCAATAAATTTAAGTTGATTTTTCAAGATGATATTGCAGTTCCGACCAAGATGGATTCTATAGTAAGGGGTTTTTTCTAAATTTTACATACATGAGACTAATATTATATTATGAACCTAATTTATTTTATATAATACATATTCTACATCATTAAAATATAATACAATGAATTAATATTTATTCATGAAATTTAATAGTTAAATTAACGTTTTCAATTTCATGTGGTCTCGACTAAAATGTGATTAATTATGTAATGGTATAGTTTACAATGTCACTCTTATTGGGGATTGTTCATGTTAAAATTTATGTTATAAGAATTATATGTACATTTTATAATTAAATTCCATATTTTTTACTACAGTTTTTATTGGTTTGTTTGTTTTTACTCCAAAATTTCTACATTATAGTACACAAACACCAATATAATACCTTTTAGAAATATTATACACATTTCATATTTTTGGTGGGAAATATTTTTTTCCATGTCCATGAAAATTAAATTGTTTTATGAAAATTGTAATATATAGTTAAAGGATCAATAATTATCATTTACTACAAAACCTTTCATTAATTAAAATTGAATAATTTATTTATGTTTTATGAATAATTCATTATTTCTTTTTACAAAAGATTGAAAGGAATTTTATTTTTAACATATATGGTCTAAATGGATTTTTCTACCTCCATTACCAATATTCACAATTTATCTTTCTATACAATATTCTTTTATTTTTAATGAAAAAAAAATTACTTGATTCTGTGAATTTGTTTATATTAAAATGAAATATTCATTAGTTTCTAAATTATTGAAAATAATTAACAAAATTAATTATAAAATTATTTTTTTTAACAAATATACAAAATCATTAAGGAATATTCATTTTACAGTTTCTCTTCTATTTTCCTCTATATCATTCAAAATAAATTTCATTTTTATAAAACCATTATTTTTTATAAATTGATGTTCTACTATCATCAATTATTAATTTATGGATTTTACATTATATGGGGATCATTCAGTATCTTTTGATCATGTTCCCTACCAGCATTTATTATTAATAAGACATTATATTTCTTCATCATGGACATATTTTATGGATCATGGATGTATTTAGTATAATTTATACTACATCGATATTTTCGTTGACATATATGATTTCTATAGATGGTTTTATTTGAAGTGATCCTATTAATATAGTTTTTTCATTTTGTGGTGAAATATTGATGGTCCAAGTTATTGATTCATTGTGAATATTTATTAATTGATAGTTTATATTGATTATGTATTATATATTTTATTCAAACATATGAGGAATGAATTAAGGGTATGTAAATTATTGTTGAGGCCCGATTATAGAAATACCTTTGGAATATCAATGTATATGATGAGATAAAAGAGGTGGCCACATTAATTAGGTAGTTGTTATATACCTATTCATACTATGAAATTGCATTTTATAGAGCCTTGATTATGTGTTTCTTGATGTATTAGACAAGGCCTTGTATGTATGATCATTAATACCTAACATTATTCATTCCTTCGATAAAATTCAATAATCATTATCTATGTAATTGTTTTATTTTCAAATGATTTGTATTTAATAACAAGTTAATGATAAAATGGAATATATATTGACTATTTACCCAAAAATATTATTTATTAAATAAATTTTATAAAGGATTATATGGTATTATTTATCATACAAATAATTATGTTTTCTATGACATTTGATAATAAGAATAAAAATTCTAATTTTTATAAAGGATGAAGTAATGTTATTAGTAATATGTATAATTATTCCAATGTAAAATGGAAATCATATATTAATCTAGTATATTAATATTGATAAATTTATTAATCCTTTGTGGTTTGATATCATGTATATTGTTCCTATATAATAAAGTGAACCCAAGATATGGCTTTTGGAGTTGAAGTTCCATCATTTAGAATTAAATGAAGTTTAGTAGGAACCATGGAAATAATATTTTAGAAGAACATAACTATAATGACCATTAAGATAAACCCCTATAGTGTTTAAAAATAATTTTGGGATTTAATGTTATGTATTTATATCAAATAAGTTATGAGCTAATTATACATGATGTTATATTTAGGTATTCTTCCAAGAGGAAGAATGGGATATGATGTTAATACCTATAATAAATATAAAAAAATCGCTTATATGAAATTCAATATAGTTGGTATTAGAGTTGAGTATATCATATCTATATTAGGGTAACTGATCAATGATATTAAAATGACTTTTCTTATATGTAGGGACCTATTGTTCTATAGTGTCATTAAACTATATTGTATCACTTTTTATGATAGTGGCCTCAATCCATTTATATTATTAATAATCCATAAGTTTTGAAGTAAAGAATAATGTCACTATAAATAGTATTTCTATAATTTTAAAGTAAAAAAGGTAAAAGTTTATTTTAGAAGTTTATATCTAAAAGGATATGCGGATCAATGGGGTCATTGATTTAGAGTACCAATGATGGGTAGGAGATATATAGAATGTAATTTAAAACCATTATATTGATTTTCATTGATGAATATTATTTTGAGAAGATAATTATTATTTAGAAATGAAATTAATTAATTAAAGGCAAATGGAAGAGTAACATATGACTATGTACAAGTCAACCTTTTTAAATAATATAAAGTCATGAAATAGACTATATACATAATCCAAAAATCATGATTAATAATTTCTTTGATAAATATATGTTGATCCTTTATAGTTAAATATTCTTTCCAAAATTGTTATCTTGTAATGATACAGTGTCAAGTACCATCAAGAAATATAAATAATTCTACTAGTCTTATATTATGAAAGGAAATCAAGATTATAAACAAAAAATTGAGCACTATGAAGAAGAAATGAGGCCAAGGAGAATAAGGTTAGCATGGGACATGAAATCTATGATACTTATTGAACCAAAATATCATGGTAAATTCATAAAAGAAATGTGAGTTTGTTTGAGGAGGAGATTTAATGGTTCCTTATGCTCACATGTACAAGGAAAAAAAATATCACTGATATTCAATGTTTCAACTACAATGATATATAGTATCATTTGAACCAATTCCACAAGTGTCAAGGATTACCTAAATAATTTTATTTTTGTATTAATTCAGGCCATATTTTCATATTATAATTGATGAATAATAGGATATTTACATTTGAATTATTCAAGGGACACCTATAGAAAAAAAATCAGAGTATAATATAATGTTTTAATCATTGATTCAGAATTTTTTTTTCTTTGAAATATTATATTCAACGATGAAATATATGTTGATGTTTTTATGATAAGTAAAACCTACACCATCATATGTGATAATTAGAATTAGTATATTTTTAAGTAATTAAAATTATTGAAAATTATCTTCAAAATGAGTATGGTACATAAAAAAAATTCTTCCATTTTTTTTAAATTAGTATTTAACTGATTAATTATGAACCATCATTGTTATTATTAATAATTTGGAAATTAATCATTTATTTGATTCTTTAATTAATTAAATATTATTTTTAATTATTATAATTTTTTTTGTTAAATGGATTTAAAATGATGGAACAAAAGGATATAAAATCATTTATTAATTGAAGAACACTATCCTTTATGGTATCCCACAATTCAGTAATAGTCTATTCTAGTGACTGATGAATAAAAAATTCATATCATTTAATCATTATTTCAATGATGAGATAAACCAATCAAAGAAAATTGGTCAAAGAACAATCAGTTAAATATTAAAATAATGTATATGTGCATATAATTCACCAGGATATGGTTGATTAAAAATCAATATTTATATGGAATGTATCACTTCTATTATGGGAGAATTTTTTTCAGGTGAAAAACACAAAAAAATATAGATGTTGTTGATTTTATGCAGGATAGTTTTGTAACGGCTCGAATCTGGAGCCCCTCGACTGGTGCCCCGTACTCGGTTCACCACATGGGCTCAAGAAAGTTTTCCCAAATACCAGAGGCTGCCGACTAGCAGCGAGGGCCTTGGTGAGTCGGTGGGGAAACAATTCCCTCATTTGGTAAAATATACAGTGTAAAAACAACAAGTTACAACAGCGGAAACAATAACAGTATACAACAACTGAACTGAACAGTAGAAGAAATGTATAAAATAATAATGATGCAACATGGTATATATGTCTATGGAAAGTAGTAAACACACCAATGTTATGAAATAAAATTGAACACAAGTACTAAAGCAACAACAAAAGAAAAACAGAAGAGAAACTCCTCAGCATCGCAAGCCTCGGCTCGGTCCCATACTCACCAGCTCCAGCAAGTCAGGTACTTGAAGTAGAAGGGAGCTTGCCCTTATCTATCCCTGGAACAACATAATATTATTGGTCCCAAAAGCCTGGCCCAAATAGGGTGTGAGATACAAACCCAGTAGGCAACCACCCAAAGATTTGAGCCTAACAGTCAATGAATACATGGAATGTAATGTTCAGGAACAGTAAACAGGAAAAATACACAGCAGCTATAAATTCCATCTATCATATAAACTACACATGTAAACAACCAACAACTATAGAGAAAAGGTAACCCTCTTGGTATCTCTCACATCCTAACACTTATGGTTCAACCTACAAGTACCTGCAACCCTCTAGGAGGCACACACAGTCTCACCCCTCTGGTTCAGCTAAGAGTAGACACTCTGGGGAATCACTAACCATCAATTCCACCTATAGTCTCGTATCGTGCTAAAGGCTCTATGGGGAAGCACTCAAAATCTCATTACCCTTATGGACCACGTTGATGAACTATAGACTCATTGAGGAAGAACTCATCTTCAATTCCCCATGTGGTCTCGCATCGTATCCGAAGACACTCTGGAGAAGCCTTTACGTTCATTCTCTCTATGGTTTACTACAATAGGTTCTCATGGTCTTGTGTGGAAATAAACATGCTCAGTGCACATACATCATTCAAGTAAACCTTAAGAACTACTTGGATATCAATATAAGACTCAACATCATAACAAAGAAACAATTACACTATCCTATAACTATGCATGGAAGTTGGAAAAATGCCAAACAGGTAGAACAAACAAAGAAAACATTCAAAGTAAAGTAAGAACTACCATAATCATAGGAAAAAAGTCTACTCTAGAAATCAAGCAAAACAGGAAGTAAAACAATGGAAAAACAGGAAAACGCAATACCCCGTTCAAGGCTATTGGTGGAATTTTTAACAATATACTCATCAACATTTTACAAAAAGGAATAAATCACCTACCTCGATCGTAGGAGATCGATATACTTGGGCCATGATGACTGATTCTTTGTAGGACTTCATAGATCTGAGAGAACACACAAAACGTTCAACCATAGATAACATGATAAGGAAGTAGAATTGTAAAACAATACTCAAACAGAATTAAGAACTCACCACTGTTCTTCCAACGTAATCGACCATGCTCGAATTGGAGATCGTATGGAGTGGCGGGGGATAGGGGAAGATCCGGCTGGAAGGGTCACTCTCGGACGAAGAACCTAGAGAAGGGGTGTGCTCTATCCGTCAGGCACGACCCCAGTGCATTTAGTAAAAAAAATAAAACTAGGCGGCGTGTACTAGGTCTTTCCGTACTCCGCTAAAATCGGCCTCCACATTACCCCTACACACCGTGTGTGTGGCCCGGGCACGACCATCACACGACTTCGAGCCGGAGAAGAGTACACGCCGTGTACTCAGAAAGTACATGATGTGTACATCGAAATTTTCTAGAAACCTCATTTTTCTTAAAAATTGTATAAAAAGGAAAGGTATACCTGAAACAGAGATCCGAGTTCTTACAAACTTCCCCCCTTAAAGAAATTCGTCCTCGAATTTCCCTAGCGAGGCGTAGAAGAAGAAATCCCGAACAACTCCGGCCACTGCGAGAGAACCTCAACCTCACTCTACCAAGCCTCATCCTGTAGTAGCATGTGCTGCCATAGCCCTCGTACCAGAGGAACATACCAGACTCGGAGAACCTTCTTACTACGATCGGCAATCTGGATAGGATGCTCCTCAAACGACGCATCTGTTTTAAGCTCAACCTACCTGTGATGGAAGACATGAGACGGGTCTGAAAAGTAACGTCGGAGCTAAGAGACGTGGAAGACTTCTTGCATGGAACGATACCCCTGAGGTATCTAAAGCCTATAAGAAACCATCCCAACTCTCTCCAACACCTCAAACGACCCGACATACTGATGTGAATGCTTACACAGTATTTGAATCCTCTTGTGTCCCAACCTCGATGTGACATGCAGGAAAACCTGATCCCCGACCTTGGACTCCACAGGGCATCTCCACTGATCAGCAAAATACTTCTGTCAAGACTATGTTATATCCATCATCTTCTAAATCATCCTTATCTACTCTGAAGTCTCCTAAACAAGATGAGGTCCCAGAAAAGTTGTGTCTCCTACCTCCAGCCATCATAAGGGTGATCGACATGGCCTATCGTTCTGAGCCTTGTATGGTGGCATCTGAATAGTTGCCTGAAAACTGTTGTTGTAGGAAAACTCCATCAGAGTAATATGCTTCTCCCAGGAACCGCCAAGTCTAGGATGCAAGCTTGGAGCATATCCTCAAGCACCTGGATCGTGCACTCGAACTGGCCATCAGTTTGGGGATGGTATGCCGTAATCAAGAGTACCTGGGTACCCAAAGCCTTTTGAACTCCCTACAAGAACCGGGAAGTAAAGCACACATCCCTGTCTGAAACAATGGTGTGTGGAACTACATGTATATGAACGATCTCTCTGATGTACAGTCATCCCAGATCATCAACAATGAATTTCTCCTTGATCGGTAAGCATTGAGCAACCTTCGTGAGCCTATCGATGAAAACACAAACAACATCGTTACCTCGGGGCGACCTTGGTAACCCTGTCTGGAAGTCCATCGTGACATCGTTCCATTTCCACTCCAGAATGGGTAACTGATGTAAAAGGCCTTCCTATCGCTGATGCTCCACCTTCACCTACTGACAAGTAGAACATCTCATGAAAAAACTAGTAACATCATTCTTCATACCAGACCACCAATACCAGCGATTAAGGTCCTGAAACATCTTGGTGATCCCAGGATGGACTGCCCAAACTGAGGAATGAAAATCCCGCATCAGCTCCTCGCGTATGTCTGCTGGCACTCATACACATCCCTGGAAACACAAGATCTCACCCTCACCCACTTTTAATCCAGGGAGAGGGTCCTCTCCTGACACACTCTCCTGCAGGACTAAGCCTTCTAAGTCTGATTGCTGTATCATCCGTACCCGATCAAGTAGTGTCGAGGTGACAACTACAGAAGATAGGAAGGTATGTCCCTGTCTGTCATGCACCTTCAGATGCATCTCAGAGAACAGAGCCATCAGCTGCCACTCACTGCTGGCCTCCTGATCTATTTGAATCTGAGTTCTGCTGCTCAACTCATCTGCCACTACGTTGCCCTTTCCCGATGTATAGGCAAGATCGAAATCAAAATACTGAAGATAATCGACCCACCTGCGCTGCCTCATATTCAGATCATGGTGAGTAAAGATATACTTGAGACTCTTATGTTTAGTGAAGACCACAATGTTCTCTCCCAGAAGATAGTGTCTCCAATAGTGTAAGGCATGAACAACAGCTGCAAACTCCAGATCATGTGTTTGGTCATTTATCTCATGTGGCCTCAACTGCTGAGACCCGTAAGCAATGACTCCATCTCTCTGTATAAGAATAGTGCCTAGTTAGATACCTTAAGCATCACAATAAAAAGTGTAGCTCCTCCCTGTCTCTAGCAAGACTAGTATCAACGCTGGCGTCAATCTTCCCTTTAGCTCTTGAAAGGCTAACTCACATGAATCTGACAATAAGAACATCACACACTTCTTGGCCAGTCCTGTCAAAGGTGCTCCTTGGCTTGAAAAGTCTTGAATGAAGTGTATGTAGTATCTAGCCACCCCTAGGAAACTTCGTACCCCAAAAACGTTCTTCGGCTGCTCCTAGGAAACTACTGCTCTCACTTTCTATGGGTCCACAAATACTCCTGCCTCGGAGAGGACGTGGCCAAATAAGCGAATCTAATACATTCAAAAGTGGAACTTTGAGAGTTTACCATAAAGCTGATTCTCTCTTAGTGTACTAAAAACGATCTCAAGATTGGTAGCATGGTCATGTCGAGTGTTAGAGTACACCAAGATATCGTCCATGAAGACCAAGATGAAGGAGTCCAAGTAAGGATGAAACACTCAGTTCATCAGTGCGATGAAACATGCTGGTGCATTCGTGAGATTGAAAGGAATAACCGTAAACTTGTATAGACCATACCTACTCCTAAAGGCTGTCAGATGTATATCTGATGGTCTAACATGCAACTGATGATAACCGGACCTCATGTCGATCTTCGAGAACACCCGGGCTCCTCAAAGCTGCTCAAAGAGGTCGTAGATCCTCGGTAAGGGATATCGGTTCTTGACCGTCAACTGGTTCATCTTCTGATAATCCATACAAAGCTAAAGGGTACCATCTACCTTCTTCTTAAATAGGACAGGAAAACCCCAAGGAGAAGTACTGGTTTGGATGAAAAAATTAGTCAGCAATGCCTCCTACTGCTTCTTGAGCTCCTGCAACTTTGGTGTGGCCATCCTATAAGGAGGAATGGACACCGGTGTTGCACCTAGAACGAGCTCAAAAGAAAACTCTACCTCACGCTCCGGAGGAAACCCCAAAATGTCCTCTAGAAAGTCATCCCTCAAACGATTCGCCGCTAGAGAAATGTCCATCTGTAAAGTCCATTGATCGTCTAGATAAATTCTAGCAATCTTGATCGTCACCCTTCCTAGCCCATGATGCTCGAGTCCTTCTCGACTCGCATGGACATCTCATTCGCCTCTATAAAGAAATGATTCACCCTTTGGTGAAATGAAACTCACTCTACGGTGATAATAGTCGATGAATGCCCGGAAAGGAACCAACCAGTCCATTCCGAGAATGACATCATAGTCTGTCATCTCTAGGACATAGTGATCCCATAAGAAACGATACCCTGAAACCTCAAGAGGGAACTCTCTACACTGGCACACACTAGATTTCCTTGTCCCCAATGGTGTGTCTAGTGTCAATGAGTCTGCAGAAGAAAAGATGTAGAGCCCAAGGATCTCCACGACAGCAATAGAGATAATGTTATGCATAGTACCAGTATCGAAAAGGGATGAAGATAAAACTAAGGCTACTAAAACCATACCTCCAACTGGGCCAGGATCCTTCTCTTGATAGGTCTGCTCCATAGTGAATGACTGGCCTTCACCGTGGCCCTGTGCCCCTGACTGACCACTTTGAGCTGAACCTCCCTGTTGGTGCTGAGGAACTGGTGGCTGACCGCCACGACCTCGACCTCCACCTTGGCCCGAACGGCCAGAAGAACTCTTGTTCCCCGACTGGTGAGAAACTGGGTGTGCTACTCATGAAAGAGGAGTCATGGAAGAACCCCGGTCACCCACTGATGGTGAGAAAACCTAGCAGAAATGCTGAAGGTGATCCATCATGTCACATGATCAGCACTCCACAGGGTCTCTCTGGCACTACGGCCTCGTGTGCCCTGACCGGCCACAATGGTAGCATACCACCTGGTTGCCTGACGATGCATCTCTCTTCCTCAGATCACCGTGCGTAGACTCCCTACAGCTCTTCTTACTGTCATCTGGTGGAAAACTTGCTCTAGAAGTAGAACCGCACCGGCTCACAGATCCGGAGTCTCTCAGATTGCGCTCCGCAATCAGTGCCTAATTGACGATGGAAGTGATGGAAGTCAACTGGAAGATATTCACCTGTGAGAAGATCTCCCGGCTGAGACCATCCTTGAACATCGTTGCTAAGAACACCCCACTCCCATCCTGGATGGGTGTGAAACGCTACAGATCAGTGAAATAAGAGGAATACTCTATGACAGAAAGAGTACTCTGCTCTAAGCTCATGAACTCTCAGGCTTGATCGGCCCTCAGGGTCTCCGGGTAGAAGTAGTCGTAGAACACGCACTAGAACCCCTCCCAAGACATAACCTACTGATGAACCGCTTGTGAGATCATGTCCCACCACCTCTTGGTGGAGTATCAGATCATGTAGGTAGCATGATTGACCTGCCTCTATGGAGGTGTATCTAGATGCTCGAATATAGTCAGCATGTCTTCCATCCATGACACTGCATCCTGAGGTCCTCCTTCCCCCGAGAATGTTTGAGGATGCTTGTGCTGAATGACTCATGTCATGTCTTCCATAGTCATGGCTGGAGGCGGTACTCCCTGAATGGTCAGCATCATCCTTATAAAACCTTCCCTGAAATGTGCATTAGCGCCTAAAACTGGTAAGACAGCCGGTGCCAAGGCTGGCCTAACTAGAGGATCGGCTGGAAGTCTTTGACCAGCCATATCTGACGTCTGATCACTGCCTAACGACATACGCACAACATGAAGACTTCTTGGAGGCATAGCTCTGAAATATCAAAAGAACACCTTAGATTAGAAAACAAGGACCTGAAACACAAGAGTACAAAATAGGAACAGGGGAAGAAAAACACACATGTTTACAAAACATGACTACACGATGTTTATAAAAACTACACAGCCTGTCTTCTTAAGACATTAACATGGGCATGTACCCCTGCCCTATAGGTCATGTAAAACCTCAAACTACATGGCGTGTTGACCCAACACACGATGTGAACTTGAAACCTATTCCCCTGCCCGAGTCTCTTTACATGGCTTACCCACACGGTCCGACATAACCCGAGACAACACGAAATGTACTAGAAAAGGCTTCAACGTCCCTTTTGGTTAAACACACGGCCGTCTACATGGATGAACCTTACACGGCGTGTTCCGAGAAAACACGACGTGTATAGGTGAATGTGACACTGTCTCGTGTTGTTTGTGACACGACTGAGTACCTGAACAAGACTACACAGCGTGTTCCGAAGACAACACAGCATGTCGTAGAGAAGGTACCGCCGACCCGTGTTGTTCATGACATGGCCGGATACCGGGGCGGGACTAAAAAATGTGTTCCTTTACAAAACGGTGTGGTCTACTTGAGCTTCCCCGACCCGTGTTGTTAGTGACACGACCGGGTACACGGCTCCAAAATACACAGCGTGTACCAACCATACGCAGCGTGTTCCTGAAGTTACTTCCACAATAGCGTGTCCCTACTCACACGGTCAGTGAAACGGCCTAAAAACTACACAGTGTGTAGTCAAAAGTATATGACATGTACACTGGCGTTTTCTGGGTAGTATCTTAGAAACTCTACAGAACATAGAAAACAAAAAAAAACATGACAGAGAGGTGCCAAATTCTGATTCGTGAGGGACCATACTCCCTGTGAATCAAAACATGGTGTTCATTTAAGAAAAGTAGAATAAAAAAAATTCTCTAACAAGGCAGTAGATATTATATCAAGAATCTATCGCAACTGAATGCGTAATCTACACGAAGTCTATCACAACAACATGCAATTTCTAATGCACCCTATACGGCATGGTAAGAATTCATGAAATGTGATTTCTAAAAGTGCCTATATGATGCATGAGATGGCATAACCTCATCTCATCGGGTTGCAACAGAAATAGAACTTCAATCATTGATAAAATAACAACAGAAATCATGTGAATCACTCTAGGTGAAGTCATAACAACCGTAAAATCTCAAAACCAGCAAACTGCATTTAACAAGGTAGTATAGATTTTCCCTATACAAGGGTTAGCTATTCCTGAGCAAAGAATAATACCAAGTACCGAATCTGTCCTATCCCTAGATAAAGTCTCCAAATAGTAAAGCAAGAGAAAATAACTCCTTTGATACATATTTGTAATGGCACAAATCTGAAGCCCCTCCACTGGTGCCCCGTACCCGGTTCACCACATGACATCAAGCACTTTTCCCAAACGCAATAGGCTACCAAATAGAAGTGAGGGCCATGGTGAGTCGGTGGGGGAACTATTCCCTCATTTGGTAACGTATACATTGGATGAACAACAAGTTACAATATCGGAAACAATAACAACATACAACAACTGAAGTAAACAGTGAAAGCAATGTATAAAATAATAAGGATGCAACATGGTACATATGTCAATGGAAAGTAGTAAACAAACCAACTTGCTGAAATTCAACTGAACACAATTACTAAAGAAAAAAAAGAAAAACAGAAGAGCAAATCCTGAGCATCACAAGCCTCGGCTCGGTCCCATGCTCTCCAACTCCAGCAAGTCAAGTACATGAAGTAGAAGGGCCCTTGGCCTTATCTATCCATGCAACAAAATAATCTTCTTGGGCCCAAAAGCATGGCCCAAACAGTGTGTGAGATACAATCCCAGTAAGAAACCACCCAAAGATCTGTGTCTAACAGTCAATGAATACATGGCATGTAAAGTACATGAACTATAAACATGAAAAATACACAATAGCCACAAATTCCGTCTAGCATATAAACTACACAAGTAAACAACAAACAAAAGTTGAAAACAGGTAACCCTCTAGGTTGCTCTCAGAGCCTTACCCCTATGGTTTAACATACAAGTACCAGCAACCCTCTAGGAGGCACACACAGTCTCACCCCTCTGGTTCAGCTAAGAGTAGACTCTCTGAGGAAGCACTCACCGTCAATTCCCCCTATAGTCTCATATCGTGCTAAAGGCTCTCTGGGGAAGCACTCAACATCTCATTCCCCATGTGGACCACGTTGAGGAACTATAGACTCTCTGAGGAAGCACTCATCGTCAATTCCCCCTTTGGTCTCGCATCGTACTAAAAGACACTCTGGAGAATCCCTTATGTCCATTATCCCTATGGTCTACTACACTAGGTTCTCACAATCTTGTGTGGAAATAAACATGCACAGTGCGCATGCATCATCCAAGTAAACCTCAAGAACTACTTGGATATCAATATAAGACTCGACAACATAACAAAGAAATAGGCACACTATCCTATGACTAGGCATGGAAACAGGAAAAACGCCAAATAGGAATAACATGAATAGAAAACATCAAGAGTATAATATAAACTACCATAATCATAGGCAAAATATCTACTCTAGCAATCAAGAAATGTAGGCAATACAAGAAGGGAAAAAAAGGAACCCGAAATACTTCCATTCAAGTGTATTGGTGGAATTTTTCACAAAATACTCATCGAATTTCTACAGAAAGGAACAAAACACATACCTCAATCCTAGGAGATCAATATACTTGGACCACGAAGACTGATTCTCCCTAGAACACCATAGATCTGAGAAAATGAACAAAACGTTTAACCTTAGATAACTTGAGTAGGTTGAAGAATTGGAAAAAGGCTCATGTAAAAGGAATAACTCACCGCTGCACTTTCAACACAATCAACCGTGCTGAAATAGGAGAAAGGACGGAGAGGCGGGGGCTCGGGGGAGATCCGGCCGTATGGTTCGCTCTTGGATGAAGAACCTGGAGAAGGGGTGTGTTCTATCCATTAGGCGTGACCCCGATGCGTTTAGTAAAAAAAAGTACACGATGTGTACATGGTCTTTTCGTACTCCGCCAAAATCGGCCTCCAGGTTACCCCTACACACCGTGTGTGTGGCCCGGGCACAGCCAGCACACGGCATCGATCCGGAGAAGATTACACGATGTGTACATAGAATTTACACAGCGTATACTTCAGAATTTTATAGATACTTTATTTTTCTTAAAAACTCCAGATAAAGGAAAGGCATACTGGAAACGGAGATCCGAGTTCTTACAAGTTTACTTCATTAACAATTAAATTTATCCAAAAGATTTTTTCACCATGGAGCAAATGATATTAGATGTTGGTGGTGTCTTAGCTTATCTAATTTTCTCTTTCTCTATGAAAATTAAGGTGAATACTACAGATGATTATATGTTTTCATATGTGATCAAAAAACTTATTAATTCTGTTAGTGGTGTGGTGAGAGGGATTTTTTCTATGATATTATTAGTGTTTTAGATTCCAAAAACTCAAATATAATCCGAAAAAGGAGTACTTCAGTTGTGGAAGTGATCTCTACAATCATTGATGACCATAAGAAGGATTACATGTTCTTGATTATTAGTCGATTTTTTGTCTACCAATGGAAATAATCTTGGAATCTAGATGAATTTAGGAATAATCTTCTTTAATTTTAAGTAATTATTTGGATGGATCATAAATTTTAATGGCAATAGATTTTTCATAATATTTTTCAACATATGGTTCTCAAACTCAAACCCTTAGGTCTAGTCCAGTGCTTCTCAAACAATTCATGCTATGTCTTCATGATTAGGATACCCTATTTGATCCATTGTCTATTAGTTCCTATATTAACCAATAATGTATTAAAATTAGGGAAATAAATTAGTTTATATATAATTAAAAAAATTAAATGGCATATTTTTTCTTTATTGGGTACTCCTAAAAATATTGATAGGAAGAATAAGATGGTATGATACAATCGCAATATAATATTATTAAAATATGTTGTTCCATATGAAACTCTCATTGAAAATGTTCTTTTGGATATGGTTGAATGTGATATTGATCATTGAATAGAGCATGAATGGATTCCTAATTTTTTATAAATTCTCTCCTTTACATTAGACATTTTATCTGAATGGTTCATTAAGAAATTGGTATACTCTAACAATAATAATTATTTTCACCTATAAAATAATTTTAAGTTCAAATTCATATTGAGGGTACGTCCACCTCTATATATTTACTAGAAATTACAATTTTTTCCCTAATAAAAATCCTAGGTGACCTAAAAATGATAGTGATAATTCAACCTCTAAACATATGTGTATAGATTGGTCTTTTGATAAAAAATGGGGGTCTTATAAGATAAGTTATCAGGATGATATGGGATGTCCTAGCATAGACTCCTTGAATTTATATTTCACCTTTAGTCCTAATTAAATGGAGGATAAGAATATTAATCCTATATTTATATCTATATTAGAGCAAAAGAATGGATTTAATTCATTCCATATAGTAAATTTTATCACTAGTCAATGATTGTTATTATAGTATGGGATAACAATAGGTATATCTTCTAAACATATCTAGTTTATAAGGTATTATTACCCTAATGAAGGATTAGGCTTGTATAGCCATGATGGCATAGAATGGATTAAGTACTACTCAGAGTGTGATGAAGAAATTATTCCGAATGATTCTCATTAGTAGTATTTGATGAGCTTGGGTGGTAGAAAATGAAAAAAATATAACTCATAATGTGGATTCTTACACATATTGTATGAAATTATCTAGTGTAGTTTCTCATTTTACGACTAAAAATATAAAAAGTATATTTATTCATAGAATTGGATATCTAATGTTGATCACCCAATAAAAGGGCACTATATGTCTATGTTTAATGAGATATTAGGATATTGTAGTGGGGACATGGTTGATCATGATATTTATAAGGATTTGGTTCAAAGTAAAGGTCTAGTTGAATTTGATGTATCTTATGGCTACTCATCTAGAATAGAACTCAACCCTATGTTGGAGGGTGTCACTCAACTCGATGAAATTCATGTAGAAATTGGAAATCTGATTATTTTGGGGGAAAGTGCGAAGTTGGCTTATAATCATGGAAAAAGTTCACAGGCTATAAGAAGGGAATATAATCCATTAGTTCATACCTGGAAAGTACCCACAATTTCACTGGTTTTCAATTCCTTAGATAACCTTAAGATCTAGAGTAACTATATGATTATGCCATATTATTATGCTTGTGACAAGGATGGTGGTCCCCAGAAACAAAGGGACTCTATAAATTTAGATATGTTTTCTATATTATGGAATGCTCTCAACTACCAACAATAATAATATATATTTAATCTACATTCTTGATTATATTAATAAAGTTATATTTTACACGATTTTCCATGAAATATAGGTGATAGATTGTTTTAAAATTAATACAAATCTCTCATAATGTTGGATTTTGGTATTGATGAAGGGAATAAGACTCTATAAGCCTTAAGAGATATTTCAAAACCTCAAGGTAGTTTTCCATCATCTTCATTTGGGATAGAATTAAAGGAGGGTTTTTAAAAAGTTATGGTCTTGAATAATTACACTTGTGTTATGGTTTGTCTAGGAGATGTGGCTTCAAAATAGGACATGGACGAAGAAAAGTAGTTACATAGAACAAAGATAAACCAAAATAAGTATCCATTTTATGATCGTTCATTTTAACACATAAATAGAGGAGAGGTCAACACCCAACATGTCAGGGTGGATCAAATAGAATATGAATCCAATTAAATAAAAGATAAATAATTCCATGTATTACAAGAAAATAAGTAGAATGCAGTTCATATATCATTATTTTGGGACAATTTTGTTTTGTAATTTCTCAATTTTTTTTGTTTCATATGTGCCACACTTTAATAGGCAACACCATTCCCCTTATTTATGTGTTTTATCTTCTAATAAATTTTGGAGCCATGTGTTTAGCACATCAACTTCTATGTTTTGATCCATTAGAAAAATTATAATGGCATTCTTCTAGAGACACATTCAAAATTAAAATCTAAATATTATTATACATATTTTAACAAATATTTATTTACAAAACAATTAGTTTTCCAGTCCTAACCTAGAAATTAACATTCCTAAGAAAATATTTTATTATTACATTATATTGTCAAATTGAATTAATAGTATGATGAAAAAATTTTCTATATGAGGGGATAATATAACAGCTCAATATATTTGTTTATGAATAATTTGTACTATTGACTATGATAAACACAACACTAAACTTAAATGAACAGAAAAATGCTATTAAAAAATCATTATTTAAAATTGAATCTTATAAACTAGTCATTAAATTGAAAGGAATAAATAATAGTATCAAATTTTGGAAATATATGTACAAAATGTTCCCTTAATACAAATTAACTGATAAATTTCAAGAAAATTAGAACTGAATTTTTTATATGAACAAATAAGATTAAGAGTGATATTTTATAGAATTAAGACTCATATACAAAAAATAATTTTATTAAAAAATAAATTTAGGTAATAACCATATTTTAATTAGTTTAATGAAGGTTACAAATAATAAATTTAATAATATAAAATAACATTCATTCCATGGTGGTTACTATATAAAAAAATAAATATAAATACATTATATATTTTAAATATATATTTTCAGCAAACATAGTAATTATACCATTTTTTGCCTGGATATTATGAATAATTTATTCCATATTTAGGAATATTAATTGATAAAATGGATATTTTTTTACAAATAATCCTTTCAAATAATCATAATATTCATTTGGGAAATGAAATATTTTTTGGTGAATTGTGAAAAAATAACGATTTTCCAAAAACTACAATATATTTTAATCTTATTATATAATTTAGAATAATTATCATATTATTTATTTATCTCCAACTAAAAAAAATTTAATATTTATAAATATAATTAAACTAATTCCATTATAATCGACATTATACATGATTCGGTATAAAATCATTTTTCTACATAAAGATGTATTTTTCTAAAATCCCTTTATCAATTCGTTATGCACAATTTTTTTATAAATAATTTCTAAAAAATTCAGAAATTATGCCTTAGAATATATATATATAATATTTAGAATCAGAAAATAAAAATTATTTATTTTGGTCCATCTAAAATTTAGTCATAATGAATAGTAAACATGGTAAAATTTTATCAACATTGAAAAGTAAAATATGGGTTAATCTTGGTTGAAATAATGGAATAATGAGTAAAAAAATCTAAAATACTTGAATTAATATAACTGTATTCATATATTTCATCCAGAATCATCATAACATCAAAAATAGAGAAATTGGTAGTTATTTATTTGAGATAAAAATATTTATCTTATATTATCTAATGTGTAATTATAAAATGCCAATATTTGTCACTTATTATGATGTTATGATGTAGAAATAGAAAACAATGTTATAAAATAATGAATATATGTGATAAAAATTATAATTTATAAAACATATTTATCATATTAATTTATTTTTAATTTTTGGTGATGTTATAATTAACTATAACATTTCAATAATGTTGATGAAATGCATGTGAAAGTAGTATGAATATTTAGTACGAGATTTGAAACACCTTAAATGTAATAAATTTTGGATTAATTATGTTATCCCATGAGTTTATTGAAATTTATGATGGTTAAGTATTGGTGGAATTTTTTATATTCTAATTATATTGTTATCTTTATGAAATTTAAGTCAAATTTTGTTAATATTTTTGAAAACTACTTTAAATGATTTTTAGTGTTAAAAGAATATTTTAAATTATTAAGAAATTGAAAATATGTTCTCATAACTCATTTATATGAGAAAATATCTATAATATAATTTATTGTCTATTTATGTCCCACTTTGAATTTTTAAAATTACATTCATGGTATTTACAGATTGAACTATGTGTTATCACTAATAAGGTTAAAAGTGTTGATAAGGGGATTAAACTAAGAGATGATGTTCTAAATGAAACATAAAACTATCTAAATTTAATTGGTTGAATTTATTTCCAACATAATTAAAATATATCTTAATATATGTTATATTTGACCCATTTTACACGAGTTAGACACATCTAATATATTAATATATCATGTATTTATAAGATTTCCACCGACCACACTTATTAATGGGAACCTAAAATCATAGGTAACTATAGAATAATACATTTTCATATATTCTAAAATATAGGAGTTATATATTAAATTTCATTTAAATGGTATGTTATGTCTGATAGAGTACTGGACGCACAACAATGGGGTTTTTTGAAATTTATGTTTCACATAAGGCTGAGTTATACGGAAGAATAATATATTTTTAATATTATTATATTAAGTTATAGTCATCTCATAATTTTAGAAAGTATTAAATGAATAATATTAAATAAATTATGAAAATATTTTTTACACTTTTTTGTATAATGGTTAATTGGTTATAAAATTAATATGAAATGTAAATAAAATCCAATTGAATATAAAAGAAGTATTTTTATAAGAAAACTTTTTAAGTGGGAATAATTGTGTTTATAAAATAATAAAATCACTATTGTCAGATTATATTATTGAAATATTAATTCAATATAATGACTAAAATTCATCTTATTTGATTTTATGACATTTTATAATAAAAAATGAAATTTAATGGATAAAATGAGTTTTTTTCTAAAAATATAGTTTTACACCTTTGGATAAAGAACTCATTTTAAATCATATTTTTGAAACATTTAATAAGTTATATTTGAAGAAAAAACATCCACTTTGTAATAGGTACATCAAAATTTACTTTTGTTGATTTTTTGTTTTTTTAATGAAATTCATTTTTAATGAACAATTAAAAACACTATATTATAATTTAAAACATATTTTTTCATCAAATATATTTATATAGTTTTATTTTAATTTTAATTGGTTTGAGAGTGTAATATGATTATTTTTATATCGTTAAATCAAATTTATGTCATCCAAAGAAATTTCTTATTGAAATCGAATAAAATCCAACATGAGCTTTTTAATGTTTTACTTTAAAAATCACATTTTCATTTTCCAACAACATGATTAATTTTAAAGTTATATTTTTCAGATATTTTAATTTAATTAAAAGAAAAAAAACGTGGTTGTAATAATTATTAAAAAATTGGACCAATAGGATTAAAATATTTGTTGGTGAATAATAACTTTACGTTTTTATTTATCATAGGTAAAGTTAAATATGGTAAATAAAGTTAAAAATAATATTATAAAATTCTAAAACAACCCTAAAACAGTATATAATATTATTTGATGAGTTATTGTCGACCAATAAATTCCTTGGGTGTAAAATTTGCCTTTTGTATGCCACTTTTGTGTTATTATGACATTTATAAAATTTAATTTAATATAAATGCAAATATTTCAAAATCAGGTATCATATTACTAAAAAACATTAATATGGGGTTTTTTATGTTTTATCATTGACTATTAGTGGTATGTAAAAATTTAAACAAAATTAACTACATCATGGTTATTTATTTATTATTTATAGTCATCAAATGCATAAATTTAATTCTGATATAACGATGAAGTGGTAATCGATTTTTTAAAGAAAAAAATCAAATAAATGATATTAATAATATTAAAATAAATCTATTTTGAACTATTTCTAGTCATACATGAATTTAATAGATGTAAATTACATTTTAGGATTTATTTAATTATGGTTTATCAAAAAAATCAAGTTATTATGATATTTTAATAAATTCATTACATTAATAGTTTAAAAGATTGACATAATGCAAATATTAAAAAATAAAATATTTAAATAAATGATTAAAAATTTCTATAAATCAATGATTTGGAATGAATGTAGAGATAACTCAAAAAATTTCATCAATGGCTCATTAATAAGTCATTTTTAATGATATTGTAATAATTTTAACTCTTAATTTGAGTTTGAAAGGGTTTAATAAAAACAAATAAAGGCTAAAATGTAACAAATTTTTTTTATTTCTTATTGGATGATTATATTTCTACTTATAATCAACCACTAATAGTAAAAAATTATTTTTTACCAATTTGGAACTTAAATTTAATTTAATATTATTTAATAATTTTAATAATTCCAAGGGTACAACTCCCATCTCGAATAAAAACGCTCTCATTCTTCTCTATTAATAACACTTTCAAAACATTTTTTGTGTGACATGATCTTTACAATAATCTTACTATAATCAACACACACATTTTAAGCCATATTTTATGTAAAACATCCTCTATGGAGTTGTTAAGGAGTTATGAAATGATTCCGTCTGATGGAAAGGTAATGTTTTTATTTAAGTGTTATTAATTTATTTCTTCTTCCACTACGTTCAAATTGTATTCATCCATGATGAAATAATAACTGATGTATCCAAAATATACATCAATGTTTATATTTTAATATCATCTCCAAAATCCATCTCTACATACATTGAATATGATGGGAATTAATCATTTGTGAGTACGTGTGAACTATCACCTCAACGAACAGATATATATTTTTTCCATAATCATCTCTAAATAATGGTCATAATGATGAAATTAAGGATTTTATACAAATTTAAAGACATAATTATCATTAAAATAGAATAATATATCAATTTTTTCATACAAAACATGCACATAAAAATAATAACATCATTTTTTGTATGTGGGAATTATTACCACCACGAAGACTGTGAAACGTTTTTATTCACCACCTCACTTTAATGATTTATATATATTAGTATATTTGAATGATTATTAGGATTTTAATTATATTTTACTAATTTGTTGAATTTAAAATAATAATTACCTTATTTTCATAATGATCAATAATAAATTAAAACATTACTCATGCGTATTTACGGCCTATCGTCTCCCTGAATATAATGCTTATCATATTTCATACCATAAATAAATAGTTTATTTAAAGGAATAATTTATGTATACAATTGATAATAATTTCATTTATATTATTATTTAGATGAAGGAATTATGACCATATGTACTATAGACAATGTACCAAGATCATTTTTGACTCAAGTACTGAATATCTACTAAATGTATGACGTTAACATAAATCACTATTTATTTGATATAACATGGTACTAAGTGATATAAAAGGACTAATAAACATGAAATGAGATCTTAATCAAGTAAAAATTTACCTATCATTTTTATTTAGTATGATAATCAATGTACGAGGCCATTTAGACCTAAGGTTTGGGACATTGTCTCAATCTTCCATCATTGAAGCATATTTTGATAAAATACACCACCTTGTTTTATACGATGCATTATTAATCTATTTAAATTTAATTGTTATTCATATTTTTTGGAAGTTAATCATTTTCAATGATGTGTTTTAATAAATGAAAAATGTAATATTATTTACTTACAGGGAAATAATGACTTTTTTACCTCAATGGCCATTATTTGATATTTTTCTTCCTCTATAAGGCTTACAATTTTTAAATGGAAAAATGAAATCCCTTATTATCTTTTGGGTGTTTTGGTATCAAAAATGGGTTCTAATGTGGAATTAGTATTTCAATATCTTTAAATGATTTCTTATGATTTGAAATGAAATTTTAATAATTGATAATTTCAATCTATTATGTGTAATGATTATATAAAGTTGCAAGGAAATTTTAAGGGTGTTTATGTGATCTATCAATGGTGGGTGGTGACATTATAAACCAAATATTGGTGGTTCCATGATAAAAAATGAATGACTGGTAACATTGTAATCTAAAATGTAATAGTTTCGGAAATTGGTCATATGGGTATTTGATATGTAGCTGTGATATGTGTGGAAGTCGGTGGTATGGTTATTCTATTAAAATATTATTATGTCCTATGTAAAAATTATAAGTTATATGTGATTTTTAACAGATTTAAAGTAATATTTGGATTAAAAATGTATAATAAATGGGATTAAATTTAGGGAAGTGTATTTACTACATCTAAATGGTGAAAAGTGTAAATTTATGATAATGTATTCATCATTTACATGTTTCTAAAATGACTAGAAGTTTTCCTATATTTTGTATCCCTTACTAATATATTTATGCTCATCCCCTATTTTGAAATCTGTTTCAAAGGATTTAAATTTTTTGAATTTTAAACACGAATCAAACCCATGTTTATATCTATTATTTTTATGGATTTTATGAAAAAATGTATAGTGAGTATATGTGTATATATTGTAATATTTTAGTTGTTTTGTATGATTTATGGACTAATACTCTAAATCAATAATCCTTAATAGATCTTCTATGTGAATGAAATCCAAATTATTAACATAACACATGATTAATCAATGTATAAGGCTGTGACCTTATAACTAATCTATGTTATCCAAACTTCTCATTCCAATTATATCATCCATTAAATAACCTATAACCTTCAGTAATTTATTTTTATTAACTTAGATGTTATTGTATAATCAAATACCAGTTTTTTTGGTTTATGGTGGATATCAAAGGAATTTAACAAAAGAAGTGGTAAATTTTCCTACCAAGTGTTTTTAGGTTCATTTCATACTAAACCTCATAAAAATCATGAATAACCATATTAAATTAATTACATCAGTGTATTTAAAATATTAATATGTTTAACTGTAACTTTACATCCATTTTATTATCTATTATACCCTATGTAAATTGAAAACATATTTAGTGTGTGTGTGTGGACTACCACCTCCAAGAAGTGTTGTGTATCATTTTTCATCACTAGTTTTAATATATGGTTTTAAATATAGAATTAATTATTATATATCATATTTATGAAAGAATATTTATTATTTAAATATCATATATCCTATACCTTCTTACCATACCTTCTGTTTGGAAATTATAATGTCGCTCATGTGTTTGTGTGTACTACCGCATCCACAAAGTGATGTGATTTGTTTATATGTTATCGTAATTCATGGATGGTTATAAAATTATATATAATTAATTAAAATAAATTTAATTTTGTTATTAATGTTATGAAAATTATTTGACCATTTAATGACCACATTAACAATATCTAATAAACCGATGTAATTTTGAAATAAAAAGACCAAACAACCTTAAGTGGTTGATGAAAGCACGAACCATTTAATAAATATATTTCAAATGAATATAAATAGACCATAAATATTTAATAATGGTGAATAAAATAATGATAAATTATTTAATTAATTTAAATTTATTATTCACGAGGATAAATCGTTTCATACCAGATGGGAATCTAAAGTAAGAGTTTTTAATCTCAATTCCACACAATTATCACATATTTTATATAATAAAACGAATTTATTTTATATGTTATATATAACAACCCAATATAATTTTATATCATTAAAAAATCTTTCTTTGTGGTATTTAATTGTTAAATTCATATTCTCACTTTGATGATGTTATGGTTCAATTATTATTAAATAATTTGGGGTTTATTTTAAAATATCACTGTTATTCAAAATTATTTATATTTAAATTTTCATTGTATGTAATATTTTCACTAATTATTCTTATACCCCATCTATTTTATAATACTATATATATTTCTATGTCTTTCATTTTTTTTCTTTGAACTATTTGCTTATTTAGTATTCAATGAATGAGAGAATGTCTTTAAATAAAACTAACATGATTTCTTCTTTAAGATCGAGAATACTTTTATCCATTTACATATTCATAAATTTTTCATAGAGAAGATTTCATATTAAAATTATGATTTAATAAATGTAGTTTTAAAATACATTTTACATTGTCTAAAAATATTTAAAATAAATGATTTTATAATTATCCAAATAAAACAATTTTTTCATTTTTATAAAAGTGTGAATGAAATGATTATTTTAACAAATATGACATAAATGGATTCTTGAACGTCCATGATAGTTTTTAACAATCAATCTATAACCAAAAAAATTATTGTTTTCTTTTCAAATGATGTCATCATCCATTACTCATTGAATTTTTAGTTTTTATATTAAAAAAACATATTTTATTTTATAATATTTAAAAAAACCAAAAAGATTTATATTTTTTTACAATATATTTAAAAAATATTAAAGGAAAATTGTTTTAAAATTTTTACATAAATTTTACTCTAATATTTTAAATAAAATTATGTATTACAGACCATTATATTAGATGAATCAATCTTCTTTAATCATCATTTATAGATTTATAGTTAATAAATTATTTTGGGATAATTCAATTTTTGATGATCATGTTCTCCATTACTCTACTATATTAATTCGTTATTTTTTTTATTTCAGGTCAAAATTATTATTATCATGGTATTATTCAGTATCATTTATAATAAATTTATACTTATAAATGGTATATCATTTCAATATATATTTTTAGTTGAAATAATATTTTTAAGACTATTATTTATTTATCTAGGAAAACATGGGTGTTGGAATTTATGAATTAATATAGTTATTTATTGATCTATAAGTCATATAGATTATGTATTAAATTTTTAGTTCAATATATTATGTTTACATTGAACATATGAAATTAAGAGGTGGGGATCGATATATATGTTCCCTCGATGCATCGATAGGTCACATGCAATAGAAAAAGTTTCCAGAATAGTTGGGTACTAGGTTTATATATACACATACAGGTACAGTGTCTTGGTGAAGGCCATGAATATTATATGGTTGATTTCATCATCAAGGAATTGATAGTATGATCAAGAATGTATAATATTAAACATTTAAATTATTAAAATATTTTTTATTTTTATCCATGTGATTGATTTATTTTACATTGATATATTTTAAAACTCAAGTTATTGATTAAATAATACATGTTTTTATTATTTAATCTACCTTAATTTTTATTATTTACATCTTTCTAATAGATTTAACTATTTTATTTCCATTATTTTTCATCTGATCTCACTAATTATTATGTTTTACATTCCCTAGGATAGGAAGAATAAATCATTGAAAAATATTCCAAGATGTAATAAAATATCCATTCAATGATTTATTTTTCATATTTAATAAAAAAATTATTTATTTATCTTGTATCCTAAGACTTTTTAAATGATCTATTCTTTTTGGTTTGAACTATCGTATCTTATTTAAATGTAATCAACTAAGGCCCAGATCTGGGTTGTTGTTGTTGTGGTTGCATCATATATATTCTTCTACATTAATGATATTATTTTTAAGCCACTTAACTATATTTTTCAAAGATAATTTATTTAAAAATCACTTTGATTCCACTTTAATTGATTCCTCTTGAAAGATAAATCATATTTTATTCATAACTAGTAATTCCAATATTCATTTGGTCACCCTAAATGATATTCATTAAAGTATTATTTTAAATTTATTTATGAAACACATTCATTTTCAACGATGTTTTCAAGATTGGAACTTTTATATTATTCCTTCTTATGTGACATTCATGATTTTGAGAATTTCATTAAGTGATATATGTGTTTGATTTATTATTCACTCTAATTCATTGGGTAATGTGATATATCTCAGGATTTTTGTGGTTTATGTGTGAACACAATTCTATATTTTTTCATTGTTGCGATGTTGGGATTTTTACAAACATGTTATATGTGAACATGATGTTACCTTTGTTTACAAAAAAATTTCTATATTTAAAAAAAATATTACAATGTTTAATTATTATGTATATGTCACATTACATTCATTTTTTAAATGATCAAATTTTGTTAATTACGATGACCTTATGATTTTGATATGATGATAATTTCTACGATATCCCATGTAATAATGATTCATCTCTCTTATTCCTTCAACATTATTCCTCCCATTAAAAAGATAGTATCTTAGGCTTTCGTTGATGTATGTCCTTAGGTTAATACATGATCCAAGGAGAACATGAAGGTTTTTAGGGGGTTAATGAATAAATATTCAAATAATGTTTATGTTTAATTATGTAGAAGTGATTTGTTTACCTATTTTTTTGTAGACTCTAAAATTTTCAATTTCGGAATGTCTTAGTATAAGGTATCTTATCCTAAAAATGATGTAATAGTTATGTGTGAAAAATATGCATCATTATTGGCAAGATGTATAAATTATTAAATTCAATATTGATTTAAAAAATCTATGTACATAGAGATTATGAAAACACGACTAGGATTTGTATAGAAAAAATATTACCTATTGTAGGTATTTGAAATTATTATGAATCACAAACTCAAGATCAATATACCTAGAGGATGAAAAATTCAAAATAAAAAATTATTAAATAAAGACCATGTATAATTTTTGTAGTTAATGGAACAACTTTATCTTCATCCATTGTTTATTTAAAGAACAAAATAATAGTCAAAATGATCCACTATTAATGAAATATCCACTATCTGATTCTAAATCATTCATTATTCAAGTGATAAAAACTATTATCCACATCATTATACCCGCTAAGTGGAGAAGGGGTTTTCGAGATGAGAGTTGTAGGGCTGGAGAATTTGAGCTATGGATTGGGTTATAGTGAATAATATTTTTACACATAATTATTAGATCATGTTAGATAAATATCTAATACATATCATTATGATCCATGTGATAAACATTAAGGTTTCATGATATTTGAATAACAAAAAAAATACAAGTACATAAATAATCTATATCATCTATAACAATGATAATCTTTAATAGAACCATTCAAAAAGATATAATCCTTAAAAATATTCTTAATATCATAGGGAAAAAAGAAACCTATGAAAGGGTTATCCAAATTCTCAATAATGGTAAACATGCGAGGTATTATTGATTATTTAAGTTTAATATGAGAATATGGGTATGGGAACATGAGATTCACATTTGAAAACCATACCAAGAAATTCATCAATCAAAATCTTGATTCAGGGCATAATGGTTAACATCTCATAAAAAATTAATCATAATGTAATCAATGAACCTGATCCCTAAGATCATTACATTGGCATAAGGTCATGTCATAAAAGAGTATCATAAATATATAATACTCATATTCATTGAAATATTTTGTCAAGGATACTCTCATATATATTCATTACATGTCATGCTTAGGATAACTAACCTTTTACTAAATTATGGATGGGGATAAACTTTTGTGTACCCACTCTAGTGCTTGGGAAAATTTTCTACGCATAGTATTTCCTTCTCTGGATAACATCATGTGTACCCTATTTGCAGCTTTAGATAACCTTCTATGTTTTCGTATTAATGTTTAGTATATCTTATCATATTCCAACATTTTGGATTTGTAAAATTTCTAATGTAACGCATTTATGTTATAAAAATTAACCATTAGTGGATTATTTAGTAGGATATATATTCATAGGCCAACCAATCTCATATTCATTATATATTCATATGAATTCCAAATGTCCATGATAACATTTATCATTCAATTATTACATAATTGATGAAGAAAAGGTATCATTTACATTACATCATCATAACAATAAAAAATCCAAATAAATATTTTGAATGGTATCATAGAATAATATCCCGAGTAACACTTAACTAACATCATATTATATCATCATATATAAATAAAATCCCATTAAAATATCACTAGAATATATCTTGAGGAAAATAACATTTTCATTTTGAAACCACATATTTAAAATTTAAAAAATTACCAGAATATAATGGAAGAAATTATATTAAAATAACCATAGAAATATTTAAATTAAGATCCAAACCATTCTATTATCTTAACACTATGAAATTTAATTCATTTCATGTAAATTTAAACAAAAATTTGTTTCACAGTTTTAGTAAAAAGTTGAAAATACCTCATTTGGAAATTAAAAATAAAATAATTTTTTAAAAATAAATTAGTGAAAAATAAATGTTTGGAGAAAATTACATTATGTATTCATAGGATAATAATATTAACATTCTTGATTTTTTGTAAAATAAAACATGGACAAGGAATTAAAATATTCTGGACTAAAAAGGAATTAAAGCCTTATTTTCTAGAAATCATTTTACTGGTTAGTTTAAGTAACAATTATAGGAAAATATTATAATTACATTAAAAATACATGCATATATATATATATGATAATTTATTATAGGATTTTATTAAATAATGATTTTATAATACCTCTAAATATAAATTCAAGTATAAACAATCTAATCTAAATTGATATTGAGAAATAAATACCTTATTGATTCGGTAACATTTTAATCCTATGACCAATGAAATAATAACATCAAAATAAACATAAATTATCATGAAAATAAGGATATTCATTATATAAAATTTTAATCTGTTTCTATATAACCTTTTAAAATAACATTGGTTTATAACATAAAATATTTCTCCATGAAGATAATTGGAGACGATAAAGCAGTACAACTTTTGTAATACCATAATAAAAATCTTGTAAATGTATAAATGCATATAGATTTATAAATACACTTAATTTCATGTTAATAATCATAATATATATTCATGTTATATGTATATACCCCTCAAAAAATGCGGTGAATATGACATGTGTCGCACTGAAAAAAATGTGAGAGGAGAACCCCCTCCAAATGTCTGACATACTTCATATGCAATCTATCCTCATGAAAAATAAATTTTGATTCGTTAAATATATATAAAATAACAATATTTTGTCTTATAATACCATACATATTCCAGTTATAACATTTAAATGTCCATTTTTTAAAAATCATTCATTAATTTCACCTTTTCTAGTTTTTTTTCAATTTTGATGAATGTTATGGTTTTAAAATTAATGTACATATACTTAAAACATGGTTCAATCATATCTATAATACTAAAAATTAAATTATTATCTTATATATTAAAAAATAGACTATTTAAATTATTCTTATATAGTGGTGATGAAAAATGTATTACTTCACTTCAGGGGATGGTATTCAGTACATACGCAAGAGTGATATTTCCACTTATCAGTGGTTTGAATGAAAGATGGTTAAATAATACATTAAATTTTCAGTATAATTTTTTCTTCTAATATTTAAAATATATTCATTAAATTTAACCTTTTTATTATCCTTTTAATGAAAAAATAAAAATTTATCACATCGCTGGATGTAGGTGGTAGTCCCCATGTATTCACAAGCGACATTGTCAATTTACAATGGTTGAGAAGGTTAGAGTATTTATAATATTTTATAATACATACGAATAATTATTTAAAATAAATCATATATTAATATTTATCCCATCACAATATACATCCTTTAATAATAGTGATGGAAAATATATCATATCGCTATGTAGAGGTGGTAAACCTCATATATGCAAAATAAATAATTTTATTTTCATTTGATGAAAAGGAGGGAGGATAATGGAGCTGATATAATCAAAAAAAATTTATAATATTGATGATACTGAAGTATATATTTTATAATGGATACTATATATTTATAATAGGTATAATTTATCATCCACTAGATCACATGTATGATTTAATTTAATCTTGGGTTATCATTGTTGAAGTTATATTTGATTCCATATAATGATATTCAAAAATGAGGTTTTTAGAGAAGATATGTAATGAAAAAATGTGGTTCACAATTAGTTTTAACAATTTAGTAACCATGCAGTATGGATATATGAGGTGACAAAAGAGATTTTCACAATTTGAGAATTTCATAACTAACTATGCATATCACCAAGGAATCCTTGTAGGGTTTGAGTGATTGTCCAACGGTGTAACATGGTTTTATTATAGTATTTGAAAAGAATGTTTCAAGTACTAGGATATTGTGTGACATTTCTTCAAAAGTGATAGTATCCATTAAGTGTTGGCATATGGTTGGACTAACCGTACGACCTAACCATGAACGACCCCCTGGTCCTTTAAAAAGTGTAAAATTACCCACTTACCAATGATTTTTTATACCTAATTTCCATTTAATATCATTTTGTGTTGACATAATCATTATAGAGTTCTCTATAGGCTTCCTCACATGTATTATTTTCCAAATTCCTAGTTTATTAATGGATGTATTTAAGGTAAGTTGTGTTTTTTATATGGTTTCCCCTCTTCATGATAGATACTCACAATATCCCTTCTCTACATATCTGATCAGAACCCAATTGGGATGTGGATTCTAGTTAGAATGGGTTTTTTTGGGGATTTATGTTATTTCATGTGGATCTAGTATCATGCCGACCCAATTTACTCTTCACTGATCTCCATTTCGAAAGACGTTTAGTGTTCCCCACATTTTTTATTTAGGAGTCTCTATATTATGTTTCTAACACATGAATTTATTTATGTTCATATCTATTATTTCATATTATCCAATTAAATTGATTGATATTTTGTTTTTGGGAGTTTATTTTTAATTTTTCTAGTTTCAAATGGGTTTTATTTAAATTAAGATTTGTTTAAAAATTGAGTCCTATGAAATGCTTAAATGGTGGTTTTGATCAAAAATGGGTTTTCATGCAGGAAAGTAGATATTGTAATCTATGAAAATGTTTTCTATAGATTTATCATGGTAATAAAATGTATTTTTAATATTACTCACATTGTGATTCCTTTGGATTAATAATAAATAGTCTTGTATTTTTAGTGTGTGTAAATCATTAAGAGATTATACTGGTTGGATCCACCATATGACTAGATTGGGGATTTTTTCATGTCTAGTATGTATCCCCATTGATTAGATCCCAATGATTTTGCCTTTTCATTTATTATTAATCTATCTCATGATTTTATTTTCATGTTTATTTATTAACACACTTATCTTATGGTTTATCCATGTCCATTTTTTTACCAATATATTCATATGTTGTATAATACATGAAATATTATCAGATTTGGCCAATATGTTATGTCTTCAGGAAAAACAATGTACATTTTACAAAATGGTTTTATTTATTAATGTTCTATATAAATCAAATTTGTTTTCTAGCTATAGATAATTGATTTTTGATTTTATAACAGATATATATTTTTTTGGGAATTTATATTGGGCTTTATGATAAAACCCTAATTTTTCCTTTATAAGATTACATATTTTTTTTCCAAGACTCGGATAAGGGGAAAAGAATTTTGTGGCTTACATATTTTTCTTGTTATCATCATCTTTATTTCGGGATGTTCTAGATGTGAAAATTGGTTACAAAGAGAATTATTGGAGCCTTCTTGTTCTTATTTTTTTATTTTAGTTAGTTTTTCATGGTTTTTATTTATCATGAATATTTTTTATTCCATTCATTGTTATACTCTATTGTATATTTAGTTATACATAAGGCTTCTCATTCATTGTTGTACCGCACCACATGCTGGACCAACTGTGTTGACTTGTCTAGTGGACTTAGGTTGGTTCTATACAAAATCTTATCAGAGGGAATGCAATTTTTTTTGTGTTATGAAACTTGTTTTATTATGTTCTACTTCTTTGTTAGACATGGTTTAGGACTACAAAATTTTACGTATTATGTTTGGGAGTGTGCCTTTGCAACTCACATTTTTTATTAATATCGAGTTACAATAGGTTGTGAGGGAGTTTTTCCAATATTGAGACGTCTTTTTGAGTTTATTTGAATTAAAAAGACACAATGTTCATTAAAAGGGACCTATTCTTTTTTATTGTGTCTTATTTAATATTTATAATACATAATTATTTTAAAAAATTATTTAAGGGCATTAATTTCGACTCTGGATGTTGGTATTACAATATAATAATTTTATATAAAGCCGATTTGTTACTGTTTTTTGTTTAATATATCGTTCCTCTAAGAGGAACTCTTACCATTATTATTGAGTTAGAAATCGGATTTCTTTAGTAGGTGAATCATTTAGTGGACCCTTTATTGGTTGATGTTTTAATCTACACCATTCAAACTATAGGTCAAGCGAGTGTCATGAACCTGACAAGAATGGTAAATTTTGGATAGGAGTTTTCCAATAAAAATTTCTCACTTTCAATTGATATAAATATCCCTCTGAATCTGATGAATGTATTGAGTAAATAAAGAGTATTTTAAACATTCTTAAAACACTGGATGACTCTAAGGTTTGTTTCACAAAATATATTCTTGAGGTACCATAAAGGAAATGGTGGAATTCTATTAATTAAACGAGGTTTCATGAAGATATAACATGAATATGAATTATGAACTTCATCAATTAGAAGTATTATATTGAAACATTTCATGTGGAAAATACCAAGGTGTTTCCGAACATAGAAAAAGGGGAGCATAGTGTACTATATAATTCCACATGTTTTTCTATGTTGGTTTACATTGAATAAGATCTAGTTACAAAACAATACTTTAAAGATACAATATATGTAATGGGACTGAGAGAAAATATTCAACAAATACTAATTGAAATGTTTCATCGAATGTTGTAGATGAATTTTATAATGAAAATATAGTTGGGGATAAGACCGCTAAGAAGATGGAATTGGGTGGAACTTTGGTCTGTGTAGTTTTAACTAGGATATGTCTTCTTGCAAGAAATGGAAGGAAATAGGTAGTTAATATTCTTCAAGATTTGTTTTTAGGGCTTCTTTAGGACAAAACTATGTTGTCTTCTATCATTATATAAGCCCTAGTCATACAAAGCAAACCAATGTTGATGATCTAAGTACATGTCATCATTTGAGACAATCTAGCCACATAATTAATTTAAGGGCAAGGATGCCTGACGGAAGTAAGTCTTGATCCACCCACACTATGGTTTGTATGTTTGTTTTGAGTCCTATAAGGGAGGAATGTATAATCATCAGGAAAAGTGGGATATCCATTCATTTAGAAAATATCACGTTTTTTCTTAGACCAATATTATTTATATGTTAGAGCATGCACTTGGGGAATTTGAAACCTTGATTACTAATTTTAGAGTTATAGTATCTATTTATCTAAATGGTACTAAAATTATTGTATATAATTTCTACTCATTATTTTCTATCATGAAAGTGAGATGATGTCTTTGGATTTTATTCATAACTTAGCTTTTTATTTCTAATAATTGTATGACATTACGATGGAGGTCTATACAAGGTTTCAATTTTCTCATGTTTTAGGTGATGATAGTCAACATCAAAGTGGTGTGGTATTTATTAGTTCTTAATATCGAAATGTTTTATTTTATTATTTGAATGAATTGAAATATCAGTGTTATGGCCCATATCAATATTTATCATTGATGTGTGAAGTTTTTATTCCAAATTGGATTCACCAAACCGTTTCATGGTGATTGGGATTATAGTTTTGGGATAGTGGGGATGGTTGTTCCTTATGCTCGAGTGATATTCTGGCATGTGTAAGAGATATTCAAATATGACTTTGATCCTTGTTTAAGTAGTATAATTCTTATGGTTGTGTGTTCTTTCCATGATGTATTTTCAGATTCTTTTTTCCCACCATATAGATAGTTATGGTTTACCACTGACCGGATTCCTAGTATATTTTCCCATTTCTATCCCATCTAGTCATATGTAACCTATCGAGTAGATAAAAATTAATCTTAAACATTTATAACTTGATTATAATGAATTCATTCATGCTATCATGTCAACAAGGTACCTACAAAACCTCTTTCATGCTTTTAATTGGTTATCAAAAGTCAAACTAACACCTGGTTATGAATAAATATATCTTTAAAAAGATTATTGGTCTCTTTTATTGTCTTCTTGAGCCCTGTCAGTTTCCAATTATTTAACTTTAGTATGTGTACCACTATTTTAGAGGTTAAAAATAGGATATAACTAAAACAATGGTTATGATATTTTATGGGAATTTCATATTTCTGGTTATGGAAATCAGTCTCAAAAACACTCCAATTGAATTTATGGAATTGATAAATTATATCTTTCATCAGCTGTTTGATTTTTTCATGGTAATTTTTGTTGATGATTTTTTGGTGTAATCCATATCAATGTAGGAGAACATTGACCATTTTTATATGAATCTTATAACATAGAGGGAACATCACTAATATTATAATCATTCAAGTGTGAATTTTGGATCCATGAGATGATATTTTTGGGCATTTTATATCTGAGTGGTGTGTCTTAGTGGATATTGAAAATATACAGGATGTAATATCCTGGTAGATACATAGAAATGTTTTTGTGATCAAAGGATTCATGTGATTGGATCATTATTATAGGTAGTTTATCCAGGGATACTCTAAACTTGTGTGTCTAATGGTATCATAACATGTAAGGGTGTAAATTTATAGGGGAATAGAAAATATCAAAGTTATTTTAAGGTACATAATAAGTGGTTAACTCCAATTATATAATGTAATCTTTCAGAAAGGGGTTAGAGAAAGGATGTATGTTGTAATGATTCTTGTATATGTATGGGGTGTGTCATGATTTAGGGGAAACAAGTGGTGGCCTATGGATATATCCAATTATTCCCTCATGTGAAGAACTACCCAAAAAAATATTGATATGGTATAGCTAAATCATGCAATCAAAATGTGGCATCAATATCTCTTTTGGGATTACATAATGATATATTCCGATAATAAATGTTAGAAGTATATTTTCACTCAGAGGAATCTGAAATTTCTTTAGAGATGTTGGGTTTAATAACAATAGACTTTTGATTTTGATATTTTATATACACCAAGGAAAGAAAATTTTGTCACCTATTTGTTTAGTAAAAAAATACCTAATAATGTATTATTGTAATCAGTGGATGAGTGGTTTATATTGAGTTTATTTATTGAGATGATATTAAGAGTTGAAGAATATGGTGGTCTATGTAATTGAAATTGATAAAGTCTTAATCATCTTTTTATGATGTGGTTCAAATTGATTAGGTATCTGACATCGGGTTATAATTATTTTGTGAAATCCTAAATGGTGGAGAGTCATCATGTTAATGATCTTTATTTCCTGGAATCTCATTGTGTTTCCGAAATAGGTTGATTGTTCCTTTATCTTGGAGGAAATAATTTATGGAAGATGGAAACATGTCATTATCATATACACACCATATGAATTATAAAATATATCATGATTTGAAATGTCTGTATTGGTATATGGTTATGAGATGGATGATTATAGAATTTCTGTCTTGCTGCATGAATTTTTAGAAAATTAAATTGGATCTCTAGGGAGTTATATGTTTTTTGTAACCTTACTCATTCTATAATAGAAATTGGATTCGATTTATTTAAACTTAATCATTAGTTAACATTGTAATACTAATGGGGATTATTCCATTTGGGTGACCATTGATTGACTCATGAAATTAGTGCATTCTATCTATATCATGATAATAATTAAAGTATAATATAATGAAAACTTTTATGTCTGAGAGTCTTTGAGACATCATGGGGATCCATTTACAATTGTTTTTGACCAGCACCAAAAAATCACATCTAGAATTATGAAAGGTGTATAGTTATCAATTGGTTCCCAATTGAAATGGATCATGACATATAATCCATAGGTTTATGGATAGACAATGATATCTACACGCATTCATGAGGATATACTCTGGGTGTGGGTGCTTGATTTCAGAGTTTTTTTGGAATTTTTTTCCTCTAGTATAATTTTAATATAGAAATAGTTATTATAACTTGATAAATATGAAACGTACATAGATTTATATATGGGTATATGTAGATCTCCCTTGTGCTAGGAAGAGTTAGGATAATTTTAATCAGTTGGACTACTCCTTGTTTAAGAGATAATAGTGAAGGTGTAGTTGATTCAGAAGTGGTTGGTTTGGGGATAGAGTCATCATAAATCATTTGTAAACTAAAAAAATGGCCACTATAGTTTGAGGTTAATGATCACTTATTTCATGTAAATTCACATCACTTGGGATAACTTCATTTGGGTATGCCTGTTATGTTGTGAGTATGGGTTGATGGCCCATTTTTGATCATATAACAACATGGAATGGTTGGAGTATCAGTTTGAATTTCAGAGTCATTATTCTTTGATCCATGATGTCTTTTATGATTCCCAGAAAATGAGGTTTCAACCAGATCCCTCCAATGATATTAAATGGGATGATGATGATCTAGAGACTGACACCATTGTGGTTGAGAAACCATATTAGAATACGGATCACCAATATAAGGTAATTTATACTAAAATGAAATCATTGGTTATTGTAATTTAGAAATGTTAATGGGATTTCCATGAGATGTGGGTGTGAGATTCCTTGATGTGAAATTATTAACGTTTTATTTTTTAATCTAGGATCATTAGAACATGATAGGGACATAAATATTTTATGGTGTGGAGAATTATAACACCTGTCAGATCAAAATTATGATATAATTTGATCTTGGGTATTATGTGAAATAATTATACATGTATCTAGGGATCAAGGGTCAAAAAAACAGTATTTTCTATATAGGATAGAAAGGAGCACATTCATCACATGGTTAGTGTATACAATGAAGTATGTTTTTGGGAGGTGACAGATGATTTTTTCATGGATTGAGCATTGCTAAAATAATTGTGCAACTCTATAAGGAAACTATGTTGGTTTGGGTGATTGTCTAAGCCAATTACGTGGTTTAATCACGGTTTTCCAAAATATTGCATCTTATCCTTAGAGACCAAGCATATAATCTATTAATGAGATGGTAGCCACATAGAATTAGTGCATCATTAGACATACATAGAATCCAAAGTACACATGGTCCTTCATGCCAAATCACCCATTTTATGTGATTCTTTTTTATACCCAATCTTCCCTTAATCCACTTTTGGCTCTACCTAATCAGTATCTAGAACACCATTGGCCCTTTCCCTTGGATTGTTGGTTGAATTCTCTAATTAATGTATGACATCATTGCGGTACATTTTGTATTGTATCTATTTTCCTACTTCTGCATACATCCTCCACAATGCCAAAATTTGTATTTAGCAACGGTCTAAACCACTACTAAATCATCCTACGATGATTTTGGAAAACCATCACTAAATCATGTTTTGATAAATAATTAGCGGTGGTTTTCTAAAACCATCATAGAATGATTTAGCCACGGTTTCTTAGCAGTGGTTCAAACCGACGGTAGAGAGTCGCTAAATGATTTTTAATATTATTTATTTATTTTATATTTTATGTTTTTAATTTTTTTTCTAATTTATTTACTTATTTTATTATATTTATTTCTATAATTAATTTATTAATTAACTAACTAACAAATTAAATAAATAAATAAATAAATAATTTATTTTATTTATAATTACCATGCTTATTCCCATCTCCATGCCCATACACATGCCCATGCCATATATAGAAATTCTATGTTGGGAAAGGTTTGAACACATTACCTCTTGCGTATTCTTCCAGGACATTACCACTCAAGGAGGCTCTTCATGTGGTCAATTAATCAAATTTAATATACTTATAAAAATATATATATATATATACTATTTGAAATAAAAAATAATACATAGTAAATGGATTTGCACTAAATAATTATTAATAATTAATTATTATTCGATGATGATTAATCAATAATGAATAATGAATAATGAATAATTAATAATTAATAAGTAATTATTAATATTTAATAATTACTAAATACAAATTAAAAATTAATAAATATAATATAAAAGAATAATACATAAAGAAATATATAATATGGAAATAAATAGAAAAAAATAGTGAATAAAAATAGTAAATAGTGAATAATAAATAGTAAATAATAAATAATAAATAGAAAATAGAAAATAGTAAATAGTAACTCATAAATAATTAATACTAAATACAAAATAATAACTAATATATAATATATAATATTTAATATTTAATATTTAATATATCACATATAACATGTAATTTATAACATGTAATATAAGACACATAATATATAATACATAATATACAATACATAATACGTAATAGATAATAGATAATATATAATAAATAATATATTATATATAATATATAATATATAATATTAAATATTAAATATAAAACATGTAGTATATCTACAATGTATTAACAATGACTTAATTAAAAAATAATTTTATATATGATAAATAAATAACAAATTAATAATACACAAATAATAAATAAATAAATAAATAAATAAATAATAAATAATAAATATCAAATATCAAATATCAAATAATAAATAATAAATTGTAAATACTACAATCTAAATGATTAATAATTAATAATTAATAATTAATAATTAATAATAGATCATTAACAGTTATGAATTAATATTTAATATTTAAAAATTATAAATGTATAAATAATTAATAAATTATTAAAAAATTACTAATAAATATTAAGTAATTCATAAATAATTAATATTTAATAAATTAATAAATAATAAATGAATAATAAAGTAATAATAAATTAATATTTAGTAAATTAAAAATATATAAAAATAAAATAAAAAATATATAATAAATAATGAATAATAAATAATAAATAATAAATAATAAATAATAAATAAATAATAAATAGATAAATAAATAAATAAATAGGTAAATAAATATATAAATAATTAATAATAATAAATAATAAATAATAATAAATAATAATAAATAATTTATTTTGGATAATTATTAATTCTAAATAAATAAGAAATAATTAATAATGAATATATAATCTTGAATATTGAATAATTAATACTTATTAAAAAATAAAAAATTAATAAAAAATTAATTAATTAATAAAGAAAACGAATATTTAATCAATTAATAAATTAATAACTAACTATTAGTAAATGATATTTAGTATATAAATAATAAAAAAAATAAAAAATAATAACGAATAAAGAATAATGAATAATGAATAATGAAATAATAATAAATAATAAATAATATAAAAGTAAAAAAATAAATTTAAAAATAACAATGAATAATTAATAATTAATAATAAAATATAACTAAAAATTGATAATTAATAAATAATAATTCTTTATTATTAATTATAATTAATATTTATTTTTGAATATTCGATATTTAATATTGAATAAGTAATAATTAATTTATTAATAAGTAATTAATAATGAATAAATAAATAAATTAGAAATGAATAATAAAATTTTAATTATTATTTAAATAATAATAAAATAAAAAATAAAAAATAAAATAGTAAATAATGTGTATATAATAACTAAATATTAAATAAATAAATAAATAATAAATATCTAAATTAATTAATTAATATAAAAAAAATTATCAAAAAATAAATTGATAATATATAAATAATATAAAATAAATAATATATAAACAAATAATAATAAATCAATTAATGAACAAATAAATAATATGTAAATAAATAAATCATAAAAAGTAAAGAACCTCTAAAAACCCTAAAAACAATGACGTGATCCTAAAATCTAATTCGGGACTCCTTTTCCAGTGCCACAGCCAGTCAAAACAAAGTCCATAACATGATTTTCAAATGATATGTGGTGTAGGGAAAACAGACACACGGATCAAATGTTATAACCATTTGAATTATATGTAATCATGATCTCCAATAAAAATCTGAATTTTGGAGTCCTTCTAGGCCTTTCTAGTAAAATAAAATGGGGTAGATTACTTTGAAATTTTTTACCTGACCTAGATGGTGTAGAGGTCTTTGCAGGCATCGATTTGATATATGGTAGAGCTCAAGAAGACACCTATATTAAATGTAACAACCATTTGATGTTTGATTTCGGATTTACTTTTTGAAATTTGAATATATATTTTACATTGATTTTAACATGATTTAATTCTCTTTTGGTTTTAACTGACTTTATAAGCATTGTTTGACTAGTTGTGGAGTTTAAATGGACTCCCATATCAAAAGTTATGGTCATATGATTTCGAAGTTTGTTCATCTTCTCATTGATGAATTTTGTTTCAGTTTATAAATATTATTAATTAAAAATTAGAAATATTAAATATTTAATACATTAAAAATATTTAAAATTAAAAAATATATATATATATGATTATAAATAATAAATAATAAATATAAATAAATATTTTGTTTATATTTTTTCTTCAATTTTGTGGAGGTTCTGAAAAAAACCACCGGTATTTCTCATTAGTTTTTTAGAAGACCACTGCTAAAAAAATGATTTTTTTGGGTTGAAATTTTAAAAAGTTTATAAAATATAGTTTTTAAAAAAATTTGCTTATGTTTTAAATACCACTATAAAAAAGCCGACTCTAAAAACTATTTTCCTGTAGTGCTTACAAGATATCATCTGTTATAATCTATTTAGAACAAAATTGGGATATGTATAGTAGATATAATGGATTTATAGAGGATTTATTTTTTTCTTATAAATCTAGGATTATGAGGACTCAATATCTATTTAAAAAGGTTACTAATTTTCAACTATATTTTGTGGTAGGTACCTTAATACAATGGTTATGAAACATGAATTACTTTATGTTATTGTAAATTAATTTATGTTATTTGATGAAATTGATTTATTTGTGGAGGTGGAAGTTTTAATTGGTATGATTTATGATTATAATTTGATTTTCATTAAAAATATAGTTGTTCACACCAATTGTTTGATGAAATGGCTGAATGATTGTCTTGTTTCTAAAATCGGTTTTCTTGAATGGAACTGAATATACCTCTCTATGAAACTTTTCTAAAAATATTTAGCTTCATTCTGAAATGGATTTTTAAAACATATCCCATTTGGTAACCATATGTGAGTTAGTAACCTAGATTTTACTTGTTCTGTGTAATGGAATAGGAGGGTATGTGTTACTTTTTTGTAATACCAGTAGATTTTATACTGGTAGGATGGACCTTAGGTTAGTATTGGTGCTTTTCTTTAATGTCTAGTATATGTCACCAAAGGATAGAGCCCAGATGGTGTTTATTTTCATTTATAGTGGGTTTATCGCGTGATGGTATTTTCATGGTAATTTTCTCACATGATTATATTATGGTGTATCTAATGTTGGTTATTACATATGTTTTCCCATTTTCTTTCATACATGACATATTTATGGATTTGGTAAATATGGTATGTTTTTTAAAACCAAAGGATATTTTAAAAAATTGTTTTGTTAATAAAATTTCATTATAGTGAGTATTTTTTAAAGATAGATATAATTAATTATTGATATTTTAACTTGTATATATTGTGAAATCAAACTCTACTTTGTACACACACCCCAATTCATTTCTATGGGGGATGGAAGTTGTTGTTTTATTACACTCACGTAAATATAATGGAATTATATTGAATGTTAGTTTATCTTATTGTGATGATTTTTATAGTAGTATGTTATAGAGGTCTCTTATGGTCAAATGGGGACTTGTTGTCCTTGTCTTGTATTACTTTTCTAGTTTAGTCATTCTGGCATGGTTTTGTATGTATCATTGACATTTTCTCTTTTATTCTATATTGTACTCTATGTAACATTTATATATAAATGAGACATGTATTTATTTTTTGTCATTTCCACATATATAAACCTCTCAACAGACTTGTCTAGTTAACCCAGTTTGGTTTGTTATGTTGAAGAAGTATCAAAATTGAGAGAACTTCATTAAGAAGTTTTACCTTTTAATTGAGAGACCTCACATGTCATAAAAATTCATCCATCATAGGAAATAATTTTAGTATGAAAATAATATCGATGATATGTTTATAGAATATTGGATGACATCAGTTTATTTCATGTCCAATATAGAGTTACCATCCTTTGTGACTAAGGATGGAGAGGTGGTTCTGTTTGATAACTGAGGGGAAGGGTAACCATGGAATTACATAATGTATTGTATTAATATAAATTAATTTTTAATTTTAATTGGATATAAATCGATATACTTTAAATATGAGATTTAGATATATTTAAATATTCTTATAAAATAATATTTATACATGTCTTTATTTTTTATCCATTATGTCCTAGTTGTTACCCCCATTAACCACTTGAAAAAATACCATGATATCAATGTTTTTACATTTTTATTGGTGTAAAATGTAACTAAAAAAGAAAATTTTCCTATAGGTGGATAATTCATGATTCGATAGACAATATTCAAATCAATGTGATGAGGATATAATTTTTTTGGTATTTAAATTCATTTAATGAAATATTATATAACATAATATTCCATCAAAATAAATTTTAGAACTATTTATATTATTTTACTTTAATGACAACACGATTTAAATGGAATTGAAATATATACTTTTCAAACATCATTATTATTTTTCATTTATCTATTAAATACATGTTAAATTAATATTCTTTAAATTATATTACTTTTAATATTTTTTAATTTATTTTTTTATTTTCATATTACATGAATATGTTATATATCGGTGATGCGTAAGAATTTATGGAAATTATTCAATCATTAAAAAGTAGAAATACTTTACCACAACAAAAAATTAATTAATTTCTTATTCAAATAACCAATTATAAAGAAAAAAACTCATTTTATCTCTATGATAAAATATTAATGTTATTAAAATCACCAGGGTGATATTTTAGATTTATTCTTTTCATTAAAAAATATAAAGTTATAAAAAAATTAAAATCACCCAAAACATCATATTTTAGAAACATGGTTTATAATATCCAAAATTGATGCATATAATTGTATAAAGGAATTTGTATTGGTTATTTATAAGCCTTATACCATAGTTTTAACCTTATTCTACCCATTTTACCCTTATCGAGGTGAAGTTTTTTTACCAAAGTAACTATTCCAAGTAACTAAAAATGAAATGAATTTTTTTTCAAAATTCCAGTACTTTGATTAAAAATATGGAATCCAATTTAATTATTCAATTTATATAAGTGGAATAGAAAAAATTTACTATAAAAACAATAAAAAAACACAAGGATTTTTTTAAAGAAATCTATTTTTTTTTCAAAATGATTACTTAAACCAAAATTATGTATATTTTTTGTTCTATTTTAAATAGTTAGATTATATATGATTAAATTAATACTATATTAATTTCAAATAAAATTAAAAACAAAATAATACTATCAAATCTAATGATTTAATGAAAATAAATTATTTTAAAAAAAATTTATATTTTCATTATTCACTAAAAAATTATACTTTTTGAAAAGTCCCTATATTCAATTGAATAGTATTTTTTTATACTGATTTCAGAAATTATAAACATTTTTTAAAATAACATTTCCCAATGTGTGAAAATTGGTTATAATATTTTCTCACAAAAATCATAAAAACAATTTTTTAAGGAAATACATATTTTACGACATAAAATTACATTACATACAAATGAGTGATTATTAACTTATCATTAATCAATTCATTTTTATTGGATAAAACCATTTTTCATATATTTCATTTTTTTCTCATATTCAAACTCTCATGTTCAACAATTTGGTTAGGACAATCACATTTACAAAGTAATTTTTCATTTATATATCATTGTTTGATTAAAACTCAAACATGCATGTTAAAAAAGGTATCAATATTTTTATTCGTTTAAAAAGAATATTTTGGGTATTACATGCCCACCAAGTAAGAAATGTTTCCCTAAAAATTTTATCAATATCATCAATGGTTCAATATTAATAGATAACATTATTTAAAAGCCAGATCCTATAGATGGAGTATAAAACATACTTGGAAAAGGAAAAGTGAGAATTATAATGGTTACATGAAATGACACATAATTGGGTTACCATAGTAGGAGAAAATTGGAGTATTGTTAAAATATAGACATGAATGAGAAAATATGAATATAATGACTAATATAGAGTGATATATAATAATTTCAGAGGAATGTTATTTATAATAAAACCATATATCAACTAGTGGGGAAAAGACAATTGATACAATAGAAATAAAATGAAATGAATTAAATATTTATTTCAATATCCTTTTCTTAAATTTGATTTATTTCATTACTCTCAAGATTGATGATATAATACACTATTCTTACTTGATTTATTTCTACTTCATAAAAAATATATCATCTTTTGGTTTGCATTGATCAATTTCCACTGGCTCTTTTGCTCCATGAAATTAATATTCAAGATGACCTTTTCATTCTTAATGTTCTAAAATTAAATTTTAAAAGATAACATAATGTATAATTTTATTGATAATTCATTCCTCTTATATATATATATTAACCAAAATGGGAATCATGGGGTACCAAATATGGATAAATATTTATATGCTGATATAATTTATTAATCTATAAAACCTAAGCAATTGAACCCAATTATTAATTTAAGAAAAATTTATTAGAATTTATCTTAAGGACCCTCAAAAATATGTCGTGAAAAATTAAAAAACCAAAAAATACACAATACTTGATCATGTTTTTTAATATCAACAATATCATTTATCCCCATACAACTTGAAGTTCATCGTTGTGTCATGTACCAAATATGTGAATATCATAATCATATATTCCCTTGAATCATGATAATCCATTCCAAAAACAACACGAATCACTTTAATCCCTCAAAGAAAACATAAATTATTCATAAATTACCACTAAAAATATCCAATATATTCCATAAATCCAAATATCTAATAATATTCATAAAAACTGGCATTAATCGATTTTTCATCAATATAGTGACCAATTTCAAAGTCACTGATACTATCCCATTTACATTACCAATGTCACCCATCATCTTATCATAATTTAAACATTATTATATGAACATACCATATGTATTATGTTTTTTTGGATCCCTCAGTCATGTCTATTGAAAAAATGCCACCTTACCACTAAATAACTTTTCAATGTTTTGAGCTCTATTCAATATGTGGTTGAAAATCCATAATGAAAAACTAATGAAAAATAATCCTTCTAGGTTTCATGATTATTATAATTTTAAAATTATTAATAAAACATTTCCAAAACATAATTATTGGATTCAAATATAAAAATACCTAAATCATTTCACAATAATGATTGCACGAACATATGCCTATCCTTTATATAACAATTCTCCATTTTATTAGGGAAATTAATTGTATAATTCCATTGTTTCCTATTAATAATTCATTAAATTTCGTGGGAATTTTTTCACTATGATCTTATTTACCATAGATAAAAAATATTCCAATTCCTTTGACATATCCGTCAAGGTTCTTCTTCCAACCTTCTAGACAAAAGTTAAATTTATATTTTCATACCATTATGATTAATTCCACTGAAAATTATATAAAATTCAATTTTACACTTATATAAATTGTGAGGAAAATCACACATAAAATTTTTATTAATCATATATTATTATTTATGATTAGTAATAATCATAGGGAATTTCATTAAATTTCCCATATTATTCAACTAGTTTGGTGGGAAATAATTTTGTTATTTTCCATATTGATTATAAATTTCATTCCAGCACATTCTAGCATATATTAGTATACAAAAACATTGTTTGAGTAATAATAGTCATAGAAAGAAACTATATAATAATGAAATTTTTTTAAAGTAAATCTAAATCACAACGTTTTCTTTTCAAACTATGATACCTTAGTGTTATCATTGGTTTTCCATGATGACCATCTATTCAAATCCTTTTTCATTATTTGTAAATAAATTGTAAATTAACCCTAAAATATCTCCAAGTGCAATATCCCAAGTAAATAATGAATAAAAAATTTTCATATTTATTAATATTTATTAATTAAATATTAATTTTACTTTAAAGGGGTTGCTATGTTTGATAGCGTACCCGATACGCAACAATGATTTCCTTTGAAAAATTACGTTGTACACTAGTAATATAAAAATATCATTTTAAATGGTAGTTAACATGTAGCTGTTGTATTGGCGGGAATGGATAGAAATAACTAAAATATGATTATATATGTTTTTAAATGTTTTTACATTTATCCAATAAATGATAAAGGCTTAAAATATGGAAAGAATTCAATTTTATGCATTTATACCCTAATTTTCACTAAGGGTTCACTTATCACCTTTTGACGGTGAACCGTCATTAAATATAGTTTTGATCAATATTATAAATTCTATTGGACCAAATATAACTCTTCTTTAGAATCGGGACATCAAAATTTACTTTGTGTAAATTTTTGGTATCTTTCCGATAAAGTTCATTTTTTTAATGAATAGTGTAAAATGTTGTATTTTAATTCAAAATGTCTTTTTAATCTAATTTATTTATATTATTATATTATAATTTTAATTGGTTTTAAATTGAAATTAGAAAATATTTTTTACCATTAAATCCATTAGTGGTCGTTGGAATTAATTTCACTTTGAAATCAGACTTACACTAGTGTTAATCTTTTGATACTTATTGTTTCATAAAAACACGCTATTTGTCATGACAGTGATAATTAATTATTAAATTAATTAATGTGACTTATATGTTTTAATTTTTTAAAATAGACATCATTTTTTAATTATGAATATCAAATATAACTTAGGGTGAATTTTTGGTATTTTTCTAAAAAACTTCAATTTTTTATGAATAGTGAAACCACTAAGTGGTACTTATAAAAACAGATTTTTCGTTTAAATGAAATATTACCACTTCTGTGTTTTGAATTTAAAAAATACGACATACATGGTTGTCATTAATTTTTAAAATGTGGTTCAATGAGATTAAAATAATTTTTTGGTGAATAGTAACTCTTAAGTTCTTAATCGCGATTAGATGTAATTAGTGTAGTTTAAGGTAAGAATAATGTTTTAATAAAATGAAATGACCTAGACACATGTCCTACCCTCATTTGATGTGTCATGGCCGACCAAGAAAATCCATGGGTCATCTTGGGGTCCTCATAGAGCCACTTTGGTTGGAAAATGACATAATTACCTTTTATTTAATGTTAAAGTAAAAAATGACACAAACATAAAATGTTTTACTAAAGAAATTTTTACATGGGGTTATACAAGTCATATTTTTGACTATAAATAGTCATTGGAAAGATAAAACGATTTCCTACATCATAGTATTTTTTTTTTAATTTTTAGACATTAAATAAATTAAATTATTTATGACATCATGATGATGCAGCGATGACCTCATTATTTAACGATTTAAATAAAATGGAAAGATAATGTAAAATATAAGACCTAAACATGTCCAAAACCTATTTGATGAGTTTATTTCTAAACCTAATCATCTTATCCTTGATATACATCAATGCGGGACCTTTAAAATCCGAAACTCTTTTGAAATTAAAGTAAAATTTTGCAACTTTACCAGAGTGCCCCTCCTCTCCTCTTATAAAAGGCCCCCACCTATACCTCCTTTCCCACAGTCCCAAAGCCTTTGGCTCGGCCAACCCCTGCCCATGTTATCTCTCCACTTCCCTCTATTACTCCTTGAAGCCTCACATTGGGCATAAGTCTTCCCAAGGATTCCTTTGAGCTCAAACCAAAGGGAGTTACCCTATTTTAAGGCAATGTCTTCTTTTGAGTCCTTTTGTTTTATTTTGCTTCTCCAACCCCCTAAACTCTTTTTATTCTTTTATTTTGTAACATATACAATATATAAAATATACTAGGATGTTATTATAATAAGTATTCGAGCTACACTTACACACACCTACATCTAATGGTTAAAGAACATACTGTTTCTGTGGATGGTGAATTTCTGCCTCCTGAAATGATGATTGTTCAACATTATTTTAACACCTTCAAAGGTGGCCATTAAGATGAAACTATATTTATATATGATATATAATATGTTTATGTTTTCCTTAATCTTATGTATTATTTATTTTGGTAATACCTTTATGGTTTCCATTATAGATAAATGTGATATCTTCATTTAAGGAAGTGCGGACTACCGCCCCCTCAATGTGATTTGATTCGTTAATGCCATATGTGGGACATATAAAGGATGGATTTAAAGTTATTATATATGATGTTATACCGGAATTATAATATACCTCTATATAATTATTATTTATTTCCATTAAAGTATGAGATAGAAATGAAAGTAGCATTCATGCGTACATACAGCTTACCGTCTCCATGAACGGTGCATTTCATTTCTTATCCCCAAATGTAATGTAATATTATAAGTACATATATATAATGGATATATATTATTTATGTTACATATAAATGATTAATATAATTCTGGAATTAAAATATACATACCTCTCATTTAGTTTTAATTCCATTAATATGACATAGAAAATAATGTAGCGTTCATGCGTACGTACGACTTACCATCTCCATGAACGGTGCATTTCATTTCTTACCACTAAATGATTATGTGATAGTATAAATACATGTATATGCTAGATATATATGATATATATGGTATCCAAATCAGGAATTTCATTCTGGATATAATGAACCTTTGACCACACGAACAACATGTAATCGTAAGAAGTCCACTTTCGACTTAAGGACCAAATATCGACAAAACAAGCATTATTAACATAAATGATTAAATAATGTTTATAATATGGCAATAAGTGATATAAAAGGAATAATGAACTCGAAAAAGGTTCTTAAGAAAATAGAAATTAACTCAATTTTATTATTCGGGATGTTAAAGAACGATCGAGTCAAGTCGGACCCGAGGTAAGGGACTTCGTCTCAATCTACTTTCATTGAGGCATATTTTGTTTTAGACACAACTTTCTTTTATACGTTGTATAAACCCCTTGGACTTTTACTTTTATACAAAAGGAATTTTTTCTACAAAGCGTTTTATAAAACGACAAAAAAGAATGTTTCTTTTAACGTATGGGGTGACAATGACCTTTTCCGCCGCCGCGAGTATTATTTGGTCTTTGGCTTCCTGATCAAGCCGTAATGTTTTTTTTAAAATGAAATAAATACCATATACTCTTTTTTGTATTTTTGGTATTGAAAATGGTTTTTATAATGGATTTGTTATGTTAATATATTTATGTGATATATTGTGATCAAAGTGTGGAAATGTTTTCTTTCCATTATATTTGTTTTATGTATTATGATTTTATAATGGTACTTAGACATTTGACGGGTGGTTACGTGATGAACCATATGACGGGTGGTGCCGTGAATACCAGGACAGGTGGTTACATTATTTCCTAAAATGCATTGGGTATGGAAGTCGGCCGTATGGATATTCCATTAAGTTTGTATGGAAGTTGGCCGTATGGATATTCCATTAAGTGATATGTGTGGAAGTCGACCGTATGGTTATTACACTTAAGTATGATTATGTCCCAAGTTACCTTTATATATGTTATGTGTTCTTTATATGGGTTTTATGGTAATCCTTTGGTTACAAAATGGTATGTAATGATGTTTTATTCAGTGAAGAGTTTTTACTACTTCATGAAGGTGAAGGTATTACTTTTATAAAGTATTCATGGTTTACTTGATGTTTGAAAAACTAATAGTTTTCATTTTTTGTGTATCCCTTACTGAGCTTTTTATGCTCACCCGAAGTTTGTTTGAAATTTTTTGCATAGGACTTAATGAGGAATAGGGTCAAGTATGGGATCAAGGGAAAGCCATGGTATATAAAACATGGAACTAGATATGTTTCTTTTTAAGAGTTTTTTTTTATTTTATAGAATATTAGTAGAATTTTCTACTTTGTAATCTTTTGAGATGTAATATTTATGTCCTAATTGTCTAAAAATATAAACCTGAAAAGATCCTCAATGTAATTTTTTAATATAATTCAATATTAAGTAAGGTTTAAGGCCGGGGCCTTATAGTTAGTATCAGAGGTCTGTTTAGACAACTTTAGGAGTTAGAAAAGTGTTAAATTATAATATGATTGAAATGATATAGCATTTACAGATTACCATGTTGCTTCGCCTAAGATATTTCTACGTTCAGAATGGTTTTCCACAGAGGAGACAATGCAGCTATGTTGGGACGACATCAGGAGGAAGACAACCTTCTAAATCAGCAACCTGAGATGGTCGGAATCGGAACTGAAAGGTTTGTTGCAGTGATGCCACAGTTGATTTAGGATATAAATGGTGGGGGTATCCATTCCCGAGATCATCCAGATCAATCTTATAGGAACATGTCAGTGGTAGAGCATTTCATGAGGCAACATCCCCCCATAATTCAGAGGATCATCTGACCCCGTGCAAGCTGAAGGGTGGATTAAAGCACTGGAGAAGGTTTTTGATGTCATGGGGTGTTCAGAACATCAAACGGATAGTCTTTCTATTTACCGTTTTGAAGGTGAAGCTGATCAGTGGTGGTCGATGGTATAAAATATCAGGTATAGTGATGAGATTGAGGATCTTCACTGAGACGAATTCAAAGGTATGTTTCTTGAGAAGTATTTTCCTAAGGCTGTTCGACTTAAGATGGAAAATAAATTCTTGGAATTGAGGCAAGAGGAAGACTTAGTGGCTTCCTATGAAGAAAAGTTCACTCGATTGGCAAGGTATTCTCCAAACTTCATACGAGATCTTGATAGTAAAATAAACTGTTTTTACTCAGGGTTAAAGCCAAAGTATCGAAGTGATTTATCTTCTCGTGAGTTCAAAAGTTATGAAAAACTTGTTCGATGTGAGGAGAAGGTAAAAATGGAGTTTGCTGATGATCAGGTGTTCTATGACAAACAACAGAATAAGAGGTCCAGTTGGTAGGCAAAGGGGAAGAATTCACCAAAGAAGCAAGGATGTAAGAAAACCAAATATCCATCCTAGGAGAATTGTGGTAAAATGCATCCTGGAGAATGTTTATCCAAGTCTAGTAAGTGCTTTCGGTGTGGTAAGTCTGGTCAAATTCCTCGTAACTGTAAGTAAGATGATCATGCAGGCAATGAAAACCAAGTGGTAAGATGTTTTATGTGTAATGAAATGGGTCATTATGCAAATGAGTGTCTAACGAAGAACTCGACTGGGGGAAAGCAGCCAGACTACAAGAATAAAGGGGTGGTGAAATCCTTTTCAACAACTTCAGCAGATGTTGGGCCATCGAATGATGTGGTATCAGGTAAACTGTTTGTTTGTTCAGAATATACCAATGTGTTGTTTGATTCAGGGTGTACACACTCTTTCATTTCTGATAATTTTTCTAGTAAATAGGAAATTCCATATCAAGATATGAACCCTGAAATAATGGTAAAAACACCCAGAGGGAACGTTGAGACAAAAAGGAATTATAAGAACCTTCGTATCCTTGTGTGTGGAAATAATCTACCAGCAAACCTTATTGTTTTTCCTCTAGTAGAGTTTGATGTTATTTTGGGCATGGATTGGCTTTCTGTTTATCATGCTAAGATTGACTGCAGAGCTAAAATGGTTTATTTTCAGAAAGATTTTCAGTTTGTGTACAAGAATGAACCCTTGCTTTTGATAACATATCAGGAAGATGAGAAACTAGTAAAAGAATGAAATGAATGATACCTTGAACATATTGTTGAAAATAAAGGAACTGATCAGATTAATGATGTGCTAGTGGTAAATGAGTATCTTGATGTTTTTTCTGATGAGTTGCATGGTATTATTCATGATCGGGAAGTTGAATTTACTGTTGACTTAGTTCCTGATTCTAAGCCAATTTCAAAACCCCCTTATCGAATGGATCAAGTTGAACTTTTAGAGTTAAAGAAACAATTGCAGGAGTTATTAGATAATGGTTTCATTTGACCTAGCACATCACCATGGGGTGCCCCTGTCTTGTTTGTTAAAAAGAAAGATGGCTCAATGAGACTTTGCATTGATTATAGAGCCTTGAATAATATTACTATTATGAACAATCATCCTTTGCCTCATTTAGATGATTTGTTTGATCATCTCTAGGGAGCTTAGTATTTTTCGAAGAATGACTTGAGGTCAGGGTACCATCAGTTGAAAGTAAAAGAAGCAGACGTTCCGAAGACTTCATTCTGTTCTAGATATGGCCATTATGAATTTGTAGTTATGCCTTTTGGGTTAACCAATGAACCTACTGTATTCATGGACCTTATGAATAGAATTCTCCATGAGTTCTTGGATAAGTTTTTGGTTGTTTTCATTGATGATATTTTGGTGTTTTCTAAAAGTAAAGAGGGGCATGAAAGTCATTTAAGGGTTATCTTTCAAACCTTAAATGAAAAAAAAACAATATGGAAAATTCAGCAAGTGTGAGTTTTGGTTACAACAAATTTCTTTCCTGGGTCACATTGTTTAAAAATATGGCATAAGTGTTGATCCTGCTAAAATAAAAGTTTTTGAAGAATGGCCAAGACCCACAAATGTAACCGAGATCCGTAGTTTCCTTAGTTTGGAAGGTTACTACTGAAGGATTGTTGAAAATTTTTCACGGTTATCTAGTCCAATGACTAAGCTAACTCGTCAGGGTGTTAAGTTCATCTGGACAAAAGAATGTGATGATTGTTTTCAGGAGTTGAAAAGAAGATTGGTGAATGTTTCAGTTTTGGCACTTCTTTCTAGGAATGGTGAGTTTGTTATATACAGTGATGCTTCATTGAAGGGACTTGGTTGTGTCCTTATGCAGAATGATCAGGTAATTGCTTATGCTTCACGTTAGTTTAAAACTCATGAGCTAAATTACCCTACACATGATTTGGAAATAGCTGCTGTTATTTTTGCTTCAAAAATTTGGAGGCATCATTTGTATGGAGTAAAGTATAAAATATATACTAATCACAAAAGTTTAAATTATATATTCACTCAGAAAGAATTGAACATGAGACATAGGAGATGGCTGTAATTAATCAAGGATTATGATTTTAAAATTCACTACCATCCGGGAAAAGCGAATAAAGTGGCCTATGCTTTGAGTTGAAAAAGTAATTGTCATTAACCATGCTATATTTGGAACGAGATCCGTTGGTTTTTGATTTGATGAACTTTGGCATAGAAGTTGTTGGTGCAGGAAGTTCTTCTATTTTGTTTCAGGTATCAGTGAGATCATCCCTATCAGACAGAATTAAGCAAGCACAGAGGGAAGACAGCGAGTTGCAGAAATAGGTAGATCTGGATCAGAAGGGTAAGTTGCCTGAATTCAACATTGATAGTGATTGTGTTTTGAGATTTGGGAAGAGATTATGTGTGCCTTGTGATTCACAGTTGAAGAATGAGTTGTTATGTGAGGCTCATAGTTTCCCGTTTTCAGTTCATCCTGGCAGTACTAAGATGTACCGAGATCTGCGGGAGTATTACTGGTGGGATGGAATGAAAAGGGATATTTCTGATTTTACTGTGAAGTGTTTGACTTGTCAGCAGGTTAAAGTAGAGAGGCAGTTACCGAAAGGGATGCTTCAGCCTTTACCAGTGCCAGAGTGGAAATGGGAGAATATATCCATGGACTTCATCGTGGGATTACCGAGGACATCTCGAGCTAATAATGCAATCTGGGTTATTGTTGATCGCTTGACTAAATCTGCTCATTTCCTTGCTATACGAGATACTTTTTCACTAGATCAACTTTCCCGTTTGTATCTTAGAGATATAGTAAGGTTACATGGAGTTCCTCTCTCCATTGTATCTGACCGTGATTCCAGGTTTACTTCTAACTTTTTGAAAGGCCTTCAGAAGTCGTTGGGTACTGAATTAAATTTTAGTACAGCTTTTCATCCTCAATCAGCTGGGCAGTCAGAACGAACAATTCAGACCTTGGAGGATATGCTACGAGCTTGTTCGATGGATTATCAGGGAATTTGGGACCAACATCATTCTTTGGTTGAGTTTTCATATAATAACAGTTTTCATTCCAGTATACAGATGGCACCATTTGAGTCATTATATAGGAAGCGGTGTCGAACTCCAGCATTTTGGGATGAAGTGGGTGAAATGAAGCTGATGGGACCAGAATTGGTAGAAGAGATGGCAAAAAAAGTTCAGTTGATTCAGAAACACATGAGAACAACTCAGGTCAGGAAGAAGAGTTATGTGGATAACCGGAGGAAGGATCTATCTTTCAAGGTAGGTGATCATGTTTTTCTCAAGGTTTCTCCATGGAAAAGTGTGATGAGATTTGGTAAGAAAGGAAAGCTGAGTCCAAGTTTCATTAGACCATATGAATTTCTGGAGAGAGTTGGATCAGTTGCATACAGTGTGGAATTACCTCCGAGTTTATATCAGGTACACAATGTTATTCATGTTCTGATGCTGAGAAAGTATATGCCTGATCAATCTCATGTTTTGAGTCCAGAGGTAGTTCAGCTGGAAGAGAACCTATCTTATGAGGAACAACCGGTCCTGATTCTTGACCACAGGGAGCAAGTGTTACAAAATAAGGTAATCCACCAGGTAAAGGTTTTTGGAAAAACCATATGGTTGAAGAGGCAACGTGGGAATCTGAAAATGCTATGAGGGATAAATACCCCCACTAATTTTGATAAGTGAATAAAATTGCGAGGACGCAATTCCCAAAAGGGGGGAAGGATGTAACAACCCAGGTAAATAATGAATAAAACATTTTCGTATTTATTAATATTTATGAATTAAATATTAATTTTTCTTTAAAGGGGTTGCTATGTTCGATAGCGTACCCGATACGCAACGATGAGATCCTTTGAAAACTGACGTTGCACACTAGTAATATAATAATATTATTTTAAATGGTAGTTAACATGTAGCTATTGTATTGGAGTTAAGGGATATAAATAACTAAAATATGATTATATATGTTTTTAAATGTTTTTAAATTTATCCAATAAAAGATAAAGGCTTAAAATACGGAAAGAATTCAATTTTAGGCATTTATACCCTAATTTTCACAAAGGGTTCACTTATCACCTTTTGATGGAGAAACGTCATTAAATATAGTTTTGATCAATCTTATAAATTCTATTAGACCAAATATAACTCTTCTTTAGAATCGGGACATCAAAATTTACTTTGTGTAAATATTTGGTATCTTTCCGAAAAAGTTCATTTTTTAATGAATAGTGTAAATGTTGTATTTTAATTCAAAAACTATTTTTAATCTAATTTATTTATATTATTAGATTATAATTTGAATTGGTTTTAAAGTGAAATTAGAAAATATTTTTACCATTAAATACAATAGTGGTCGTTGGAATTAATTTCACTTTGAAATCAGACTTAAACTAGTGTCAATCTTTTGATACTTATTGTTTCATAAAAACACGCTATTTATCATGACAGTGGGAATTAATTATTAAATTAATTAATGTGACTTATATGTTTTGAATTTTGTAAAATATACTTCATTTTTGAATTCGTAATATCAAATATATCTTAGGGTGAATTTTTTGTATTTTTCTGAAAAACATAAATTTTTGATGAATAGTGACACCACTAAGTGGTACTTATAAAAAACTGATTTTCCGTTTAAATGAAATTTTACCACATTTGTGTTTTGAATTTCAAAAATCCTACATACATGGTTGTCATTAAGAAGTAAAATGTGGTTCAATGAGATTAAAATAATTTTTTTGTGAATAGTAACTCTTATGTTCTTAATCGCGATTAGAGGTAATTAGTGTTGTTTAAGGTAAGAATAATGTTTTAATAAAATTAAATGACCTAGAAACATGTCCTACCCTCATTTTATGTGTAATGACCGACCAATAAAATCCATGGGTAAACTTGGGGACCCCATGGAGACACTTTGGTTGGAAAATGACATAAATACCTTTTATTTAATGTTAAAGTAAAAAATGACACAAACATGAAATGTTTTACTAAAAATTTTTTTACATGGGGTTATAAAAGTCCTATTTTTGACTATAAATAGTCATTGGAAAGATAAAAATATTTCATGCATCATTGTATTTTTTTTAATAATTTTTAGACATTAAATAAATTAAATTATTTATGACATCATGATGATGCAGCGATAACCTCATTATTTAACGATTTAAATAAAATGGAAATATAATGTAAAATCTATGACCTACAAATGTCCAAAACCTATTGGATGAGTGGATTTCGAACCCTCATAACTATATCCTCGAAATAAATTAATGTGGGACCTTTAAAATCCGAAACAATTTTGAAAATAATGTAACATTTTGTAACTTTACAAGAGTGCCCCTCCTCTCCTATTATAAAAGGCCCCCTCCTCTACCTCCTTACCCACACTCCCAAAGCCTTTGGCTCGGCCAATCCCTGCCCATTTTGTCTCTAAAATTCCCTCTATTACTCCTTGAAGCCTCACTTTGGGTAGAAGTCTTCCCAAGGAATCCTTTGAGCTCAAACCAAAGGGAGTTACCCGATTTTAAGGTAATGTCTTCTTTTGAGTCATTTTGTTTTATTTTGCTTCTCCAACCCCCTAAACTCTTTTTATTCTTTTCTTTTGTAACAACTACAATATATTCAATATACTATGATGTTTTTATAATAAGTATTAGAGCTACACTTACACACACCTACATCTAATTGTTAAATAACATACTATTTCCGTGGATGGTGAATTTCTGCCTCCCGAAACGATGATTGTTCAACATTCTTTTAACACCGTCAAAGGTGGCCATTAATATGACACTATATTTATATATGATATATAGTATGTTTATGGTTTCCTTAATCTTTTGTATTTTTTATTTTCGGCATGCCTTTATGGTGTCCATTATGGGTAAACGCGATATCTTCATTTAAGTGCGGACTACCGCCCCCTCAAAGTGATTTGATACGTTAATGCCATATGTGGGACGTATAAAGGATGGATTTAAAGTTATTATATAGTATTTTATACCAGAATTATAATATACCTCTATATAATTATTATTTCATTCCATTAAAGTGTGAGATAGAAATTAAAGTAGCGTTCATGCGTACGTACGGCTTACCGTCTCCATGAATGGTGCATTTCATTTCTTATCCCCAAATGTAATGTACTATTATAAGTACATATATATAATGGATATATATGATGTGTGTTACATCTAAATATATAATATAATTCTGGAATTAAAATATACATACCTCTCATTTAGGTTTAATTCCATTAATATGACATAGAAATGAAAGTAGCGTTCATGCGTACGTACGGCTTACCGTCTCCATGAATGGTGCATTTCATTTCTTACCTCTAAATGATTATGTGATATTATAAATACATTTATATTCTAGATATATATGATATATATGATATCCAAATCAGGAATGTCATTCTGGATATAATGAACCTTTGACCACACGAACAACATGTAATCGCAAGAAGTCCACTTTCGACTTAAGGACCAAATATCGACAAAACATACATTATTAACTTAAATGATTACATAATGTTTATAACATGGAAATAAGTGATATAAAAGGAATAATGAACTCGAAAAAGGTTCTTAAGAAAATATAAATTAGATCAAGTTTATTATTCAGGACGTTAAAAAACGATCGAGTCAAGTCGGACCCGAGGTAAGGGACTTCGTCTCAATCTCCTTTCATTGAGGCATATTTCGTTTTATACAAAACATTGATTTATACGGTGTATAAACCCCCTTTGAATTTTACATTTATACCAAAGTAATCTTTTTCTACGAAGAATTTTACAAAACGACAAAAAAGAATGATTCTTTTAACGTACGCGGTGACAATGACCTTTTCTGCCGCCACGAGTATTATTTGGTCTTTGGCTTCCTGAACAAGTCGTAATGTTTTTTTTAAAATGAAATAAATACCATATACTCTTTTATGTATTTTGGTATTGAAAATGGTTTTTATAATGGATTTTTTATGTCAATATATTTATGTGATATATTGTGATCAAAGTGTGGAAATGTTTTCTTTCCATTATATTTGTTTTATGTCTTATGATTTTATAATGGTACATGGACATTTGACGGGTGGTTACGTGATGAACCATATGACGGGTGGTGCCGTGAATACCAGGACGGGTGGTTAAATTATAACCTCCAATTCATTGGGTATGGAAGTCGGCCGTATGGCTATTCCATTAAGTTTGTATGGAAGTTGGCCATATGGCTATTCCATTAAGTGATATGTGTGGAAGTCGACCCTATGGTTATTCCACTTAAGTATGTTTATGTCCCAAGTTACCTTTATATATGTTATGTGTTCTTTATATGGGTTTTATGGAAATCCTTTGGTTACAAAAAGGTATGTAATGATATTTTATTAAGTGAAGAGTTTTTACTGCTTCATGAAGGTGAAGGTATTACTTTGATAAAGTATACATGGATTACTTGATGTTTGAAAAAATAACAGTTTTCATTCTTTGTGTATCCCTTACTGAGCTTTTTATGCTCACCCCAAGTTTTTTTGAAATGTTTTTCACAGGACTTAATGTGGAATAGGGTCAAGGATGGGATCAAGGGAAAGTCATGGTATATAAAACATGGAACTAGACATGTTTCTTTTTAAGAGTTTTTTTTATTTAATGGAATCTTAGTAGAAGTGTCTACTGTGTAATCTTTTGATATGTAATAGTTATGTCCCAATTCTCTAAAACTCTAAACCTAAAAAGATCCTCAATGTGAATTATTCATTTAATTCAATATTAAGTAAGGTTTAAGGTCGGGGCCTTATACCAAGGAGTGTAAGAATAGGTGCAAAATCAGGGAAAATTCAACCTACAGTACAATGATGGATGAGATATAATCAACCCACTCTTTTAATGTTTATTACCCCAATATTCATCTTTAATAAAACTATTTCATCTTGTAAAATCTAAATAAAGAGATATCGCTCGGAAAACAACACTAATTTCATTACCCTGACTAAGATGATTTCCTATATATAGTATTATCACTAGGGTTCTCACTATAATTTCCTCTTTCATATTTAAAAATGTAATTTATCATTAAATAGATTAAAACTATAGCAAACCATTTATTTCATAAAAAAATATTAAATTTATTAGATGAATATATATTGCTTAATATTATGTTTCAGGGATGAACTATAAAGGATTACTGTTATCAGAAGCGTGGATAAATAAACCACAAGTTCATAAAATATCTACATAATTTCAAATAATATATTCATAACTAGAACCCTTCATAGAAAAAACATTATTAAACCCTTTACACATAACCTAGGGAAAACATAACATAATAATGGGTGACATTAGATGGCATGTATGGGTGAAGAAGGAATATATAATAGATAATTTAAGAATAATATAATCCAAAGTTGGTTAGAACGTGAGATTATCATTTGGAATCCATAACCAATGATTCATATATCATAATCATGAGTTATGGAATAACAAAATTGTTCAGAAGACATTAATCAAAATGGAATAAATGATTATGATCTAAGAGAGAATAACATTACCATAACATGATTACATTAACAAGTTTGAAAAACTAGATCATAATCATAATATTTTATATATTTTGACATAGATAATCATGAATACATTCTTCTCATTTTCTTATTAGGCTAAAAAACCATGCACCAAATTCAGGATTAGGATATCAACTCATGTAACCACTTTTGGTCTTTGGATTTCCTATTGTGTACCCTCTTTTAGTCTTGTGATCACCTCCCATATAAGCTATTTTTGAATTGTGATAACCTCTAATGTACCCAAATTTAGGTTTATAATAACCTATTATGCACCCATTATGCTCATAAAACATTAATCATTAACCAATTCAATAAAATGAAATATAATTCTTGGCCCAACCATCATTTATTCAATATAAATTCATAATCATTCCATAAGATCATGAAAACATTTATGACACTATTATAACACAAATTTGGATATTGAAAATATTTTACATTGCTATTTCATTATTGTGGCAATAATCCATGTAGAGAAATAATACGGATGGAATAATAGAATCATATCCCCATTGAAAATGAGTATTATAAAAGGATTTTATCATGTATGAGAAAACAAAATTTAAAATATCCCTAGAATATTTCTTAATAAAATAAGCTTTTCATTTTGAAATCACAAATTTAAAATCTAAAAAATATAAAAAATATTATACGAAACAATATAAAATAAAATAAAAAAGGATACATGTAACATATTCCTAAAAAAATTATAATATTTGATGGATTTTAATTTTTTTCATGGAATGTACATTAAAATTATGTTTCCTCTCATTTTTTTATAAATAGACAAAAGTAACACATATAGAAAATGATAAATTATTTCATTTATATTATTTTAATGATTTATATAAATTGGTAAAAAATTATTAAGAAAATAACAATATAATATTAAAAAAATATTAAAAACATTTTAATGAAAACATAGGCATTGATGAAAAATATTCCATACTAGAAGAGAAATAAAATATATTTTTTCATAAAAAATCCTGATTATTTTAAGTACAATAGAATAGAAATTTTTAATAATATATTAAACATCAATTATTAATAAGAGTATAATATAAATAAATGGGTTAATGATACATGGATCATATAATTTCCCTCAATTAATATTCAAGCATAAAATATTCGAATTAAATTGAGATTGAAACATAAATCCCATACTAATTTGGTAACTTTTTATTTATGATATTAATTAATGAATAAAAAATGAAACAATAAACATCCTGAATATAACAAGTTATATGATATTAAATGATAAAAGGGTTTTATATATAACTATTAAAAAAATATAGGTGCTTTACATAAAATATTTTTCAAAGAAGTCAATTTGAGATGATGAACCCTTACAACTATGGTAATGTTTAAAACAAAATAACATAATATCAGGATATATAGATTTATTTTTAAATCCCCACAATATAATGAGAATAATTATAAAATAAAATCCTCATAATTATATACAAAAAATAAAATATACGTGTAGTTAATATGGTATGTGTTTTATCGAAATAAAATATAGAAGAAAATTAAATTATTAATGTTTGTCTTGGCTCATGAGAAATCAAACATCGTATATAATAAATTGAAATATATTATAATTATATAAAAATTTATTTTCAAACATATAATGACATATATTATCCATATTTAACATTTTAGCACCCATTTATTAAAAATTATTTATTAAAATCATTAATTATGGGTGTTAACTATTTTATTTTTCATGAATGCTTTGGTTTGGCAGTTTTAGTCCTTATACATAGTTCATAGTTCCATAATATCCAAAATAATATTAATAGAACAATCATTAAATTTATTTATTATCTATGTTTTTATATTAATTTATATAAATCATTTATTAAGAATGAATTACATCACTTGGTGGAGACCATAGTATGTACGTAAGCAAGAGGGATGTTTCAAATTCTTGATTGTTAGAATGAATAAATGTGAAATATAATTAAAATTGTAAAAATAATTATTATAACATACATATCAAATATATTAATTAAATTTATCTTCATTACCATCCATGTCAATAATTAATGAAAATTGAGTCACATTGCTTCATGGAGGTGTTCGTCCACATGAGTGGATGAGGGACATTATCTCTTTCCAAGAGATGGAATTTTTATAATATTTATAATATCATATAATGAATGGATAAAAATTATCGCATAAATATCATTTATAAATATCTAATCCATAATAATATACACGAATCAATTATGGTGATGTAAAACGAATCACATCCTTCTGAGGGGGTGGTAGTCCACAGGTACACACTGGCGATATTTTCATTTCACAATTGATCAAAATAAGGGTAGATAAAGATGGTTGCATAATCATAAAAAAATTACGTATATTTGAAATATCTATTCAATTATTAAATATATTATTAAATATATTTTTAGGAGGTACAATGAAATATAATATTGAAATTACTCTGTTAAGATTAATACCTCTTCATTGAGAAACATCCAATGGAGTATACATTGTTCCTTGAAAGGATAAAATTTTGAAACACCAGAAGCTATAGTATGTGGGGATGAAAGCTAGTATGACATTAAGTAACATTTTTTAAAATATAGGTTTCTCATCCTTTGTGAATAAAGTATTCTATGAGGTTCCCTTTTATATGTGAGGGGAGGGGCACCCTTGGAATTACTTAAAATATTAAATTAATATTAATTGATTTCTAGGTTCATGTTTCTACAAATGGATATATTTATAATAATTTAGGATTAAAATTATAAATATAGTAATAAAATAATATTTAGAAACTTTTAGGTGTGGTTTTAACCCTTATCTCATAGTTTTAATCCTATATAACCCTTTTGAAAATATGGTGATATCAATTTTTGTTAATATTTAGGGGCCAGGAATGTTTCTATAAAAGTAAAACTAAACTATAAGAGTAAAATTGTTTATATTAATGACTATATATAATTAAATTTTATTAATATAATATTTTTATGAATTTAAATCCATTTAAAAAAGTGTTATTTATCATTAGATACCATTAAAGCATTTTCTGAACTATCCCCTATGTTTGACATTAAATAAAACAATATTGAAATTTAATATGAAAATTTTTTTCACAAAAATAATATGTTATATTTATCTATTAAATTATTTGAACACAATAATTAATTGTGATTCTAAAAAATTTAATATTTTTATAATTATTTAAGGGATATTTCTTTTACTAGGGATATACCATGTAAGCGGTGTGTATGAATTTAAGAGAATTATTCCATCAATAAAAATAAAAAATAATTACAATGATAAAAAAATTAATCTATATTCAAAATAAATATTTATAAAAACATAAACATTCATTAATCCTTTATTAAATATTAAATCAATTAAAACAATTACAATTTCTTTTTGGAATTATCCTTCATTTAAAACACTATTAAGGTCATAATCAAGGAAAAATGGGCCAAAGTTTCTATATTTATGAAAATTGGTTGGTAATATTTGAAATAAATTCAAAAAATCAGATAAGGTAGTGTTTATTTTAGATTTATTTTCATTAAATCATAGTTTTAACCTTATATTACTTTATAACACTTACGGAGGTAATCTTTTTACCACATTTTTAATTCCTAATGTTAAAAAATTAAGATGAACCAATATAGAAACTATTAAAAAATTAATTAAAAATATGGATTCCATTTTCCAATATTCCATTTCTATAATTACCAGAAATAAATTTAATTATAAATGAGTAAAATTCCATGAAAACCCATTTTTAGTGAAATACATTTTTCAAAAAATTGAACTTATACTAATATAAAGAACATTATTGATTAATATGCAATTAATTATTCCATATCTACTCAAATTATAATTATTTAATTTTTATATAAAATTAAAAACATAATGCTATATTTAATTTAATTTATATAATATAATAAATTAAATTTTTTAAAAAATCCGGTTTTTTTAGTATTCAATACATATATAATATTTTTCAAAAAATTTAATTTCATAAGATATGTATTTATATATTATCAATAATGATAATTTTCTACAAAATATAATTTCTAAACTCGTATAAATTGTTTATAATATATTTTTAACAAAAATTAATAAAAAACATTTCTGAAGAAATAGTCTTTTTGAAGAATAAATGACATTTCACAATACCAGGTGATTATTTCCAAAGCATTAACAAATTCATGTTTGTTGTGTAGGTCTATTATATATATATATATATATATATATATCATATTTTGGTTAATCATATTCATACACACTAATTAAATGTGTTTTCTAAAATGTTCATATTTAAATTATAATATATCTTTAATATATCGCAATTAGATTATAGTTCAGTGCTTTGTGATAAGAAACAAATCAGGATTATTATTATTTTATACTAAATATTCAGGGTGTTAATTCGGTTTTGAGACTTTCATTACATCTCATATTCAAGTGTCTTAATAAATCCGATAATGATTCTCCTCCAGTGTGTCATGTTTACTCATACATTATAACACGTCCGTGAAGTCTTCAACTAACAGATGATTCACATTCTAGAATGTGATAAACTTCCTTGCATTTAATATCATATAGTTTTTCTTTAATGATAGTATATTTCAGAGGCTAATGTTTTTCAAACCATAAAAATGACGATTATGGTATTAATTTTCCATAAGATATTTGGATTTTTATACCCTTAAATGTTCCAAGTCATCATTGTATGATATCATTCATCCATACATTATGATTAAGAAGGAGTATTATAATAATAAATACTATAAATTTCAATGTAATAATATTTTTTAGTCTAAAAATAATTTTAAATGATCATTAATAAAATACTATTTTAAATAATTTATATATATATAGTTTTTAGGATATGCATTCTTCTTATATACCCAATGTTGTTGTCAACATTGATGTCATGGAATATTTTTTTGAACATTTATAGAATAATCATTAAATATTATATGTATAACTAATAAAAGAGGGTATTCATTTAAAACTTCTTTTTTAGTATCTTTTATGATGATAAATATATTTAATGTACTTTATATATTTTCTAAAGTGGAAGAAGAAAAATATTTTGGGTTAATATAAAGAATAAATATATGATATAATTATTTTTAATAGAAACTTGATATTTATATCACTTAGAAATCTATCACATTACACGATATAACAAATTCTTACAATTAATTTCTTCCGATGGTAATTTGAATTTCATTAGATTTTTTGTTGAAATATAATACAAAGTGATTCACGATATTTTATATGTATTGAGTTATGATGAAATGATTATGTGTGGATGGTTAGTATCAACAATCATTAATATATATATATAATATATAAAATATTATATGTAAATATTTATTACATTTTTATAAAATTTTAAATTTGCATTATCATTTTATAATTTTGTATACCAACTATTTACTACCAAATAAACTCATCAACACTTATGTGATAAACCCCTCCCCAAAAAGTGTACCCCTCCTGGGCTGGCAATGTGAGAAGGGAGATAATGACCCCTGAGTCCCACCTCCAGTATGCCCTGGGTAGGCGACTACCACTAAGGGTATAGGGAACACAAAAATTGGAGGAATTTCCCTCTAAGATAAAACAAGCATAAGAGAGAGATAATATAGATGCCAACCAACTCTAACTCAACCAGTAAGATAAATGAAATCCCCGGTACACATATGAAATGTCATGCAAAAATCCACAACTGAAAGGGGAAAATGAAGTTACAAAAAAGAAAGTAAATCAGTAGCAGCCACACCCCTGAACAACTCCAACAACTGCAAGCTAGTAATAACCAGCCTAATATCCAACCTGCTCCAAGTGACTAGAAAAAGAGTTTATATATACATAGTTTGAGTATAACATTATACTAAGTAGGATCATCCATGAAGCCAATCGTGAAAAAGTAATGAAAGAATGCTAAAACACAGTGAACAATAAGTGAAACTAACTCATCACCTAAACAAGTATACTATGTTCCTATCATCACCATGACTACTCTCACCATGTAACTCATAAAATAGTATATAATATAATAAATAGTATTAAGTGTAACATACAACTATTTCCCCATTAGTTTACCGCTTTTCCCAACATCGCAAGTCCAATGCATCTCTCTCCAAAAGGCATTCCCGCAGACACCTGAGATAAGAACCATAACATTCACCTCGTGCAAAAAAACCACCATCTCCACGCAATCAAAGTAACCTGGTAGTTTCTAGGATCCACCACAAATCACATAACATGTATCATACATCGGGTATTATACCTCAAGCCATTACAACCCATTCACCGAGTAAGGATCCTCAAGCCATCACAACCTATACACAGTAAACCTATAGATGTCCATATAAACTATATATAGAATATATGTGTGTGAATAACCATAATACATTACAACCATCTACACACATATATGGTTAAAAATAACCAATGTGACTACAAGAAAAAGTAACTACCAAGAGAAGATAGTAGGGCCAAAGGGGGTATTCAGTCATCCATCCTCCCACTAGAATATTGGGGATAACAGACCCCAGGGCACAAAATCTATGGGGTGTCAGTTTCCCTTCATGAAAGGGTCGAGTAGCTTATAGAAACACAAAATGTACATAATATACTATATCTCACAACCACACTATGGGTATAACCTAGTCTTAGACTCAACTGTAGCTAAAGTCTCTCAGAGTCCGACCTCAAACTTCTAAGACTAGGAATCTTATAAGAACAAAACCATTTAAATAGATTTAATACATTACTTTATTCCCTTTTTATCAGTTTCACATTATGTTAAATAATTCATTAAAAATTAATTAACCAATAACAATTCCACATTAAATTTAATTAGCATCACTCCCAAACTACACTGTTCCTTCAAATCACAACCTCAGCATTGCGCCCCCACAAGGTCCAAATCCCATGGGTTAACATCATTTATTAAATTATTTATTTACATAACTACATTCCCATATTCACATGCATTCTAGAAAAAACACACTATTCTTCTAATCACAAGGGGCTCACCACAGTGAGTATATGAATTACCCATTGATCTGTTGCCACCTATAGCAAGAGCATAGACTCATCCTCCCTTGAGAAGCTAAACACAAGAATTATGTGGAATACCCCGCATGTCTTCTCTCCTTTCATACGAAAGGTAACCCAGACCAACTTCCTTGAGATGTGGGTAAAGTAAAGAAGATAAACAACCAATAAGAATAAGAATATAACCAAACATTAACATGCAACACATTTCATAATCCTTGGTGTCCTCCTTGACACCCACATCCACAAACTGATGCATATCACTACTCTAGGCATCAACTGCAACAACAACTAGTAGGCATCCATGCCCCCACATATCACAATAGCCATTCGGGCTCACATCATAATAGAAGCAGTAGGAAAACAACCATCATATCGGTTGGGATCTTGGCCCGTGAACAAGCAAGAGGGATACTCAGAACCCATCAAGAAAATATCAAACAATATGTTAATTAATCCATCTTGAAATAACCGATTTATTATTCATATATTCCATATTCATAAAACCTAAACAGTAAGTTACCCGAAAAAATTAAACATGATGACATCACCAATTTGACTAACATCAAAAAAAAATAAAACAATAAGAACCAGATTCATTTACATACCTCTTTATCTTTAGCCAAACAATTGTCAATTTATTCCAATTTACATTCATTACCAATTTCCATAAAGAATGTATAGCTAAAAGAAGCAAGCATATATCTCAAACTATCTAAAAAATACGAGGCAAAACCATACGATTGATATCAATTTATTTAACTTTCTCAAATATTTATTATGTCAATTCCATTATGATCTGGTGGCTAAAACATGCTAACACTACAATTGAACGTAAAAATAAAATTGAAAAAATGAATCTCCTACCTTAAAAAGGTTCCTAAGGATCATTATATGAGAATGATCCAAACAAAGGATCACGATCTCCTCCTCCTATGACAACTGCATCCACCCGAGGATGCCTTGGCACGACATCACCAACAGGAACCCAATAAAAACTATTAGAAGCATCGAGATCATATTCCATAATAAACCACAAATTATGACCATGTAAATGCATCCTGGGCGTTAGGAAAATTAATATAGAAGTTATGGGACTTTATTCAGACTTAAATCCTATAAAACTAGGCCATAAATGTGTTTTATGTCAATGATAAAGTTAAATTTGGTGAAACCAGAAAAATCTGAATATTTTGAAAAGGAAATATGAAATAGTTTTGAAAACACTGTTAATGAGCTGTAACACTATGATTGACTCACCATTTCTGAATCACCATTTCTATGTTACCATTTCTTTCTCACTATTTCTTACTCACCATTTTTTCTCACTATTTCTATCTCACAATTTTTGTTTCACCGTTTTGTCTCACCATTTATTTCTCATTGTTTTTTTCTCACCATATCTGTCACAACGTTTTTGTCTCACCATTTTTGTCTCACTGTTTCTGACTCACCGTTTCTGTGACGCCATTCTAACTCACTGTTTCTTTTCCAACGTTTCTGTCTCACCGTTTCTGAATCACAGTGAAATTTTTCATAAAACTAGAAACAATGTTCAATGAACATGAAATTTGGAAAACTGTTGGTGATGAGTCACCTTTACCTCCTAGAGAACCTAAGACACCAGATATCCTCAATGGAATGGACTAGAGAGGTCCGATCCATTACATCATATATCTCACAAATTAGTCTCATCCTCATGAATCCAAAACAAACCAAAAAAGGAAACTAAAAAGGGGTCCAAACAGCCACTCCTCAAGATACCTCTCAAAAGAGAGAAATCCATAATAAGCAACAAAAGTAATTCATCTTATAAAAACAAGTGGTCCATAACCACAAACAGAACACCATAACATGGGAAGTGTTTAAACATCAAACAACTCTGGGTACTAAGAACATAACTGTGTCTCCCATTTCTAGGTACTCTCCTTCATGCAGCTGTGTCACCACATGAAATGAACTAATGGAATAGAATGCCCACAAAACACCTTCCCTTTGGGTTCTTGGATCTCCATAGTTCGCTACTCGAAGGTCACATCTACATCAACATAGATCTCTCCCCAATTAATGATTTGAGAGTCATTTTGAAGATAATGACAGAGCAGTGAAACATGAAAGACATCATTTATCTGGCTCATCTGCGGGGGAAGTAGTACTCGATATGCCACAACTCCAACATGAGCTAACACCTCGAAAGGCACAAAAAACCATGGATAAATATTACTCCCACGACCAAAACATTGTCATACATGATGGGCATTAACCTCCAGAAGCAAGTCATCCCCAACATAAAACTCTAAGGGTCTCTTCCTTTGATCATCATATGATTCTTGATGATCTCGTGCTGTCTTCTTCCTCTCACGAATCACTTAAACCATCTCTGTTGTATTGACCAGTAGATATAGTCTTTGAATTGCCATCTCTCTTGACCCCAGTCTAGCACAACAGAGAATGGAATGGATGCCCATACATGGCTTCATATGGATCCATACTGATGGTGGAGTGAAAACTATTATTGAAAGCTAACTATACCAAGTGTAAGAGCCTCTTCCACGAACCTCCAAAATCAAGAACATAAGAGTTTAACATGTCGTCCAGATTCTGGATGGTTTGCTCTATTTGACCATCTATTTGAGGATGAAAAAAGTGATAAGGCATAACATAGAATCAAAAGAATGGTGGAGTCCCCTCCACACCCTTTAAGTAAAGTGAGGTTCTTGTTAAAAAATGATCATCCTTGGGAATCCATGAAGTCTCACCACCTCCTCTAGATACTGCCTCAAAAAAACACCCACGGAGCTCGACTCCTTGATCTATATAAAGTGGGACTATTTTGTTAAATGATTCACTACCACCCATATAGCATCATGTCCTCCGGGAGCACAAGGTAAACCAGTATCAATGTACATTGAGATGTCCTCCCACTTCCAATTAGGAAAATCTAAGGGTTGTAGCAAACCACCTAGGATGCGGTGCTCAGCCATGACCTTATAGAAGACTAAACATCGAGACACAATCTCTACAACCGCACGCTTCATCCAAGGCCTCCAAAAATGGCCCCTAATGGCCCGGTAAATATTTTTCATGTTAGGATTCACCGTTAATGGAGAACTATGGAACTCATTGGGAATTATATCGGGCATTGTCAAAGGAACAAAAATCATTACATGATACAAGACTCAGTGTTGTTCATCCTCAGCCTTACCATCAGGGGCCTCAACACAAACAACTCAGTCTCTCCAGACCTCCACCTCATGATCCCTCAACTGGGACTCTTCCACAGGCTGCAACAATGATGACTGCACCATCATCTCGAAAATCAACCTCTACCCCTGAGTTCTCCCATATCAAGATATAATGAAAACAGTTCTTCCATTACTCTTCATGAATCACCGGATTCACGCATAGCATCACTACGTGACATTCAACTCAGGGCATCACCTACATCATTACACATTCCTGGTGTATATGATATTTCAAAGTCATATTCATATAAGAACTCATCCACCGACATTGTCATATGTTCAATTGATGCTCGGAGAAAACATTTCTCAGGATATTATGATCGGTGAAAACAAAAAAGCACTCACCAATGTTGTAATGTCTCCAAAACATCAGAGAAAAACCACAGTTTCCAACTAAAGATCATGGGTGGCATTGTTATGTTCATGAGGAGGCAACTTCCAATACCCACATGATATAACTGAACTTTTCAGAATCAGAACACAGCCTAACCCCAGATGTGAAGCATCGCAAAAAACATCCAACTGGACTCCTTCTTCTAGGAGACAATGAACTTGAGGACTTACTAACTTCTCATTTAGATACACGAAAAATGACTAACCCTGACCATTCCATATTAATTCCTTATCCTTCCAAGTAAAAGCAGTTATAGGATTCCCAACTTGAGGTTATTCGGCTATGAACTACCTATAGTAGCTTGCGAGACCAAGGAATCATCACACCTATGACCTTTTCTTGGGGGCTTCCCAAAAAACAACTGCTTATATCATCAATGGATCCACACCTACCCCTACTAGGACACATCTTTCCCCAAGAAATAGACTTCTCGATCTCGAAACACACACTTCGAAAACTTCCCAAAGAGTTGATGTTGAATAAGAACTCCCAAAACGGTGTGTACATGCCCTGCATGCTACTCGTCAGACGTGGAGTACAAAAGGATGTCGTCAATGAAAAAAATCTAAAAACATGTCTATGAACATATGGAACAAATCATTCATCAATCCCATGAACACAGTTGGGGAATTCGTCTCACCGATTGGCATTACAAAAAACTCATAATTCCCATGATGACAATAGAATTTGTCTTCAGTATATCCTTATCCTTCACACAAATTTGATGATATCCTGATCCCAAATCGATCATTGAGAACCTACATTCACCATTCAGTTGATCCAGTAAATCCTCAATTTTAGGAAGAGGATAGCGATTCATTATAGTCACATTGTTTAAGAGACGATAATCAACACAAAACCACAAGTAGTTGTCAGCCTTCTTCACAAACAAAACATGTGCACCCCATAATGACACACTCAGCCGATCAAAACGGAACTGTAACAAACCAGGAAGCTATATACGTAACTCTCACAACTCTTATGGGGATATCTTATATGGGGACATAGAGATAGGAGACACTCCTAGTTGTAGCTCGATCATAAACGCAATCTCTCATTGTGGGGGTAATACTACATCCTCGTTGGGAAAGACATCAGGGTACTCTTATACGACCCTAGAAAACTCAAAATGATAAACCTATGAAGAACTCAACACCATCTCATCCGTCATGGATGATAAGTATGGAACTCACCTATGACCAATCTGAGGGTCTCTCTCGCCAACGAAAACCACCAGCTCTCTATACGCATCGAAGAATACAACCTTCCCCCTGAAGCAATCCACGATATCCTACACCGAATACAACCAATACATACCGAGGAAAACATCATATGGTTGTATTCGTAAACATAGGAAATCTCCACATTACTGGTTCTGCCCACACATTAGCTCACTGTTTCTACATACATTAAAAAAGTCATCTCGACCTATAATAGGCATAGTCAATGCGAAAAGGAAATGGAAGCCTTCTAACTCAAGCCCCAATGCATGGAAAATGGTAGGTTATATGAAAAAGTGTGTAGCTCTTGAATCAAACAGGGCATACAAAAAGATTGAAAATAATCAAAGAGTACCTCAATGGACGTCTGGCTCGCCTTGTGTTGGCGATGCTAATGCATTAAGCTGGACACAACCTCCTCTATGACCACTCTGACCTTGATGATGACCACCTCCATAGACACACACTACACTCAAAGGACAGGGAGCATCACAGGGATGTCCTCTGCCTACCCCATCTACCCTCAGCTGATCTAAAGCTGGTGTAAACTGCTGCTGCTGCCTCTGCTAGAACTGCCTCAATGGAGGAACTTGGAGCGGAAAACCTCATGCACGATGACTTCCCTAAAAGGTTAGGCACTATAACTACTAATGACCTCGACCACCACAAGAAAAACAAGCACCTGATTTCCTAGAATAGGCCTGAGAGATGTTTCCCCCCAGAGATGTGATATGTTGAGGGCTAGGACCTACCCCCGGCTGAACAGAAACTCTTCTATCCTGGAATCCAAGAACCCCGTACCACATATATGTTTTGTGAGGAATCATGAATATTCCCCTCTTGTGATGATATGGTTCTGGAAAATGTACTCTCAATGACTTTTGCCCTTTCCAACACCTCAAGATATGTCTTCATCATAAATGGTGTGACCTGGCGCAAGATCTTTTGATGAAAAACCTCCTCTAAATGCCTCGTCATGGCCTCCTCATCTGTAAATATGTCCGAAGAATATCGAAAAATGTTCCTGAAAAGAAATCCAAACTCTCGGGAATTGGAGCTCCCATGTTGAAGGGTAAGATGCTCAGGGATACTGGATGCCTCCACGTTTGAATAGAGTATCTGGACTCTAAACTTGTATCAGAACCTCTCCCATGATATCTTTGACTCCTCACAATCCCAAAGGAACAAGAAGAACCACTACCTCGCTGCTCCACGCAGAATTGTCACATCCAAGGATACCTAGTACTCCTTCCTAGCATGGATCGCACAGAATCTTATTTCAATATCCTCGAATAATTCTTAAATGATTGCATCTAAAATGGAGCCCTCATACATATGCTGACATTGGCGCTGAAACTCTCAGAGTTTCCTCCTCCATGTGTCATCATCGTCGACCTCAACCTGGTGGCGATCTACTGGCACAACCTTCTAGACATATTCTATGTGATCCTGATGAGGATGTCGACCTGGAGCCATACCTGTTAAATAACAAGTAGTTAAAGCTTCTCAACCTAGATTATGGGAGACTCGTCAGTAATTAATTATTTAATTGTAATATTTTTTCATTTTATGTTAACCAATCCCAAGGTCTACTCATTCAAACAACGGAACAAAGTAGAATGATACATGATCCATTCATAGGTCTCCATCCTACAACTAGTATCACCTATTTAGTATCCAATGTAAAAATAAATTTACGTACATCATATCCTAAGGGGACCTAATCACTCATGTCTCTACTAGTCTCTGGTGTTTACATCACTTTCTAAACATGAATGACATTGTTTCCCTATCAACAAATGCAACCTCACCTCTGTATAACTCAAAACTCCATCCTATATCTCAACCTGACCTCTGATAACATACTGTCACAACCCCCTCCCCATGAAGTGTACACCTCATAGGCTAGAAATGTTGGTGTTTTGATAATGAACATCAAATACTTCCTCCAGTAGGCCCTGGGTTGGTGACTAGCACTGAGGGTATAGAGAAAACACAAATGGGATACATTAACCTCTAAGAGTGAACACGCGGAAGAGAGAGATACGATAGTAATTAACTAACTCCAACACAACCAGTAAGATAAAATAAATCCCAAGAACATATATAAAATTTCCTACAAAACTACTACAACAAAATGGGGGAAACTTCAAGTACCCAAAAGAAAGTAAAATAGCAACATCCACAAGCCCGTACTGCTCCTGGAACAGCAAGCTAGTATTTACCAGCCTAATCTTCAACCAGTTCGAAGTGACCTGAAAAGTAATTTATATATACTCAAGGTGAGTATAACAGTATACTTAGTATGATCCTCCCTGAATCCTTTTGTGAAAAAGTAAATAAATCATGCTATTGCATAGTAAACAACAAGTGAAACAAACTCGTCACCTAAACAGATATACTATGTTCCTAGCCTCACCATGGCTACTCTAACCAAGTAATGCATAAAAGAGTATATAATATAATAAATAATATCAAGTGAAACCTGCTACTACTTCCCCACTGGTTTTCCTCTTTTCCCCAAGGTCGCACATCCTAAGTATCTCTCTCTAAAAAGGCATGTCCATAGACACCTGGGCAAAGTACCACAACAAGAACCTTGTGCAACAAAACCACCATGTCCACGCATGAAAAGTAACCAAGTAGTTTATTGGAGCCACCAGAGCTCATATAAGAAGTATCATACATCTAGTATTATACCTCAAGGATTACATCCCATACACCGTGTGAGGATCCACAATCCATCACATCCTATACACATTACAGCTATAGTAGTTCATAGAACCCTATATTAAGAATATATGTGTTTCAATAACCACAAGAAATTATATCCATCTACAAACATATTTGGGGAAATATAACCAATGTGCCTTCCAGTACAAGTAACTACCAAGAGAAGACAGTGGGGCCTATGGTGGTAGTAAGCCATCCATCCTTTCACTAGAATGTTGGTAAAAACACCCCACGGGGCTATGAATCTCGGGGTTATAAGTTTCCCTTACTGAAACGGTGGAGTAGCGTATAGAAACTCAAAAAGTAACGAATATACTATAGCACACAACAACACTATAGGCATAACATAGTCTTAAGTTCAACTAAAACTATCATCTCTCGGACTCTGGGCTGCTACTTCTAATACTAGGTATCCTATAAGCAGAAAACAATTTAAAGTGCTTTAATACATTACTTAATTACATTTTTATCAGTTGAAATTTACATTAATTAATTCTTTAAACATTAATTATCCAATAACAATTCCACATTAAATTTCATTATCATCACACCCATTGTATAATATTTATTCAAACCCCAACCAAAACATTTTTCCCTAGAAAGCTTCATACCCCATGGGTTAACATCATTTATTAAATTACTTATTTACAACATTAATTTCCCATATTCCCAGGAATTCTAGAAAAACAATATATGCTTCTAAACACAAGGGGAAGAAAATGGTGAGTAGATAAACTACCAGTCGAGTCTTTTCCGCTTATTGTATGTGCATAGACAAATCTTCCCTTGAGAAGCTAAAAAGGAAAATCACATGGCATACCCCGTGTGCCTTCTCACCTTTTCGAAGAAGGGTAAGAAAGACTAGCTGCCTTAAGAAGTAGGGAAAGTAAAGCAGATTAATAACCAAGAAGAATCAGCAACAAAACCACACATTTACATCCATCCCATTTCATCATCCCTAGGGTCCTCCCTAACACCCACATGCATAAACTAATGCATCTCGCCACTATAGGCATCAATTGCTAAAATAAACGGTAGGTTTCAATGCCCCAACACATCACAACAGCCTTACGGGCTCCAATCACAACACAAGCAGTATGAAAACAACAATCATATCCTTTGGGATATGGGCCCTTGAAAAAGCAAGTTGGTAAATCAGAACCTTCAAGGAATTATCAAACAATTAGTTCTTTAATCCATCTTGAATTAACCGTTTTATTATTCGTAGGTTATATATTATAGAAACCTATACATTATGCTATCACAAATAAATTAGACATGCTTACTTCACCAATTGGACTAACATAAAAAAAATACAAAAATAAGAACCTGATTCATTTACATGCCTATTTTTCATTTTCCAAAAAAATATCATCTAATTCTAGTTTACCTTTTTTATAAATTTCCGTCAAGAATGAACAGTTAAACAAAAAAATAATTATTATCATAATATCTAGAAAAAACAACAGGCAATAACATACGAATGGTATCAATTTATTAATCATGTTCAAATAATTGTTATGTCAATTCCATTGTGATTATGTGGATAAAAAATGACAAATATATAGTTTCACGTAAAAATAAAAGAGAATCAATGAATCCCATACCGTAAAAAGGATCTTAAGTATCATTAAATGAGAATGATTCACAAAGCAGATCATGATCGCCTCCTCCTAAGAAAACTGCCTCCACCCGTGGATGTCGCAACACAACCACACTAACCCAAACCTGTGAAAGTCCATTAAAAGAATGGAGATCACATGCCTTAATATGTAAACGAGAAACAAGATAAGGTGAACCCAAAATAATGATGATAAATCATACCTTATATTGAAGATTGATGGATACTACTTGGTTTCACTAAAACAAGGGGTGCACTTGCAGTAAGAAGAATGTTGAGGGAAACTAATCCATCATGAAATGTTTAATCTCATGATTACTATATGAAGGAAGGAAAGGTTAGAGCTTCTAACACCAGAAAATAAGGAGAAAGAACAACGTAGGAATATATCTTGTTCATTTAGAAGATTTTATGGGGTAGTGATTTAAAATACAATGGATTTTCCATTAAAATTTAATCTAATTAAACCGCACTGTTTGACTAAGTAAATGCATCCCAGACCATAGGAAAATTATTATACAAGTTATGGGATTGGATTCGGCCTTGAATCTCTTAAAACGTGGCCATAAATTATTTTTAAGTCAAAGATAATGGTAAATTGGAAAAACTGGAAGAATCTGCAAACTCGGTAAAGGAAATATGAAACAGTTCTAGAAACACAGTTCATGAGCTATGAAACCGTGTCTGACTCACCATTTCTAACTCACCACATCTGTCTCACCATTTCTATCTCATCGATTCTATCTCACTGTTTCTGAATCACCGTTTCTATCTCACCATTTTTGCCTCACTATTTCATATTCACCGTTTATGTCTCACCATTTTTGTCTCACCGTTTCCAACTCACCATTTCTCTAACACCTTTCTGACTCACCGTTTCTGTGACACTGTTTCTATCTCACCATTTATAAATCACCGTGAAACTATTCATAAAACTAGAAACACAATTCACAGAATTGGAAAGTTGGAAAAGTGTTGGGGATGAGTCACCTTGACCTCCAAGAACACCTCAAACAACATATTCCTACCAAGGGATGGACTATAGAAGTCTGGGCTATTACAACTATTTTATTTATTAGTCCTTTTAAAACATTCATACATGTAAGGGAAATTTCAATGGATTAATATATATGCAGATCAAAGAATGCTTTTTAGATGTTTAATGAAAAAATGGGATATCAATTTAGGATTAGTACCTAGGATGCATGATTTAAACTATTTACCAAGATAAATATTAAGATAATTTAATTTTTATATGAATTTATTATTATTTGACAAATAAATTTTTAGGAAACATAAGATATTTATTATAATCAATCATAAATCTCCAATGATATATTGTTGTGGAAACTCTACATGATTATCCAGAAAATTAACAATATAGAGTGAAATTTTTTATTAAGTACGACATTATATTTAAATTATTATATATATATTTTTTAATTATGTATTTCTAAATATGTACTAGTGTATACGTTTTATTTGATAATAAGGTTTCATAGTATCATGAAATATGATGTATTAAAAAACAAAGCACATATTATTATCTTTAAATTTTTATAAATGGGAATTTGATAGGTAATATATTCAGCTACATTTTAATAATTTTCATGTAATTGAAAAATATTTTTAAATATCCAATCACTAAAAAATGAGATCATATATTTGTATTATTTTATAAAATATATAATATATATTATATTTTTATATAAAACCAATTCTCTTAAAAAATTATTTATGGTATGTGTCTATTTTTATATATTTTTTTTAATATTCATAATTTTTTCCTGTGATTTAGCTTATTTAATACATTTCTTATAATTATATAAAAAAATTTAAAATGAAATATATTCATTGAGTGGGAAATTATAAAATTATATTGGGAATGAATGTTTTGAGACTTTGTGAACAATTATTTGTCCTTTTTAATGAGTTTTCTTCTAAAAATTAAATTAAATTATTTATTCCCAGTTATGCAAAATACATATTAATTTCCAAAATATTTAAACGTAATTCTATGAAATGAGATGTTTTCCTAAAAAAAGGTGTGAAGAGTCACAAAATCACTTAAAATTATATACCCTTTTCTGAAAATACATATTTAAAGCAACATATAACATTTTTTCATTAATAAATTATTATATATGTGTGTTATGAAACATTTTGAGATATATTTAGTCACATAATCCTTTTGATAGTTTGTATATTTAACAAAAAGTTAATTTTTTATAGATTGATAATATAGAAATGATTTTTTAAACAAATTATCTAATAAGGTTATATTTTTTTATAAATTATATTCATAAATAATGATGACACTTAAGTTTTATAATGATAATATTTAAGAAAATTAGTGTTCACGTAGATTTTATAATGATAATATTTTAGAAAATTGGGTTTTATTTTTATTTTTATAAATATTTCTCAAAAACACGTTTTATAATAATTTCATGTAAATTTGTTTTAAAACCACTTCATTAATAAGAAATAAGAAATAAATTATTTAATAAACTCCTATTAAATATAATATTTTTCAGTTTTTTGATCATTTTGATTTTTAAATTTATAATTTATGAAAAATTACAGGAATTTTTATATAATTACTTCAAGATTAATTGTTTAAAATTTTATCTTCTCACTTATTTAATTGGATTTTATAAAATAAATTGGTAACATTATTAGGTTGTTAAAGGTTAACAACTTAGCCTATCACAAAAAAAAAATTAACTAAAAATAATAATATTTATGTATAAATTATGAAATCCACAATTAAAAACATCCCACAATACTCCACACATCACCAAAAAATGTAACTAAACCAAAATCTACATAATCCCAAGCACAACACAAGGGCACACCTTCATTGGAATTCAAAAGAAAAGAAATTGGGGTAATTTTTAGATTTAGGTCATGTTTATTTATTTATATATGATGTATGAGTTTGAAATCATTCCATACGCTTATTGTGAATTTTATAAGAAGAAACTAATTTCATGATTTCACTTTGAAAATAAAGTGAATAATTTATTTCATGCTTCCTAAATTCCATTATATAGAATAACAAGTTATCATTTCATGCTCTTCTTTAGTTGATATATCAATGGGAACCTCAATGAATTTTTCACTTCACCGCCTCCTCAAATTGTTTTTCAAATATTCCCATATATTTCTTGTTTATCCTTTGGTTGTTAAGATATTTTGGCCATCATTATTTTAGGGATATATATTTTTATTGGTAATTTTAAATAATAATTTCATATATTAAATTTAAAATATATGGTTATTAGAATTAATTTGTTTCTTTATTGATTTTCTCAGTTATTTTAAATAATATAGTGATTATTAATATTAAATTTTATATTTAATTAGTCGACTTTTGTGGTACTATAAATGCTATGTTTTAAATAATTAGTTTTTAGTTATTTATCGTTAATATTGATGGATTAGAATATATAGTTAAATTATTTTAACAATATTTAAAAATACCATTAATTAAGAAAAATTATTTTAATATGTTTCATAATAAAAATATGTTCTTTTAATTAATATTTTTTCTATATTAATGTAGTGGTTGATCTCTAGAAATTTCATTATCACTTTAAACATCTTTTATAGATATTTGGGTAATTTTAACTGACAGTGTACAGTGTGATATGAAGCTCTTAATCTCCATGACCTGCGTTTAGTAATATCTCTTTAGATTTTTGGTTATAAGAAACAAGAATAAATTATATTTATAAAATACTATAAAAGTATATTAGTTTTCTATGATAAAATATAACTAGTTGATAAAATGACAATAATTTCTTCAATTTTTATATATTTAAATTAAATTAAATCTACTATCCTTGATAATATGTTTTATTTTTGAATAAATTATGCATATATTTTTTAAAATTACCATAAATGAAACTAAATAAGGGATTTGTTTTTATAGAGAAAAGAAATTATTTTTTATTTTATAGAAGTGTATATCATTAAAAGATATTCAATGAAAAATTAATTAATGGTTTAACACTATGGTAAACTATATTATATAATAAATCTATTTTATAAATATTTAATAGAATGATAGGTAGTATCATATATCATATCCATTTATTGATAATGAGAAATTGAAAAAGGAATTGGCATTTGTTACGAATTAATCTAAATATCATGTAATGGAGTTTTATATAATTTTATCTAATATCTAATATTATTTATTTTTAGTGGAAGTTGGTCCATTAACACCAAAATCTAAAATGATTAATCATTAAAAGAAATTTTTCATATATAGGGTTGATATTTTAGTGAAATTATTCTACATTATGTGACCCGATGGAAGATAATTTAAAAAATGATGAAGATTCATATGATTAGATAAAATTTGATGAATATGATTTAGAATAAAAATAAAATGTCAAATAACATTCATATTTGACCCCTATTCCCAGAAACTAACTGTTTAATTATCCTACACCATTGCCTGAATGGCCTGAAGGCCTTCGTTTTTATTGAATTTTGATACCCCCCATTCATGGGATGAGGGGGAACCCCAACAAGGCCCATAGGCTCAAGGATTACATGTCCCGTAGCCTTGAAGATTACATGACCCGAAGGTCTTAAGGAATTCAACCAGACTATCTATAATGAACTACCATCCCCAGCATTTGCAACATGATCACATCTCTCCAACTTTGTATGGTCGTCTGGATAGGCTTCACGTGCAATAAAAAGCTTGTCCCGATGCCATATCCATAACCTCTCATTCTGAAATAACTATTTCGCACTACTTTGTGAGTGCCTCTGCTATGAATCCTCTTCTGGGGATGTTCCTCTTTTGTAGTCTATCTCGGGCAACTACATGTGGCACAAAGGCCATGAGGTGGCCCGAAAGCCCAACTAACTCGAAGGCCTTAGTTTCCCAAATGCACTATGGACTCCAAGCTGAAACCAGTGGTCGAAGGTGAATAGTTATTGTTGTTATAGTACCAAACAGTGCATGCGACATTAACTACTACAGTGCCCACACATTTTATAGTTCTATAACTGCACATGTACAGTTTATAGACTGATACAGTACCCGCACAGTGTACAATACTGATACAGTACCACATAGTGTACAGTACAACTACAGTACTGCTACAGCCCTAGAAATATGCCTCTACCTGATTTTGCACCTGGGTCTTGTGGATGCACTTCAGGATACCTCACTAACTAGGCTGAGGCTCGTGTGCTTATCCTACACCAATGGTGTCATGGTTTATTGAATGTATAATATACTTATTATTATTTTATTGGTTAATAATTCCTCTTATTATATAATTTGTGGGAATTATTTATGGAAGGGATATGGTGGAATATAGATGTTTTTTGTTTAGTGGGAGAGAGTTTGATAGAAATTAAGGGATGAATAATTTGATCAAATAGCATCACATTGGTTTAATATATAATTATTTCATTTATTAATATACAATATATCCTTATCTGAATCACAATGACTTTTTTGGTTCATATTTATAGATACATTTCTATGTTATAGTTGAATACCCTTTCCGTTAGCGGTGAATCTCTAAATATATTCACCACACTTGTGTGAACCAGAAAATATCATTGGGTAACATGACCATGTATTATAAATTCATTTAAATTTATATTATTGAAATATAATAAGAATTTCTAAATGTTTCAAATGTTCTGTAGGTGGATATAACTAAAACACATTTCAATTATGATATTTCTTATGGAATGTAAAATGATGCATGACATAAAGACATTGTGAAAGGATAAAGTGACTAGGATGGATCTTATTGATCATTAATAAGGATAATATAGATACATTGTAATTGAAATCATGCTATATGATAGATAAATATTGATGAACATGTCATCCAAAATACAAGTTGATTATATATTGGTGGTACTTGATAGATTTTATTGACATGTCATCATTTCAGGGTAATTTTTGGAATTATAATCAATTTAACCACATTAATGGAACATTGATAAACATAATTTATATTGGAATTTTTTTATGTACATGAAATGATAAAAAAATTCATAACACCATTAAAATTCTTTATTTTTTATTACAATAACTTCTCATCAAGGATTTTGTTACTATATTGTTTATATGATTCTGAAGAAAACTAAAGGTATTCATGTAAAATTTTATCTTCATCAAGTGGTCAATGAGGTATTGTAATCTCATGGTATTACATGTATTAAACCCCTATATTATCTAAAATATCCTATTATTAATATTATAATATACATTTGAATGAAATTTAGGATGATTCTATAAAGAATGATAACATATAGCTCGGTAATGTTTTTTGAAAAATTTATTTTAGTAGAGATAAAATTATTATATCTGTTATTATTAATTATCACATGTTTTATTATAAAATTGTCAATAAAAAAGGATGTCGGACCATTTTAATGTAATACACAAAGATAATGAATTTGTATATGGATATATGATGAAACTTCCAAAAGAAAAATGGTATATAACATGTAATGTTGGGAGGATATGTGGATATAAGAAAACCAAAAAAATGGAATGGATTAATAGAGTCACGAAGGGTGTTTTAAATATAACCATAATATGATTAAATAGGAAACATTATTTCTCACATTGAACTATTTTTTTAAAAGAAATGAGATGATAGGGTTTTCAAAAATGGATGTGATATGGGAACCATTTTTAGATTGATATTAATAAGAATCCATAAGAGGACACCATATTTCATGTTCTATCATTTTATTGTGTTGGTGTAGATTTGGGGTCATTGAGTTCCAAGATCCTTGTACTCGTAGTAGTATTCATGTACTTGAAAATTCACTAGAGAATAATTACTATGTTTATTTTAACATCCAAGCTTTATGGTATCATTATGACCATATGATCAGTATGTGTTTTTATGTAAACTTCTCTTCAATGAAATTATTTGATCAATTATAAAATATGATTGACTATTTTAGTTCTCTATGGATTCTTGTAGGATAATATCAGAACATTTTTCTATCATTGGATACATTTTTTATTTTTCGAAACATAAATAGGACGTTATCAAGAGGGAGGCCAAATTTGACCCATATCTAGAATGAGATCAATTGTACCTATGAACATACACCAACATGGTGATGTGGTTTATACAGTCAAGAAGTTCACACAAAATTGTGTTTCCCTAGGCATATAGGGAAACTATTAAACAATCCATAAGATTACCATTGTAAACTATATGTAAACATCAATGTATTTTAAAAAAAATGCTGATATTTTTTATAATGTAAAATTTAAAATTCATAAATTATTGATACATAATCTATGTGATCAAAATAATTAATTATTTTTTTTAATCATGATACATTATGTTATTTTGATTATATCATTTTATCAAAATATATTTCATATGAAAATTAATGAATATGTTATAAATTTATACAGATGAGGATCTCTTATCTGACCAGTAGTCTCATGTATCATGTGACATAGTAGATGGGTGATGTATTCAACATATTAAATTTAAAATATCACTTCATTACATTATTATGTAACACTAGATATCATCATTCCATACCTCTGACATGATTTATTTAATAGCGTCTCCATATATGACTTCAAGTCCACTAATAATCATCATATTTCTATATTTTTCAAGAGATGATGTCCAGAGACACACACATTTTATTTTTCTATATTCTGTATTGTATTTAATTTAGAGGATATAGAATATATGTTGGGTCTATATATTTCTATTCAAGTGGTTATAAGTGAGACCTTGGTAGACATGTGTGCTATCATCAATCTTTTACTAGGTATTAACGTCGTAGTTCGACTGTGAGTTTTTTAGTGCTGGTGAATATGCATGTGAAGGCTAGATGAGAATATATATGTGATTTCTAATGGTTGATATGAGTTGATATATATATTACATTAACATTTATATATTATGTGGCTACTCAGAAGAAAATAGTGTGTAGGGAAGTTTATTACATTATTACATACGATGTACTTACTCTTATATAGACCAAACAACTACATATAATTGGGGCTCAGATAATTTAACATATCAATATAGATACCCTAGAATAACATATCGATCAATGTAGCTTAATATTATAGGGTGTATCATTTTTCTATAAATGTGGACATGCGGAAAATTTCAAAATATTACTCCCCGATTTATTTCACCACTTGAGGTCATATAGGAACAAAAAAATGTTTCTGTCATTATTTTTATTTTTTTTAATTTATCAATAATTGAAATTTATAAACTAGTAATATCTTAATTTTTTAACTTGGTGGAGTTTGGATAAACATTATGTACATATATTGTGACATAAAATTTAATGTTTTCAGTTTATCTTTGACTCCCTTCAACCATATGATTTAATGTTAACATTATTTTTTATAAAAATTGAAATTTATATATTATATAAATAAGAATGTAATTTTGTTTAATAAATTACGAAATGACTTTATATAATTTCATTTTAGGTTTCATGGATCGTATATACTGTGCTTGTCTTGTTATTACTTTTACTATATTATATTTCTATAGACATAGCCCACTGTGATGTGATTCCACTCATTCAATTCCATATAATTTAATATCATTAGAAAATAAAGTCAATGTATTGTTTGAGTACTTACAGAACCTCTAAAATACACTATGATATGTTGTTTCATTATAAATTTTTCATTTAGTATTGTTCTCCCTATTAATGTTAAAAATAATGAAATAACACCTTCAATTAAAAATGATTATAAAACTAAAAAACCTAGTAAATATCAAAAAAATAAAGACTATTAAATGGTTTCATGTTATTTCGTTTCGTGACCTAATACCAAAACATCATTTTTTTCTCATGAATCCCATTTCCATATATAATTGGATGGACAACTCAAAATAAATCCTAATATGGTATTTTTTTCCTTGAAGGATGAATATTAGTAGTATAATAATATGGGGTGTTATTTATATTAGGGCAATTTCCACAAATCAGAAATAAATAAATGGACACAAGGAGGATTAAAACCATTGGGTGGAGATAGTATAAAAATTGTGGGTTCACACAATATAAAATCATGAAACTAAAATAGAAAACCCACACATGTGAATGAAAAATAAATGACCTCGACATCAGTGGAAATATCAGATCACTAGCAAAAGAGGCAAATGACTAAGGTTATATGAATCCCAATAAGTAGATAAGGCAATGAGAAAAGTATAAAATAATCACATATGAATCACAGTAGTAGGAACATAGTTTAAATTCACATTGATTATGTGGTTCGAACTATAATTATTTCTTATAAAAATATCTTTTACATATTTTCAAATTTCAAAAGAGAGGAAAAAATTCCTTAAAACCATAAAAATAAGATTACTTTTTCAATCATTACACTTTTTTTGAACCAATGATGTATATGTAAGTTATATAACATTTATTATATATTTCAGAAATATGTAATTTAATTTTATAAATAGTATTTATTTATCATTTATTATTATTAATGTATAAATTATTTATTTATACATACTAATTTTGTATATAAATGGATGATTAATTTTTATTAATTAGGATAATTGTTATTATTATACAATTTAATAAGAAAACATGGATGTCAATTTATAGGGTTTTATAAAACATTGACTATATCTTATTATATAAATAGATTTTCCCATAGTCGTTATAATGAATTCGACGGACCCAACCAAGTCTAATATATATCCACAGTTTATGAAAACCTAGTCTTTTATTATTATGCATTACTACAAATACTGTTAAATTATGTGATGGTTTTTATCAACGCTAAAAGAAATAACTTATAAATGGACAATATTTATCTATTCTGAACAAAACATCCGATAAGGAACACCTTTATCAACACTAAAAATATGTTAATAGAAGGTCAATGTTTATCCATGATTTTTTTAGAGATGAAAAAGGTTGACATTTATTTAGGATTTTTTAGTATAATGAAATTGTACTATTTTATCATCACTAAAAAAGAGTTGATGAATGGTATCATGCATTATATATTTTTATATATGTATTTATATATTAGTAAATATGATTTATAAAATAATTAATATATTTTTATTTAAAAAGAATATATATATATATATAATCTTTTATGAAAATTGGAAAATTTATATATATAATTATAATTACATAGGCAAACATATTCATATATTAAAAAATATAATGATATAAAGTATATGAATACATATATAAATAAGTATATAAATAAATTAAATACATATTGTATATAAATTTATTAAATATTTATATTCATATTATATAATTTAAAATATGCATATATATATATATATCATTATATTCCTCTATGTGTTTTCTAATATATACACATATTTGATTATATTCAAATAAATATATAAATATATTAAATATATATATTCTGTATATTTAAAAATAAATGTCCAATTAAAATAAAATTTTATTGTTATTATTTTTGTCATAATATATAGATAAAAAATATCAAAATTCCATTAATAAAAATATATATATATATATTAATATATTTAAATGTATTAATATATAATGATATACCTTTCTGTGTATTATTTTGATAAAATATTGAAATAATCTTATAAATATATAAACAAAATAATATTTCTTTTATTATATTTACTTATAATATATTTAAATATATATATATATATATATATATATTAACATAGCCATTGGCGTTGTAGCTGAAATCCTTGATATTGTAGTAAAAGAACATGGTTTGAAAAAAGGAAATAAATGAGAATTAATTGGGGTTCAATACATGTAGGTATATAAAACACATGAGTGTGTGAATGTATGTATATTTATGTATACGTATTTGTTTCTGTATGTGTATGTGTGTGTTTGTTTGTATTTGTCTGTGTGTATGAGTATATATGGGTGTGTATGAATGTTTGTGTCTTTATGTATGTGTATATTTATGTGTGTGGTTCTATATTGATGTGTATATATATGTATGTATTTGTATTTATTTGTAAGTATGTGTTTGTGTCTATGTTTGAAACAATATGTATACATATGTATGTATGTGTATTCGTTTGGGCATGTGTACATGTGTGTGTACTTGTATATATGTTTTCTTATGTTTGTATGTATGTGTATATATGTTTATGTTCATGTATGTGTATACATTTATTTGTATGTGTATTTGTATGTATGTGTATAAGTATGTATGTATGTGTCTATGCGACTGTGAATTCATTTATGTAAGTGTATGTATGTCAATGTATGTGTATGTGTATATGTATATGTATGAATTTATGTTTATCCATGTATGTGTATGTGTATATGTATATGTATGTATATGTCTATGTGTATGTGCATGTGTATAACTACATATACACATGTATGTATGGGGTCATGTATATATGATATGAACACCCCCACATAAAAAAATATCTATATATTTGTATAAATAAAAATACGTTTAAATACAATTAAAAAATTGAAATGTAGTTATTAATATGTTTTATTTTTTATATACATTTTATATTATAGATACATATCCCTAATTGATTACTAATAACCACAAATAAACATAGTAGAAATTTAAAATTAATGAAAATATAAATATTAAATATTTTCGATTCAATTTCATAGTTCTATAATAATAATTTATTATGAATACATTTGTTCTTAATATTTTGATATCAACATTTATTATTGAACTATTTTCAAAATATATATATATATATATGAAAATAGTATTAATTGTAATTAAATACTTTTAAATGTAGTTAATAAATAATTCTATCTAGTTTTTTCCAGTAATTATAAATTTTTATTATAACTTAAACTTTTAATTATTATTTTATATTAATATTAGTAAATTTATTCATAATATTTGTAATAATATTATTAAATTAGTTAATTTTATTGATGATGTGATATTTTTATTCAATGGTAGGGGTAGTTCCATCAAGAAATTCAAGTAAATCTTGAATAGAAATTATAAGGGTAAAGAGCCTTTAACGACTCTGATTTTAGGGATTAGACAACTTGAATATTTTATGTAATATTTTATGTTCTAATCATGGAATTGATAAGGATTGTTAGTGTTTTTATAAATTTTATGGTGATATATTAAAAAATTACGTTCTTAACTCATGTGCATGTTTAATTTATGAAATAATGAATTTATTCTATAGTGGAGTCCCATATATGGAAACTGAGACTTCCAGTAAATCAAAACATGGGTTTTACCCCTGGAGAGTAGTAAAATTCACTCACATTAGACCTATAGTAAATGTGTCATCATATGTGTGTGTTATAGGAAAGAAGAAAATTAAATTTATTAAAAAAATTAATAGTTTAAATACACGTCAATCCAAGTAAAACTCAATATAATTTTTGAATTCATACATAAACTTTTTTTTAATGATAACAAATCATTTTTCATAAATATTAATATGTTTTAGGTTTTATGATAGCCAAATGTTCATTAATAGAACTATCAAAAATGGCTATGTATTGAAGTTACCACATGATGACATCAAGTGAATGTGTTGACAGATAATGTTTTTTTATTAATGTATTGAACCAAGTATTGGAAGTAATATAGTCACCTTCTGTAGAAATAATGTGATTGTGTCAATTGACTGTGCGATAAGTTGATCTCAAGATCAAGTGAATACAAGGTAATAGTAATGAACCGCTTATCCTCATTTACATGAGAGTACAAAGAGTCATTGCTAGGCCTTAAGCGACATCCCCAAGGTGCCAAAGGCTGGCAATAAATGATGATGGGTTTCAAAACAAGTTGGGGACAATTTTCCCTTTTAGAACATACCACAAAACTAACAACCATAACCAAACTAATCAACTAAATTATGGATGATAAAAACTATGAAAACTCAACTAATTTTTTTATCATAAAACCAAAAAAATTACCACAACTAAAACCAACACTAAATAAGAGTAAACAGCGGAAAGACAAACTAGAAGACTACAAGATAACAACCCAACCCATGCTCCACACGCTCCAAGATCCAACATCAAGAACCTGCCCAAGTAACACGAAGTAGTGCTATAATCATTTGACACATTACCTTTTCCAACATCTCGGTATATGACATCTACAAAAGCACCAACATGTCAAAAAGGGGGTGAGTAATGAAACTCAGTAGGTTTTCCCCAATGACTTCCCCATCCATGCCTTTAGGATAAAACATGTTATCACATTTATATAAAGCGATTGATATAACACAATTCCAAAATAGTTCACAATATAACAAGTTCCATGTCAAAACCATTTTCCAACAAAAACCATCTTTCTCAAGAAAAGAAACCAAGATAGGTTTCCAATCAAATTCACATTTCCATTTCTCAAAATCCCTTTTTGGCACACCCAACCATTTCACAACCCGTGAAATCAACCATGAAAGATTTGTTATGATAGTTCCAAACTCATGAGAGGTTTCTCGTCGATCAACCAAGTCGTCACATGGTAATTGTTTCCCATGTTCCATTACACTTTTGACATTGAGCACAAGGTCATATTTCAACCAAGCCCCATATATGCAACATGAACACACACCACACATTCACAAAAATCCTGCCAAAATCATCCTTTCAATAAAACACCTTTTATTGAAAACCATTTCTGTGAAAACCAAGTGTGCTAAAAACCTTTAAATAAAGCATCAAAACTTTTATTGAAAACCATATCTTTCAAGAGGAAAAACCTTAACCAGTTTAAAATCACCATTTTAAATTAACTTCAACAAACAGTCTCCAAACCACACAATTTCAAACACCCGTTAATTAAAAGGGGTTTCAACCATTATTTCACAGTAGATAAACAAACCATTTCAATCAAGGAAAACAATTTGAAACTATGTCTTCATGTTATAAGAAAGATGAATCAAGTGTGAAGAAAAATTCCTCAACAAATTAGGCGAAACCAACCAAGAACCAGGTTGAAACACCACGGAACCTCCATAGATTCCTTCCCCTATCACAAACAAGACCAAAACCCGACATAAAAGTCATCCAATACCTTATATGTACCCACCTTGGGAATAGATCTATGGATACATCAAGAGGGAAGACAGAGATCTAAGAAAACTCAAGGAAACAAGACATACCTTGATCAAACAGCCTCTAAACGCCATGGAAAACCTCTAGATCGCTTCCAAACCGCCTGGTAAGTATTCTCCCACCTTCACCAGAGAGAAATCCCGAGTTAGGGCCGTCTATGGGAAAAAACGAGTGGTTTTAAAGATAAAATTGATTAAATCCTTAAAAATAGGATTTTACTTGACTTCACACATGGTTAATCCACACAGTTAGTCAAATTTTGCGCTAATCGTGTGGTAGTCACTACATGGAAGGGGTGCTCCGCACGGCCTCCTTGCATGGTTTTCCCAAACTGTGCACACACCATGTGGTCTCCTCTGTCCAAAGTGACACCACCTGCATGCCTTCCACATGGTTTGCACAACCTGTGTGAAGCCCGTGCTTCACAACCTTTTTCTCTTTGACACGTTAAAAGTCGCCAAAAATTCCCCAACCAATTCTTATATTATTCATATACATAAAATTCATAAAAAAGGGTTACATACCAGAAACTGGGGGTACTACCTTCTCCACACCATTGGCCTTTCCATCCCTGGAATGTAGAAAACCATCTCTTGCCTGAAAGATTTCTGGCCACTGCTCTTTCATTTCTTTCTCTCGTTCCCAAGTCTCTTCTTAATTCTGACCATGCTGCCATAAAACCCACAATGGACCAATGCTTTTCAAATGCAAGACTTTTTATTTTCTATCTACAATCTGTACTGGGATATGTATCAATAAAGCATCCAGATCTAGGTCAACGTGATCCCATCTGATCACATGGTCAGGATTGGGTTGATACTTCTTCAACTGAGATACATGGAACACATTATTCAATACACTAAACTGTGGTGGTAATGGAAATTGATACGCAACCTCTCCAACATGTTCCAGTATCTCAAATGGGCCTATATATCGAGGATACAGTTTTACCTCCTTCCCAAAACAACGATGTCCAAGCCATGGAGAGATTCACAAAAGGATATGATCACTTACCACAAACGACAACGGTCTTCGGCGATGATCCACAAAAGATTTATGACAACTCTGTGCTGTCTCCATCTTTTTTAATCAACTGAATATTCTCTTTTGTTTCTTCAACAACGCTCGGCCCAACTAGTGAAGTCTCACATGTTTACACCCAACAAATTTGAGAAAAAAAGGGCACCCAAACAATGATTTAAATAGATCCATGTGTATCGAGGCCTGATAAATGTTGTTATATTAGAACTCCACCAAAGGCACGTTCTCTTCCCACGATCCACTAAAATCCATTACACAATTCCATAACATGTCTTCCAACGTCTCTATCATCTTTTCAGATTGTCCATTCGTATAAGGATGATAATTTGTACTCATATTCAACTGTGTTCCCAGGGCAGTGTGTAAGGATTACCAGAAATGAGATGTGAACCTCAGATCTCTATCTAAGATAATTGACACTAGTACACCATGCCTCTTTAACACTTCTCAGATATAAATTTTTGAAATATCTTCCATCGTATGAGTTTCAAAAATAGGGATGAAATGGTCCGACTTGGTAAGTCGATCCACTATCACCCAAATGGAATCATGTTTCCAGACCGTTCTTGGAAGAGATGTAACAAAATAAATTTCTATCTGATCCCATTTCCACATTGGGATTGGTAAAGATTATAACATACCAGCTAGTCTCTGATGCTCTGTTTTAACCTGTTGTCAGGTGAAACACCATGAGACAAACTCAGCCACCTCCATTTTCATGCCGCTCCATCAAAACTACTCCTTCAACACTTTTACATCTCTTGTGTACCTGGGTGTACATCACATTTTGAATGGTGGTAAGCATGAAGGAGTTCTTTATGAGAAGTTAAAGGTACAACCTTCTGATCTCGGAACAGAAAAACAGAACACCCATCCAGCTTCCATCCCTCAATGGTCTCTCCACCATTGAGTTTTGAACTCATTGCAACAGAGTATACATCATATGCCTATGCCTGATTTACTATCTCCACCAAATCAGGAACAACAAAAATTGGAAAGAAAACTGCAACATAACCTCAGTCTTCACATTCCACATGCTAGGACAAACATCAACTACCACTCATTTGAAGCTTCTTTCCCCAAATGAGCATACAACTTTCTTCTTAATGCATCGGCCACCGAATTGCCTTTACCTGGTGAATAAATCAAGTAAATTCGAACATTAAAAGATACTCGATCCATATCCTCTATTTGAGATTCAAATATCGTTGTGAGAAAATATGATTCAAACACTTATGATCCGTAAACATAGTGAATTTCTCACCAAAGAGATAATGTCTCCATGTTTTCAAAGCATGGATGACTGCAACCAACTCCAAATCATGTGTTGGGTAGTTCTTTTCATGCGCTCTCAATTGTCTTAAGCCATAAGAAATAACATGGTCTCCTTGCATGATAACACATCCCAAACCCAATCCGGAAGCGTCCCAATACACCACGTATCCCTATCCTAATTCCGGAAAAATCAAGACTGGTAATGATGTAAGGTGAACTTTCAACTCTTGAAAAGATGTCTGACATTACATAGTCCATTGAAATGCATTGTTCTTATTGGTCAATGCAGTCATAGGTGAATCTAGTTTAGAGAAGTCACACACAAAGCGTTGGTAATAACCAGCTAGACCAAGAAAACATCGTATTTCAAGGACATTTTTCGGCAGTTTCCAAGAAATAACATCTTCTATATTTTCTAGATCCACTAAAACAACTTTATCAGAAACAACATGGCCCAAAAAGTGTACCTCTTACATCCAAAAATCTCACTATTATAATATGGAAGAGAACTGATGGTCTCCCAATATTTGCAGCACTATCGCCAAGTGTTTCTCATGCTCAGCCCTTGTACTTGAATACATCAACATGTCATCCACAAACACCACAACAAAATAATCCAGTTATTGCTGAAATATACGATTCGCCAATGCCATAAAGACTGCTAGATCATTCATAATACCAAAAGGCATGAATACATATTCGTAATGGTCATATCTTCTTCTAATGGTTGTCTTCGGAATACCCTCCTTCCCAACTCACAACTGGTGATATCCTGGCCACATGTCAATCTTAGAGAACCACTGAAATCCCATCAATTGATAAAATAGGTCGTCAATGTGTGGAATTGGATATCTATTCTTTATCATAACTTGGTTTAGTTTACGATAATCCACACATAGCGTCAATGGTCCATCTGATTTCCTTACAAACAAAACTAGTGCTGCCCACGGGGACACGCTTGGCTGAATAAAAACATTGTTTTCCAGTTCATCCATCCACACATTCAATTACTTTAACTCCTTTGGTGACATCCTATATGATTTAAGTGAGATAGTACTGGTCCACATAAGGATGTCAATCGTAAACTCCTCATCTCTTATAGGTGGTAACCCTGAGAAGTTTTTAAAAAAACATCAGGAAATTGATCCACGACTACTAGAAAACTGTTATTCGGGATCTCGTCCATAGATTCCAAGTTTAACATAGCCATCTGGTAAGAGATCATTTCCACTAGTGGTGCCAACAAGCTCGTTGCACCTTCCTTCACCACTCTTTCTTCTCCAAAGAGATGCTTGAATCCATCCTCAGTCGCGAAACTGAATGTTCCGCTATAACAGTCGATGTGAGCCCTAAACTCTATCAACCAATCCATAACCAACATTATATCATAGACATCCATCACTAGCATAGGAAAATCCCATTTTAGTCTTGCTCCATCAAGAGGTATAGACTATGCTCTACACACGAAGGCTCTACATTCTCTTTCACCAAGAGGAGTTTGATGTTTTATCATAGAAGACATCATTTCATGTTTTATGTTAAGCAAACCTAAAATTATAGAAGCATGAAAAGAATATGATGCACTGGTATAAAACAACACATGAATGAGGGTAGAATTCAAAAGAATCATACCTCTAACCATAGATGGTGCAGACTGGTCATCCTCAATCACTGGTTCCACTCCATAAAATTTCTTTCTTGCTGCACTTTTCTCCTTATTTCCTTGTTGAGACTGCCCTGCCCGAGGAGTCATGGAATTCCTAGAATCACCATAGCTAGCTCTGTTCGGCTGTTGAGACTGATTTTTCTATCCTAACCCTACCAAAGAAAAAGATGTTTGGGACACCTAAGAAGTGTCATGAACACCTGACCATGGAGCACTGCAACAATATCGGTGAAGATGCCCCATCTTGTTGAAATTGTGGAATGCTCTTGGTGGTGCTGTACATTCTCGTTTCATTTGATCAATCGAGCCACATTGAAAACACCAGGCATTCATCATGGGTTAGGGAGGAAGATTCACCAATCCAACCATCTGATTGTGATTCGCACACCCACTTTGGAAGTAGGTGTCCCTCTTCTACTTATTCCCAGCATTAGAGTTCCCAACCGTTCCCGTGGTTATCATCATACTTCCTCCTCCCATATCTCTTGAGATATCTAATCCATCTACTGTTTATCTTTTTACCATCTCTGTATAATCTGTAATACATAGCATAGCTAACTTCGAGCGAATCTCCTATCATAACCCTGATTCAAAAATGCTTGCCTTCAACGATGCACTTGCAGCAACCTACGGTGGAAAGCGAACTAAATTCATGAATTTAGCTGCATACTCTATGATCGATATATTCTATTGCTTTAGGCTGAAAATTCTGTCATCCTCTGGATCATGAACATTTGAGGATACAATTTTTTTATTGAAAAATGCGTCAAATTCCTCCTGGCACAGGCCTTGATCCACCTTATCCTACACTACTAGCTCCCACCACTACCGTGTATGATCCTCCAGCATATACGTCACCAAATTTAAATTTTGTTTTGCTGGTGTGCCGATGAAATCGAAAATATGATTCATCCTAGTCAGCCACACCTCTGCCCTTTCTGGTTTAGAATCACCCCGAAAGATGGGTGGATTCTGCTTTGGGAATTGGACGGAATGGTCTACATGCCTTGACTCATCCCTCTTATTCCCCGTGTCCACAACCTGAAACACTTGAACTATAATTTGGACGAGCTGATGGTTCACTTGTGGTTCAGTTGTGACCACATTCTCCACAACCTCTTCCATTTGGTTTCTACGATGCCTAACGGGTTCCATTTTCTATACAAACAACACACGCTGTTATTCCCACATCCAAGAAACTGAAGGCTTAGAATTTCAATTTCTTTTACATCACTATCACAACATTGATTTCCAACCATCAAGATTTTCCAAATTTAGCCATTTCTAAAAAAAATATTTTCTTTCTTTTGCAAGTCAATCTATTTTAAAAATACATTTACCATTCTCTTTTCAAAATCATTCATTTGAAAACAAGTTTTCAATTTTCAGAAAACACTATTTTGCATACAACCATAATCCATTTCTCAAAATTTTATATGCACTCTTAGTGGTAATTCATTCCTTTAATGCATGTCATTCTCATCTCATTGGCTGAACCCATGACAATGAGATTTGTTATCTTTTAAGTGTCTCCAAAACAATTATGTACCCAACTCCCTCGTAACATGAAGTTCAGCATAAAAAGGTTTGCTACGTCTTTTTATTCTCTACATTCCATGTTCCGACAGTCCTACTCCTTCCTAAGATGACCACCCACGGAGTAGACACGTAATAATTCAACGCCTAGACCAAAAAAACTGATGACTACTAGTTCCACAAAGAAAGGAACAAGCTGATTGTATTTATACCCCAAGAACTGAACAATCTGATACCATTTGTAATGACCCACTTATCCTCATTGTCTTGGGAGTATAATGGGTCATTTATAGTACATAAGCGACATCCCCAAGGTTGTCAAGGCTTGCAATAAATTGCGAAGGGTTTCAAAACTAGTGGTGGTCGATTTACCCTTTTAGAACATACCACATAACCAACAACCATAACCATAAAGATAAACTAAATGACGCATGATAAAAACTATGAAAAATCATCCAATTTTTTTATCATAAACCAACCAAATGTACCACATCGGAAACCAATACTAAAACAAAGTAAATAGAAGACTGAAAAACTAGAAGACTTCAAGATGGAAACCAAACTCCATGCTCTACAAGCTCTAAGCTCCAACATCAGCAACCAAGCCCTATATCACAAAGTAGTGCTATAATCAATTGACACATTACCTTTTCCAACATCTCGGTATATGACATCGGCAAAAGAACCAACGTGGAAAAGTAGGGGGTGAGTAATTAAACTCATTAGGTTTTCCCCGATGACTTCCCAACCCATGCCTCTAGGATAAAACATGTTAGAACATTTATATAAAACAATTTATATAAAACAATTCCAAAACATTTTACAATATAACATGTTCCATGTCAAAACCAATTTCCAACAAAAACCATCTATCTCAAGAAAAGAAACCAAGCAAGGTTTCCAATCAAATTCACATTTCCATTTCGCAAAATCCTTTTTTGCACACCAAACTATTTCGCAACCCATGAAATCAACCATGCATGCTTTGTTATGACAGTTCCATACTCATGTGCAGTTTATCGTCGATCTACCAAGTCGTCACAAGGTAATTATTTCCCATGTTCTATTAAACTATTGGCACCAAGAACATGGTCATATTTCAACCATGCCTCATATATGCAACATAAACACACACCACACATTTACAACAATCATTCCAAACCCATCCTTTTAATAAAACACCTTTTATTGAAAATTATTTCTATCAAAACCATGTGTGCTAAAAACGTTCAATAAAGAATCAACCCTTTTATAGAAAACCATTTATTTTAAATGGAAATACCATAACAAGTTTAAAATCACCAATTTAAATTCACTTCAACAAACACTCTTCAAAACACACAATTTCCATCCCCTGTTACTTAAAAGGGGTTTCAACCATTCTTTCACACCGGATAAAAAATCCATTTCAATCAAGGAAAACAATTTGAAACTAATCCTTCATGTTCTAAGAACTAGAAATCGAGAGTGAAGCCACCTGCCTCAACAAAATAGGAAAAACCAACCAGGAACAGGGTCGAAACACCATGAAACCCACTTAGATTACTTCCCCTATCACCAATAAGACCAAAACCTGACTTAAAAGTCATCCACTACCTTATATCTACCCACCTTTTTCCTAGATCTAAGGATCCATCAAGAGGGGAAAATTATGTCTAATAAAACTCAGGGAAACGAGACTTACCATGATCTATCGGCCTGTAAATGCCAAGGTAAACCTCTGAATGCCTTCCAAAACGCATGGTATGTGTTATCCCACCTTTACAAGAGGGAAATCCCGAGTTAGGGATGCCTAGGAGAAAAAACAAGTGGGTTTAAAGATAAAATGGATTAGATCCTTAAAAATAGGATCTATGTTGACTCCGCGCACATTTAATCAGCACAGTTAGTCAAATCATGTTCTAATCGTGAAATAGTCACTCCTTGGAAGGGGTGCTCCGCACGACCTCCTCGCACGGTTTTCCCAAACCGTGCGCACACCATGTAGTCTTCTCTGTCCAAAGTGACACCACCTCCACAGCTTCCGCACAGTTTGGGCAACCCGTGCGCAACCCATGCATCACCACATTTTTCTCTTTGACACTTTAATAGTCTCCAAACTTTACCCAACCAATTCTCATATGCTTCATGTTCTTAAAAAGCATAAAAAAGCGTCACTTACCAGAAACAGGGGGTACTACAGTAATGAAATTTAAATATAATGTATCTATAAAATCACCTGACTATAAGATCTTGTTACCCCATGGTGAAGTGATCGCAAGCTAGAGTGATTATGGCTATGTATAGTCTATGTTGGTAAAATGGGTTCCCTATACACAACATTATCAGTACCTTTCTCTTAGCTTTCTTTGAATACAATGAGATATTCATGATGTAATCTTACAATTATAGTGTATATGTTTTTGTGTCCAATTTTTAAATAGTAATTTTTATTGATTAATTATCATATCAAATGTTTATAAAAGATCCCATTATATTTTTAGAATCTCAAGATACTATGACATTTTTATTAAATATATGTCCCATGATCTAGATACCACATACTGACTTGACATAGTTGATGTTTTACTTTCTGGTGTTTGGGGATCATATATGATGATACTTCTTCTCATGATGTTCCAACATAGTGATCTCTGACAGGTGAGATAATGGGGATAGGCTCGCTAAAAATAACCCCACTTGTTTCATTTGTCATATATTGTTTCTGTCAATGGACGTGTGTATTTATATCTTGCCTTTGGATCATTATAATTGTTTTCCATTTTATCTTGTAATTAGACACAATTACAAAATCATGATAATTAAATTATGACATGGTATCTTGTGTTTTCTACATCATTTGCGGTAAGACATTAATTTAATGGTCAATATAGAATTTATCGATTCTGATTTGAGGAAGTAATATCATGGGCCTGGTTGTTTAGGATGGTAACATCTTCCTATATTCTTGTCCAAGGTTGTAGGATGTATTTCCATCCAGAAAAATTAATAAACCATAAATCAAGAATGGATAATGAATCATGTCTGCAACCTTCTTTGTGAGATATCAAAAATGTAAATTGATAATATTACACAATGATTGTTCATATGATGATTATTACTATGATGACTACTCCTTATCTCATTATGGGCCTTGAAAAGTTTCAAGACTCCACTCTTTGACTTTGAATAGAATTTACTTCTATTGAGATAAGGGATTAGAGGGTCACAGACAATAGAGTATTCATCAATCTTTACTATTTTGTTGAATATGAATATAGAAAATTGGGGGCCCCACCATTCGGTCCAACAGTTTTCAGGATTTTATCGATCACTAATAAATAAATAAATTCAATATTATTCAGCTAAAAAATAAATGGGATGAATTTATTTATTAAACTTATTCATGTTTTATATAGTGAATAAAAGAAAAATATTATATAAATGATTATTATTTTAATATTATAAGATCATTTAATATAAGCATAAACTACTAGTCGAGTTTAATATCATAGGTTTATTAAATAATATATTTAATCTATATTAAAACTTTTCGATAAAACACAAATAATATTTATGACATAGTTAGATCCTCATAATTGTATATTTATTTCTAATTTAGTAGTCATTAAACATATTAGGGAAATGGAAAACATATTGCGTATTTAGATAATATACTATAAATATTAGAAGAGTTGATAATTATATGAATTTTTCATTCATTTGTTATGATAAAATCCCTATCCTCCTCCCACATTCTTGAGAGAGATAGTCACTCCTTTAGAACTAATATAATAAAACATTTGATGGATCGAAGACAAGTGAGAGAGGTTTTCATCGCAATGATTAAGGATTCATCAATGCTCTATGATAAAACCCATAATTTGACGAATGTTGAGCATGTGGATTATTGAGGCATGTTTGATCAATATGGATGGGTTCAAATTCAGATACATTGTGAAAAACTCTCCATATATGAGTTATAGTTGAGAGTTAATTGTTTCAAAATAGATACTCATTCAATTTTATTTTATGTTCCCTATTTAATTATTGTGATATCCTCAGACCATATCGGGGATCAGATCACTGTAGATGACAAATATTGTCACTCTGATTATAAAATTAGGATTTTTTATCCCACCAATTTCTACTGCATGACATGATACCTTTAATTGGTATCAGAATGTGTGAATTAATTTAATTATATGGGAAAAAATATTTTGCAATAAAGTTTATTATAAGGTAATATTTCGGTCCCAATGGAATAAATCGTGAGTCGTTCTGATTTTAAATGTCTATGTTATGACTTAATGAACCAAATTTATTGGTCAAAATAGGATTTTTAAAGTATTAATATTTAAAAACCCTATTTTTTAGATACATATTAAATTTACCGATTTTTGTTTTCTAGTGGTGTATTCGTGAAGCTTAATGATATTCATTGATGTTTATGCCGAATAAAAATATAAGTAATAGCATTATCAAATGGCCCATAATTACATCAAATGATTAAAATATTAATAATATTTATAATAGATAGTTTTGGGTAGAAGGACATCTTTATTTGGTCTCTAATTAGATAATTGTATTAGTTTTGGGAAAAATATTGGCTGATTGTTTTTTTGAAAAGCTAATTTTGATTTGTTTAAAGTAAAATAATATATTTTATATTTATTAAATGTGGAATCCACTAGAACCATCCCCTTAGAAACCTTTGTTTTCCCAATCTCCATTGAGTAGGACCTCCGAGATACCTCCTGAGTGGAACCACCCATAGGTATGAACCTCCCTCATGTGTCATATCTACCCTTTGAGGATCCTACTTCACAACAACATAGCATCCCCCACCATTTTCCCAATCAGGCCAAATTATCCACTACGCCTCCGACCGGCATCGCCCACACCCATCCTATCAAAAACCCTAATCCAGGTGACAATCTCTAGATGCCAACTCCCTCATCGATCATTGATCACTTGTATACTGTTCTAGTCATATCATAAATGTGTATTACATCTTTTTTGAGGTATAATTATTATACTTTACATGCACGTTCCATATAACCATAATTTTTAATTAACATAGATAACATGGAGAATAATATTTGATATTCATGACATGTCATCAGTGTCTCCTATAATGATATTTACCTTTAGTATTCTTACATAGAATATTTATTATTAACATGGGGAAATGAAACATAATAAGGGTGTGCACATATGCTCCTTAAGGGTAAACAAAAGCATTAAAAATTGAATGTCACCAACGAGCAGAATAAGTGCATAAGGGCATGACAACATAATCAGATAGAATGAGGGAACCATAAAATAAATCATACCCCTCAATTCATTTATCATCAAATAAAAAATCATGGAAATGGAAACAGTTAATAGAATCATTAATAATACACCTTCTGATTTAAATCACGATCAAATGAAACATCATAAACCCATAATAAGAAATTAAATTTTTATTATAAATTATAGAATCATATTCCTAAAACCATTTCAAAATCATTAAAATTTGAATATCCATTTGAATGACATATAATATAATATTTACCCAATGCATTGGAGCACAATCTGGGCACACCGATTGCATAATTTGTAACAAAATCAATGAACACTATCTAGGCCACCACATGTATAAGCTTTAACATGCTCACCAAATTTTTTTTAGGCCAGCCCATGTATAATATGTAATGGGATCACTCGATGAGATATCTCGATAAAATATGGGCCACCCCATGAATAATCTCTAATTGTATCAGCTAAAACGTTTCGGGCCACCCCATGTATAAGATGTAACAGGATCAACTGATGCTATCTAGGCCACCCCATGTATATAATTTCTACAAACCACAACATGTATAATGTACATAGATAATTCATCATAAAACTCATATAAAAATAATTATTCTTTTAATATAATGAGTAAACTATCGACAAGAAATTGGTTTCATGTCACTCTTTTTGAAAGCTAATTAACTCGTGGAATAAAAATTTTTCTATAACAATCTCTTTCAAATACTGGTATCTCATGGAAAAGAAACAACTTCAATAATAATATAATTAAAACAATCTTAATACATCATAAGAAATAATGTGGATGATATCATAAAATAATATACAAACTCTAGAATAAGTAACAATGTGGTCTACTGATGTTGATGAATGGAAATACCACTCAAATATAATTAATTTTATTTTGAAGAAAATACCCATTTCCTTCTGAAAATCACGATTAAATCATAATTTTTTTAAAAAATTTCTTTTGATAATCATCATGAAAAGTTAAAAATGATTATTTTTAAATCAAAAAAAAATTAAAATAGATTACAATTTTAATATACATTAAATTTAAAATTACCTTTAAATATAATTTAAAATAAATTTAATTTTTTTGCAAACAATTTTTTGAAAAAAAAAATTATAATTAAAGAGAGTAAAGAAGTGAGATTTTCATAATAAAAATTCTCAAAAATCATAAATTCCAAACATTGGAAGAATTATAAAATTTAATGAAAATATCATGAAATACCAGGGTTTAATAGTATACATTAGAATTATAATATTTCAACTTTGTATACTTTATCATACATAATCCTAATAAACAATGATATTATAAAAAAAGAGTCTTACCAATTTGTATCATTGAATCACAATCCCCATAAAAGAGATATCATAAAATGGATTTATAAATCCACATAAATTTAGTTATAATAACAATATATTACATTCATGGGAATTATATATTCCACACAACAAAAATAAATGGTGAATATGGAATATATCTCACCAAAATAAAAGTGAGGCAAGAAAAAAAACCATTAAGTCATGTCTTGAATTCCATCATACTCATTCAAAACGTTTGTTTAATAAATATAGGTTTATTATAAATATATTATAGAATAAAATATTTATATATATAATATCATATATTATTTTATTATGACCATTTATGATCGTTTTATTAATAATTCCATGTTAAAGTCTTGTTTCGAGTGATAACATATTTTATTTTTGTATATGGTTTGACTTGTTATCTTGGATTCATTACATTTATCAAATTTTCATAATATAATTAATGTAAAAAATTAAATAAATATCATATATATTCATTATATATTTATTTTGATTAATCTATAATATATATTGATAAGAAAAAAATACACCATTCTGGGAGTTAGCAGGTCGAACGTAAGTATAATCGTTGTTTAAACTTTCGTTTCATATTGAATTAAAATGTTAAATAATATATATATATGTATGTATATATTATCATTGAAATATAATTATTATGTCATATAAACCATATATTATAACTAAACCCATCCTTAATAAATTCCATGTAAAGTAAAATTGAATCACATCGCTTTGCGAGGCTATCGTCCACTGTACACATGAACGATGTTATCATCGTCCCAACAAATAGAAAGAATGAATGTATTTGTTATATATTAATTCCATTATCATAATAAAATCATAAATATAATATATATATATATAATATAAATAGTATTTCCAAAATTATTTACATCCTTGAAAGGTGGTAACGAAATAACGTGTGACATTAGTTTGTTAGGTGGTAGTTCACAAAACACATGAATGATGATTTTTAACCGATTTGATGGATGTTTTGGTGGTTTTAGGTCACTAAAATTACATAACAGTCTATGTATATTTAATATATATATTTTATTATATAATCATGATATGCTAATAATTTAATAGAGTGGAAAAACATATAATATTAAACTCTCGTGGAGGAATGTAAACTCTTTTTCAAGAATCTTATTTTGCTTTATAAGAAAACCCTTCCTTTTTGAGATTTATACCCAATATAATTCTTATAAGATGATATTATTGAATTTTATCATTTTTTTTGGCTTTTTATCGATGATCCAATTGGATTTAGAGGTGTGAAGATAGGAGGAGTGGGGCTCTTATAAGTTGGATGAGTGGAAAAATTATAAATCTTTTTAAGAGTGAATTCAAAATTTTTTTTGCCCATGTAAAGTTGCTAAAATAATCAAAATAAAAAATAAAAAAATGATAATGTCAAAATATAGACATACATGATGATCTTAAAAAGTTTCATTGAAATGTTTCCACTTATGTTTAATGTTTAGTCACTTCATAAAATCATTTCTACCTTAATCGCTTTGATTAATTTTAAATATTTACAATAATCAATTATGATTAAAAATTACAATAAATTTATTGTATATTATAAATTATGATGATTAAAAATATTTAATTAATTTTTTGAAAATATAAATACAAAGAAGTGGAAAAATTGAATTTAATATTAATCTTTTAGTCGCAGCGAGACAACGAGTTTTTAAAAGGAGTATTGTTTCAGAAAATAGATGATTCTACATCAAATATATTACTAATTAAAAATAATTTTTTAATATAGATTCATATATATAAATATATAATAAATAAATTTCATTTAAAAATTTCATCATTAGTAATTATTTCAAATAATTAATAAGTATAAACATTATGCATTTCAAAATAGTTTTTAGAAAATTTTATTTTTAATCTAGAATACAATCTTATATTAAAAAAAATTTAAATATGATTAAAAAGTAATTAATTGGATTAAAATTGACTAAATAATAATCATTTCAATTTTAAAATTATTCAAAATATATTTATAATTTTATTTTATTTAATTTATTAAAATATATGACTATTTTAAAAATTTTAGTATTTTTCACAATTCAATGAAATATCATTTTTTTAAATACTAAAATTTCACCCTAAATAAATTTTGATATACCACCTCAGAAAATTATTTTCATTTTTGGAATAAGGTTTATAAATATTTGAAACTTTTATAAAAATAAGAACTCCATAAAAACAAGACAAAACGTATTTCATAAAAATTACAGTTTAAGCATAAAATTGGATGTAGATTTTATCTAATGTATAAAAAACTCATAGGATAAAATTTAAACATTATATTGAAACATATAATTAATAAATATAATTATTATAATATAATAAAATTATATTTATAATAAATATTTATTAAACAATCTTATGAACATTATATATGTTTTCTAGAAAAAGTTTTCCTTTTATTTTATAATATTGGTTTTATTTTAATTTCTAATTAATTGGTCCCCAAGGAGAATTTAAAACCATATTTTCATAATTCATTTAATGTTATTCATACCCACAATTCTAATAGATAGGTTATTATGGTAATATATATCATGAGTCGTTTCTGTTCGATGTTTCTTATTGAATTCGCTATCGAACATAAAAATATCACGGTTACTAGTAATACAAGCTAGACATAGTCTTTCATGTAACACAAGAGAACATAATATTTAATTTAATTTCAATGATAAAATTTAATTTTATTCTTTTAAAATATCATTGTGTAAAATTTTAGCCCCATAAAATGAATTAATCCCACAAAATTCATCACGTTGGTACCAAAAATTGATGGTACTTCTACAAAATTATGTCCATAGGATTTTACATAGCTTAATTAAGCTAGTGGATTCACCACAGAACATTGACTAAGTGTGTGGTTTATTTTCTTATAAATTTACCTATTTTAGACAAAATTTAATCTTTTTATTCTTTATAATAAATATCATGTTATAGTTGCACCACCATTAATTTTTGTACATGTGACAGATCATGTTTGTACTTTCCCAGGAGTGATAAACAGAACACATCATGAACCTGGCAGAGGTTAAGTGGAAGTTCCAAAAAATAATATAATATACCAATTTGATCATATATTTTAAGTGGAAAGATATACCATGGAGTTAGGTTTCCCATATTTCTTCCACGAAGAAATGTATTATAAAGAATTCATACAAACTTCAAATCCTAGTTCATGTTGACAATTATCCAAATCACATTTCAATAAACATTTTGTCACTTGTACATGTTATTTTATAGCTATATCCTTCTCTACAGTCTATTCAGATTTGATAACTTCCAATATTTTTATTCATATAACTATATTCTAGTATATTGGAGTTTTAAACATCATTCCACAATGATATTCGTTTGGATCTATCTAAATGCTCAAGTAAAAGTAACTATTTAAAGAAAACTCATGTTGAGTGTGTTCATCCCAACCACCTTTGAAACCCATAGAAAAACATATTATAGTTTCCTCAATATTTTGAATATTCATCTTAGACTGAAAATATTCATGAGGATGATAGACAATGCAAGAGCACAAATTGGTACCAAGAGACTGTTGTAGAATTTTTAAAAAAATCACGGTAAACATTTGATTTAGGTAAGTTTCAATTTAATGAGGTAATCCATGAACCCTTACCACTTTATTAATGTATATTACTAAAATCAGATCCAAAGAGAAATCATCTATAATAGTGATGAAGTGTGCTGCCTTTGTAAGGTGATTTACTACAACCCTTAATTACCTTGACATAAAAGGAATGTTAAACACAAATGTTTAATAGTACCATTAATCTTATGTCCACAATGTTTAATGGAAGCCTTCTGTTAATTACTATGAAATAAAATAACATGCAACAATAATGGTTTGTATTTCTATAAATGTCTCTTAATATTTTATTAATCATGAGAATCTCCCATAACATGAAACCTAACAATGAGTGTCATTCAATTTTAAATTCTGATCAAACATAAAAAAATAAATCAATGATGGAATTAATAACTCTTATGATATTATAACATGAATACATTTATTCATAAAAATTCACATAATACTTATATGTTTCATGATTATTATAGAAAAACATCCAATAAATAAATACTTCTAAAAAATTATTCATGTTTCTAAATACATACATACCTCAATACTTTCACATAAATTATTGACGTGGAATATGTACTTCCTTGGTCTAGATGACAACTGATTTTTCATATAATTGAGTTGGATAATTCTTATATTCCCCACACATAAGACTCTGAATTCATTGATAATTTTTCACTCTATGAAAATGTTTTCCACGTCGATAACATCATCACCTCCATTTGAGATATTCTACATAGTTCTTCTTCCCACCATCTTGACATGTAGGAAAATGAATCTTATTTCTATGATGTCCATTCCCACAATAACTTTCAAAAAAGTCAATCATCCTTTTTTTTGATGTTTTAGGAATCTAACTATGTTAAAATTGTCAATAATAAATTGTGTTAGATGATTAGGAATAATCAATATATCTTTCTCTCCAATCATAAAATAATTTGGTATTATATACTCTCAAAATTTTCCATCATATTCTATGTCAACCTAATTCTTTTGGGATTTATTGATTTACTAAAACTAAAATTCATAGTGTAAGCAACACAGATCATATTTTAAAACCACATAATCATGAAATTTAACTTTTTATATGTCTATTTCATGACCGATTATTTTATCTAAAAAACATTAAGAATATAATAGGTCACTTATAGTTAAATAATATTTAAATCTTTTATGACATTTCATATTGAGTTTCTGAATTTCCAAAGCATACCATCTAAGAGTTTTAAACTCATGGGTTAGCAAGACCTGTTTTCATTCCTCAATTCCCGATCTAATGTATATCAACAATGTTTTTTCAATATTTTTTCACCAAGTTATATCGATTAAAAGGCCACATACACATCAAGTATATATACAAGGATGAATTTCTAGTAAACCACTCTCTCTATAATTTACCAAAATTCCAATACATTTTCCCTATACTATAAATCGTCCAAAGATGTATCCTTAAATAAATCCCTAGATATATCAATAGATATACCATTAGGGATCTCACTAAAAATATCTCATCCTATTTTACAATGGCTTAATAAACCTCAATTTGATACAAATAATTGTCACCATGAAACAAACAAGGATATTATATATTTTTATATGTATATTAATTTAATTTTACAATCACATGCATGAGGACCATGATAGTTTACTACATTTAGAGACTTGGAGAATAATCTTCATACTTCATGAGATATCATCAATGTATCCAAAGAATATGTTCACCTTTATTACTACTACATAAAACCATTCTTCATAACAATGGGAAATGAAACTAAAGAAGGGTGAGCTCAAATTCTCAGTTATAGTAAATATAAATATTAATAATTGAATATCATCAATAAGTATAAGAAGTGAATAAGGGTATGAAGACAATATCAGATGGCATGAGTGAATCATAAATGAAATCATTTCCATTAACACGTAGAACAAAAAATATGAAAAAAATGGTAAAGTCAAGAGTCATAAAAATAAACAATCATAAGCCCTGTTATATTAATCATGGTCAAATGAAACATCATAAAAAAATAATAAGTAATTAAAACCTGTTTTTTTTAAATTCTAGAATCTTATTCATTAAAACCATTCAAAACCATTTTAAATTGAATAAATATATGGAATAAATCCAATATAATCATTACACAATCCATTGGAGTGAATTGTGGAAACACCCATCATATAAGATATTACATTCTCACCTAGTGTAATCTGGGCCACCCCATGTATAAGATGCTACGAGCTCACCTAGGGTTATCTGGGACACCACATGTATAAGATATAACGGGTTCATCCAGTGATATCTCATACACCCCATGTATATGATACTATAGGCACACCAAAATATATCTAATCAATCCAATTTATAAGATTCATTGGAGTCATCTGATGCCATTAGGTCCTGCCCATGTATATAGTGTTCATGAATAATAACATGAATAATTTAAATAGGTGTTTCATCATAAAACTCAAAGAAATGATCAGTATTACATTAAAATTATGTTTAAACTATGGGCATGTAAAGGGTTTCATGAAACTTTTTTTGAATCATTTTTATCCAACGTAAAGGAAATAGGTTTCATAATAATCTATTTAAATCAAGGTTATTTCGTGAAAAAAATGAGTTCTTTAACAATCCCATTGAAACAATCATAATCCTTTCAAAGAAAGAATGAGGATACTATAACTAACAAGTATACCCATTTGATCATAAATAATAATGAGGGTTGTATAAATTGATGATTGGAAATTCAATTCAATTGTCATGTAAATCATTTTTCAGAAAATTCCCATTACCTTTTGAAAATCACTTTTTAAATCATTAAAACTTTTTCAAAACCCATTTACTTGATAATTACATAGAAACATAATTAAGTAATCATGAAAAATTATTTAAAATAGTTTTTATAAAATAATAAATTTTAAAAATTCTTTCCCTTCAAAAAGTTACTAAAATATCATTTAAAAATAGTGTTAGAAAACATAGTTTTATAGGAACATAGATTTATGTCTGAATAGAGAAATGAAGATGAATTTTCATAAAAACACTTTGATAAATATTTATATGAATAAATAGTGTAAAAATGGTACAATTAATTGAAAATAACATTAGTAAAAAAAGGATATTATAATTCATGATAATTAAAATATTTCAACAATAGAAACATAACCGTACTTAGTCCCGATATATGATGACATCATTACAAAAACATCGTACCAATTTGGTAATATTGAATAAAAATCCACATGAAAGAGATAAAACCAAATGGATATGTAAATCCATTAAAATTTACATATAATTATAATAAATTAAAATCAAAGGAGGTATATATACCATAAAAAAATAAGCAGTAGCTATGGGATATATCTCATAGAAATAAAAGTTTGAGGAGAATAAAAACCTTACATTAAGTATAAAATTCCATCATTCTCATTAAAAATTCATTTATAATAAATATAACTTTATTATCAATATTTATTAGAACCATATTTGTATATATCATACCATAAATTATTTTCTTATAACATTTTATTATCCTTTTATTAACAATTCCTGGTTAACATCACATTTTGTGTAATAACCATTTTTTTCATGTATTTTTTGAGTTGTTATTTTTTATTCATTATTAATTCATTGATTTATAATATACATAATGTAAATCATTGAAAAATTTCATATATATTTAGTACATATTTATTTATATTAATACATAATTTTATGTGACAAGAAACTAAATACATCGTTCATTGAGACTGTAGACCAGAAGTATGCATAAACATTGTTTTCATTTTCATGTCATATTGAATGAAAACAATTAAATTATATATATAATTATTCATTCTATTAGATTTTTGTTTCATATATATCACATAAGTTTATTATACCCATACTTAATACATTCCATTTAAATTTATAACCAATCACATCACTTCATGAGGAGCTGGTCAACCGTACACATGATCAACATTATCATATTAAATAAATTGAAAGAATGAAGGTCTATGTTATATAATAATTCCCAAATCATAACAAATTATAAATATAATATATATAATATATAAACAGTATGTATATTAGTACTTACATTCATGAAATGATGTAATAGAAAAATGAATGACATTGATTTGTGATGTGGTAGTCTGTTGTACATACAAATGATGTTTTTACAACCCATTTAATGTAAGTGTGTGTGGTTTTAGTTTATAACATTTAAATAACTACATATTAGTATATATATGACACTTATGTTATTATATAATCATGATATTAAAATAATGTCATGTAATGTAGGAAGAAAAAAAATTAAACACTCGTTGATGAACGTTACCACTTACCCAATTATCTCTTTTTTGTTTTCACCAAATTCCTTCCTTGGTCAGATTTATTAAAAATTTGGGGATTCCAAGATTATATTAGGTTATTGGATAAGTGATTTTGGTATTTATTTTCTATGAAAAATGTTTGGAGTGGTGTTAAGAGAGACGGACAGTGGGATCCATTTTATAATTTTGGCGAATGTAAAACATGTACATTTTAGAAAGCGTGAATTCCACCTCTATTTTTCTCTGTTAGGTAGCTCTAATAATGTAATAAAATTTTAATATTAGGAATAATTTAGAAATATTTCCATAAAATGGGTGATTTAAAATTTTCTTAGTCATGTTTCCCATTATGATTAATTTTTAGTCAATTGTTAAACTCATTTTAACATTAATTGTAGTGATAAATTAACCTTTTTTTCACTAATCACCTTGTTAAATAAAAATGATTAAATTATTAGAAATTTAAAATTATGGTGAATATATATATGGATACAATTATAAAAAATATAATTCACATATGTGAAAAAATGTTATTTAATATTAATACGGTAGTCACGGGGAGACAACTCGTTTTTGAGAGTATATATTTAGAAAAATATTATTATACATTAATTAAATGTCTAATAATAATAATTAAATGAAAATATATTAATATTTTATAATATAAAGTCTATATATATCATTAAAAACATTCTCTGTTATGTGTTATTTTAGTTAATTTAAAATTTGAAACAATATTCATTTTAAAATAGTCTTTTAAGAAATCACTTTTTGAACCAAAAAACATACTTATATTAAAAAACTATGATTATTAAGAAGTAATTATGTTGAATAGAAAATAAAAAATAATACTAATTTACATTAAAAAATATTTACTACATATTGATACTTGTAAATTACTTAATATATAAAAAGAAATTTAATTTTTACAAAAATCATTATTGTATACTATTCACTAAAATCAACTTTTTATGAGATGTACCTGAATTTCACCAAAACTAAAATTTGTTATCACAATTACAAATAAAAATTATATATTTTTGTAAATTAATTTTATAAATGTGTTAATTTTTTTAATAACTGATCCATATAAATTAGACAACACTAGTTTTTATCAAAATAAAACCATTTTAAAGGATAAATTTGTTTTATTTTAATACCATGTATAGAAAGCACATATGATGATACATAAAATTATATAGTAATAGATAAAATGTAAATATAGTAAATATAATCCATTAATAGGGATTTTATTAGTATATTAGTACAGAACACACTTGTACACATTAAAAGTGTTTTTTGCAATAAAAATTCTTTTATTTCTAAAGGGTTATATTTTATTTTATAATTAATTAGTCCCCAATTAACATACCATAAGGATTGGGGTCAAGATAATTTACTAAGAAAAAAAGAAAAAGGAAACAAAAACTCCTTTTAAATAGGGTTAGGGAAAACCGATTACATGGCAATAGGGCCAAAGGGATTTCCCCCCCAAAAGCAGAGAGGGATAACCCATTATATGCCCGAAGGACAAAGATAAGTCAATGATTTGAGACCCAAGAGGGATAAAACCCAATACAAGTCGTTGATCTAATGGTCACATATGAAAACCTATGAATCCATAAAAACACTGCCTTAAATTTTCCATCGGCTAGGTCTGCCGCCACCACAAACCCTCACAAGGTCACCGCCATAAAAGTTTTTGAAATCGAAGAGCCAGAATCAAATCCATATTTTTGAAATGGGGCCACGAATATCGTAATACATCATATCATGATTCCACCCATGCCTATGGAATTTACAGGACCTTGGTTCGGTATTATAGGGTCTAGGTTATATAGGTTATATATATCATCGGTCATTTATGTTCGGTGATGCTAGTTGAATAAGTTATCAAACATAAAAATATTGGTGATTCTTGTAACACAAGATATATAGTGTGTTGCATGTAATGAAAAAATACATAGTGTATCATTTCATTTATTCCAAAAAATAAAATTTTCATTTTTAAAATCTCTAGGGGTTACATCATACCCTGCCTTAAAATGAATTTTTCCCGTAATAGTTGTAACACCGCAGGTAACTAAAGAATATGAAATTTTCATATTTATCAATATTGTAAATAAAATATTAATATTACATTAAATGGGACTCTATGCTCTATGGAGTACCCAATAGGCAACAACGAGTTTCTTGGGAATCTTACGTTGCAATCTAATAATAAAATAATATTGTTTTAAATGGTAGTTAACGCCTAGTCGTTGTAATAGAGGGAATGAAAGTAACTAACTACAAAATTATTATATATTTTTGTAAAAAAAAATTTACTTTTTAAAATAAATTTTATAGGATTAAAAATGCGAATAAATCCAATTTTAAGCGTAAACATTCTAATATTCTTTAAAAGGATGATTAATTTCCTTTTGATGGAGAACCTCTTATAAATCCACTTTTTGAAAATTTTATGTGTTATATTTGAAAAAATAAAATTCTTCTTTATAATTGGGACATCAAAATTTACTTTGTATAAATTTTTGGTATTTTTCCGATAAAGTTCATATTTTTTAATGAATAGTGAAAAATGTTGTATTTTAATTCAAAACTTCTTTTTAATATATTTTATTAATATGATTAGATTATCTATTGAATTGGTTTTAAAGTGAAATTAGAATATATTTTTACCATTTAATCCAATAGTGGTCATTGGAATTAATTTCACTTTGAAATTGGTCTTAAACTAGTGTCAATCTTTTAATAGATATTGTTTCTTAAAAACACGCTATTTGTTTTGATAGTTGGAATTGATTATTAAATTAATTAATGAAACTTATATGTTTTTAATTTTGTAAAATGGACATCATTTTTGAATTCGGAATATCAAATATAGCTTATGGTGAATTTTTGTTAATTTTCTGAAAAACATCAATTTTTGATGAATAGTGAAACCACTAAGTGGTAGTTAAAGAAACTGATTTTTCGTTTAAATGAAACGTTACCACTTCTGTGTTTTGAATTTAAAAAATACGACATACATGGTGTTTATTAATAATTAAAATGTTGTTCAATGAGTTTAAAATAATTTTTTTTGTGAATAGTAACTTTTAAGTTTTTAATCGTGATTAGAGGTAATTAGTGTAGTTTAAGGTAAAAATAATGTTTTAATAATATGAAATGACATAGACACATGTACTACCTTTATTGGATGTGTCATGGCCGACCAATAAAATCCATGGGTAAACATGGGGACCCCATGGATCCACTTTGGTAGGAAAATGATATTAATAACTTTTTATTTATTGATAAAATAAAAATGTCACAAACATGAGTTATTTTAATACAACAATTCTTAAATGGGGTTATAAAAGTCCGATTTTTGACTATAAATATTAATTAGAAATATAAATAGATTTCCCACATCATGATATTTTTTTATAATTTTTAGACATTAAATAAATTAAATTATTTATGACACCATGATGATGCAGCGATTACCTCATTATTTAAAGATTTAAATAAAATAAAATGATAATGTAAAATCTAAGACCTACACATGTAAAAAACCTATTGGATGGGTGTATTTCGAACTATTATCACCTTATACTCTAAATATATAATTTTGGGACCCTTTTTATCCGAACATCATTTTATAATAAAGTATCTTTTCTTAACTTTCCAAGAGTGCCCCTCCTCTCCGCTTATAAAAGGCCCCCACTTCTACCTCCTTACCCACACCTCTTAAGCATTTGGTTCGGCCAATCTCTGATCTTTTTGTCTCACCACATACCTCTATTACTCCATGAATCCTCACTTTGGGTAGTAGTCTTCCCATGGAATCCTTTGATCTCAAATGTAAGAGAGTTACACGATTTTAAGGTAATGTCTTCACTTGTGTTCTTTTGTTTTATTATGCTTCTCCAACCCCCTAAACTATTTTTATTCATTTATTTTGTAACAACTCCAGTAAATTAAATATATTAGGATGTTTTTATAAGAATAATTCTAGCTACATTTACACACACCTACATCTAATGGTTAAAGAACATACTGTTTTTGTGGATGGCGAATTTCTGCCTCACGAAACGATGATTGTTCAATATTATTCTAACACCTTAAAAGGTGGCCATTAAGATGTCACTATATTTATATATGATATATGATATGTTTATTTTTTCCTTAAAATTTTGTATTTTTCATTTATGGAATACCTTTATGGATTCCATTATGGGTATACACGATATCTTCATTTTAGGAAGTGCGGACTACCGCCCCCTCAAAGTGATTTTATTCGTTAATTCCATATGTGGGATGTATAAAGGATGGATTTAAAGTTATTATATATGATTTATGTTACATATAATATATGAATATTATTCTGGAATTAAAATATACATACCTCTCATTTAGTTTTAATTCAATTAATATGACATAGAAATGAAAGTAGCGTTCATGCGTACGTACGGCTTACTATCTCCATAAACGGTGCATTTCATTCCTCTAAATGATTATGTAATATTATAAATACATTTATATGATGTATATATATTATATATATGATATCCAAATCATGAATATCATTCTGGATATAATGAAACTTTGACCACACGAACTACATGTAATTGTAAGATGTCCACTTTCGACTTAAGAACCAAATATCGACAAAACAAACATTATTAACATAAATGATTACATAATGTTTATAACATGGAAATAAGTGATATAAAAGGAATAATGAACTTGAAAAGGGTTCTTAAGAAAGTATAAATTAACTCATGTTTATTATTCAGGACGTTAAAGAAAGATCGAGTCATGTCGGACCCGAGGTAAGGGAACTACTTAACCCAATTTCGGTTCTTTGGGTTAATCTTCTACTTTATAATTATGTCATGATATTATTATGTCCTATCCTTTATTTGTACTTTATTTATGTGTAATTTTAGTGAAGACACATAATAGATCTATTTTATTTAAAAAATTATCTTTTTAAGGGACTTCGACTCAATCTCCTTTCATTGAGGCATATTTCGTTCTTTTATACGGTGTATAAAACCCTTTGACTTTTACATTAATAAAAAAAGAAATATTTTTCTACGAAGCGTTTTACTAAACGACAGAAAGGAATGTTTCTTTTAACGTACGCGGTGACAAAGACCTTTTCTGCCACCGGGAGTATTATTTGGTCTTTGGCTACTTCAATAAGCCGTAATGTTTTTTTAAATGAAAAAAATACCAGTACTCTTTTATGTATTATGGTATTGAAAATGGTTTTTATAATGGATTTGTTATGTCAATATATTTAAGCGATATATTGTGATCAAAGTGTGGAAAAGTTTTATTTCCATTATATTTATTTTATGTCTTATGATTTTATAATGATACTTGGACATTTGACGGGTGGTTACATGATAAACCATATGACGGGTGGTGCTGTGAATACCAGGATGGGTGGTTACGTTATAACCTCCAATTAATTGGGTATGGAAGTTGGCCGTATGGCTATTCCATTAAGTGATATGTGTGGAAGTCGACCGTATGGTTATTCCATTTAAGTATGTTTATGTTCCAAGTTACCTATATATGTTATGTGATCTTTATATGGGTTTTATGGTAATATTTTGGTTAAAAAAGTATAAGTAATGAACTTTTATTTCAGTGAAGTGTTTTTACTACATTATAACGGTGAAAATTATTACATTGATAAAGTATACAATGTTTACTTGTTGTTTTGAAAAACAAACCGTTTTCATTCATTGTGTATCCCTTACTGAGCTTTTTATGCTCACCCCAAGTTTATGAAATGTTTTTAACAGGTCTTAACGTAGAATATGGTCAAGGATGGTATCAAGGGAAGGTCATGCTACATATAACATGGAACTAGACCTATTTCTTTTTAGTAGTTTTTATTTTATTGAAACTTATTAGAAGTTTCTACTTTGTAATCTTTTGAGATGTAATAGTTATTTCCTAATTCTCTAAAACTCTAAACTGAAAAGACCCTCAATGTGAATTATTCATTTAATTCAATAATAAGTAAGGTTTAAGGCCGGGTCCTTATAGTTTGTATCAGAGGTCGTTTTAGACAACTTTAGGGATTATGAGTTTTTGTTAGACACATGGTTAGTCCTTATATCTATTATTTCAGTTAAATACTTATTTTATAACTTTTTTCCAGGTCAAGTAAAGTCAGTTACGAATGGAAGGAGGAGGATATCAAATGACATTACTATCTCTTTCTGATGGCATGCTTCCAATAATTATTGCAAAGTCATGTTCGGATGATTGTGAATCCTTTTCTAGCATACAACTCACTTGAAAGCTGTTGTTTGAGACATCAAACACCTCCACTATACGTCGTTATCATCGTGGGTCATGGGTTGTATTTAGGCAAATACTATTTTCACAATATTCTCATAATTTTAAGAATGGTAAATATTATCAAGGTATTTTAAAATATTTTACCTTATCACATGAATTTGAAGCATATTATGATTTTAAAAATGGTGCTGAGGAAGGAGACCCGTGCACAACCTATTTATATTTTCTTTTAAAATATATTCTCTCTACACATACTTATGGTATTTTAAAAGGACCAATAATAGAAAGTTTCAACTCAAATTCTGTCCGAATATTTTATAGAAATCATGTTTTATCAGATGTTTTGGAATTATATGTCATACATGATTATTTTCCAAAACTGTTTTTCTGTGAACACCCATATGACCGATGTTGTACAAGGTATATTTGGATGGAGGAAGCAAATTATTTTCAAGGATCACTAAATCATTGTTGTAATGCATAAGACTTCTACCTACGTGAACATGATGACGATGAAACCGGGTGGACACCATGATCAAGGTATGCTGTTATTCATTTTGGGAATCGTTTTATTTTATGGTGGAGAAATAAGACTTCATGAATTAAGAATTTGAGATCATAATGAATATGGATAAAAATGAGAGGTATAAGGAAACTATTGAGGTTAAAACATGTTAGGGTTATATTTGGTGTTTCATAAAAAGGACAACATGTAGACCGTGTGACAACACATCACGTCGGACAAAGCTTTGGGAATCGAACCCACAACCAAAGTGCGAATGGTATTTATCGCCTACCACTGGACTACGTGAAGTACCTGGTTAGTATGACTTATTCATTTTAGTTAGATTAATTTTTGAATTAAGTGTATGTTGATTTTGGGATATCTATGGAAATTATTAACCTATCATCGAGGATATGTTATTAGGTTAATTACTTTTCAATATGAGAATTTAAGTGCAACTAATGTTATTTGGAGATTAAAGTTAATTTGTACCTTGGAAGGAAATGTGATCAAATCCTTCAAATATTTGGGTTTCAATCTTAGTTTGGTTTACTTTGAATAATTTTATGGACATTTGTTTATCGAATGATCTTCGTTGAACTTTGGGTTTTTTTTTGGAAAAATTTTGGAGATGAAGAATAGATTTTATTTTTATAAAGGATTATACTTTTGTAGATTATCTTATCTCATACTAACAATTTTGGTTATGGTATTTGTCTAAAGAAATGAGAAATATATAGTTCTCTTTTGTGGATTAGGTGATTCTCAATAAGTTGATTATAGTACTCTTAATGCGAACAAGTCTTCCTAAATACTCGTCTTTTGGAGAAAATATGAGTTTGATTAAGGAATCTAGAAAAAGTTGAAAGTCTACACGACAATTAAGTGTGTTTTATTATGATTTAGTTAAGCTCAAAAATAAATTCCCCAATGAAGTGTAACTTAAAACAAAAATGTTGTATGTTAACTTTTCCTACTAGGGAATCAAATACCGTTTAACCCATCATATGTTTGTTATTTTCTTATGGTTTACTTTCTCTTATACATGTTTACTATCACTCTCCCTCAGAACATGAACCTTTGTTTTTTTATTCCATATCTATGTTTTCCTACATGGAATCCTAGTATGGGTTAACTCGGGTGACTGTTGTACTTCATTTTCTTTATTTTAATGTGATAGTTCTACTAACACTTGTTCCGATGTGGGATTTTCAATGAAGTTTCCAAGCCTAATTTTAAAATTGCGAGCACGCAATTCCCAAAACGAGGGAAGGATGTAACACAACAGGTAAATAAAAAATATGACATTTTCATATTTATCCATATTGTGAATAAAATATTAATATTACTTTAAATGGGATTCTATACTCGATGGCATACCCAATACACAACAACGAGTTTCTTGGGAATCTTATGTTGCACTCTAATAATAAAATAATTATATTTTAAATGGTAGTTAATGCCTAGCCCTTGTAATGGCGGGAATGAACGGAACTAACTACATAATTATTATATATGGTTTTCAAATATTTTTACTTTTTACAATAAATGTTACAGGATTAAAAATGCGAATGAATCCAATTTTAAGCGTAAACATTCTAATATTCTTTAAATGTTCGATCTACCGCCTTTTGATGGCGAACCTTTTTTAAATCCACTTTCTGAAAATTTTATGTGTTATATTTGAAAAAATAAGATTCTTTTTTAGTATCGGGACATCAATATTTACTTTGTGTAAATTATTGGTATTTTTTCGATAAAGTTCATTTTTTAATGAATAGTGAAAAATGTTGTATTTTAATTCAGAACCTCTTTTTAATCTAATTTATTTATATGAATAGATTATCTTTTGAATTGGTTTTAAAGTGAAATTAGAATATATTTTTACCATTTAATCCAATAGTGGTCATTGGAATTAATTTTACATTGAAATTGGACTTAAACTAATGTAATCTTTTAATAGATATTGTTTCATAAAAACACGCTATTTGTTTTGACAGCAGAAATTGATTATTAAATTAATTAATGAAACTTATATGTTTTGAATTTTTTAAAATGGACATCATTTTTGAATTCGGAATGTCAAATATAGCTTTTGGTGAAATTTTGGTAATTTTCTGAAAAACTTCAATTTTTGATGAATAGTGAAACCACTAAGTGGTTGTTAAAGAAACCGATTTTTCATTTAAATGAAACATTACCACTTCTGTGTTTTGAATTTTAAAAATCCGACATACATGGTTGTCATTAATAAGTAAAATGTGGTTCAATGGGATTAAAATAATTTTTTGGTGAATAGTAACTTTTAAGTTTTTAATCCCGATTAGAGGTAATTAGTGTAGTTTAAGGTAAAAATAATGTTTTAATAATATGAAATGACCTCGAAACATTTCCTAACCTTATTGGATGTGTCATGACCGACCAAGATAATCCAAGGGTCAACTAGGGGACCCCATGGAGCCACTTTGGTAGGAGAATTACATTAATAACTTTTTATTTAAAGTTAAAATAAATATGTCACAAACATGTGTTGTTTTAATAAAACAATTCTTAAATGGGGTTATATAAGTCGGATTTTTGACTATAAATATTCATTAGAAAGCTAAAACTATTTACTACATCATGATATTTTTTAATAATTTTTATACATTAAATAAATTAAATTATTTATGACACCATGATGATGTAGCAATTACCTCATTATTTAACGATTTAAATAAAATGAAATGATAATGTAAAATATAAGACCTACACATGTTAAAACCCTATTGGTTCAGTGGATTTCAAACTATAATCACCTTATCCTATAAATATATATTTGTGGGACCCTTTTTATCTGAAAATAATTTTATAATAAAGTACCTTTTCTTAACTTTCCAAGAGTGCCCCTCCTCTCCTCTTATAAAAGGCCCCCACCTATAGCTCCTTACCCACACCTCTTAAGCCTTTGGTTCGGCGAAGCTCTGCTCTGTTTGTCTCTCCACATCCCTATATTACTCCTAGAAGCCTCACTTTGTGCAGAATTATTCCCAAGAAAGCCTTTTAGCTCAAATCTAAGAGAGTTACCTGATTTTAAGGTAATGTCTTCACTTGTGTTCTTTTGTTTTATTTTGCTTCTCCTACCCCTAAACTCTTTTTATTCATTTATTTTGTAACAACTACGGTATATTAAATATACTAGGATTTTTTTATAAGAAGAATTCTAGATAAAATTACACACACATACATCTAATGGTTAAAGAACATACTATTTCTGTGGATGGCGAATTTCTGCGTCACGAAACGATGATTGTTAAATATTCTTCTAACACCTTAAAAGGTGGTCATTAAGATGTCACTATATTTATATAAGATATATAATATGTTTATGTTTTCCATAAGATTCTGTATTTTTCATCTTTGGAATACCTTTATGGCTTCCATTATGGGTATACACGATATCTTCATTTTAGGAAGTGCGGACTACCGCCCCCCGAAAGTGATTTGATTCGTTAATGCCATATGTGGGACATATAAAGGATGGATTTAAAGTTATTATATATGATTTATGTTACATATAAATTATGAATATAACTCTAGAATTAATATATACATACCTCTCATTTAATTTTAATTCCATTAATATGACATAGAAATGAAAGTAGCGTTCATGCGTACGTACAACTTACCGTCTCCATGAACGGTGCATTTCATTCCTCTAAATGATTATGTAATTTTATAATTACATGTTTATTCTGGATATGTATGATATATATGATATCCAAATCATGAATATCATTTTGGATATAATGATCCTTTGACCAGATGAACAACATGTAATTGTAAGAAGTCCACTTTAGACATAAGAACCTAATATCGACAAAATAAACATTATTAACATGAATGATTAAATAATGATTATAACATAGTAATAAGTGATATAAAAGGAATAATTAAATTGAATAAGGTTCTTAATAAAGTATAAATTAACTCAAGTTTATTATTTAGGATGTTAAAGAACGATCGAGTCAAGTCAGACCCGAGGTAAGGGAACTTCTTAGCCCCATTTCCTTTATTTGGGTTAATCTCATACTTCAAATTATGTCATGATATTATTATGTACTATCTTGTATTTGTACTTTATTTATGTGTACTTATAGTGAATACACATAATAGATCTATTTTATTTAAAAAATTATCTTTGTAAGGGACTTCGTCTCAATCTCCTTTCATTGAGGCATATTTCATTCCTTTATACGGTTTATAAACCCCATTGACTTTTAAATTAATACAAAAGCAATATTTTTCTATGAAGCATTTTATTGAATGAAAAAAAGGAATGTTTATTTTAACATACGCGGTGAAAACGACCTTTTCCGCTGTCGCATGTATTATTTGGACATTGGATTCCTCAATAATATGTAATGTTTTTTTAAATGAAATAAATACCATACACTCTTTTATGTATTTTGGTATTGAAAATGGTTTTTATAATGGATTTGTTATGTCAGTATATTTATGCAATATATTGTGATCAAATTGTGGAAATGTTTTCTTTCCATTATATTTTTTTTATGTCTTATGATTTTATAATGGTACTTAGACATTTAACGGGTGGTTACGTGATAAACCATGTGATGGGTGGTGCCGTTAATACCAAGACGGGTGGTTACGTGATAACCTCCAATGCATTGGGTATGGAAGTTGGCCGTATGGCTATTCCATTAAGTGATATGTGTGGAAGTCGACCGTATGGTTATTCCATTTATGTATGTTTATGTCCCAAGTTACATATATATGTTATGTGATCTTTATATGGGTTTTATGGTAATATTTTGGTTACAAAAGTGTAAGTAATGATATTTTATTTCAGTGAAGAGTTTTTACTACATCATAAATGTGCAAATTATTACTTTGATAAAGTATACATGGTTTACTTGTTGTTTTGAAAAACTAACAGTTTTCATTCATTTTTTATCCCTTACTGAGCTTTTTATGCTCACCCCATGTTTATGAAATGTTATTCACAGGACTTAACGTGGAATAGGGTCAATTATGGGATCAAGGGAAAGTCATGCTACCTAAAATATGGAACTAGACATGTTTCTTTTTAAGAGTTTTTATTTTATGGAATGTTAGTAGAAGTTTCTACATTTTAATCTTTTGAGATGTAATAGTTATTTCCTAATTCTCTAAAACTCTAAACCTGAAAAGATCATCAATGTGAATTATTCATTTAATTCAATATCAAGTAATGTGTAAGGCCAGGTCCTTGTAGTTGGTATCAGAAGTCAGTTTAGACAACTTTAGGGATTAGGAGTTTTTGTTAGACACATGGTTAGTCCCTATGTCTATTATTTTAGTTAAATACTTATTTTATAACTTTTTTCTAGGTCAAGTAATGTCAGTTAAGAATGGAAGGTGGAGGATCTCAAAAGAAATTCCTATCTCTTCTTGATGACATGCTTGTAATAATTATTGCAAAGTCATGTTCGGATGATTGTGAATCCTTTTCTAGCATACAACTCACTCGCAAGCAGTTGGTTGAGATATCAAACACCTCCACTATACCTCATTATCATCGTGGGTCATGGGTTGTATTTAGGAAAATAATATTTTCACAATATTCTCATATTTTCAAGAAAGGTAAATATTATCAAGGTATTTTCAAATATTTTACCTTATCACAAGAATTTGAATCATATTATGATTTTAAAAATGGTGCTGAGGAAGGAGACCCTTGCACAACCTATTTATATTTTCTTTTAAAATATAGTCTCTCAACACATACTTATAGTATTTTAAAAGGACCAATAATAAAATGATTCAACTCAAATTCTATCTGACTATTTTATATAAATCATGTTTTATCAGATGTTTTGGAATTATATGTCATACATGATTATTTTCCAAAACTATTTTTCTTTGAACACCCATATGACCCATGTTGTACATGGTGTATTTGGATGGAAGAAGCAAATGATTTTGAAGGATCTATAAATCATTGTTGTAATGCATGGGACTTCTAGCTACGTGAATAATATAACGATGAAACCGAGTGGATGCCATGATCAAGGTATGATGGTATTCATTTTGGGAATCGTTTTATTTTATGGTGGAGAAATAAGACTTCAAGAATTAAGAAGTTGAGATCGTAATGAATTTGGATAAAAATGAGAGGTATAAGGAAACTATTGAGGTTATAACATGTTAGGGTTATATTTAGAGTTTTATAATAAGGAAAACATGTAGACCGTGTGACAAACCATCGCGTCAGACAAAGCTGCGGGAATCGAACCCACAACCAAAGTGCGACTGGTATTTATCGCCTACCACTGGACTACGTGATGTCCCTAGTTAGTATGACTTATTCTTTTTTAGTTATCTGATTTTATGGATTAAGAGTAAGTTGATTTCAGGTTATCTATGGAAATTATTAACCTATCATCAAGGATATGTGATTAGGTTAATTAGTTTTCAATATGAGAATTTAAGAGAAACTAATGTTATTTGGAAGAAAACATTAATTTATAACTTGGAAGAATATGTGATCAAATCCTTCAAATATTTGGATTTTAATCATAGTTTGGTTTAATTTGAGGATTTTATGGACATTTTTTTATCGAATGGTCTTCGTTGAACTTTTAGTTTTTTTGGACAAATTTTGGAGATTAAGAATAGATATTTTTTTATAAAGGATTATACTTTTTTGGATTATCTGATCTCATACTAACAATTTTGGTTTTTGTTTTTGTCTAAAGAAATATGAAATATATAGTTATCTCTTGTTGATTAGGTGATTCTCATGAATTTGATTATATTACTCTTAATGCGAACAAGTCTTCTTAAATACTAATCTTTTGGAGAAAATATGAGTTTGATTAAGGAATCTAGAAAAAGTTTAAAGTCTACGTTACAAGTAAGTATGTTTCATTATGATTTAGTTAAGCTCAAAAATAAATTCCTCAATGACGAGTATCATAAAACCAAAATGTTGTCTGTTAACTTTTCCTACTAGGGATTCAAATACGGTTTAATCGATCACAAGTTTGTGATTTTCTTATGGTTAACTTTCTCTTAGACATGTTGACTATCACTCTCCCTCAGAACATGACCCTTTGTTTTTTTCTTCCATATCCATGTTTTCCTACATGGAATCCTAGTATGGGTTAACACTGGTGATCGTTGTACATTGTTTTCTTTATTTTAAAGCGATAGTTTTACGGACTCTTCTTCCGATGTGGGATTTTCATTGAAGTTTCAAAGCCTAATTTTAAAATTGCGAGGACGCAATTCCCAAAAGGGGGGACGGATGTAACAACCCATGTAAATAAAGAATATGAAATTTTCATATTTATCCATATTGTGAATAAAATATTAATATTACTTTAAATGGGATTCAATGCTCGATGGCGTACCCAATACGCAACAATGAGTTTCTTGGAAATCTTACGTTGTACTCTAATAATAAAATAATATTATTTTATATGGTAGTTAACGCCTATCCGTTGTAATGGCGGGAATGAAGGGAACTAAATACAAAATTATTATATATGTTTGTCAAATATTTTTACATTTTACAATAAATTTTATAGTATTAAAAATGCGAATGAATCCAATTTTAAGCGTAAACATTCTAATATTATTTAAAAGGTTGATTAACCACCTTTTGATGGAGAACCTCTTTTAAATCGACATTTTGACAATTTAATGTGTTATATTTGACAAAATAAAATTCTTCTTTAGAATCGGGACATCAAAATTTACTATGTGTAATTTTTTGGTATTTTTCCGATAAAGTTCATTTTTTAATGAATAGTTAAAAATGTTGCATTTTAATTCAAAACCACTTTTTAATCTAATTTATTTATATGAATATATTATCATTTGAATTTGTTTTAAATCGAAATTAGAATACATTTTTACCATTTAATCCAATAGTGGTCATTGGATTAATTTCACTTTGAAATTGGACTTAAACTAGTGTCAATCTTTTAATAGATATTGTTTCTTAAAAACACGTTGTTTGTTTTGACAGCGGGAATTGATTATTAAATTAATTAATTAAACTTATATGTTTTTAATTTTGTAAAATGGAAATCATTTTTGAATTTGGAATATCAATTATAGCTTATGATGAATTTTTGGTAATTTTTTGAAAAACATCAATTTTTGATGAATAGTGAAACCACTAAGTGGTAGTTAAAGAAACTGATTTTTCGTTTAAATGAATATTTATGACTTATGTGTTTTGAATTTAAAAAATATGACATATGTGGTTGTCATTAAGAAGTAAATTTTGGTTTAATGTGTTTAAAATAATTTTTTGGTGATTAGTTACTTTTATGTTTTTAATCGCGATTAGAGGTAATTAGTGTAGTTTAAGGTAAAAAGAATGTGTAATAACATGAAATGACCTAGGCACATGTCCTAACCTTATTGGATGTGTCATGGATTACGAAGAAAATCCATGGGTCAACTTGGGGACCCCTTGGAGCCACTTTGGCAGGAAAATGACATTAATGACATTTTATTTAATGTTAAAATAAAAATGTCACAAACATGAGTTGTTTTAATAAAACAATTCATAAATGGGGTTTTACAAGTCAGATATTTGACTATAAATATTCATTAGAACTCTAAAAAAATTTCTTACATCATGATATTTTTTGTATAATTTTTAGAAATTAAATAAATTAAATTATTTATGACACCATGATGTTGCAGCGATTACCTCATTATTTAACGATTTAAATAAAATGAAAATATAATGTAAAATCTAAGACCTACACATGTCAAAAACCTATTGGATGGGTGGATTTATAACTCTTATCACCTTATCGTCTAAATATGTAATTTTGGTACCCTTTTTATCAGAAAATAATTTTATAATAATGTATCTTTTCTTAACTTTCCAAGAGTGCCTCTCCTGTCCTCCTATAAAAGACCCCCACCTCGACCTCCTTACCCACAACTCTTTAGAATTTGGTTCGGCCAAGATCTGCTCTTTTTGTCTCTCCACATCCCTATATTACTCCTAGAAGCCTCACTTTGGGCAGAAGTCTTCCCAAGGAAGCCTTTGAGCTCAAATCTAAGAGAGTTACCCGATTTTAAGGTAATGTCTTCACTTGGGTTCTTTTGTTTTATTTTGCTTCTCCAACCCCCTAAACTCCATTTATTCATTTCTTCTGTAACAACTACAGTATCTTAAATATACTAGGATGTTTTTATAAGAATAATTCGAGATAAAATTACACACACCTACATCTAATGGTTAAATAACATACTGTTTTTGTGGATGGTGAATTTCTGCCTCACGAAACGATGATTGTTCAATATTCTTCTAACACCTTCAAAGGTGTCCATTAAGATGTCACTATATTTATATGTGATATATAATATGATTATTTTTTCTTTAAGCTTATGTATTTTTAATTTATGGAATAACATTATGGCTTCCATTATGGGTATACACGATATCTTCATTTTAGGAAGTGCGGACTACCGCCACCTCAAAGTGATTTGATTCGTTAATGCCATATGTGGGACGTATAAAAGATGGATTTAAACTTATTATATATGATTTATGTTAAATCTAAATGATGAATATAATTATGCAATTAAAATATACGTACCTCTCATTTAGTTTTAATTCAATTAATATGACATAGAAATGAAAGTAGCGTTCATGCGTACGTACAGCTTACCGTCTCCATGAACGGTGCATTTCATTTCACTAAATGATTATGTAATATTATAAATACATGTATATGCTGGATATATATGAAATATATGATATCCAAATCATGAATATCATTCTGGATATAATGAACCTTTGACCAGATGAATAACATGTAATTGTAAGATGTCCACTTTCGACTTAAGAACCAAATATCGACAAAACAAACATTATTAACATAAATGATTACATAATGTTTATAACATGGAAATAATGATTTAATAGGAATAATTAACTTGAAAAAGTTTCTTAAGCAAGTATAAATTAACTCATGTTTACTATTCAGGACGTTAATGAACGATCGATTCAAGTCTGACCCGAGGTAAGAGAACTTCTTAACCCAATTTCTGTTCTGTGGGTAATCTTCTACTTTCATATTATGTCATGATATTATTATGTAGTATCTTTTATTTGTACTTTATTTATGTGTACTTATAGTGAATACAGATAATAGATCTATTTTAGTTAAAAAATGATCTTCGTAAGGGACTTCGTCTCAATCTCCTTTCGTTGAGGCATATTTTGTTCTTTTATATGGTGTATAAACCCCTTTAACTTTTACTTTAATACCAAAGGAATCATTTTCTACGAAGAGTTTTACTAAACGACAAAAAGGAATGTTTCTTTTAACGTACGCGGTGACAACGTTCTTTTCCTCCACCGTGATTATTATTTGGTCTTTGGATTCCTCAATAAGACGTACTATTTTTTTAAATGAAATAAATACCATATACTCATTTATGTATTTTGGTATTGAAAATGGTTTTTGTAATGGATTTTTTATGTCAATATATTTAAGCGTTATATTGTGATCAATGTGTGGAAATGTTTTTTTTCATTATATTTGTTTTATGTCTTATGATTTTATAATGGTACTTAGACATTTTATGAGTGGTTACGTGATAAACCATATGGCGAGTGGTGCCGTGAATACCAGGACGGGTGGTTATGTAACACCCCGAGCTTCCATGATACGATTCTCTTTCAATAATGCAATATCTTGCATTGTACACAAGTTCGAGATTCTAACACACCGCGACCAATCAAAATAGCCACTATGAATAGTATTAACCACTTTTTGTAATTAGATATATTTTATATTTCAAAACGGACTTCATTTTTGGATTCGGAATATTGAAATTAGCCTATGTGGAATTTTTGGTATTTTTCTGAGAACATCCAATTTTTTATGAATAGTTAAAAATACATAAAAACAACATTTTTAATCAAAATAATTTATAGTGATAACTTATACTATTTATTGGTCTTAAAGTATAATTAGAATATATTTTTACCATTTTATCCAATGGTGTTTATTATAATTAATTTTACCTTGAAATTGGACATAAACAATTGTCAATCTTTTGATATATATTGTTTCTTAAAAACACGCTATTTGTTGTGACAACGGGAATTAATTATAAAATTAATTAATGCAACTTATATGTTTGTAATTTTTTAAAATAGAAATAATTTTTGAATTCGGAATATCAATTATATCTTAGGGTGAAATTTTGTCATTGTACTGAAAAACTTCAATTTTTGATGAATAGTGAAACCACTAAGTTGTAGTTAAAAAACTGATTTTTCATTTAAATGAAAAATTACCACTTCTGTGATTTGATTTTCAAAAATCCAACATACATGGTTTTCCTTACGATTTAAAATGTGGTTCAATGGGATTAAAATAATTTTTTGGTGAATAGTAACTTTTAAGTTTAATTAATCACGATTAAAGGTAATTAGTGAAATTTAAGGTAAAAATGATATTATAAAAATATGAAAATACCATTACACTTGTAATACTCGTATTTGATGAGTCATGAACGACCAAGAAATTCCATGGGTCAACATGGGGTCCCCATGGAGCCAGTTAGTTAAGAAAATGACATTAATAACGTTTTACTTAAAGTAAAAATAAAATTGTCACAAACATGTGTTGTTTTACTAAAAGAATTATTACATGGGGTTATATAAGTTAAAGTTTTGACCATAAATATTAATGGGAAAGATAAAAAAATTTCCTACATCATGGTAATTTTTTTATAATTTTTAGACGTTAAATAAATTAAATTTGTAATGACACCATGATGATCCAGTGATTACCTCATTAATTAACGATTTTAATAAAATCGAAGGATAATGTAAAATGTAAGAATTAAACTTGTCCAAAGACTATTGGATGAGTATATTTCGAACCCTTATCACCTTATCCTAGAAATATATAATTTTGGGACCTTTAAAATCTGAAACTCATTATATAATAAAGTAACATTTCATTACTTTCCAAGAGTGCCCATCCTCTTCTCTTATAAAACGTCCCCACCACTACCACCTTATTCACACCTTCAAAGCCTTTCGTATTTTCCAAACTCTTCCCAAATACTCTATCAACTTCCCTATATTACTCCTAGATGCCTCAATTTGGGCAGAATTATTCCCAAGTAAGCCTTTTGCTCAAATCAAAAAAGAGTTACATGATTTTAAGGTAATGTCTTCTCTTATGTTATTTTGTTTTATTTTGCTTCTCCAACCCCTTAAAATCTTTTTAATCCTTTATTCTGTGACAAAAAAAGTATCTTCAATATACTATGATGTTTTTATGAGAAGTATTTTATTTACACATACACACACCTTCGTCTAATGGTTAAAGAACATATTGTTTCTATGGTTGGAAAATTTCTGCCTCACGAAACGATGATTGTTCAATCATCTTTTAACACATCTCATGGTGGACATTATGATGAAAATATTTTTATATATGATATATATTATGTTTTGGTTTTCCTTATGATTACGTGTCTTTCATTTATGGCGTACCTTTACGATTTCCATTATGTGTAAACGTGATAATTTCATTTTAGGAAGTGCGGACTACTGCCCCCTCAAAGTGATTTGAATCGTTAATGTCATATCTGGGATGTATAAAAGATAGAATAAATGGTATTATACATTGTATTATACTGGAATTATATTATACCTTTATATAATTATAACTTCATTCCATTAAATATGAAATAGAAATGAAAGTATCATTCATGCATACGTACAGCTTACCGTCTCCATGAACGGTGCATTTCATTTATTACCTCTAAATGTTATGTAATATTATAAATTCATGTATATACTGGATATATAGGATATATATGATATCTAAATCATGAATATAATTCTGGAGGTAATGTATATTTTACCAAATGAACAACTTGTAATTTTAAGAAGTTTATTTTTGACTCAAGTACCAAAGATCGACAAAACGACCGTTATTAACTTAAATTACTACATAATTTTCATAACATTATAATAAGTGATATAAAATGGATATTGAACTTGAAAAATGTTCTTAATAAAGTAGAGATTAACTCTAGTTTATTATTCAGGAGGTTAATGAATGGTCGAGTCAAGTCGGACACAAGGTAAGGGAAATTCTTAACCCAATTTCCGTTCTTTGGGTTAATCTCCTACATTCAAATTATGTCATGATATTATTATATACTACCATGTATTTGTACTTTAATTATGTATACTTATATTTAATACACATAAAAGATCTATTTTATTTATAAAATGATCTTTGTAAGGGAAATTCTTAACCCAATTTTCGTTCTTTGGGTTAATCTCCTACTTTCAAATTATGTCAGGATATTATTATGTCACATCTTGTAATTGTACTTTCTTTATGTGTACTTATAGTGAATAAACATAATATATCTATTTTATTTAAAAAAATGATCTTTTTAAGGGACTTCGTCTCAATCTCCTTTCATTGAGGCATATTTTTTTTATACACAACTTTCTTTTATACGGTGTATAAACCCCTTTGACTTTTACATTTATTCAAAAAGAATATTTTTATACGAAGAATTTTAGTAAAAGACAAAACGGAATGTTTTTCTTGTCATACATATGAGGTGACAACAACTTCTCATCCGCCGTGACCATTATTTGAGTTTCATCTTCCTCTACAAGCCATAACTTTTTTAAATGAAAAAAATACCAGGTTTTACTTTTCTTTTATTTTGGAATTGAAAATGGTTTTTATCTAATGTTGTTTATGAGTTATTATATATGAAAGCGCAGTGAAAATGTATATGTATTAAATGAAAGCGTAAAAATATTTTCAGAAAACCCGACTCTCGAGTGTGGTAGACAGGAAGGGATTGGGCATGAACCCATCATGGCCTGTAATTAGTCGAGCAGTCTCAGAATTAGTTATTTTGTTTTCAGATGCTTGCATAATGTTTTCAGAAAAACACTGGAGTATATTTGAGCAATTTTAAATGAAAGTATCTTCTAAAAATTGAACTGGTATTTTGATGCCGCAATTAATTTCAAACGTTATTTTAAATAATGGTATTCCTAAGTGTTTATATACCATATTTCATATGAGAAATGCATTGAACTTAATACATGACAGGTGGAGCCCGCTATAGGTCCTCGATGCATCGGAAGGTCTCATGAGACAAACTAGTGTCTTGGCACGAGGCCTTGACAAAATATTATTTGTATTCTTGGCACGAGGCCTTGGCTACGTGGTTATGATAGTCTGGCATTATGCATTCCATCATTATGAAAGTGGTTATTGATATTGCATGTGATTATTCGACCAGTATAATATCCATTTGAATATGTAAATGGCATTATTTCATTTTTACTTTTTTCCATATTATGTTGAAGTTCATGTTTAAAAGGCTTTTGTTTAGTTATACATTTCCTTAAATGTTTATGTTTATTTATGAAAGCTTCCGCTATATTGTTATCCTTATTGAGCATTTGAGCTCACCCTTTCAATGTTTTAATTTTTCCAGGATGTGAAAAAGTATATTATGAATGACCTGCAGTGATAGTCTGAAGGGGATATGAGTGTGGAAAATGAAGACTGTTTTATTGTAGTTTTTCACTTTATGATGTAATGTAACATTTATGAATGTATCTAGTGTTTCCAAGTCTACTAAACTAATCGGTCATTCGAGACATGATATTTTGTGATCATGCCAATGTTACGAAGTAATGCACCGACTCTAGGTAACAGAGGTCAGGGCATTACAGTTGGTATCAGAGGCGGTATAGTACTAACCTTGGAAGCTAGATTTAGATAAACTCTGATTAGAGCACATAGCCTTAAGAAAGACTTCGAGGATTAGTATAGAATAACTTCCTAGAATTTTGGTATTATATATGTTTTATGAGTTTTCCGAGCAATACATCACTGTCTGGATACGAGCAGGTAGAGGCGGCTCTGGCATAGTTGTACCTAGGGGTAAAACTCGAAAACACCTCTTTGAGCTAGACTCGAATGAGAACTGGTGCATGAAAACGGGCCTTGATGCACTCTTGGTTTCAACACTCCCGGGGGATATGCTTAGGATGATTATCATTTTCTTTACAAACCATTATGAAGGGCCTATGAGTACATACTTCCTCAAAGAAAACATTTTTAAGATTATGGATTATATCCATAAATAGTTCAATTTATGTTAAGTGTTTTACAAGTAGGGAATTATGTATTTTAATTCATAAACTAACCTAGTTTATGGCATTGTATAGAAATGGCGCCCAATAGAAGGAATGTGAACTACATCAATACGTAAGATCCAAAGAGTAAGAAGGATCATATATTTTACGGTATTAAGCCAACATTTCAAAGGGAAATAGTCTCCCTTGTGTTCTCAACTTGTTAATAAATAATATCATGTGTTAATAAGATAAGTAAATAATTCTCTGAGTCTTATGGCTTTGAAGGGAAGAAAGTGAAGAAAAGGATGGAAGAGAGAATGATGGATAAAGGGATGAGGGAAATAAGAATTTTCCAATATTTGATAACTGTGGGAAGAAACACCTTGGAACATACCTGAAGGGAATGGGAGTTTGTTATAATTGTGGAGAAAAAGGACACCAAGTGTGTGACTGCAAGGGTAAGAAAAAGGTTTCAAATGTACAACGCTTCATCTGCATGGAGTGGGGACACTACGCAATCCAATTTCCAAATTATCAGAGTATGCCCCAAATGATGTTATTGGATAATAATCAAGTTATGATACTACCACAGATGAGGAGGAATGATTAGAGTTCTTATTTTGTTATTAAATAATTTTTTTCATTTGAGTGTTGTATCAATGATGTACTGGTTATAATAATTATGGAGTATTTAAGGATTGTATTGCAGTACTATTTCATCAAGGACTTGAGATTGTGTAGAACAACAAAAAGTGACTCCACAGCAGGTTAAAGTTTTTGAAAATATATGGTTGAGAGAAAGATAAACCATAATATGGTACTGATACCGAGATAGTGATTTTTGAATAATACATGATTGATTTTGATAAATTATATTGGATATTCTTATCTTCCTTGAAACTGATTAATGATTTGTATACATTTTTGGATAGAAGTAGTATATCTAGTATTCTATAAAGAATAAGGGATCATGAATGTAATCAATAAGGATTTATGGTAATTCAGGATGTTGCAGTGTTTTAAAATAATACATGATGAAGGTGTTCACATGTTGTTACGTGGAAAAAATGATCTTCATTATATTTACCTTCCTTATAAAATTGGTACTGTGAGTTGGACAAAAGTATTTTGGATAACTATAATGGTTGGAATTGATTATTTTGAACCTTGGATAGTATTTTTTAAGGTTAAAACATTTATGGATATTATTTTTATAATATTATAATACTATAGTTTTAGAAAAAGGACAACCTGTAGGTCGGGGGAAAACCCGTCACGTCGGACAAAGCTGCATGAATCGAACCCACAACCATAGTGTGATAGGACTTTATTACCTACCACTAGCCTATAGGAAGTCCCTAGTTATTACAAAAATGTTTTCCTAATCTAAATGGTATGTTTTAATATTTGGGACCTTATACAATTATGATAAATAGAATAATTTTTAGTTCTATTACCTTTTAGAGTGAAAGATGGGTTTGTGGTAAAAATTTATTAAAGAATGAAAGTCTACATGACATGTATGTATATTCCCTTACGTTCTTAGTAAATCTCCTAAATAAATTCATCAACATTATAAAATGTAACTTAAAACAAAAACATTGCCGGTTAACTTTTCCAACTGGGGATTCAATGACCGTTTAACCAATCATAAGTTTGTGATTTTCTTGTGGTTAACTTTATCCTAATCCTGTTTTCTACAACTCTCCATTAGAACATGATGGATTTTTTTTCTTACATAACCATATTTTCCTGGAATCCTAGTATGGTCTATCTCGGGTGACCTTTGTACTTTTCTTTCTTTCATTTAATGTTATATTTTTATTTACATTATTTCTGATGTGGGTTTTCCACAAAGGTATTTTCTATTTTGATCCTTTTATTTACAAATAAAAATTTCAAATTGAGAGGATGAAATTTATTGAAGGAGGGGAGAATGTAACACCCCGAGCTTCCACGATACGATTCTCATTCAATAATGTAATAGCTTGCATTGTACGCAAGTTAGAGATTCTAACACACCGCGACCAATCAAAATAGCCATTATGAATAGTAATACCCACTTTTTGAAATTATATATATTATATATTTCAAAATGGACATCATTTTTGGATTCGTAATATCGAAATTAGCCTATGTTGAATTTTTGGTATTTTTCTGAGAACTTCCAATTTTTATGAATAGTGAAAAATACATAAAAACATATTGTTTAATCAAAATAATTTATAGGGATAAATTATACTATTGATTGGTTTTAAAGTATAATTAGAATATATTCTTACCATTCTATCCAATGGTGTTCATTAGAATTAATTTCACTTTGAAATTGGACATAAACAACTGCCAATCTTTTGATATATATTGATTCTTAAAAACACGCTATTTGTTGTGACAACGGGAATTAATTATAAAATTAATTAATGCAACTTATATGTTTTGGAATTTTTTAAAATAGACATCATTTTATCATTCGGAATATCAATTATAGATTAGGGTGAAATTTTGGCATTGTACTGAAAAACTTTAATTTTTGATGAATAGTGAAACCACTAAGTGGTAGTTAAAAAACTGATTTTTCATTTAAATAAAACATTACCACATCTGTGATTTGATATTAAAAAATCCTACATACATGGTTTTCATTCGGAATTAAAATGTGGTTCAATGGGATTAAAATAATTTTTTGGTGAATAGTAACTTTTAAGTTTAATTAATCGCGATTAAAGGTAATTAGTGAAATTTAAGGTAAAAATGATATTATAAAAATATTAAAATACCATTAAACTTGTCCTACCCTTATTGGATGAGTCATTTCCAACCAATACTATCCATGAGACAACTTGGGGACCCCATGGAGCCACATGGGTAAGAAATTGACAATAATAACATTTTATTTAAAGTAAAAATAAAATTGTCACAAACTTGTGTTGTTTTACTAAACGAATTATTAAATGGGGTTATATAAGTTAACATTTTGACAATAAATATTTATTGGAAATATAAAAAGATATCCTACATCATGGTAATTTTTTTATAATTTTTATACTTTAAATAAATTAAATTTTTAATGACACCATGATGATGCAGCGATTACCTCATTAATTAACGATTTTAATAAAATGGAAGGATAATGTAAAATATAAGAATTACACTTGTACAAAGCCTATTGGATGAGTATATTTCGAACCCTTATCACCTTATACTTGGAATATATAAGTTTGGCATCTTTAAAATCCGAAACTCATTATATAATAAAGTAACATTTCATTACGTTCCAAGAGTGCCCCTCCTCTCCTCTTATAAAGGGCCCCCACCACTTCCACCTTATTCACACCTTCAAAGCCTTTTGGCTCGGCCAACCTCTGCCCAAATACTCTCTATACTTCCCTATATTACTCCTAGAAGGATCACTTTGGGCAGAATTATTCCCAAGGATGCCTTCATCTCAAATCAAAAAAGAGTTACCTGATTTTAAGGTAATGTCTTCCCTTATGTTATTATGTTTTATTTTTCTTCTCCAACCCATTAAAATATTTTTATTCATTTATTTTGTAACAAAAACAGTATCTTTAATATACTAGGATGTTGTTATGAGAAGGATTTTTTTTACACTTCCACACACCTTCGTCTAATGGTTAAAGAACAGACTGTTCCTGTGGTTGGCAAATTTCTGCCTCACGAAACAATGAATGTTCAATCTTTTTTTAACACCTCTAATGGTGGACATTATGATGACACTATTATTATATATGATATATATTATGTTTTTGTTTTCCTTGTGATTCTGTATCTTTCATGTATGTCATACCTTTACGAATTCCATTATGGGTAAACACGATAATTTCATTTTAGGAAGTGCGGACTACCAACCCCTCAAAGTGATTTGAATCGTTAATTCCATATGTGGGATGTATAAAATATGGATTAAATGTTATTATACATTTTATTATACTATAATTGTATTATACCTCTATATAATTTTAACTTCATTCCATTAAATGTGAAATAGAAATGAATGTAGCGTTCATGCGTACGTACGACTTACCATCTACATGAACGGTGCATTTCATTTATTACCTCTAAATGTTATGTAATAATATAAATGAATTTATATACTGGATATATAAGATATATGTGATATCTACATAATGAATATAATTCTGGAGGTAATGGATATTTTACCACATGAAAAACTTGTAATTTTAAGAAGTTTATTTTTGACTCAAGTACCAAAGATCGACAAAACGACCGTTATTAACATAAATGACTACATAATTTTTGTAACAATGTAATAAAAGATATAAAAGGGATAATGAACTTGAAAAAGGTTCTTAAGAAAGTAGATATTAACTCTAGTTTATTATTTAGGAGGTTAAAGAATGGTCGAGTCAAGTCGGAGACAAGGTAAGGGAACTTCTTAACCCAATTTCCGTTCTTTGGGTTAATCTCCTACTTTAAAATTATGTCATGATATTATTATATCATATCTTGTGTTTTTTACTTTCATTATGTGTAATTATAGTTAATACACATAATAGATCTATTTTATTTAAAAAATTATCTTTTTAAGGGAAATTATTAACCCAATTTCTTGTTCTTTGGGTTAATCTCCTACTTTCAAATTATGTCATGATATTATTATGTCCAATCTTTTAATTGTACTTTCTTTATGTGTACTTATAGTGAATAAACATAATATATCTGTTTTATTTAAAAAAATGATCTTTGGAAGGGACTTCCTCTAAATCTTATTTCATTGAGGCATATTTTGTTTTATACACAACTTTCTTTTATACGGTGTATAATCCCCTTTGACTTTTACGTTTATTCAAAAGGAATATTTTTATATGAAGAATTTTACTAAAAGACAAAAAGGAATGTTTCTCTTGTCGGACGTATGCGGCGACAAAGACTTCTCCTCCGCTGTGCCCATTATTTGAGTTTCGGCTTCCTCTACAAGCCCAAACTTTTTTAAATGAAAAAAATACCATGTTTTAATTTTATTTTATTTTGGTATTGAAAATTGTTTTTTATCAAATGTTATTTATGAGTTCTAATATATGAAAACCCAGTGCAAATGTATATGTATTTAATGTAAGCTTAAAAATGTTTTCCAAAAACCCAACTCTCGAGTGTGGTAGACAGGAAGAGATTAGGCGTGGAACCATCATGGCATGTAATTAGTCGATCAGTCTCAGAATTAGTTATTTTCTTTTCAAAAGCATGCATAATGTTTTCAGAAAAACACTGGAGTATATTTTAGCAATTTTAAATGAATTTATCTTCTAAAAATTGAACTGGTATTTTGATGTCGTAATTAATTTCAAATGGTATTTTAAAAAATGGTATTCCTAAGTGTTTATATACCATTTTTCATATGAGAAATTCATTGGACGTAGTTAGTGACGGGTGGAGCACGCTAAAGCTCCTCGATGCATCGGCAGGTCTCATGAGACAAACTAGTGACTTGGCATGAGGCCTTGACAAAATATTATTTGTATTCTTGGCACGAGGCCTTGGCAAAGTGGTTATGATAGTCTGGAATTATGAATTCCATCATTATGAAAGTGGTTATTGATATTGTATGTTATAATTCGACCAGTAGAATATCCATGTGAATAAGTAAATGACATTATTTCATTTTACTTTTTCCATATTATGTTGAAGTTAATGTTTAAAAAGATTTTTTTAGTTATATATGTCCTTAAATGTTTATGTTTATTTATGAAAGCATCCGCTATATTGTTATCCTTACTGAGCATCTCATCTCACCCCTTTCAATGTTTTAATTTTTCCAGGATGTGAAGAAGTATATTATGAATGACCTGTAGGAATAGTCTGAAGGGGATATGAGTGTGGAAAATAGAGACTATGTTACTATATTTTTTCACTTTATGATGTAATGTAACATTTATGAATGTATCTAGTGTTTCCAAGGCTTCTAAACTAATAGGTCTTTAGAGACTTGATCTTTTGTGATCATACCAATGTTATGAAGTAATGCACCGACTCTGGGTAACTGGGGTCGGGGGCGTTACAGGTTACGTTATAACCTCCAATGCACTGGGTATGGAATTCAGCTGTATGGCTATTCCATTAAGTGATATGTGTGGAAGTCGACCGTATGGTTATTACATTTAAGTATGATTATGTCCCAAGTTACCTAAATATGTTATGTGATCTTTATATGGGTTTTATTGTAATCTTTTGGTTACAAAAGGGTAAGTAATGATCTTTTATTTCAGTGAAGAGTTTTTACTACATCATAAATGTTAAAAGTATTACGTTGATAAAGTATACATGGTTTACTTTTTGTTTTGAAAAACTAACAGTTTTCATTCATTGTGTATCCCTTGCTGAGCTTTTTATGCTCACCCCAAGTTTATAAAATGTTTTTCACCAAACTTAATGGGGAATATGGTCAAGGATAGGATCAAGGGAAAGCCATGATACCTAAAACATGGAACTATGCATGTTTCTTTTTAAGAGTTTTTATTTTATGGAAACATAGTAGAAGTTTCTACTTTTTAATCTTTTGAGATGTAATCGTTATATCCTAATTCTCTAAAACTCTATACCTGAAAAGATCCTCAATGTGAATTATTCATTTAATTCAATAATAAGTATTGTTTAAGGCCGGGACGTTATAATAGTTTCCTCTTTGGTACGAAAAATGGGGAAATGTGGAAAATATTACATCATAAGGTTCCCATGTAATTTATATAAGATGACAATTTATCCATATAAAATGAACTAGGTTACTGATATAATTTCATATAAAATTCTCTATTCTATATGTAATTTATACCATTTGTTCCTAAAAAAACATTATCTATTGGCATGACCTCTATGTTATTACAAGTGATATATCAAGTATTATCTTCCTCAAGAAAGATACAAGGAAAAAATCATAAACTTGGGAGTCGTTAAGTGGATGTGAAAGATCATAATCAATTTTCTTGATGGAATAAATTATTTTAAGGTGACAGATATACCCATGGACTCTTTTTCTATTATGTAACCATGAAGAAATTCATAGAAACGAATTATTTCCTACTAAAATTCTAGATCACACCAAAAAATTTTAGCCGTACATTTTTATAAACTTTTTCTTATTCTTAAATTTTCAGGAATAGCTTTAACAATCACGGATATTCATTCAAATTGTTCATTTCCAATATTTTTCTTTTTTTAACGTAATTCAAAAACATTGGAGATCTAAACATTGTTACGTAAATGGATTTATAAGGATCCCTGATAATGATTAATTGATAGATATTGATGCATGAAAAAACAACATGAGGATTTTGTAGATCCCAAAAACCATTGAAACACGTATAAAAAGATCTTAGAATATAATCTATAGTGTGAATTGTTCTCTTCTATTAACTATATAAAAAATGATGATACATAGTACTAGAACTCAACTCAGTACTATGAGCATATGGAAGTCTTTTCCTAAACATTAAATTATAATTCTGATCCTAGTTAGACATAATTGAATGGGACACTTCATGAATCCTTCCCATTTCATTCATGTATATATTGGAAAAAATATAAAATACGAAATCCTCTATGATAGAGATAATGTTTGAATACATTGTAAATTGAATGATTATAACCCTTAATTACAATGAAATGAAATATAAGGTAAACCCTATGGTTTACTAGCAACATTACTCTTATGTTTGGAATGTGTAATTTCATTCTTCCATAAATTACATTTTCACTAAAACATAGGAAAAACCCAAGCATTGTATTACTCTAAATTTCTCTTAAATTATTTTATTCAAATGTTTCTTTTTGAATTTTCAATTAATTTTTTATAGTCACAAAATCATATGAAATATCCATTTAATTTTTCTCTATAATATTTTAAATATTAATTTAAAAAATTATTCATGAATTTACATAAAAATGATTGAAATGAGAATGAATCCAATTATGACCAGATTCACTGTATCGATTCATAATTTAAGACTTTATGTCTTGTATTCAAGTGAAAAAAAGTTTTAATGAGATTTGATATCAGATCTGATATCATCAAATTCATACCTGTCAAGAAAGTCTTAATGAAATCAATAAAATTGAATCTTCTTTTATTTATGAATATAGAAAACTATTTTATCAATATGGTTCATTTTTACTCTTAATTTTTTTTAAAAATTATGCTTTTTATTCTATCATATATATAAATCAAAATGATGTTGTTATTTTTATTAAAAATGACCATTGAAGTTCTAGGTGTCTAGTTCATCCATAAAATCTCATAGAAAATAAGACCATTGGAGATCAAGAAGACCATTAGGACGCACCCTTATAAATACCTAGTAATTTGAAGGAAACAAAATTTTTATTACAAAAATTTTTGGGTTCCTGTGTGCAATAATTTTCCATCATTTTTCTAATGTGTAAAATTGTTAATATCTTCATCATATAATTTCTTAGTGATTTACATAGAGTCTCTATCTTTAATAAACACTGTTAGGTTATCTACATAAGTATCTTTTATGCTTCTTTGTGTGAGTTGGATTATTATGATAACAATCAAGGTATTATGATGCTTGGAAGATAGAGGATCTGATCACCTTGTGGATGAAGGGATTTTGAGGATACAATGAAAAATATGATCATTGTATTTATGGATATCGGGGATAGGAATATATAATAGATCTGATCATCATATTGAGGACATATCCTGGTGTGGGTAAAAAATATGTTCATTAAAGTAAAAATCAAGGGAAATTTTTCTTGGGTTACTAGATACACATCTATTTGGGTAAAAGGAAATAATTTTTTTATTACTTGTTTTATTATATGGTCCTTCCATTTCCAATGAAATAGAAAGTTATTTATTTTACATATTCAATTTTTATTTTTTTTCCATTTCTCATAGCTTCATTGATTATAATACTTGTGTATTACATTGTGATTAAGAATTGTGTAATTTTGATTACATGATTTAATATGAATAAGATTCTAAACACATTTTATAGAATCATTACTTTTTGAACGTCTCTTATTTGTTATAACAATTACAATTATGATACTATTTCAGAATACTATGTAAAATAATTTTCTACTCTGAACATGGTTAATAGTTTACAAACTTGTTGTTTACATATCAATGACTACATGATTAAGATATTATATTTCTTTTAACCTATGGCCTAGCATATTTATATTTATAGTATAGAACAATGTTTCTAAATATAATTTTTTTTATTCTGTTAAGCATAGTTTCTCATATGGTTTTAAGTGAATGATTTTGAACATACAATTCAAGCCCACTAGTGTTTATCAAACATTATCTACATTTTGATCCAATTAAATTTATTAGGGCCAAGCCTCTATATTACTGATAAACACATTTGGTATCATATGATGTTTCCAATACTCAAATAGTGGATAATTATTTTACCTTTTAATGTTATCTTTATATCATGTTTTAAAATTTCTGTTTGTAAATAATTTTTTCATTAACATGTACTGTTGAAATTGTTTTGATTTTATCTACTTTAAAAATATGGAAGGATTAAATACTGGTTCAATATAAAATATAAATCCTACAATACCTCTATTTTTATGGTATTTATTAGGAATATTATAGGGATACAAGGATGATCATTGTGATCGACACTAGAGTTGAAAATTTTGTTCTGATGACAGGTGATTATAAAATACATGATTAAAAATTTAGAGTCTATGCCCATCAAAAAAAGCTAGAATATTTGATAAATTACAAGTTAAAGAATAATTCATTATTTTTTGTTGCCAAAATTATATAAAGACAGATTTCATATTGTGAAGTGGATGCCAATATTTGGATAAAATTTTTAATCACTCATTTTTTAATTTCTAATGTTATTTAGACTTGTATAACTTTGGTAATATTTGATTTTAATGCATTTGATTTTTCTTATGATGAACTCGTTGTTATGGTAAGACAAATAATTTTGAAAATGTGAATAGTTTTCATGATTTGGGTGAAAAATAATTGGAGGATCTAATAAAATTTATAATATTTTAGATATCATTACCAATAAATGAGAATCAATGAGAATAGTGGTTGATTAATCTTAAAAAAATTTACAAGTCTTACACTTGATGATTTATTTTATGTTATTTAACTATATGAGGAAGTGATGAAAATAACTGTTGATAATGAAAATAAAAAAAATGGTGGAGTTTCTTTTACTTATACTTAAATTCTATTGAATTCTCCAAATCATTAGAAGGTTGTTACATAAAAAATCTAAAAGTTTGTTACTCAATTACATTCAAATGATTATGATCATTCTGAGAATGAGTTGGGAAATATTGTTCAAATAATGAACATGATTTTTGGAAAAAATTGTTTTCAATACCATTACATGAATATTAATTAGGAAACAATGAACATGAAATATTATTAAGATACCTATTGTGAATTTAAAATAGATAGACACATAACACACAATTTTCCAATGATAAAAAGTTAATATAGAAAGGAATTGAATTTGGATAAAATCAGATAAATCTTTACATATCTAAAATAATGAAATTATTTATTGATAATGACACAAGGAGTTCTAGTGGAATAGATTCTTCTCAATATTCATTAGAAAATGAAAACACTGGATAAGGGAATATTGGTCACTTTTCCAAAGTACCTCATGAAAATAAATAGCTTATTCTTAAGGTACAAATATCCAATTCATTAAAAAATATGAATTTAAATGAAAACTATCCTAATGAGTTAAAAAAATATTTAATCTAATGATGAATATTCTAAAGTAGAAGAAAATAATTTACCTTTTTATGAGGAAGTATATATATTTTCTAAATTACATGAAATAGAAAATTTAATATTTAGTGAGAAACATGAAAATGAAGATAAAATATTAAATGTTCTAACAAAATAACTATCAAGTCTAACAAAATATCATGTTAATAAATTCTTATAAATTGAATCTCTTTCAACAAACCATGAAAAATCTAATATTTTGAAGGAAATTTATATTTCAATGATTTAGAAAAGTTCATTTATAATAAATTTGTTTTAGAAAAAAATCACTTATCAAACTAATACTAATGTGGGTAAAAATTTAGTTATGAAAATAGTTTTGATGTATTTTATCTATAGAACCATTTATCATACTTTACCACTAGTAAAGAAGGATTTTATAAAATGTATAAACAACTAAATACACATAGTAATAATTCAGGAATGGGATATACTTATTCAAAACCATGTTGAGAAAAAATTTCCTTGTTCATAATAAATAACCCTTTTGAAAAATATGTTAATGTGGAGGACACTTGAATATAATTTTTTCATTAAATAAAATTCATTCATTATGATTTCACAAATCACATATATCCTAACAAATATTTATTACTAATATTGTATTTTATAACATTTCTAAATCCATGAAGGTTTGTATTTCAAAAGACTGATTATTTTGTTTTTAGAAAAAAAAGAAGTACCAACAAAAATAATACATGGTACATGGATAATGGTCTTTCCTAACATATGATTGATAAAAAATACTTCTTTGAAAATATTAATGAAATAAAATGTGGAAGAGTTACCTTCAGATACAATGCTGAATGAAATATTTTTGGTAAATGCTACATTGTTATTCGTGGAAACCCATTAATTTAAAAAGTTTTATTTATAAAATGTCTTAAGAACAACTTTATAAGAATAATTCAATTATGTGACAAAGGTTACCTTTTGAATTTTAGGAATGAAAAATGCATAGTACAAAATTCAAAGCCCAAATTAATTCTTTTACCCCAACGACATGATAGTGTTTATACACTAAAAACAAAATACCCTAAGATACAAGATATACAATGTCTTAGTACAAATGAAGATAAATATTTGTTAGGGAATCTTAGGTTTGGACATTGTAACCTTTTAAAATTATGTAAATTGATTATAAAATAACTGTTAAGGATCTAATGGAACACATATTTGATGCATGAAAATTTTGGGACCCTTGTCAATATGGAAAGTAACATTTGTCAAGAAATAAATCTATTAACAAAGTCTCAACTACTGATGATTTATTGTTAGTGCTTATGGAACTTTTTGTTCATAAATAAACTCGACATATTTATGGAAAGTAGTAGCTATTTTTTTATTTGATGAATACACTATATATACAAGGGTCTATATTCAACAATGATATATGATTCATTTTATATTTTTAAAACTTTTGTAGCCATATTTTAAATTGAGAACAACCTCCCCTTGATAATTATTCATTGTTATCATGGTGGAGAATTTGTAAATTCCTATTTTGAAGATTTTTTTATTATTAAAGGAATTACTTGTAACTTATCATCTCTCCAAAATCATCTAAAAATGGAATTGTTAAAATAAGAAGTTGTATTCATCATGGAAAAATTAAGAAACATGTTGGGTGAATACTCATCTACTAAAAACATTTGGGAGAAATCCATTAATACATCATTCTAATCTTTTAATCAAGTTTTCATTCGACCTTTTATTAATAATATATCTTATGAGTTATAGATAGGAAGAAACCAAAAGTTTATTACATCAGAGTATTAGGATTCAATATATTCACTATGAATACAAAATGTAATTTACAAAAATTCACACCCAAATCTGATGAATGTACATTCTTAGTCTATTCAACTACTTCTATTACATATAGAGTTTCTATTAAAATTTCTTATACAATTGATGAAATAATTCATGTTAAATTTAATGAAAATTTTCTTTTTATTTTTCAACAAACCCAACCAACATCCCCAGAAGAGTTTTCTGACACTGGTTCTCATCCTGGGATAGATGACTCTTCAATGAAAGAAAATACAAAAAAAAATTGTTTCTAATGTATTTACACCAAGATACATTCTATCTTAAATTTTTTATAATTTTTTATAAAACCCAAGTCTTTTCATTCTTAAGAATAATCATTGTGATATTATCATTGATCATGTGAATCAAGTAGTACTGTCTATAAATTGTTTGACATATGAGGTGGAATATTTCCCATTCCTTTATTAATTCAAAGATAAAAATATTAATGAGGGTTTATGTGATCATGATTGGATTTAGGCTATGAATGATTAACAAAATATATTTGGAAGGAACATAGTCTAGACCATGGTTGAAAGATATAAATAAATTTCATTCATTACAGTAAAAACGTTTCTCTGAAACAAATTTGATTAAAAGCGAATAATTATTAGGAAAAAAGATTGACTTGTAGAAATATTATATAATCAAAAAGTGGGAATATATATTGATGGGAAATATTATATGTTATCTAGAAATTAATATATTCATGTTTTAATAGCTTTTAGAACATTTTTTAATTAATAAATAATTTAAATGGATTTAAAGTGTGATTTCTATAAAAGATGTGCACAAGAGTAACTTTTTATTGTGAAATCATCAGGTTTTAAAGACACATTTCATACTAAATACATTTACAAACATATAAAATCATTATATAGCCTTAAACAAGACCATATGTCCTGATACTATAGATTAACATGATATTTGATAAAACCCATTATTTTAATGGATATAGTGATCCTACAATAATATAACGAAAGACAACAAAAAAGGTATTTATTTTTTGAATCTGTGTTGATGACATTGTATTCAGATTAAATCAATAATCTATAACATTATCCTTTTCAAATCTCATGAAATCAGAGTTTGAAATGTGTATAATGGAATAGTAACCATATTTTCTAGTTTTTAAATTTATCAAAAACTATAAATAATTAATAAATATAATTATAATTATATCAAATATCTTTGTAAAAAATATTCATATAAAAACACTAATAGTATTCGTATAGAAATAAATAAATCAAATACACATGATATTTATGAAGTTATGAAACCAGTTCATCAAACAATTTTTATAGGTATGATAGGAAGTCTACAATAATTACCATCTAGTCATACAGACTGAATGTTTTTTGTTTTATTATGTGTAATGAAGATAATCCCAAGAAAATTCAATTAAAATATATCAAAAAAAATTCATTATTTAAATGGAACCATTGATTTATGATTTTTCTAATCATATAGAACTGATTTTGAATTTAATATATTTTTAGTCTATAGTTTTGGGGGATATAGAATGGATAGTAAAAATATATCTAGAACTTATCATTTCATAAGATATTCATTAGTTTCCTGCTCTTGTAAAAAAACAATACATAGTCACACTTTCATCAGTTGAAGCAGAATATGTGGCGGTTGGATGTTGTTGTGCTCATGTATTGGGAATGAAACACATAGTAAAGTACAATGGGATGATTTTGAAAAAAAACTCAAATATAATGTTATAGAAATAGTTATATTACATTAATTATAAACCCTTCACAACAATCCTTTTTAAAACCCATAGATATTATGAATGATAAAAAAGAGATATCATTTTAAAATTCCTTTGAATGCTAGAACACCATTCTGATATCTTAACAAAACCTATACCTTTCTATAAATTGGAATAAGTTAAATAGAATCAACGATTGATCGTTATATATTAATTTTTCATATATAACTCTTGTTAAACCATTTCTTTTTACGAAGGTACTCCTTCTCATAGGGGGTTATATAATATTTCATCGTAGAAAAATTTTATATTTTCTATGTTTTTTGATATCAAAAACCTTTAATTATTAATATTTTTAATTATATTTTGTTTTAAATTAGATTAAAAAAAATCTTATTTTGAAAATTATTTCAGATTCAATATTAGATATAAATTTCTAATGAGATTCCAAAAAATATTCGAATTTGAACTCACAGATGGGGAAAATAATCAGATTTTAATTTCTAATAGGATTTAGAAAATGAATTGTATTCGACTTTATAAAGTATATTTTATTATATTTGAAAATATAAATTTTTTATTTTTGATATTTTTTTAAAATACTCATAAAAAATAGAGTATTTAAATATCGTATTTTTAACCATCATAATATATTTAATTTAAAATAAGAACAATTTATCTTATCAATATCTCCACTTTGAATGGTATTATTCATTAATTTATTCTTTAACACTATTACATTTTAATTTTTTACTCTTGTTTTTTGTTATTCAAAATTTTGGTTTTTCAAAATTATTTTACATTCACATTTGTATTCACAAAATAAGATAAAGTGTTTTTGAAACATCAAGACATTATATATTAAAAAAATCATTCATGAGATATAACCTCACCCATAAGATCTGAAATATTAAATATCAGCTGTTAGAATAATCTTGGAAGATCAATTATCACCTAAATTTTATATAAATATTGGACCCCATATACTACATCGTCTATCATATTTTTTTTGAACAGAAGGTCTTCGGTGTTTAAAACTCAGACACTAATTTTTAATTTATGTTTTCTTCCCCTATTTTTTAATGAATATGGTGGAACATTCAAAATATTACATGAAATGGTTTTTTAGTGAAAGGTATGTTTCAAGATCCCTCTATGTTTAATATGATTCATCACTATGGAGAATGATTCAATTTCTACCCTGGGAACATTTATGGGATGAAATTATAGATGAAAATTAAGATTTGATTTATCTATATATAATATATGATTTCTATGATTGAGTGATTTTTTTTAAGGAAGAATGAAATGATATGTTTTCATATAGAATTTAAGAAAAATATTATGACATTTTTAACAAAGCTGCTGCTAGATTATTTTGTGTACCAATAAAAGAGATGTATTCTATAAGTCTTAAAAATAATTGGATTCAAAAGGATCCTTTTTATACTAAATAGAATTTAAAAAAAATGAATATCCATAAATTATACACAATTAATTCCCAATCAAAGTGTTTTATCCACACGAATTCAAGGTTTTCTTATTCTGGGAAAAGGAGAATAGTATATTCTAAAATTTTCGGATTATTTTTTTATCGATTAGCTTGAATATATAAAGAAGATATTTCTTTAAAATTTAGTTATTTTAATTGTGGAAAACAATAATTCTATGACTTTTAAATCCTATATTATCATGTCTCTTGTAATAATCATCACAATGATTGAATACAACCTCAGATATATCAAAATAGCAATTAAATATGATCCTATTAGAGAAATGATTTCATTTATCCATGAAGATACTATTAGAAGGATTGAATTTGTTTTTGACAGTGAATATTTTATTTGTGAATAATAATAAAGTTCCTTCATTAAAAGAAAAACTTTCTCCATCCATGGAAGATGAAGAGGAAGACATAAAAATAAATGTTCAATCCATTGGGTCAAAGAATTAAAAGAAATAAATTAAATACCCAAAAATAAAAAAGTTGAGGCTTGGAAAAAAAATATTAAAGAAAAGAGGGTGATCCATAATTTGGTCTTGACATAGGATAATTTTTTAATTTTGGAATTCAGGGTGAGTAAGTCTTATAAGAACAAGTAAATGAAAAAAAAGTAGATGAAAAATCTTTCATATGTTCAGTTTTATAAAAGGATGATAAAATATGTTTAATTACCGCTAAAAATATTATTTTGCTAGATTATTGAATATAAATTAATGAAACAACTATTGTTTATTCTAATTCTTCATCTTTCATTAATAATGGAATATAGGGTGTTATTTTTCAAGAACCTGTTAAAGTGGGAAAATCGAATTTGATATTAGAGTGTTTAATTCATGAAGTAATAGAATAATGTGATGAAAGAATAGAGGAAGACAATATAATTAGAAAAATTGAATAATATGATGGACAATAGGATGGTTAGGGTAACGAATTTGATGAAGGGACATGTGATCAAGAAGTAGTATAAGATGAAACAAGATGAAAAGAAGTATAATTTTATAAATAAGTATATGGATGTCAAAAGAACAATACTATAAAGATTAATAAAATTTGAATTATTTATAGAAAATACTATTTATTTTTTTGAGGTTCCATAAAAAAGGTTATCCTTAATAGGAAATCAAATTGCGAAGATAATAAGTTAATAAACAAAAAAATTACGTTTGATAAAAAAGTTTAAGCTTCATCTTAGAGGGATAAACATAATAAAATTATGAAGGATAATGAATATAAGAAATGGTTGAATTTTTTTAATATGAATTATAATTAGGATTCAATGAAAAGGAAAATATAAAATTAAGGGATCTATATAATAAAAATAATTCAATAAGACTCATAATTGAAGAACACAATCACATCTTATTGAGTAGATTATGTTTATCATTTGTTATGTAGTTTGATGAAGTAAATTTCATATCATACCAGGCTAGAAAAAAATTCAATATTATGATGTAAAATTTGTACAAGGATATGTATTTAGTAGAATAATTGACTGAAATGTTAATTCATTTGGAAATATAATTCAAAGTCAACAATGAAAAAATATAATCCTAAAAAAAGTTGAAAACAAGTATGAATTGGTTTCAAATTGTAGATTTATAAATAAATACACATGATGAAAAAAATATAAGATTTATGAAATCTTCAGTTAAAACTGACGTTTCACTCAATTTTCTCACTAGGGATGTTGACAAAAAATTAATGATTATATAAACTTTCAGAATTTACTTCGAAATGTTGAGTTATGATCCATGTGATTTTCAAAATACATTAATGTTTTTTCTAATTGATATCATTAATATGGATAATTGTTTTATAAATTATCCTAAATTATTAATACTTACAAATATCTAAATAAACTCTTCGAAGAGACGTTTAAGAATCATGAATAAGTGAATAACGAAATGATTGAAAGATTTTAGATAAATTTGGAATGGAATTAGCAGCTAGAAATGAAAAACAAGTCTCATTATGAGCTTTTGGTAAAGGATGAAGTTGAAAGAAAGGTGTTCATGAAGCTCAGAACAATGGTCAAATCATTGTTTCCTCTAATGAAAGACATGTTTTTCTAAAACCCTTATTTTATATTTGGAAACATGAATGGAATATATTTTCATCTATATTCATTTTTATGGAATGTATTCCAACAATATCTGGTTAAATGTTCATTCATATATTTAGATAATCTAGTAGTACTTTTCTTATAATTTTTTATTTCTCTAGCCCTTTTCAAGTACCTAAAAAAATATTTACAATCATTTTGGAAAATCACAAAGTGGAAAATGATATAAATAAATGGGACAATGATAAAATTAGGTGAGATTTTTTAAAGGGGGAATTATTTACAAAAGTATAAAATATTAACCTTAGAGGGATTATTGTCCTAATGTGTAATTATTAATATTCACTAATATATTTAGAATAGTTTATAAACTCAATATGAGATAATTATAAATATTTTTTTTGAATACTATAGTTCATATTTTTTTGGACGTTATCTTATCATAGTTATTTTCTTTTTTCGACTTTTTGTTTCTGCATTCAAAAATACGGAGATTATTGACTCAATATTTTTTTTTTGACTATTCCATTACTTTTGTTTTAGAAATAAAAAACTCATACACAATATCCATTTATTTTATATTCATAATGTTTTAAATGTTTATTTCAAAATGTAATAATGAATTTACATCATAGAGATCGTATTGATCATGAATCCAATGATGATCAAATTCACTATCCTTTTAGAGAGAATACGACTATTTGAGATCAAGATGACTGTTGGGATGGTTTATACAAATACATGGACATTACAAGACAAAAAAAATTATTTCACTGACATCAATTTTCATGTGTGTGTTCATTTTGATTTATCCATCATTTTTATATAGTACTAAAATGTGAACATCTTGTTTGTAGACATTGGTATTTAATTAGTGATAGTTTCTTTCTTAAGGAAACATTTCCATGGCATGCCCTTAATAATATATTAAATTTTTTTGTGTGATTTAGATAGTTGAGATTATAATTGATGGCTTCCATGACTTGAATGACATTGGAGCTAATCACCATCTAGATCAAGGGATTACGAGGGAAACATGAAAAATTAGATCATCATATTGTGGGATGTTGGGGATAGGTAGATATGATAATTTTTATCACTGTATGAAGGACATTCCATGGTGTTGGTATTTTTTCCTTCCATGAGATAATAAATCAAGGGTTCATAAACTATAGTGATTGGATTCCCTTCTCACCGGGTTAAAATAGTACTATTCATTTGTATTAATTGTTTTATTACAAGTTCTTTTCATTTCAGCTATGAATTAATTTGAATTCTTTAATATATTAATTTATTCTATTTATTTTATTTATCATAATTTATATTATTTTGAAACTTATGCATTAAACATTGAATATGATTATTTATTTAGGATTACATCATTTACTCTGAATACAATTATGTACTCTTTCTGATAGAATCATAAATTTTTTAAGATCATTGATTTATCGTAACAAATATGATTACGATACTCATTGGGGTTACTCTGATTAAAAAATTTCTACTGTAAATATTATTTGTCATTTAAAAACATATGGATTATATATCAGAGTCTTCGTGATAATGATATTATTTCATTGGAACCTAGGGCCTAGTCCGATTACAGTTTATATATATAAGAGGTTTTTTTAACATGATTTTTAAAATTCTATTAAATAATGATTTAATTAAGGTTGAAAATTTTTGTTTTGAAACATACAATTCACCCACAAATTATGATAATCCATATTCAAATACCATTCAATACAATAAAACATTCCTTAATCGTGATAAAATTCCATCACATAAAACCTAAAAATGGGTAAAAATGTCTTTGAACATACGATCATCCTTAAACTCAAAGGATGATTATTGAATAGTTATATACTATCTTATTATTACATAAGGACATATATGAATAAATGTAATCTTATGAAGCTTCAGGATTCCAACACGAAAAATACCGTTGTTAAAATAATTTTGTGACATTATTCTAGAAACCAAATTAATAAACACATCAATACATACACTACAATTAATGACATCGAATATTTAATTCATGGATATAGAAGTTAATTCTAGTATTAAGGCATTTACATGAATAATAATCATCTTCCCCATACATAATAAATTTAACTCCTTGAAATTTTTTCATTATATGACCTTCTTTTCCACATAGATATCATATTTTACACTATTTGAAATATTCCTTTAAGTTCTTATTCCCACCATATTGACACATAGAAAGCCAAATATTCATTCCTCGATGATTATGCCCGTATAAACTTGAATAAAATCCCATCTTACACTTTTTTATGTGTTTTCATGCTCACCAAAGTTCATGTTGTTAATCATATATCATGGTAACTGATTAAGTATAATTACAATATATTTCTCTCTAGAAATCATCCAATTTATCCGCACATAGTCACCATGTTTTCCCATATATACAATGTTAAAATAATTCCTTCTAGTTCTAGACTTTGATCACAACTAAAAATAACAGTGTAGGAAAATCTAATCATTATGTAAAACCACATAATCCAGAAATTTCACATATAAGATGTCAAAATAATGGCCCTTTCATTAATATATAACACCATAGTTTTATCCAAGGTCATTCATATTATTATTACATTTAAATACTTCATGATTAATTACGTAGATTTTGTCAATTTTCTAAGCATATCCCCAAGGAGTGTCAAACCTGGTGTGCAACAAGGCCCATTATTTTTCATTGATTCTCAATAGATTATAGCTCAATAAAGTGTTTTCAAAGTTATTACCCTGAGGTACATCTATTCAATAGACACATACACTTGTATAATCCACAAAAGATGAATTTATAAGAAACCATTTAAACAATCCATTAATAAAATTATTGGACATTTTCCATATATTTCGACTCATCCCCAGACCCATCCTTATTGGTATCCATTCAGATTTCTTTAGAAATACCTATTTGGATAACACTAATGTTTTCTTATAACTATTTTCGAAATGATAACAAAACCACTATTTGATATAATCTAGAGAGACGTAGGACTCCCATAAATGGATATTATAACTTTTAAGATGTATATTCCTCATATTTAAGAAACAAACAACTAAGGACTGTAATAGTTTAGTTCCATTATGAACATAGAGTATAATATTCATAGATTGTGAGATATCATAAATGTATCCCATAGATATATTACCCATTATTACTCTTACATAAAACCATTCATCATAACCTAGGGAATATAAAAATTAGAAGGGGGAGGAAAAATTCTCAGTAAGGTAAAACATAAGAAATAAAAATTTAATGTCATCAATGATCATATGATGTGTATATGTGTATAAAAACATAATCAGTGTTCATGATAAAATCATAAAATAAATCATAACCCTAAATACCAAGATCATAAAATATTGAATCTTACAAAATTAAAGATTCATCATAATAAATAATCATAAGCCATGTTATATCGATCTTGATCAAATGATACATCATAACCCCATTAAAATCAATTAAAACACCCTTTTTTTAAAATGTATAATCATATTCATACAACCCACTCAAAACCATTTTAATTAGAATATCCATAGTTATGAAATCCAATATTATCATTACCCAATGCATTTATGTGATATCAGAGCACAATTATCATATAATATGTAAATGAATCACCCAACAATAATAGGTCCACCCCATGTATAAGTTGTATTGGGATAACTCGATGTTATCTGGTCCACTCCATCTATAATATGTATTGGTATTACATGACACTATATGGAAAACAATATGTATAAGTTATTCCGATCTCAGATGGTAATAAATAGTCTACCCCATGTATATGTTGTAATTGTGTCACACTTTGCTATCTGGACCACCCCATGTATATAATTCCCCTCAACCAAATCATGAATAAATTACATAGATCATTCATCATAATACTTTTATAATAACAAATTATTACTTTTGTAAATTTATTAACCCAGGTAAAATGGGTTTCGTGTAACTAGATTGTATACATGAATAACATATAGAAAACAAAAAGATTCCAAAATAGTATATTTTAAAAATAGTTATTCAATGTAAAAGAAACATGTTCTTTAACAATCAAATTAAAACAATATTAATCCATAGAGAGAAAGAATGGGGATGGTATCATTAAAAAAATACCCCATTAGAATATAACTTACAATATGTGTTTTTAAATTTGATCAATGAAAATAAAATTCAAGTATCATTGATAACATTTTTAGGATAATACCTTTTTCTTTTTATTATCTATTTTAAAAACATAACGAATTTCAAAAAATAATTTCTTTGAAAATAACATTGAAAATATACAATGGAACCACATAAAATTATTTAAAAAATCTTTAAAAAAATATATAATTATTAAAATATTTTCCCTTTAGAATTTTCTTAAAATATAATTTAAAACATTTTTAAAACATTGTTATATTTCATGGTTTTGAAAGAACATAAAATTACGAATAAAGATAAAATGAAGTTATATTTTGTTTAAAACAATTTATAAAACATTTTACATACCAAAGAGTGAAAAAATATCATAATTAATAAATAATATCATGAATTACCATACAATTGGAGAATCCATGATAAGTATAATATTTCAACATTAAATACTTATTCATAAACTATCCTAATAAACAATGAAATTGTAACAAAAAACTATCACCACTTTTGTAATTTTTAATGGACATACCCATGAAATAAATATCGTTAATTTTTTTAATTACACGTAAATTTAATTTTAATAAAAATAAATTATATTCCTTGGTAGTATATACACAAATCAATAAAAATGAGTTGGGAATATGGAATATATCTCATAGAAATAAAAGTGCGATAAAAAAACCCATACCTTAAGTCTTGAACGCCATCATTATCACTCAGACCTAATGTATAATAAATATTGTATTATTATAAATCTTTTATAGAACCATATTTATATATATCATAACTTATATAATTTTTATGACCTTTTTTTTACCATTTTAGGAACATTTACATGGTAATGTCACGTTTCTGGTAATAACAGTTTTTTTCTTATATTTTTAGACAAGTTAATTTGGGTATGATTAATTAGATCATGGTTTCATCATATACATTTTGTAAACCTTGAAATATTGTATATATATTCAACATATTAATATTTATAGTAATTAAGAATATTTATTGATATGAAATTAAATACAACATTAATGGGGAAAATATGGCGTACGTACACATGAACGATGTTTTCATTTTCTTATTGCACTAAAATTGTGAAAATTAAATGATATATATATATAATCATTATATTATAATAATTATTTTATAATTAAAAAATATTTCTATTAAACCCATATTATACATTTCATTAAAAACGTTAATTAATCACGTCGCTTCACAAGGTGGTAGTCCGTCGTACACACAAATGACATTATCATATTCTCACCAAATGGAAAGCATGAAGGAATGTGTTATATAATAATTAAGGAATAGTAATAACATTATAAATATAATTTATATCAGATTTAAATAGTGTTTAATTTATTAGTCCCAACCATTGATGGTTGTAATGAAAAAAAATGACCTTAGTTTGTAAGGAGGTTGTCCACTGTCTACATAAATGATGATTTCATAAATCATTTAATGAATGTGTGAGTGTTTTTAGTTTGTATCCCTATCATAACAAGTATAAGTATATTTATGATATTAATGAAATTAAATAATCAGTATATGATAATAATTTAAGGGAGAGGATAAATAGATAATATAAAATGCCCATTAATGATTGTTTCCATGTCTTGGAGTATCTTTTTTTGTTATCACCAATGATTTTTATTTGTTGAATTTATTTCCAATGTAAATATTCTACGTTGAAATTAAGGAATTGGATAAGTTATTCAGGAAGTTATTTTTTGATAACAAGTTCTAGAAGTGTGAAAATATAGGTGTATAAGAGGAGGCCTTTTCTACGTTGGGTGACTGGAAAACTTGTATACATTTAAAAGACTAATTTCCAGAATGTTTTTTCCCTACCATTGTAATAGCCCGAGATTTTATGAAAAATATTTTATTAATGTCTTGTGTTATACGCTACACCAAAGGGAGCTTTCACAATACACATCTCTGACCTGGCTTGAATTATACGCAATCACGACCTTCCATGATAGCGTGTGTTGTACGCAACACCGAGTTTCGCTAAACAACGATATGCTATTAAGGTATTATTAAAACTAGCCGTTATGAATAGTAATAACCACTTTTTGAAATTTTGTAAATTTTATGTTTCAAAATGGAATTCATTTTTGGATTCGTAATATCGAAATTAGCTTAGGGTGAAATTTTGGTACTTTTTGGATAACTTTCATATTCTGATGAATAGTGAAAATTACTAAATTTTAATTAAAAACAACTTTTTTAATCGAAATAATTAATAGTGATAAATTATTAATTTGAGTGGTTTTAAAGTATATTTAGAATATATTTTTACAATTTAATACAATGTTGGTCATTGGATGTAATTTCACATTTAAAACAGTTATAAACTAGTATCAATCTTTTGATAGTTATTATCTCTTAAAAACACGCTATTTGTTTTGACGACGAGAATTAATTTTTAAATTAGTTAATGCAACTGATATGTTTTGAATTTGGTAAAATAGACATCATTTTTGAGTTCATAATATCAAATATAGCTTAGGCCTAATTTTTGGTATTTTTCTGAAAACTTTCAATTTTCGATGAATAGTGAAACCACTAAGTGGTAGGTTAAAAACTGAATTTTGCATAAAACTTAATTTTACCGCTTCTGTGAATGGAATTTGGAAAATCTGACAGACACGGTTAATATCAAGTACTAAAATGTGGTTCAATGAGATGAAAATAATTTTTGGTGAATAGTAACTTTTTACTTTTTTTTACCACGGTTAATAGTAAATAGGGTAACTAAGGGTAAATATGATATTACAATTACCCTAAAACATGTCCTAATTCTATTGGATAAGTGTAATTAGACCAAAAACAACCTTATGAATATAATATGACCATTTAGATCCATTTGGATTAGATTATGACATTTATTATTAATTTATTTAATGAATAGTTAAAATAGTTAAAATCAACGTTTAATAACTAAAACATTTTTAATATAGGGTTATACATAAGATAAATTCGACTATAAATATTCATTAGAAATCTAAAACGATTTCCTACATAATTATATTTTATTTATAATTTTTAAACTTTAAATAAATTAATTTATTTATGACACAACGATGATGCAGTAATTACCCTTTTAAGGAAATATTAACATAATTGATGTTATAAATGCTCAAATGAATGTAATTTTAGACTTTTTATGAATTCCACTAATTTTCTAGGTTACTATGATATATTAGTGTTGATTTAATCAACTTGGGTCAAACATATAATTCTGTTATGACTTTCACAAAAATCATATATCAAATAGTGTCAAAATTGACACAAAATAGTTTTTAAATCAAATATTATATTATTAATTGTTATTTTATTCCTAAAAATCTAAGGTTCGGCCAAATGACTTAGATAATGATATATATAACAATAATAAACAATTTGTGGTTATTTTGGCATGTTATAGTAAGTGTATTAACCATATAGTGAAAGAAAACAAAAAGACACCGTAAAAGTTAAATTATTTAACTAAGAGTTAAATCTAATTGATAAGGTTAAAATAATACCCTAAACTTGTCTAAATCATATTGGTGGATATGATTTCGACCCATCCCCACTTTAGCTTCGAAATAAGACCCTTTGGAACCATTATAAACCGATTTTGAAATTAATATAAAATAATATTTTGAGGTATTCCTAAGGTGCCCCTCTCCTCCCTTATAAAAGGACACCTCCTCCCCCTCCTCCACACACCAATTTGAGCACTCAATCTCGGCCAAACCCTGCCAAAATCTCTTCTCCACTTCCCTATAAACATCCGAGGGGTTCTGGTCTTCCTCAAAGACCAATTTTAGTTCCCTAAGAGGAGGTCTCAAAGAGGCGCTTCAAAGAAGAGGTAATTACCGTTACCAATTCTTTCATCATTATTTCTTCTTCCACTTCTTCTTCTTAGGTTGTTTCATTATGAAGTAATAAAATCAGTATCACTCATATACTGATATGTTATTTTAAGTATGAAACAACCCTATTTCACCATCTATCCATCCTACGGAAAAAGAAATCACCGCGCGTGCGTACGTACGGAATACCATGTCCACGCTGTGGTGTAATCTATTTTCCACCACCACCTTACATGGATGGGTATAACGGTGTAAAGAATAACTATACATAGTTATTACAACATCATATTGATTATGATATATTGTATAATCCACTCCAATTCAATTCAATATTTATTGAAATGATATCATCGCTCGTGCGTACGTACGGACTACCGTCTCCACGACGCGATGAGATTCATTCTCCATGTTAACCATTTAAGAATGACTATAAACTATATGTAAGAAATAATAATGAAATATATGACATTATAAATCTACTGGATTTATGTATATATATATATATGTATGTCATCTACTTACTTCTATTTCAAGACAATAAGGAAAGGAAAACAGCGTTCATGCGTACATACGGACTACCGTCTCCATGAACGGTGTTTTTCATTTTATTTATCTATCTATTATATATATATATATACTGAATATATATGATATATAAATCATATTATATATTCTGGAAGTAATTAAATCATGATATAAGTAATAATGATGTCAAGAACAACAAGTCAAAACACCTATGATAAATGAAACGATTTTACCCAAAACGCTTCTTTAACATGGAATTTACAAAAGAACGTGTAATATAATGTCATAAGTGAACCATATATGATATCATAACAATGAATATGATTCTGTAATAAGTCAATTACATTATTTAAATCATTATACGGGAGGTTCGGACACATACGAAGCAAATCGGACCTAAGGTAAGGGAAATATCACAATCTCACTTTTATCCGAGATTGTTTATACTTTGGTAATTACTGGGGTGTATTTTATCATCCACATCCATGTTTCCTCAATATGTAATATTATTTACATCCAACTACAATTGTTTAAATCCAATTTTACCCTTCGGTGAGTTTTTAGTAAAAAATCTGAAAGGAATCTTTTGTCGTTTTTCATACGAGGTCCTTTTTTGACTTTTCCGACAAAAGTACGAAGAATGTTTTTTTAACTTATACGACATGAATGGATTTCTAAAAAAAATTATTTCCAAGAAGCTTCCTTTACATGTATTCAAGTTTATTTTTAATCAACTTCTTTTAGTTTAAAATTGTATGACATGTTAAGAAAGGAAAAGTGTTTTGAAGTAGAAAGGATATTTTCCTCAAGAATGAAGTTCAAGTATTTTATAAAAACTATTTTCCATCTAAGATAACAAAAGGGTTCTGTTTTTATCCCTATTGTTACATGGATTTGATTATGTTGTTATGGAAACATTTTTATGAATTCCTTTATCTTATATGAATTGTTTTATGATGTCATGTTGTTTAACAATCCCATTTTTATTACATGGGTTATGCGATGATGTATGATTTAGGATTATGTGGCACACATAAGAGAGGATTCATTATAAGATGGGTGGGACCTATATCTCCCTCCAATTCATTGGGTAAATATTTTATATCTCATCAGATATACATGGATGAAATGGTAGGTTATACCGGTTCAGTGAAACAGGACTGAAATGAGGGTTACTCGATTCAGAAAGAGACTTTTTCCAATAAGATAGTCTTGGCAATGAGTCTTGACTAACAAGAAATGATTCTCTATGATTATGTGTGTATGCCAAAAATTTTCATGTTTTATGTTATGATTATTTGGATTTCATTTCACTACTATGATTTATCCCATGTTATGAAATTATGCTCTCTTTTGCAGGTTAAGATTTCCAAAAGTTATGTTCTTATGAATATGATGTGATTGATTTTTCTTTTGTATACCATTACTGAGAATTTGAGCTCACCCTTTTATGTTTTCTTTTCCCCAAGATATAAAGAAAGGTTTTAGGTAAAAAAAAGGAAGATCTTTATGGGAGATATTGAAGATCTTTCACCACGATTAGAAGATTACGTTCTGAGTTTCCAAACACACTAAACTATTACGATCCTTGTGTGTGTGTTTTTGTTATGTACTAAGTATTCCACAAAAGTAATGTAATGTCCATGTACTTCAAGCTTCAGGTCTCTACAGTTGGTATCAGAGGAAAGGTTTAGTCAACCTTTGGAAACTAGGATGCGAGAACATTAGTGAGATCCCTAGAGAAATTTCTAAGGTATGTCTAGGGATGTCCCTAAGGTTAAGTATACGTATAGGTTATAGTAATAGAATTACTCTAACGATCATAGAATTAAACCTAAGATGTTAGATATTGAAGGTACTCCCCCTTTATTATGTTGTTTTTTCTAGCATGATTTTTTCCTCTCACACTATTCTTTTTGGGTTTTAGACGATGGCTGGAACCCGAAGGAACCGTGTTGATCAATGCATTGAACAATGCAATGATTGTCCTCCTAAACAAACAAATGTTATGGGAGATGGAGTGAAAAATATTATTGCTATACTTACACAAGATATGAATCATTCTGGGCTTCCAAATGAGCAGAGAAGGGAACAATATTCTATTGAGTCCTTCATGAGGCAACGCCCACCTTCTTTCAGTGGGTCTTCTGATCCACTTTTTGCTGAACAATGGATCAGTACCACTGAAAAGATATTTTCAGTTCTTCAATGTTCTGAACATGATAAAGTCATCTTAGCAGTATATCATTTGGAAGGTGAAGCTGATCAATGGTGGAATCTTATCAAACATTCAAGGCAAAGAGATTAAATTGAGTCCATGGAATGGGACGAGTTCAAGAACTTATTTTTCAATAATTACTTCCATCGTATTCTTCGAACAAATATGGAGAAGGAGTTTCTTGAACTAAATCAAAAGGATGATGAATCTGTTGGTATATACGAAGCGAATTTTACAAGACTTGCAAGGTATGCATCTGGCATTATCATCCAACCTGAAAGTAAAGTTGATCGATTTTTCAGTGGCTTAAAACCAAGTCTTCGAAGGGCATTAGCTATAAGAGACTTCAGTAGCTATGAAGAAATTGTGCGTTGTGCTATCAAGGTAAAAATGGAAGTTGGTATTACATATCCATCTCATGGTTTTGACAAGAAACGAAAGATGGAGTTCAAGGAGAAATCTCAGAATAATGGTGAAAAGAAGATGAATGTTTCCTTATGCACAAAGTGTGGAAAGAAGCATGGTTGAGATTGTCTTAAAGGGACTAGAAAATGTTTTAAGTGTGGAAAAGAAGGTCATCGAGCATCTCAGTGTCGAAGTAATTGAAAAAGGGTTTCTAATGATGTGAATAAAGCAAACACTACAGAGAACACACCACCAACACTTCAATGCTTCAAGTGCAAGGAGATGGGGCATTATGCTAATAAATGCCCTAATCCAAGGGTTAGTGATGATCAACATGAGCAACCACTGAAGGCAAAGGACAAAGGGAAGTCACATGCGATCACTATTGGCAATGTTGAATATGACAACGATGTGGTGGAATGATTAAGTGTTTATGTAATGGGAATCCAAAATAATGTTGTATCATTGAGTATTGCAATATTTATTGATGTGGTATTCAAAGTGATTGAGATATTTTTTGGAAATAAGATGATACGCACATAATAAAGGGAAAACGAGAAAATGAAATGTTTAATAGTATTCATGAGCTCATGATTGATATAAGGACTAAGTGATATCATGGTTTGAGTATATAGAATTTTGAGGATTTTGGTATGTGGAAAGTGTTAACTTTAAACTGCATTCAGGTTTTCACTAAGGTATTCAAGAGAATACATGATTAAGGACTTTGAATGTTTGGAATCTGACCAACAAAACATATCTTATGATGTATGGGGATCAATGATGGTATTAAATCTCTGGTAATCGTTTTCACTATGTTATGAGAGTGGACTGCAGTATTATGGATAAGACTAAAGATTGAAATGGATTATGTTGGACATAAGTGAGTATTGTTTAAGGATAGAAGTTTTTTTTATTCGATATTATTGATGGAATGTTATAGTAATGTAGTTTTAGAAAAAGGACAACCTGCAGGACGGGCGACAGCCCATCGCGTCGGACAAGGATGTGGGAATCGAACCCACAACCGAAGTGCGACTGGCCTTTATCGCCTACCACTGGCCTACAGGAATTCCTTGTTTAGTAGAAACTAGTTTTATTATATTATGCAGTATGATATATGAAGTATAAGTCCATTTTATGAACCATATATGCTTTATCTCACTATAGATTGACTTATGTATATAATTTCTGCTAACCTTTTGTTTGAGACAGATGGAATGACCCGTCATTCTATCACATGATCTGCTAACACTTCACGAATAACAAATTCAACTTCATTTATTTACGAGATGAAGTGGAAATTGTTCACGGCATGAACAACCGTGAGATTGTACCAAAATAAAGAAAGTATTTATTCTAATTCAAATTTTCAACTTTAGGGAAATGATCTTGAAAACCAAAAATGTTGTCCTAGTGATCTTATACCTGATAAATCAGATGGTACCTTAGATCGTCACAAATTTATGGATTTGTGATTACTGGATTTTCCATAGCCATGTTCTCTACCACTCTCCATCAGAACATGATGGTTAGATTTCTCTTCCATATCCATATTTTCACCTATGTGGAAACCCAGTGATTAGTTTATTTGGGTAATCGTTACATTTCATACTTTAGTTTTTAAAGACAAGTTTTGGTATTCCTTTTTACGATGTGGGTTTCTATTAAAGAAACTTTCGAATAGTAAACCATTTATAACCCCGACGAATTTTGAGGGCGAAATTCATTTTAAGGGGGGTAGAATGTAACAGCCCGAGATTTTATGAAAAATATTTTATTAATGTCTTGTGTTATACGCTACACCAAAAGGAGCTTTCACAATACACATCTCTGACCTAGCTTGAATTATACGCAATCGCGACCTTCCACGATAGCTTCTGTTATACGCAACACCGAGTTTCGCTAAACAACGATATGCTATTAAGATATTATTAAAACTAGCCGTTATGAATAGTAATAACCACTTTTTAAAAATTTGTAAATTTTATTTTTCAAAATGGAATTCATTTTTGGTTTTGTAATATCGAAATTAGCTTTGGGTGAAATTTGGTACTTTTCGGATAACTTTCATATTCTGATGAATAGTGAAAATTACTAAATTTTAATTAAAAACAACTTTTTTAATCGAAATAATTAATTGTGATAAATTATTAATTTGAGTGGTTTTAAAGTATATTTAGAATATATTTTTACAATTTAATACAATGTTGGTCATTGGATGTAATTTCACAATTAAACCAGTTATAAACTAGTGTCAATCTTTTGATAGTTATTATCTCTTAAAAACACGCTATTTGTTTTGACGACGAGAATTAATTTTTAAATTATTTAATGCAACTGATATGTTTTGAATTTGGTAAAATAGACATCATTTTTGAGTTCATAATATCAAATATAGCTTGGGCCAAATTTTTGGTATTTTTCTGAAAACTTTCAATTTTCGATGAATAGTGAAACCACTAAGTGGTAGGTTAAAAACTGAATTTTGCATAAAACATAATTTTACCGCTTCTGTGAATGGAATTTCGAAAATCCGACAGACACAGTTAATATCAACGAATAAAATGTGGTTCAATGAGATGAAAATAATTTTTGGTGAATAGTAACTTTTTACTTTTTTTTGCCACGGTTAATAGTAAATAGGGTAACTAAGGGTAAATATGATATTACTATTACCCTAACACATGTCCTAATTCTATTGGATAAGTGTAATTCGACCAAAAACCACCTTATGAATATAATATGACCATTTAGGTCCACTTGGATTAGATTATGACATTTATTATTAATTTATTTAATGAATAGTTAAAATAGTTAAAATCAAAGTTTAATAACTAAAACATTTTTAATATGGGGTTATACATAAGATAAATTCGACTATAAATATTCATTAGAAATCTAAAAAGATTTCCTACATAATTATATTTTATTTATAATTTTTAAACTTTAAATAAATTAATTTATTTATGACACACCGATGATGCAGTAATTACCCTTTTAAGGAAATATTAACATAAATGATGTTATAAATGCTCAAATGAATGTAATTTGAGACTTTTTATGAATTCCACTAATTTTCTAGGTTACTATGATATACTAGTGTTGATTTAATCAACTTGGTTCGAACATATAATTCTGTTATGACTTTCACAAAAATCATATATCAAATAGTGTCAAAATTGACACAAAATAGTTTTTAAATCAAATATTATATTATTAATTGTTATTTTATTCCTAAAAATCTATGGTTCGTCCAAATGACTTAGATAATGATATATATATTACTAATAAACAATTTGGGGTTCGTTTGGCATGTTATAGTAAGTGTATTAACCATATAGTGAAAGAAAACAAAAAGACACGGAAAAAGTTAAATTATTTAACTTAGAGTTAAATCTAATTGATAAGGTTAAAATAATACCCTAAACTTGTCTAAATCCTATTGGTTGATAGGATTGCGACCGATCCCCACTTTAGATTCGAAATAAGACCCTTTGGAACCATTATAAACCGATTTTGACATTAATATAAAATAATATTTTGAGGTATTCCTAATGTGCCCCTCTCCTCCCTTATAAAAGGACACATCCTCCCCCTCCTCCACACACCAATTTGAGCACTCAAGCTCGGCCAACCCCTGCCAAAATCTCTTCTCCACTTCCCTAGAAACATCCTAGAGGTTCTGGTCTTCCTCAAAGACCAATTTTAGTACCCTAAGAGGAGGTCTCAAAGAGGCGCTTCAAAGAAGAGGTAATTACCGTTACCAATTCTTTCATCTTTATTTCTTCTTCCACTTCTTCTTCTTAGGTTGTTTCATTATGAAGTAATAACATCAATATCACTCATATACTGATATGTTATTTTAAGTATGAAACAACCCTATTTCACCATCTATCCATCCTACGGAAAAATAAATCACCGCGCATGCGTACGTAGGGAATACCGTCTCCACGCCGTGGTGTAATCTATTTTCCACCACCACCTTACATGGATGGGTATAATGGTGTAAAGAATAACTATACATAGTTATTACAACATCATATTGATTCTGATATATTTTATAATCCACTCCAATTCAATTCAATATTTATGGAAATGATATCATCGCTCGTGCGTACGTACGGACTACCGTCTCTACGACGCGATGAGATTCATTCTCCATGTTAACCATTTAAGAATGATTATAAAGTATATATAAGAAATAATAATGAAATATATGACATTATAAAGCTACTGGATTTATGTGTTTATATATATATGTATGTCATCTACTTACTTCCATTTCAAGACAATAAGGAAAGGAAAACATCGTTCATGCGTACGTACGGACTACCGTCTCCATGAACGGTGTTTTTCATTTTATTTATCTATCTATTATATATATATATATACTGAATATATATGATATATAAATCATATTTTATATTCTGGAAGTATGTAAATCATGATATAAGTAATAATGATGTCAAGAACAACAAGTCAAAACACCTAGGATAAATGAAACGATTTTACCCAAAACGCTTCTTTAACATGGAATTTACAAAAGAACGGGTAATATAATGTCATAAGTGAACCATATATGATATCATAACAATGAATATGATTCTGTAATAAGTCAATGACATTATTTAAATCATTATACAGGAGGTTCGGACACATACGAAGCAAATCGGACCTAAGGTAAGGGAAATATCACAATCTCACTTTTATCTAAGATTGTTTATACTTTGGTAATTACTGGGGTGTATTTTATCTTCCACATCCATGTTTCCTCAATATGTAATATTATTTCCATCCAAATACAATTGTTTAAATCCAATTTTACCCTTCGTTGAGTTTTTAGTAAAAAATATGAAAGGAATCTTTTGTCGTTTTTCGTACGAGGTCCTTTTTTGACTTTTCCGACAAAAGTACGAAGAATGTTTTTTTTAACTTATACGGCATGAATGGATTTCTAAAAAAAATTATTTCCAAGAAGATTCCTTTACAAGTATTAATGTTTATTTTTAATCAACTTCTTTTAGTTTAAAATTGTATGACATGTTAAGAAAGGAAAAGTGTTTTGAAGTAGAAAGGATATTTTCCTCAAGAATGAAGTTCAAGTATTTTATAAAAATTATTTTCCATATAAGATAACAAAAGGGTTCTGTTTTTATCCCTATTGTTAAATGGATTTGATTATGTTGTGATGGAAACATTTTTATGAATTTCTTTATCTTATATGAATTGTTTTATGATGTCATGTTGTTGAAGAATCCCATTTTTATTACTTGGGTTATGCGATGATGTATGATTTATAATTATGTGGCCCACATACGAAAGGATTCATTATAAGATGGGTGGGACCTATATCTCCCTCCAATGCATTGGGTAAAGATTTTATATCTCATGATATAGACATGGCTGAAATGGTAGGTTATACCAGTTCAGTGAAACAGGACTGAAACGAGGGTTACTCGATTTAGAAAGGGACTTTGTCCACTAAGATAGTCTTGGAAATGAGTCTTGACTAACAAGAAATGATTCTCTATGATTATGTGTGTATGCCACAATGTTTCAAGTTTTATGTTATGATTATTGGAATTTCATTTCACTACTATTATTTATCCCATGTTATGAAATTATGCTCTCTTTTGCAGGTTAATATTTCCAAAAGTTATGTTCTTATGATATGATGTGATTGATTTTTCTTTTGTATACCCTTACTGAGCATTTGAGCTCACCCTTTAATGTTTTCTTTTCCCCAGGATATAAAGAAAGGTTTTAGGTAAAAAAAAGGAAGATCTTTATGGGAGATATTTAAGATCTTTCACCATGATTAGAAGATTACGTTCCGAGTTTCCAAAGACACTAAACTATTATGATCCTTGTGTGTGTGTTTTTGTTATGTACTAAGTATTCCGCAAAATTAATGTAATGTTCATGTACGTCAAGCTTCGGGTCTCTACAGCCATGCGGATCAAATAGTGATAATAACTCTATAATAGAATTCATAAGGTAAATATATGTCCCCAAAATGGGTTATTCATGATTTTTAAATTCATTTCTCCCCTTAATTCTATTGTTTTGTCATAGGGTAAACTCATTTTTATATTAATCACTATGATTAATTATATTTATTTTCACCAATAAATTTGGTAAAAAATTTATTTTAAATTAGTAGATCAAATAAAGTATGATGATTCAAAATATGAAATCTATTTTCCCAATTTAATTCAAATAATTGGTAAATTTTATTTAATATTAATAGTAAGGTCACTATGAGACAACATATTTTTATGAATTTTTTTTTTAGAAAAATTTGACTCTACCATTAATCAACAACTAAAAACAATCATTTTATTAAAATCAATTAAAATTTACTACTATATGTTATAAAATTTTCATTAAAAAGATTCTTCATTATATGTTATGGAAATTAATTAAAAATGATAAACACTATGCATTTGAATACATTTTTTTAGAAAAATCTAGTTTTTAAATTGAAAAACGAATTTATAATATAAATAAATATAAAGTTTGATTAAAATAAATTTAGAGGAATAAATATATATAAATAATACATATATTACATTAAAACATATTCAAAATATATTTAACATTTAAATTACATAATTTAATAAAAAAATTATTTTTAATTTTTTTGGTATTTTCACTACTAACTGAAAAATAAATACATTTCAAAAAATTACAAAATTATAGAAAATTTATATTTTGATATCCCACTTCAAAAAAGGAATTATTTTCAGATAAATTTTATAAAATTGTCAACAAATAGTTTGAAAATATGTTTACTATAAAAAGATGAGAAAACCTTTTAAAAAAATGTTTTTTAAGCCTAAAATTGGATTTATTTTTATCAGATGTCCAGAAACACATATGATTGAATTTAAAAATTACATTGAAATATATAATATTTAAATTTCATTAATATAATTCCACAAGAGTTATTTTTTTGATTTATTATAATAAAAAAAGTTGTGGGCTTTAGAATAGTTTTTTAAAAAATATTTCCTTTTTTCAAAAAGGTTTCCCTTTTAATTTCTAATTAATTTGGACTCAAAGAACATATTTAAACCATATTTAGATAATTTTTTTAATATCATTTAACCATTATAATCTAATGGATTATTCATAATACTCACATATATGGGTCTATTAAGTTTGTGGTTGCGTGTTGAAAATGCTATAGAATATTAAAATCTTGGGGTTAAATGTTACACAAGATACATTGAGTGTTTCGTGTAATGTAAGAAACATAAATGTTGAATTTCATTTTTTAATTAAAAATATATTTTTCATCTTCTAAAATTTTGGGGTGTTACAACCAGATGCCATTGGGGTCACTATGATCTAATGTATCCTCCTACTAGTCGATATCTAACTTTTCATCCAACGGAAGTCGAGACAGATCTAGCTATGACACTAAGACGCTATGAGAAAATTTCTGAAATGATCACCACATATATCTGAATGCCCATGGATATCCTTATTCCAAATTCAACTATTCCATCTGCGACCACCTCATCTAGTATATCAGCTGACCATACCCCCCTCGGCATCACTGCCTCGTGAAGCCCGCTACCATCACTCATATCACTATACCAGGAACTCAAATCCTCATCAGCTACCCCCTAATCATCCACACAAAACCCATGACTCATTTCTATCCTTGATGGAATCTTTTCATATTCTCGTGAGGTATCATTTCCATGTATATCTGATGCATCACCCATTTCGCACCTAACCAGGTTCTTCCAATCTAAAATTAATTGGTACAATACTGAGCAGATAGGACACACTCAGAATGAGTCATGGAGGGTCTACCTAGCCTAGAACACCTCCGTCCATGCCAATATAAGCTCGTGTGTGGTATTCTAGACCTACATTGGGCTTAAATGATGTTTTGGGGATCATAAAATTTTAATATTTTATTGAAATTAATTTAATTAAATTTTTATTTTAAAAATAATAATTTCAATATTTGGAATAATTAATTTAATTTTTGGTAGAAAATTAAATTATTTAATATTTTTAATAATCAGAAAAAAAATAAAATTTACTCCGATACTGAATGAAAATAAATTATTCTAAATTAATTAATTCAATTAATTTATTAAATTTCCTTCATACGTTAAATTTATTATATTTTAATTTTATCACAATTCATATTACCCGTTCATCAGTCATGGGAGTCGAACCATCCTATGTAATATAGTTAGTTTTTGAATTATTTAATTCTTTGTGATGATTGTAATTAAATAAGACATTTTGGGAAACATCATTTTTTAAATATTTTTAACATGTATAAGGGATTACACTCCTAGATAAAATTATATTATCTGTATTTAATACTCTTGAGGACCCCTCACCAACAAGAGAGTATTTTTGTACAATGATGAAGATGTTGTAAGTCACAGACATTGCCAAGTCGGGGAGATATCCATACAAGAATTGGAGGTTGGATGGGGACAAGGTGCATTATTAGACAAGCTAATACTCAGGTATGATTTCCCATGGTCATGGATGATAAATAAATTTTAAATGGATCAACAAATATTAGTTGATCTAATCTAGTCGAGTTTTTATTTATTTTATTAATTTTTTATTATTTTATGAATTTATATAATAGTGGGACACACCTAAAATAATAAACAGGAAATATTTAATAAAGAAGCGATAAATCTATTTCTAATAATTATGAATTTTAATTGTTAAAAAAAGAATTAAATTGTGAATATTAATGGATTACATTCATTGGGAAATATTTTAAAACCTTACATTTTTTTTCTTGAATAGCCTTCCATCATTCGAATCATAACATAATGAGTGTTCGTGGTGCTCATAAACCAATGATGAGGGTGCCTCTTACTATCAGGGAGTTTTTATAAGAGTGATGTATTAATATATCATATGTTAGAAGAAAAGAAGTATCCAAATATAGAATGTTACAAATTTTTAGAAAATTGTTGGTTAAATCTGTAACACCCGAGACTTTTGTGAGAAATATTTTCTTTTTATGTTATATAAATCATCAAAAAAATCTTTCACTACACACAACACTAGCATGGCTTTCTTTGCACGCAATCGTGACCTTCCTCGATAGCTTGTATCGTACGCAATAACGAGTTTCACTAAAAAACGATATGCTATTAAAATATTACTAAAACTAACCCTTATGAATAGTAATACCCACTTTTTGAAATTTTGTAATTTTTATATTTCAAAATGGACTTCAATTTTGGATTCAGAATATCGAAATTAGCCTAGGGTGAAATTTTGGAATTTTTCTGAAAACGTTCAATTTTTGATGAATAGTGAAAACAGTGTGTTACTATTTAAAACCCGACTTTTTATTTAAATAATTATTTATTTTATTTAAATTTATTTTAGGTAAAAATTGATACATAAAACCTATATAAGTTCAATTCAATTCATTGGAGTCATTTTATAATAATTTTAGATATATAAAATTTTGTATTTAACTTTATACCATCTTTTACCCACCTCTTAGGAGAATTTGAAAATTAACATAAAACATAATTTAACCACTTCTGTGTGTGTAATTTCGAAAATCCGAGAGACACGGTTAATGTGAAGGACTAAAATGTGGTTCAATGAGATGAAAATAATTTTTGGTGAATAGTAACTTTTTACGTTTGTTTACCACAGTTAAAAATAAATAGGGTAATTAAGGGTAAAAATGATATTATTATTACCCTAAAAATGTCCTAATTCTATTGGATAAGTGTAATTCGACCAAAAACAACCTGAGGAATAAAATATGACGATTTAGGCCCACTTGGATTAGATTAGAACATTTAATATTAATTTATTTAAAGAAGGGTTAAAATATTTAAAATCATAGTTTAATAAGTAAATAATTTTTAATATTGGGTTATAAATAAGACAAATTAGACTATAAATATTAATTATAAATCTAAAACTATTTCCTACATAATGGGATTTTATTTTTAATTTTTAGACAATAAATAATTTAATTTATTTATGACACAATGATGATGAAGTAATTATCTTATTAATGAAATATCGACATAATCGATGTTATAAATGTCCAAATAAATGTAATTTGAGACTTTTTATAAATTAAAATAATTTTATAGGTTAATATGACATGTTATTATTGATTTAATTAACTTTATTCGAACTAATCTTTCTGTCATAATTTTCAGAAAAATCAATTACCAAATAGTGTAAAAATTGACATAAAATTGTTTTTTAAAAAATATTATATTATTAATTGTTCTTTTATTTCTAAAAATATATGGTTCGGCCAAATGACTTTGATAAGGTTATATATATTAATAATAAACAACATGGGGTTCTTTTGTCTTGTTATAGTAAGTTTATTAACCTTATAGTGTAAGAAAACAAGAAGACACGGTAAAAGTTAAATTATCTAACTTAAAGTTAAATCTAAATGATAAGTTATAATAGAAACCTAAACCTTTATAAATTCTAATGGATGAGAGGATTTAGACACATCCACACCTTATCTTTGAAATAAATTAATTTGGAGCAATTAAAAACCGAATATGACTTTATAATAAAATAATATTTTTAGTTTTCCCTAAGGTGCCCCTCTGCTCCCTTATAAAAGGGCACCTCCTCCCTCTCTTCCTCACACCACATTGAGCCTTCAATCTCGAGAAAACCCTTCCAAATTCACTTATACACTTCCCTAGAAACATCCTAGAGGTCATGGTCTTATTCAAAGACCAATTTTATTGCCCTAAGAGGATGTCTCAAAGAGGCGCTTCAAAGAAGTGGTAATGTCTGTTACCGATTCTATCAAATTTATTTCTTTTTCCGCTTCTTATTCATTAATTGTTTCATTATAAATTAATAACATAAGTATCACTCATATAATGTTATGTTATTATAAGTATGAAACAACCCTATTTCACCATCTATCCATCCTATCGAAAACGAAATCACCGCGTGTGCGTACGTACGGAATACCGTCTCCACGCCATGGTGTAATCTATTTTCCACCACCACCATACTTGGATGGGTATAATGGTGTAAATAATAACTATATATGATTATTTTCATGTGATATTGATTATAAAATAGTATAAATACACTCCAATATAATTCCACGATCATGGGAACGATATCATCGCTCGTGCGTACGTACGGAATACCGTCTCCACGATCTGATGCTACTCGATCTACATGATCTTTATTGCATAATGATTATATAAATGTGTTGAATAAATGAATATGATATATATTACACAAATATCATTCTGGAAATGAGGTATCTAAAACCTATAGATATGAATAAGAATTTATTCAACAAAACACGCATAAGAACAAAAAGTAATAAACCCCCGAATAACAAGTAGCAATGAAATATTACTAATAAGAAGCTAAGAATATGTCAATATATGATATCATAACAATGAGTATGATTCTGTAATAAGTCAATTAAATTATTTAAATCATTATAAAGGAGGTTCAGACACTTACGAAGAATTTCTGACCTAAGGTTAGGGAAAATCTCGCAATCTCATTTTTATCCGAGATTGTTTATACTTCAGAATTTACTAGGGAATATTTATCATCCACATCCATGTTTCTTAAATATGTAATATTTATATCCTTATAAATTTTTTTATATCCAATTTTACCCTTCGGTGAGTTTTTAGTAAAATATATGAAAGGAATCTTTTGTCATTTTTTTATAAGGTACTATTTGACTTTTCAAACAAAAGTACGAGAAGAATGTTTTTTTAACTTATAAAACATGAATGGATTTTTAAAACATTATTTCAAAGAAACTTCCTTTAAAAGTTTTCAAGTTTATTTTTAATCAACTTCATTTAGTTTAAAATTGTATGACATGTTAAGAAAGGAAAAATGTTTTTGAAGTAAAAATGATATTTTCCTCAAGAATGGAATTCATGTGTTTTATCAAAATTATTTTCCATATAAGATAATATAGGGTTCTATTTCTATCCCTATTATTACATTGATTTTATTATGTTGTGATGAAATTATTTTTATGAATTCCATTATCTTATATGATTTTTTATGATGTCATGATGTTTAAGAATCCCATTTTTATTACATGGGTTATGCAATGATGTATGATTTATGATTTTGTGGAAAACATACGATTGGTGTAATTATAAGATGGGTGGGACCTATATCTCCATCCAATGAATTGGGTAATGATTTATATCTGACGAGACAGACATGGATGGAACAGTAGGTTAAACCGGTTCAATGAAACAAGAATGAAACGAGGAGTGAACTCGGTTCAGAAATGGACTATGTCCGCTAAGATAATCTTGGAAATGAGTCTTGACTACTAAGAAGTGATTCTCTATGATTATGTGTGTACGCCAAAAAGTTTCATGTTTTATGTTATGATTATTGGGATTACAATTCTCTACTATGATTTATCCCATGTCATGAAATTATAATCTCTTTTGTAGGTTATGATTTCCAAAATGTTATGTTCTTATGAATATGATGTGATTGATATTTATTTTGTTTACCCTTACTGAGCATTTGAGCTCACCCTTTTGTATGTTTTCTTCCCCCAGGTCATGAAGAAGGTTATTAAGTATGATATTCCAAAAAGGGACTCTAGATATGATGAAATAAATGGGAGACAACGTAGATGATTTAAGAACCAGTTGTTTATGTTTCTTAGTTTCTAAATACACTATACCTATTCGATCCTTTCATGGTTTTGTTATATGTTTTAATAAGTGTACTTCAATTTTGACGTATTAGCAATGTATGTAAATTATGCGTCGTTATAGTTGGTATCAGAGGAAAGGTATAGTAAAACTTTGGAATCTAGGATGTGAAAGCCTTATTAAGAACCATAAGGATAAGTCTAGGCATAGAACACAATCTTAGTGTTTTAAAAATGGCCATGAACAACCTATGATAGGACCTTAAGTGTGAAATTTTATTCTTGATTATGTGTATTTCCTATTATTATTAGTGTTGCTCACACTATTATTCTTGGTTTTAGTCAATGGCTGGAACCCAAAGGAACCGTGTTAATGCGGAATGCGAAGGGCAATGCAATAATTGTCCCCCTGAGCAACCAAATGTTATAAGAGATGGAATGAAAAATATTGTAGCCATGCTGACTCAACTTTCTCAAGATATGAATCATGCAGGACTTCCAAACGAGCAAAGGAAGGAGAAACATTCTGTTAAATCCTTCATGAGGTAGCATTCACCTTCATTCAGCGGGTCTTCTGATCTATTAGTGTATGAACAATGGATCAGTACAACTGAAAAGATATTTTCAGTTCTTCAATGTTCTGAACATGATTAAGACATCATAGCACTTTATCATTTGGAAGGTGAAGTTTATCAATGGTGGAATCTTATTAAGAATACGAGGAAAAGGGATGAAATTGAGTCCATGGAATGGTATGAGTTCAAAAACATATTTTTCAATAATTACTTCCCTCTTATTCTCCGAACAAAGATGGAGAAGGAGTTTCTTGAACTAATGAAAAAGGATGATGAATCTGTTGGTACCTACAAATAATTTTTTACAAGACTTGCAAGGTACGCTTCTGGGATTATTGTCCAACCTAAGAGTAAGATCGATCGATTCTTTAGTGGCATAAAACCAAGTCTTCAAAGGGCATTAGCCACAATGGAATTCAATAGCTATGAGTAAATTTATCGATGTGCTCTCAAGGTTGAGATGTATATTAAAGTAACCCATTAGTCACATGGGTTTGATAAGAAGAGGAAAATGGAATTCAAAGGAAAATCGAAAGAGCACACTGAAAAGAAGATGAGTTTTCCATTATTCTCAAAGTGTGGAAAGAAACGTGGAGGAAATTGTCTTAAAGGGACAAGCAACTGTTATAAGTGTGTAAAATAAGGTCATCATGCAATTGAATGTCGAAATAATGGGAAGAAGATGTCTACTAATGAAAAAAAAGGAAGGGATACACATAATGAACCTACTTCAATTCAATGTTTCAAGTGCAAGGAAATGGGGAATTATGCCAATCAATGCCCAAATCCAAGGGTTGTTGATGATGATCGACGTCAATAAACTCTTAAGGATAATGTCAAAGGAAAGTCACATGCAATTTCTATCAGCGATGTGGAGTACGATAACGAAGTGGTGAAAGGTACACATACTATCCACTCTAAAGTAGAAAGTGTTTTATTTGATTCTGGATCCACCCACTCTTTTATTTCTGATGAAATTTCTATGGGTATCACCGTATTACCACAACAATTATATGTTGAGTTAGCTGTGACAACCCCTAATGGAACAACAGTCGCATCAAAAGTTTATAATTCTTCTCTGATTTATGTTTGTGGGAATGTGATTCCTGCAAATCTTGTGATCCTTCCTATAGTGGAATTTGAAGTAATTCATGGAATGGATTGGATTTCTCTATATGGATCTCATATCAATTTCCAAAGAAGGGAAGCCATATTTCATATTCCAGATCAATCTATGATCATCTATCGATGCATGGATGAACATAACCTTCCAGGGGAATTTTTTTTCCATCATATGGGTTTTGATTCCACTAAATGAAGGTTATTTATCTCAAATGGTTGTTGAGAAACTCAAAATTAAGAATATTCCCATTGTACGAGAGTTTGATGATGTCTTTCCAGAGGAATTTCCAGGTCTTCTACCAAATCGTGAAGTTGAGTTTTCAACAGAACTCGTACCATGTGCTTTTCCTATTTCAAAGACACCTTATAGAATGGCCCCAATTGATATGCAGGAATTGAAGAAGCAACTCCAAGAGAATCTTGATAAGGGATTCATACGCCCTAGTGTGTCACCTTGGGGTGGACCTGTTCTGTTTGTTAAGAAGAATGATGGATCCATGAGACTCTACATTGATTATCGAGAACATAACAAGATCACTATCGAGAACAAATATCCTCTCCCGCGCATTGATGACTTATTTGACCAACTATGCGGAGCTCAATACTTTTCCAAGATTGATCTTCTTTCAGGGTATCATCAATTAAGGGTGAAAAGGGAGGATATACCAAATACAGCTTTCCGTACAAGGTATGGACACTATGAATTTATAGTGATGCCATTTTGTCTTACTAATTCCCCTTCAATCTTCATGGATCTGATGAATAGAGTTTTTAGAGACTATCTTGATCAGTTTGTGGTAGTCTTTATAGATGATATTCTTTTCTATTCAAAGAGCAAGGAAGAACATGAAGATCATTTGAGAATTATATTGAAGACCCTGAGAAAGGAGAAACTTTATTCCAAATTTACCATGTGTGAATTTTGGCATCAAAAAGATTCATTTTTGGGTCACATAATCTCAAAATAGGGGATATCTGTGGATCCCGAAAAAACAGAGGTTATCGAAAGATGGTCGAGACCAACAACATTAACCGAGATCTGATGTTTTCTTGGTTTGGCTGGATATTATCGACGTTTTGTGAATTCTTTTTCACGATTATCTAATCCAATCACCAGGTTGACTTGAAAAGGAGTTAAGGTTGTTTGGACAGAGGAATGTTAAGAGAATTTCAAAGAGTTGAAAAGAAGGTTATCCAGTGCACCTGTACTCACACTTCCTTGTAGTGGAGAATGGTTTTTGATCTACAGTGATGCATCCAAGAAGGGGCTGGGGTGTGTACTTATGCAAAATGATATTGTGATATCTTATACCTCAAGACATTTGAAAATACATGAGAAAAATTACCGAACTCATGATTTGTAGTTAGCTGTGGTAATCTTTGCATTAATGATTTAGAGGCATTATCTTTATGGATAAAGGTGTGATATTTATACTGATCATAAAAGTTTAATGTATATTTTCACACAAAAGGAGATGAATATGCGCCAAAGAAGATGGTTGGAGCTGATTAAGGATTACGACTGCTCAATTCATTAGCACCCTGGGAAAGCAAACAAGGTGGCAGATGCATTAAGTCGACAAGACCATGCTAGCTTTTCCATGATGAGGATCACAAAAGATCCAATATTTATGGATTTAAAAATGATGGATCTTGGAATTATAATGGAAGGGGAAAATCATATCTTTCTCAATTTAATGTTCAACCATCTATACATGTGAAGATTAAATAGGTGTAGAAAGAATATGTAGAGTTACAAAAGACTGTGAGAAATATTCCTGAATTCAACCTTGATTGTGATGGGATAATAATGTTCAGAAATCGGGTTTGTGTTCCTCCCATCCCAGAATTAAAGAAGGATCTGATGGATGAGGCTCATAGTTCTTCATTCTCTATTCATCCTGGAAGCACGAAGATGTATAGGGACCTGAAAGAGTACTTCTGGTGGGATGACATGAAAAGAGATGTTGCTGAATATGTCTCCCGATGCTTTGTTTGTCAGCAAGTTAAAGTTGAGATATAGACGTCTGAGGGGTTGTTACAACCATTACCCATACCCGAATGGAAATGGGAAAAAATCACTATGGACTTTGTCACCGGACTTCCTAAAACATCTAAAGGCAATAATGCTATCTGGGTCATAGTTGATCGTCTTACAAAGTCTGCACACTTCATTGCTATTAGAGAGGATTTCTCTCTAGATTAGCTTGCCCGGATATATGTAAAGGAAGTGGTAAGATTTCATGGAGTAACACTTTCCATTATATCTGATCGGGATGCGAGATTTAACTCGATGTTCTGGGGAAGTCTTCAGCATAATCTGGATACAGTGTTGAGTATCAACACCGCTTATCATCCTCAGACATACGGTCAGTCTGAGAGAACAATTCAATCTCTAGAAGATATGTTGAGATCTTGCTCTATGGATTTCAAAGGTGGTTGGGATCAACACCTTCCTTTGGTGAAATTTTCTTATAATAATAGATTTCACTCCAGTATTAAGATGGATCATTATAAAGCTCTCTATGGAAAGAAATGCAGGACTCCAACTTGCTGGTATGAAGTTGGGGAAAGAATGCTATTAGGACCTGATCTTATTGATGAGATGGATGAAAAGGTCATATCTATACAAAAACACATAAGAGCATCTCATAGTCGACAAAAAAGTTATTCCGAAAACCGAAGAAAAGACCTAGAGTCTGAAGTGGGTGATAAAGTGTTCTTATGAATATCTCCCTGGAAGAGGGTCATGAGATTTGGAAAGAAGGGAAAGTTGATCCCTAGATATATTGGTCCTTTTGAAATTATGGATCGTGTTGGGAAGGTAGCTTACCGATTGGCACATCCGCCGAATCTCTCCCAAGTTCATGTTGTGTTCCACGTATCTCTCCTGAGAAAGTACATATCCGATCTTTCACATGTACTCATCTCTGAAGTTGTACCGTTAGAGCAAGATCTTTGTTTTGAAGAACAGCTAATAGAGATTTTGGATCATAGCGAAAAAGCCCTACGGAAAAGGAACACTCTCTTGGTAAAAGATTTATGGAGGAACCGGCAATTTTAAGAAGCTACATGGGAGCTTCAGGATATGATGAGGGAGAGGTATCCTCATCTTTTTGTTACAAAGTGACGAATTTCGAGGGCGAAATTCATTTTAAGGGGGGTAGAATGTAACACCCGAGACTTTTATGAGAAATATTTTGTTTTTATGTTATCTAAATCATAAAAGGAATATTTCACTACACACAACACTAGCTTGGCTTGCTTTACACGCAATCATGACCTTTTTCGATAGCTTGCATCGTACACAATACCTAGTTTTACTAAACAATGATATGCTATTAAAATATTACTAAAACTAGCAGTTATGAATAGTAATACCCACTTTTTAAAATTTTGTAAATTTTATTTTACAAAATGGACTTCATTTTTGGATTTGAAATATCGAAATTATCTTAGGGTGAAATTTTGGTATTTTTCTGAAAACTTTCAATTTTTGATGAATAGTGAAAACACTATGATACTATTTAAAAACGGACTTTTTATTTAAATAATTATTTATTTTATTTAAATTTATTTTAGGTCAAAATTGATACATAATACCTATATAAGTACAATGCAATTCATTGGAGTCATTTAATAATAATTTTAGATATATAAAAAAATTTATTGAACTTTTCACCATCTTTTACCCACCTCCTAGGAGAATTTACAAATTTACTTAAAACTTAATTTTAATTCTTCTGTGAGTGGAATTTAAAAAATCCGAGAGACACGGTTAATATGAAGGACTAAAATGTGGTTCAATGAGATGAAAATATTTCTTGGTGAATAGTAACCTTTTACTTTTTTTACCACGGTTAAAAGTAAATAGGGTAATTAAGGGTAAAAATGATATTATTATTTCCCAAAAACATGTCCTAATTCTATTGGATAAGTTTAATTAGACCATAAACAACCTTAGGAATACAATATAACCATTTAGGCTCACTTGGATTAGATTAGGACATTTGATATTAATTTATTTAAAGAAAGGTTATAATAGTTAAAATCAATGTTTAATAAGTAAATCGTTTTTAATATAGGGTTATACATAATATAAATTCGACTATAAATATTAATTAGAAATCTAAAAATATTTCCTACATAATGGTATTTTATTTGTAATTTTTAGACAAGAAATATTTTAATTTATTTATTACACAATGATGATGAAGTAATAATCTTATTAATGAAATATTGACCTAATTGATGTTATAAATACCCAAATAAATGAAATTTTATAATTTTTATGAATTAAAATAGTTTTCCAGGTTAATATTACATGTTAGTATTGATTTAATTAACTTTTTTCGAACAAATGTTTCTGTTATGATTTTCACAAAAATCAATTAACAAATAGTGTCAAAATTGACATAAAATAGTTTTTAAAACAAATATTATATTATTAATTGTTATTTTATTCCTAAAAATCTATGGATCGGCAAAATGACTTAGATACGGTTATATATATTAATAATAAACAACTTGGGGTTATTTTGCCTTGTTATAGTATGTTTATTAACCTTATAGTGTAAGAAAACAAGAAGACACAGTAAAAGTTAAATTATCTATCTCAATGATAAATCTAAATGATAAGGTTAAAATAGATACCGAAACTTGTCTGAATTCTATTGGATTATAGTATTTAGACCCATCCCCACCTTAGCTTCAAAATAAATCAATTTGGAGCTATTAAAAACCGAATATGACTTTATAATAAAATAATATTTTTAGTTTTTTCTAAGGAGCCCCTCTCCTCCCTTATAAAAGGGAACCTCCTCTCTCTCTTCCTCACACCACTTTGAGCCTTCAAGATCGGCCAAACCCTGACAAATTCTCTTCTCCACTTCCCTAGAAACATCCTATAGGTCCTGGTCATCTTTAAAGACCAATTTTAGTGCCCTAAGAGGAGGTCTCAAAGAGGCACTTCAAAGAAGAGGTAATGTCCATTACTGATTCTTTTAACTTTATTTCTTCTTCCACTTATTCTTCTTTATTTGTTTCATTATGAAGTAATAACATCAGTATCACTCATATACTGCTATGTTATTATATGTATGAAACAACCCTATTTCACCATCTATCCATCCTATGGAAAATGAAATCACCGCGCTTGCGTACGTACGAAATACCGTTTCCACGCCGTGGTGTAATATATTTTCAATCACAACAAACATGGATGGGTATAATGGTGTAAATAATAAAAACATTGACTATTGTAAAGTGATATTGATTCGGAAATATTATACATACACTCCAATACAATTCCATGATCATGGGAATGATATCATCGCTAGTGCATACGTACTGAATAACGTCTCCACGATGTGATGTGACTCGTTCTACATGATCATAATTGAATAATGATAATATAAATTAATTTAAAGAATTAATATGATATATATTAATATAATACCATTATGGAAATGAGGTATCTATATCATAATGTGAAGAATAATAATTTATTTGACAAAACACACATAAGAACAAAAAGTAATAAGCACCCGTTTAACAAGTATCAATGAAATATAACTAACATGAAGCTAATAATATGGCCATATATGATATCATAATAATGAGTATGATTCCGGAATAAGTCAATGACATTATTTAAATCACTATACAGGAGGTTCGGACACTTACGAAGCAAATCGGACCTAAGGTAAGGGAAAATCTCGAAATCACATTTTTATCCGAGATTGTTTATACTTATGAATTTACTAGAGAATATTTATTATCCACATCCATGATTCCTAAATATGTAATATTTAAATCCTTCTACAATTTTTTATCTCCAATTTTACCCTTCGGTGAGTTTTTATTAAAAGATATGAAATGAATCTTTTGTCATTTTTCGTACGAGGCACTTTTTGACTTTTCAAACAAAAGTACGAGAAGAATGTTTTTTTAACTTATACGGCATGAATGGATTTTTAAAAAATTATTTCCAATAATATTCCATTACATGTTTTATAGTTTGTTTTTAATCCACTTATTTTCGGTTAAAAGTGTATGACATGTTAAGAAAGGAAAAATGTTTTTTAAGTATAAAGGATATTTTCTTCAAGAATGGAGTTCAAGTGTTTTATCAAAATTATTTTCCATCTAAGATAATATAGGGTTCTATTTCTATCCCTATTATTACACTGATTTGATTATATTGTGATGGAATTATTTATATGAATTCCTTTATCTTATATGAATTGTTTTATGATGTCAGGATGTTTAAGAATTCTGTTTTTATTACATGGGTTATGCAATGATGTATGATTTATGATTTTGTGACACACATAAAAATGGTATCATTATGAGATGGGTGGGACCTATATCTACCTCCATTGCATTGGGTAAATATTTATATCTCATGAGATAGACATGGCTGGAATAGTAGGTTAAACCGGTTCAGTGAAACAGGACTGAAACAAGGAGTGAACTACGTTCAGAAATGGACTTTGTCCGCAAAGACAGTCTTGGCAATGAGTCTTGAGTACTAAGAAATGATTCTCTATGATTATGCGTGTTTGACACAATGTTTCATGTTTTATGTTATGATAATTGGGATTGTAATTCACTACTATGATTTATCCAATGTTATTAAAATTATAATCCTTTTTGCAGGTTAAGATTTCCAAAATGTTATGTTCTTATGAATTTGATGTGATTGATATTTCTTTTGTTTACCCTTACTGAGAATTTGAGCTCAACCTTTTGTATGTTTTCATTCCCCAGGCCAGGAAGAAGGTTATTAAGTAGGATATGCCAAAATGTGACTCTAGATATGATGAAATAAATGGGAGACAACGTAGAGGATTTATGAACCAATTGTTTATGTTTCCCAGTTTCTAATGAAACTATACCTATACGGTACATTCATGGTTTTTGTTATATGTTGTAATAAGTGTACATCAATTTTTGTGTATTAGAAATTTATGTAAAGTATGGGTCGTTATAAAATCATATTTATGATTTTCAAAAGCTATAACTTCACTCAACAGATCAAGGAGAAGCGAGTTAATTCTGTTGGCCAGTCAATAACCTACATAAATCTCTCCAAGTAGCAATATAAGGAAATATTAAACTATATGAGGGGTGTTTCAAGGATCCCTATCACTAGAATACTCATGATACATAGTATTGTAATTATAGTATAGAGGTTTCTTTCAAATTGATAAAAAATGGGGGTCATATAATCATTTAAATAATCGATAATGTCCAAAATGGAAATCAATATAAAATAAATAATTTTAAGGATTTTTTATAAACAACATCATGTAATAAGATAAAAATTATACGATATTTAATGGAAAATTTTAATTCCATATCCTACATAAATTTTCAGAGAGCAGTACGGAACCTTTCAGACAATACTATGATATTAGAAATTAAAGGTGTTGGAGTCCCTAGTAACTATTAAGCCACCTCGAAAATCCAGGATGTAAAAATGATTACATGAGACTCATGTATGATTCATATGATTTTTATGTCATAATTATATCATGAAATAAAGATGTATATTGGGGATTCAATATCAGGACGTGGATTATTTTTAATGAATTATCATCTATAAGAATATTACAAGGAAAAGAGAAGTGAGATATGAATGAATGATTATTTCATTGGATACATGTAAAATTGAATGGAAAATCCAAATATTTTAATACGTATTATTATTACATATTTATTCACCCATTTTCGTTAGTTTTTTAAGATTAAAAAATATTTAGTATGGATAAAATTCTTTGTTACATTTTGGGTGAGGATGGAAGTGAACTAAAAACAATAAAAAAGATCAATATTAAATTATTATAGTGAAAATTTAGTTATTTAAGGATGAAAGGATGGGGGAAAGATCTAGTTCAAAGGAACCTTCATAATTTATTACAAAGAAACAAGATATTAAATAATAATTTATGTACTTCACATATTGTGAAATAAAAAAATTTGGAAGTATAAATTAAATGAACAGTATTAGAGTAACAACTAATCGCTTGTTCTTCAGGTATATTCATCAATTGTAATTAATTTTTATGCAATATATTTTGGTTATTAAATAAAATAAGATATCACATATGTGTATTTAAATATAGTAAACAAGTAAATATAGAATCATTACATGAAGTAAGGTGTGTTCTCCAAGAAGCTAAGGAATTTTGGTTTCTAAGTCAATGTGTAGGTTCCCATATTATCTTAATGTGTGTGGTTGTTTATGATCGGCTTTAGGACCATGATATTGTTTCTCTATGTGTTTTACTACGTTCATGAGATGTCTTGGGTGTGTTTTGGGAGTTTAGGTCATGAAAGTGGATGAAAAAGGAGTTTTCTGGGTATGTTGCACGATTAGTGAAAACCATGCAGAGAATCCCAGGTAATCGTGCACCGATGGATATAGTCTTGTGCATGGTTATTGTATAGCTATGATAATAATGTAAAATTAATATTAAAACATGTCGAGGGGTGATTTTGGGGTATTGTGTCATTCATGGTTTTCACACAGTTTTTCATACTGTGTGGGTAAACCCTCCAATCCAATAATGTTGAGATATTTACAAAATCTCCTTTAAGATATATTAAACTACAAAATAGGTTTTTCCTCAATTTCACCCCCAACAACCCTAGTAATGAGTTTGGATGAACCAATCTTCCCAATGGTAATTATCCATCAAGTATTGAATATTATGATCTTCGTTTGTTCTGGATCGATGACCAAAGAAAGTATAATGCTCCTCTTTATTTTTTTCAGAATAGGGTGTGTAGTTTATCTCATATATTACTGAAGCTAAAAATACATTTTTTTAAAGATAAACCTTGTATGTATCATCATTGGGTTTTTGGATTGGGATCTAATTCTACAATTAAGAGTACATTCATCATCAGATTCAAGGTAGGTGGTCTACAAGTTATATCCCACATTTTTTTAATAGATTTTTGCATGTGTATTGAGACAATTCCATCATCTTGTTGTGTATTGGTCACCTTGAGTATTATTTGGTAATTTTGGAATCTATGGGATTTCTGGAACCTCTCACAATCCCCATGGTATGTTTCAAGGATGAATCAAACGTTTTAGGGACACCCATGGGGTGCGCCGACCTTATCAGACCTACGAATTAGTAATGATAAAGAGTGAAATTTACACATGAAAACAAAGATACCATGTTTGACATTCTCAAATATTTTTATACTTGGAAATGGAATGTTCAAGGTTATTCCTTGGTTTGTAATGGATTAAAGGGATTTTTTGGAATTTATTTGTAATGGGTTAATTGGGTAAATTAACATTGTGTTAAAAGGGTTGTGACTTATTTTGATTTTCCCTACTGGAGTAGTATATATAAAATGATGACTGTGTTAAATTATAAACGGATATCCAACTGAATAACATGTGAATGGGTTGGAATAAAGGAATTGATGAATATACAAAAAGGGTAAATACCTAGAAATTACGTGCTACACCAAATGGGTGGAATATAATTACGTGGTTGTGTTAAGTGATATATGATATGATATTGGAATGAAAAAGTGTGAAATTCTAATTAAATGATAAATGAATTAATTGGAATAAAATTTGGTGATTTAAGAATGGTGGTTAAGGTGTGGAACTATATGAACATAATTAATGGGTTTAGGCCTATGATTTGGAATTGGGTCAAATGGGATTTGAAATATAAATGGTAAAATTATTAATGGGCTATGTCATAGTATTAATTCCCTAGTCTATTTTTGGGGATTTTTAATTCCATTGATAATGGTTCTATTTTTCGTTTTATCGTATGATTGGTATATGTATTGGTTGGGTGTGGTTGTGATATGGTTTGTTTGATAAATTTATAGATAATATTGTGCACATTGAATGAGGTCTGGTATAGTAGAATGAGTCTCCTCCCAGATGTCGTGTTTCACTGATTCTCTAACTCCACTTAGAAGTCATGGGTTAGGGAAGGGGATGGAGCTCTGTTACCATAATGGTTTCATTACACCAGGACGAAGGATTTGAGGGGAGAAAATTGTGATTGTGTTATGTGTTTTCCATAGATATATAGGGATTTGTATTATTAACATATTTAGAATGATAAATTATGTGAATGATTTTATTTCATAACCAATTGATTACATGATTATGGTAAAATAAATAATGAAAATGATTTATCTGATGAATTTGATACTGTGGATAATAATAACTAAATAAAGAATATCGATGAGTTTACTAAAATTTATATTATCTACATGTCATTTCAATCATTATTTCTTATACTATTAGTTAGATGAGATAATTTGTAGACACCGTTGGTGGTGGACTACTGAGTTGTACTCACACACCGCTCGGTCGGTCATTGGGTGCTCAAGATGATTTCATTATTGCAAGTTAGGAAATGGGAAATTGCTATATGTTTGAGTGTTAAGTTGTACATGGGACATTCATTGATGATTATCCATACATGGGGTTATGAACATTTTGGGATTTCCTTTATTTTCAATATTTTATGTTTTGTTCACTTGGCATATTAGCTTGACATGGTGTATTTAATATTTTTTGTGGTTTGTAACCAGTTGGGAAATGGTTATTTATGCTTGTACATTAATTAAATCTTGTTATCAAGGATGTTTTATATTTTTACTATTGTGTATTACTCTAACTAAGAGGTTATAGTCTCCCTACATGAGTAATCTAGACCCAAACTGATAGTGGGGAATCCATGGAATATAGGGAGGCGTGCATGAAGTCATGTGACAAACCAACTCGGGGAACCAGTATAGTGGAATATTGGGTTGGCGATGTGGGAATGTGGTATAGGGTGAGTTCCTTTATATTTATTACTATATGGGGATTTTAGATAGGCGAGAAGGACAATTACGGCCTTTTGTAATGAGCTCGTACATGGGAGTATCTAACCCATGTATAAGGGAATACCCAAGTCAGCCCGTGTCAGAATAGTTGTTCTAGATCTATGTTGTTACAATTGAATGATATTTCACTATTGGTTGATTTACATGTCACGTGATTCGACTGATTTATGATTTCTTTCCCATGGATATAATGGAATGCCTTTTTGCATTAATGCATCATTTTAGGCACCTAAGGATATAGGTGGCATGAAACATGATTTGAATACATGATGTGGGATTTATATTCATAGAGGGTAGAATTAATTTTACTTCATTGGAATTTTTATTTTGAAAATGGTTCATACTAATGGTAATAAAACTGATTAAATGAAAATAATCAAGTATATAGTTAATGATTATTTTGAATTATGAAACATTATTTCTGATCAAATGTTTTGGGTTTTGGAAAATTATAAAGAACTAATGGTGAATAATGAAAATTATTTGTGCGGTGATGATGAAATATTTTGTGAATTTTATCATATGAAATGTGTAAATGAGTTACAATAATGGTTATAACTAGTTTTGAGATGAGAACTGTGCTTAAGATAAAGGACTCGTATGTAAAAGATGAAAAGGATTAGTGGGATGTTTTATGAATGGATTGTGATTATGTAATCTCATTTTCCCCATATTGACTAGAACCCATAGTAAGAGGGGTAGAGGGAAGTGGAAGATATGTGATCAAATCTTATGGAATGGTGTATTGGGACTGGGTTAGTTATGGGAGGTAGTACATTCTTTAGTTTTGGTCTATATTGATTCGAATTCTTTGAGATGTTTGTTGATGAATTTTTTTGGGATATTAATATGAGTATGTGGGGATTTTATGGATTTGGGTATATATAACTTTCTAAAAGATGATCCTTTGTGTGTTCCTCCTTGTGTCATTATTTGGGAAGTGTCCTTGAGGTCTTATAGTCATATTTGATATTGTGAAAGAATAAAACCTTGTGATTTTTAATTGTGTGGGTTGTAAATATGAAAATAAGAATGAGTGTATTGGCTGTAGTATCACAAGTGATGGGGTGGTTGTGGGTGTTGTTACCCATATTTGTTCCGGAAATGAGAGTTATATCATGGACCATAGTGTGGGAGTTCATTCTCATTGTTGTGATGTATTTGTATTATTACCTTCGGTGAAAAACCAAGAAAAAATGGTCACCTTGTGTGCTAGACATAGTGTGTATCAGAACTGGGGTGAGCATACCATTTGAAAACATTGATTCATTCTTAATTTGATGTGTGAGTGAATTAGTGGATATTGTCCATCATGCATCTGGTTTGGGGAACTGGTATCACATGACCTTCTTGGTGGCCTCTGAGAAAGGCCAGAAAGGGTTAATAGTTCTCTTTGGTGTGTGTCATATGGGTGGATGTCTGATCTTCATAGTGGGGCGTAAGAGATGTCATCTTCTGTGATCTAGCCTAGATGGATGATTGGGATGGTTTTTGATTTGTTTATGTTTCATTAGTTATGATGAGTCATTTGAAGTTTTAGAGAAATAAATATCCCCCTCAGAGGAGTCTAGCCCAGTTATTTAGGTTCATAAAAGATGGAATCATGGGGAATGCTTCAAAGGAGGGTTAGATACATATGTGTACCTTTAATCATCTGTAAATGTAATAACATGGATGGGGTAGATTTTATGATTGGTTTGGTTGTAGGTTGAGATGTTGAGAATTCCTTGGGGCTTATGAGGCTGAATAACAAAGAACAAGGGTTGGGTGGGTACACAAGCATTGATATATTCCTTGGTGGTGGTTTTCTGGTGGAAACTATAGTTGGTATGAGAGTTGTAGAAGGAAGGTGTGATACCCTGAGGGCTTTAGGGGCCCTAGATTTGGGCACACATTTGAAGGGAACAATTTCAGATGGTATTATAATTTTTTGTTCCTTATGGAATTAATGAATGAAGCATGGCCACGAGAGAAACGACATATGTTAATGTTGTGGAAAACCATAATATTTGATCATTAATTTTGATGGAGACACCCAATGAACTGATGTGGTGTGGTGGATTTAGTATGAAGGAATACAATGGTTCTTGATTTCTTAATAGATGGCCACATGGAGGTGGTGAGTCTCAGTCAGAAATCATGCATTAGTGGTAGTGGATAAATGATTATGAGTGATGTCAAGTAGGGAAGCCTAAAATCCAAAGTAGATCATGGTGTTCCATCATTGGAGGTGATATTAGAAATAGATCTGTTGGTGGTGGGGTTTTTTGATAACTTATTAGAATTCCTCAACTGGTGACAATCATGGCCAACATCATGAAAACATCCCAGGATGTTTTGATGTTCTGACTTTACTCTTAGAAACATGATGATATTTTTGATGTAAGAGGTACATAATGAGGTTTAAGGTATTTGAGGTGGTACACATGAAGTGAGATGATGTGATTCACATCATCAATGGTTCTTGAAGATGACCTTGGGATGGGACAATTGTCGAAGCACACCTTGGTTACCACCTATGGATGATGGGAGCGGGCACTGGTTGATCTTCAATCTCTTGTTTTGGGAATGTCTAGATAGCCATGTTTAAATTTTGGGATTTAGATTGTGATTGGGTGTGAACCATGATGATTTGGTTCAAATGAACAGAGTAATGGATATAACATTCCAAAGATGTGGGGTGATGAGTTATTATTTAATTTTGGGAGGATAACATTGAGTTGATATAGCATCACCAAGATGATAATAAGAAACTTGTTAGGTGCACGATGGGTATCTCAGAAAGGCCAAGTGGGCCTTGAATATGATGGTTTATTGAGTCAATCATTGGCTTTCAGATCAGGGTGGTTCTTATTGAAATTGAAATTTATTCAATTTTTTTATTAGAGAGTGTGGTGACATGTATTATTTGTATGTGTAAAGAGATGGTGGGTTCTATAAATCCAACTAAAATAATTAGTAGACTTGGGTAAGAGCCCTTGAGGAGTTCTGTAATTCCTCTATGTTCGAAGAAATCTTGTCTGTGTTATGTAGTTCCATTGAAATGGTGAAGATAAGTGTTAGAGTATGAGTCAACCCGGAAAACTGGACTTGAATCTAATAAAGGGTTTAATATAGAGAGTGGAAAATCAACTTTTTTTATGCTTTGGGAGGAGAAGTGGGTTTGAAATTTCAGAATGGGTTTGATTGTGAACAGAGCCCTATTTATACAGTGTTTGAGTTGTTGGGGTGATAGTGATTAGGAACTTTGATTGGAATGGGGGAGCCTAATGATGGTTTGGAGGGAAGTGGTTCCATGATGAATGGATTCTACCTGAAATCATGGAATAACCTCAGTGGGTGAGTACAGTATGGTGTGAAAGTTGAGTTGTATTTCTGGTGGACTTTCATATAGAGTAGATGTGATTAGAATACAAAGAGTGAGGAATGAACCATAATGGATAAAGGGATGGTTGATGACATTATTATGGATTTAGTTTCGAGGGAATTGAGTGGATACTAATTAGGTGAGTTGGCCTTAGTAACAAGATTTTTTGTAGGTTAAATCTGTCAAGTACCATAGTGTTTATGTTGGTTTTGGTTGTGTGGTCGTTGAATGGGATCATCAAGACTTGAGTTGTGGATAGATGTAAGTTGGGAAATATGGTTGTAAGGATTTCTTGTTTTCCTCTAAGAGATATAGAGTTTGGTTATCATTAGAGTTTTTAAAATAGAATAAAATAATGCCATGTGATTCAGGTAAGGAGTTGTGTTGGAGATAAGACTGATGGAGTCTCGATTGGATCCACCACAATGATATTATACTCTGTGCAAATTTTCCATGTGTTGTAAGTTAGTCACTATTGTAATATTTTCTTTATAAAGTACTTATGGTCAGGTGTGGTTGAATTTGATAAATCCTTAAGGAGTATCCGGATCTTGTTGGGGGTTGTGGTGATGAATTATTACTAGTCGTGACTGTGGCACGGATCACATTTTTTAGTAGTATGATAATGTGGACTGAGAATCTTGGGGAATTGTAATTGATAGGTGGGCCTAGTGGAATGAAATATTATTAAGAAATCATGTTAATGATCTAGAGGAGAGGCTCGAGGATGATATGTTATAATGTGGGGAGACAGTAAGATCCCATATTTTTGTAAGGTGTATGTTTGTTTAGGTTTCAGTTTAAATAACTTATTTTTGTTAAATTAGTGTTTCAACATGTTCATGAGAAGGCTCAAGGGTGTTCTTGCGGTTTGTGGCATAAAATATGAGAATGAATGAATTTTATGGGTATGATTCATGGTTTGTGCATGGTTAGTGAATACCATGCAGAGCATCCTTGGAAACCGTGAAGGCTTGGCTAGAGGCATATGAACAATTATGACAAGGTTAAGATAATCATGGGTAATTCTCATGAAATTTCCCGAAGTGGTTATTATTGGATAGTGGTGCAAGTATGATTTTTTCATGGTAGTTTGACCCGTGCGGATAAACCATGGGGCCCAATAAAGCTGATAAATTTACAAAAAATTCATTATAACATTTTAAACCCCAACTCTAGATTTTGTCTATTTCACCACTTTAATCCATAGTGATGATCATGGATGACCCAATATACCCAAGAACCATTATCCTTCCATTATTGACCATTTTGATAACAATTTGTAGTGTATCGATGCCCCATGTATGTCTAATGCACCCCATGTTTCACTATTTCATATTGGGATTTTGTAGTTTCAATCACCTCTTTCAGAAGCTCAAAAAACATCTTTTCTGGGTATAGCCTAGTTTTAAACATCAAGGTTGTTCGGATTGGGATATAAGTATATGTTTAAGTGTTCATTAATCACCGGATTGAAGGTCGGTGGTCAACAAGGTATATCCTATAGTTTAGTTATTGATTTCTGCATGTGTGTTGAGATATTTTATTCTACTTATTGTGAACTTTTCACGTTGAGTTTTTTTTTCAAATTTTGGGGTCTAATGACTATTGGAACCCCTCATGGTCTTTGTTGTATTTTTGGAGGATGAATCGAAAGTTTTTGGGTCACCCTTGGGTGGTTTTGACATTATCAAACCAACTAATTGTAAAAGTTAATTGTGAAAATGATGTATGATAACATAGGTCCCTTATTGAATATTCTAATAAGTTTAGATAAATTTGAAATTGAATATTGATAGTTATTCATCGGTTGAAATTGGATTAAAGGGGTTGTTTGGAATAACATAGTAATGGGTTAATTGGGTTAAAGGATATTGCGTCAAAAGGGTTATAAGTTATGATGAGTTTCCTAAAATGATTAGTATATATGAAATAATGAATGTGTTAGATTGGAAATTTCTTGTGAATTAATGAAAATGTGAATGGGTTTTTATAAGGTAATTGATGAGTATGTGGAATGAGTAAATAGATGAGAATTATTAGGTACACCAAAAGGGTTAAATTTGATAAAGTGTTCTTTTATGTGATATAAGAATTTTATTTTGAATTCATAAGTGGGGAATACCGATGAAATGATAAATGGGATAATTGGGATAATACAAGGTAAAAATTTAATGATTGTTATGTTTTGAAACTCTATAAACATACTTAATTGGTTAAGTCACATGAATATAAAATGGGTCAAATGGTAATTTAAATGTAAATAGAAAATGTATTGATGGGTTATGTAATAATATTAATTCCCTTGTTGTTTGACATAGAGTGTAATTTATAGTGATATTGGTAATTTTTTTATGTTATGGAATGATTTTAATATATATTGGTTGTGTTTGATTGTAATGTGGTTTATGTGTGAAATGGATGGATAGGCATGTTCACATGGCTTGAGGTGTGGGATATTGTAATGAGACTCCTCCCATGGTTCAAGTTGGACTAAGGCTCTATCTCTATCCACAATGTATGGGTTAGGGAAGGAGACAATGCTCTATTCCCTTAACAGTTTCATTCCACCCAGAATGATGCTTCGAGGTGATGAAATTTTGATTTTGTGATGTGTTATCCCTTGTGAGATAAGGATTTGATGTATTATATTATGTATAATGATAAACTCTATAAAACTTGTTTGAATGATGTGATTGTCTAACCAATTGATAACATGATGATGGTAAACTAAATAATGATGAATATTTGTATGATGAATTTGGAATTATGGATAATAATAATTAAATAATTTATTTTTATGTGTCTCCCAAAATTTTTATTTTCTACATTTAATTTCATTCACAATTATATACAATATTTCATAAAATAGATAAATTGTAGACATTGTTGGTGGTTTCCTACGGAGTCTTACTCACACCCTACTCGGGCTGCTGTTGGGTACTTGTGTAGATTCCATGCATGTACGTCAGAAAATGAAAACAACCATATGATAGGGAATAGAGTTAGACATTGTACATTAATGGATGAGGCTCCAAACATGGAGTCATGACGATTTGTGATTTCACGTGTTTGTCTTATTTTGGGTTTTGCTTACATGGAATTGTAGCATGACATGGAATATTTACTGTTTGTTGTGGTTTGTACCCTTTAGGGAAATGGTTATTGATTATTTTTCATTGATTAGATCATGTTATCTCTACTTTTTAGAAGTTTTATACCATTAAAATGACCAAGAGGGTATAGTATCCCTACATGACTAACGTACACCCGCGCTGCTATTTGGATTCCTCACACATATGGAGAGGTTCACATGAGGTCCTGGGATGACATGGTTCATGGCACCTATTTAGTGGCACCCTAGTTGGGGAAATCACATAGTGGTGAGAATCCAACAACCTTATACTGAAATATTTAATGATTCTGGTAGAAAATCGTGTTACAATGAAATATATCTCATGTTTTCTTGGAAAAAATGAGACAATATTCCATTTCTAGAATGAATTTTATTTTTAGTGTTTAATACTCAATTAATAGTTTTGTTATATTTGAATCTTTGGGAATAATAGATGAATGTTAAATGCAATACTTATATACCATGTTGTGGTAAGATAATAATTTTTCATGAAAAATTATGGCGATATCATGGATATAAAAAATATGATATTTAGACTATATGGAGGTAAAGGCACTAGGTATAATCGATATATTTAGTATTGAAAAAAAAACATTTAGATGTAATGATTAGCCACATAGTTTTTTAAATTAGTTCACCTATAGGGTGAAAACTATATAAAGGGTTAGCCAGTGGTAAATATACATCATTTGATTCTTTTAAGTGTTTATTGAGGAATATGAATGTGAAGTATCATATATTCATGGTTAAACGTTATGATTGGATTCAAGATAGTGTGTTGAAGAGTATCTTGACCAAGAATTTATCATAAAATATAACATGTCCTAAAGTAATCCCTAAATGAACACTACCTTATTTACATCATTGATTTGATGTTAATAATGAGTATAAATGAGAAGACGTAAATGTTAATGTTGATCAAAATATTTTTGCATGGAGTAATTTCTAAATGTATATGATGTAAGTAAAAGAATTATCAAAGTATAGATGTATTTTCATTGAAAAAACTTATGTTTCGAGACACAATACACAAATAACACCATTATCCCCTAACCATGTGCCAAATATTCTAAGAAAATAATATCATATTATTTATATTATGATGAAAATCCAATATGCTATAATTATATGTGTAATCCTTTTGTTAAGGATATAAAAAAAATTAATCCAGAAAAACACAATGTGCATCTTATGTAGTAATCCTAAAGCATCGTAGTATATTATAGAAATACCTATGATAGAAATGATATAGTCATTTGAGAGACTATTTTTCTATAAAGGGTAACATATATCCATTTTATATTTTCTGTGTAATATTTAATTGGGTTTAGTCAAAATCAAGGATCCATAAATAGTTGGAATCTGAACAAGTTCCACCAGATCATGTAGAACGTTAATGTTCTAGATACACTACTATGTTTGAATGTTAAAAACACAATGACTGTTTTATATTCATTAGGGATCGTGAAAAACTTTTCACTAAGAAAAGTAATTATTATATGTAAAAATTATATTAAAATAAATATAATCGAGAAGGTTATTTAAAATTCAATAATGGATTCGATGTATAAATCTAATGGAGGATAGTTATTTTGAATACAATGGTGGGTATTAGAGTGAGACTATACATGGAAGGTATAATAATGGTAACAATAAGGATCGATTGGTAAAACCTGGTATTCATTTATAAATCCTTTATAATTTTACTTGTCATAGAGAATTTCTATGATCTTTTTATTATGAATTGGATGTCAAGACCACCAATAATATAATTTATCTATATGAAACAACTAGAAAGGGATTATGAAGCCATAAAATATTTTAAGGGGTAGAGGATAATAAAATAAAGTTAATTATTAATGTAACAAACAAGATCAAATAATATTCACTTGGAATAAAAAAAATTATCTGTTTACTAGAAGATAGAGGGAGCAATATTGCTTTCAAAGAATAACATGTTTAGTAAAATAGGGAAAAGTATTGGTTTATATAAATTTATGTCTATAATGAAAGAAAATATCCATATATTGACTTAAATTTGAAACCTAAGTTCTAAGAAAATGTCCTTTTGAGGTAGATATAATGATTTTTAGACCAAGTCAATCTTATATATACTGACAGAGTACTAGTAAATACACGATGGGACAATTCATGAATGGATTGTTACCAAAATCAAATGGAATAAATATCTTCAAGAATACATGCATGGGCATATGAGGATATTGATCTATTAAATTTTATTCCTTGATCATTTTTGAAGGATCAATAATGTATTACATGACATTTACAATATACTATATTTCAAAAAAGTACCTTATAATAGTAAAATATCAGAATAATCTAGGAGAAATACAATGGATGTGGTGAGTAGTATCCAATTGTAATTGAGGAAGTAAAATGTATATATACATGGTATGTGGATAAAAAGTGATGCTATATTTAATGAAGAGAATTATGTTATTTTAGAACAATATGATCTTATATAATAGTTAGGATATGGTAATGACCCAAAAAATATCCTGAAAGTCATTCGTATCCATATCTATAAATATCTTGTACTTTTTAGCTTATAAAAAAGATAAGAAGTAGTCTATTAAAGAAAAAATATTTTTTCTATTTATTCTAATTGGACTGATTAATGAATGTTTATTCATGATAATAATTATTTTAATGGTACTATCCATGATGTTATGTTTAGAAGGTTGAAAAAAGGGAGTATACAGATGGATTATATACCTTGGCTAGTTTTACTCAATGATGTGTAGTTGCACTTAGTACAATAGCCACGAAGTGGAAATGTGGAAGACCCAAAAACTAAATGCATGGCTTAGTATATACATGTAATAAATTTTTGGGGATCTAAAAATATTGTATAGAAATTTTTATCTTCTTCAAATGGTAATGATGTAAAAGTGGGTGACTAAGACCCAACATTATTTTTACTTTTAAATTACTATTTAATGTATACAATGAAAAATGGATGATGTTATCTCACCATTATAGTCTATATATTTATGTATCCCCTATTTAAATGGTATTTTCAATAGATTAATTATCATATAAAAAGTTTATAGAAGATCCCATTTTATAATGAGAACCTTAAGATATTATTACATTAATCATAAGTATATGTCATATGATCTAGATACGTCATTCTGTCTAGACACAACTGATTTTTGACAATAATATGCTAGGGGATCATAAGAATTGATACATATTTTGATAAATTTCTTAGTTGGATATCTATGGAAGCTTAGATCACGAGGGGAGATTTCAAATTAGAATACACCATTTTTATGGTTCTATTGTTTGTTCCTATCAATTGATATGTTTATTGGTCTCCAAAAATTATATCATTGAGAATGCATTCCATTTGATCATGTACATCGCTTCTATGAAAAGAGAATGATAATTAAATCATGGTGAGGTAGATTGTGTTGGGTGCTTCATTAGTGGTATGACAATTTTTTAATGGTCACGATAGTGTTTATTAATTCCAAGATGAGGAAGTAATATCTCTGGAAAGGTTGGTCAGGATGGTAGTACATTCATAAATCCATGTACAATGTAGTCAGAGGCATGTTAATTAAATTTTTCCAGAAAATAATAAAGAAATAAATTATGACGACATAAGTGTGAAACCAGATTCATGAGATATAAAAAATGCATAGAGATTATATTACATAGTGTGTGTTCGTAGGATGATTATTGTTACTATGAACATTTTTTATCTCTTAAGGGACCTTGATGGGCTTCTGACTTAACACTTGTCCTGTGAATGCTATTCAAAACATTCGAGATATGAGCCTAACGGGTCACACACAATAACATGATCAATAATCATCACAATTCTGGTTAGTATGTATTTAGGACATGGTGGGACCCACCATGAGTTCTAAAATTTTCTCATGTTATATCGATCACTGATAAATAAACCAATTCAATATTATTCGAGTTCAAATTATTTGGGATTAATATATGCATTAATATTATTCAGATTTTTTTTAGTGAATATAGGAAATCTATTATATATATATATATATTATTTTAATATTCTCAAATTAATTTAATATTAGTGGTAATTATGAGTTGAATTAAATAAATCAAATTTATCACTTAATTTATTTATTATATATAAAAAATAGGCGGTAAAATATATATAATATTAATGACACAAATAGATCATCATAATCATTTATTTATATCTAATTTAGTGGATGATAAATTTACAAGGTCTGGGGAATCCTTTTTAGGAATTTAAGTAATACATTATAAATAGTATAGTATTGTATAATTCCATGTGATGTTTGTCCATTTGGAAGACGTTATTATCTCTAATTACCCCACATTCAGGATAGTGGAAGTCTCTCTCTGTGTGCTGATCCAAGCACGCCTTCATTGGATCAAACACACACGATAAAGGTGATCATTGCGCCATTAAAGGATTCATTGTATCCTTGTACTATCATTTAAATTTAATGAACATATTTCATGAGGATTCCTGAATTATATGTGGATGATAAAGAGGGTTCATATTTAGTTCATTCATGAAATGGTTAGCATCAAATATTTTCAATTGAGCATGCTTCATCTCAAACAATTTACTCATTCAATTTTATTTTTTGTGCTCTGTTTAATTCATGTGGGATCCTGAATTTATAATATAACTCGAATCGGCAAAGAAAATAAGTTCCCTAACTCTAGTTATAATGTTTTGAAATTATCAACCCACATGCTTCAACTGCATGTCCAAGTACCTTCATTCTAAGGACCATGTCTAACATAACCATAAATGACAATTTAAAACACCAATGGTTATATTTTTAAGCATTCATGGATGATAAAGATCATTTTAGGATTCCATATCAGACTATTTATTATAATTATTAATTTATTAATATTACATAGGGGATAATTAGAAAAGGATCTATCATTAATAAACAGATCCTCCAGGAAAAAGGTGGATTTGTACAGAAATACAATTTATGATGACTAGTTCACCTTGTACTTCCATGCAAATCTGTTTTGACGTCATAGTGGACTTTATTTTGTGAATTTTTCAAGGATATATTTAATTAATATATATCAATTGAAACTAATAAAATAGAGCTACTTTAAACACTATCCATTCATATCATTACAATCTCTATTTTTAATCTTATATTGAAGTTGTGTTTATATTACATATTATATTTATTAGGATATACTTATACACTATATCAGAGATTACTAATAACAATGTCTCATTATTAACATATATTATCCCACAAATTACTATGGAATAGGGTATTAATAGAATTAAATACTTCGTTTATAGTTTTTACAATAAAATGAAATCCATGTTTTTTAAATTTTTATTATCTAATTATTTTTTTTGAATATAATTGAGTGTCGTATTGAGAGGATTGGGTATCAGCATGTGTAACAAAATCTTATATTTATTTTTGTTCTGTGATAAATTGTTTTATTTTAATTTGTTTTTTAAATTCAATTTTTTTCATAAAAAATTGTTCACAAATAAATACTCTAATATTTAGATTTAATCAATGATTTTTATACTGTATTTTATGTTATTAGATTTTTATAAAATTAAAAGGGTTGTTAATTTTATTAACAAGGTTGTGGTCGACCATTTATGAATATTACTAAAAAAAATTAATTATATATTTCTACTATTTTAGTTAACTAGATTTTTTTACAAATAAGTGGATTTAATTTATATTATTTTAAATATATTATTTATTTAAATATCAATTCCCCTATTTAGATTCCCACTCTGACCAATATTTGGTATTTGAGGGATTTTTTATCTTTGTCTACCATTAATGTTGGGAAATATTTAGATTGATATTTTTTATTTTTTTTGTTTGTTACTTTTTTCGTATGGATTTTATGTTTAGAGGCTATTCTATAAACAAAATTTATTCTATTGGTGTAAATTATGATTGATGTAAAATAAAAATGAAAATTCATCTAGATATAATGAGTTTTGACATATAGTTATATATTAAAGATTAACATGAAAAACCTAAAACTTCTATAAATGAATATGATGCTCCAACAAAATATTTTTTCATTAAAATTGAAAATAACATAATTCAATATTATTTCCTTATAATTGGGGGGATTTACTATGATATGTTATTATGATAAAATTTATCAAATTTTAGCACACTTTTTGGGTCTCATGAATTCACAAATAATGTTATGGAAATGATACTAAATATATATACTATATAGTATTATACATTCAAAATAAATACAAAAGAACTTATCTTCGAAAATTTTATTAGATTAAATGAGATCATAATCACTATTATTAATGATTGAAAAAATTTGGATGACAAATCTCAAGTGCTTATGAACTTATGATTCATGTCGGATAATTAGAGAGGTAAAATTGTAACTATTCATGAGTAATGTGAAATTATCAAAATACCAATCAAAGTGATAATTATAATTTTGGATATATATGATGAAGATATAAATGTAAAAAATAAAAATGAAAAAGATCTATTTATTTTAAATTATCACTGTCAAAGGACAATGAAGCTGTAAATCGTGACATTACTAGTGGAGGTGAAGTAGATAAAGATAGTGACGAAGAAAGAGATCTGTTATCTAGATGATTTAAGATGTTTTTATTTAAAATGAATAAATCATTTCATTAGTAATATTATAATGTAATTAATGGTAATATAATAAATTTAAGGAAATATTATAGAATAGATTATTGATTTAATGAGATTAACTTCTATGAGTGTAATAAGAATATATATATATTAGAAAACTATATAAATCTATATAATAAGAAGAGTTGTGGGGAAAAACTAAATTAACAAAAAATAATAATGATGGATATATAGAGTGAACCTAATGATATCTCCATGGATTCATATTATTTCTTTGAAGATGAAAATGAAAAGAATTATGTTATATGGACATTTCTTGAGATGTACCATCTATTTCATCTGCACATATATCTATAGAATCTGATAAATCAAATGAATAATTAATAGAGAATTGTGAAATAAAATAAGATAACATAAATGAGTTAAAATATACTTGTAAAAATTCTAAGAAGTTTAATTCATTATTTGTGGTAAATAAATATGGTATTATTTTAGTAAAACAAATGAATGAAATTCTATTAAAAGAATATATTAAAATGTAAATTTTAAATGAAAAAGATAAATAGTATTTGAAAAAAAATTAAAAAGAAAATTACATATTATACTAGGTAGAAATATAAAACCCAAATATAAATCTAAAATTTGTTATATTTCATGATCAAAAGTGAAGTTTTAAAAAAATATCCTGTTAAAAAAATAAGGCTTCTTTTTCTAGTAAAGAATCAATTTTTGGAAATAATTATAAACATTTTAGACCTAAAGTTCCTTTCCTATCGAATTCTTTTAATTCAATAGTAATGAGTCATGTGAAACAAATGATTATTCCAAATAAGTAATTTGATAACTACTTTATAACCAATAAATTCTAGGTTCCAATGTGCTTTCTTATTTTAGTTTACTTATGAAATAAGTCATAAAATCTAAAAAAAGTTATATGGTATCTTGAAATTGGATTTTACAGACATATGACAAAATAAGATTCATTCATCAAGAATAAAGAAAAAATATATTTTGTATATGTCACTATTAGTGAATGTAAAAAGGGTTATATTTTCAGACTTGAAAGAATTTATAACATTGAATTTGTCCTTATCTCAAAATTATTAGTCATTGGTGGTTCATAATTTATGTTTCATAGTATTTATCAGTTTCATGATAATGGAATTGATGTTAAATATGTATTCAGTTCTATTAATATGTATGATTCCAAGAATTATATATAATTTATTACATTATGAAATTTTACTTTTTATGCTATAAATTTATATTACTTATTCTATCAATTTTTTTGAGTTATTTTCATCATGAATTTTTCCTATGAAATATGATACTAAGACACTATAATATATAATCACCCAAAATTAAAAAAATCAAGGGATTGAAGATTCTATCTACCCTACCAACAATTATCTAGATACAGAGAGTTAAATCCTTATTAAATGGAAAAGATGTTATGTCATAGGGTCTAATTCTTAATTTTACATTTTTTTGGAAATCATAAACACTTTCATAAAAATAGGATTATGAACATTTTATGTCTTAAGTGTTATATAATTATTTGGTTGAAAACATTTTATTTTATCATACTTAGAATAAGTACTAAAGTATTATTGATATATAATCTACATTTTTTATTTTGATTATCGTAAATAATATATGTTTGATAAATCAGACTCACCATTATTGGAACATAATTTATTCTTCAGTCATGTATCCTGTACTGGTAAAATTCTTGAAAATCGAACTGATACTATTGTTGTTTAAAATCGGGGTTATACACCTAAATGTAATAGTAATGAAAATTGTAAGATTGTCTATCAAACTTACCTATAATTATAATTATAATTTGGAATACTTGTTTTCCAATGTACGAAAAAACTATAACATTGTAATGCTGTCAACCAATAAGATGTCATAAATTCATTAATGGTGATATGTCATGTTCCAGGTGTCCTAGGACATTACAACAAACATGGATAATATAACCATTGGAAGGATGCATATAAATACCAGGTATTTTGAAGAGTTTGGAGATGTTTTATTACATTTGATCTCAAAATTTTAAAATTATTTCTTAGTGTAAAAATCTTATTCTTAGTAATTTTTAATTCTTTATATAGATTCATTATAAGGAAATATTTTTTGGTTTTCTCATTTATAATTTTTGTAAGTGAAACTATGTCTGACCGTCAAGATGAACTATGGCTTCTTGGGATAGGAATATAGATAATAAGATCCATTACATCGAGGTATTACCTGGATATTAAAATGGAGATGAACATTGAATAGATGGATCTCATGGATAGGAAGATAGATCCGTTATGATTCTCATTTCAAGGGATCCTTAGGAAAGGGAATACATAATATCATGTAATCATAAAATATGGGATACCTTTAGTCAAGTTCATCCACTAAGATTTTCATATGGTTAAAAAAATTAACTTTTTAAAATATATTTCATTTAATTTATACTATTAATTTTTTTTATTACATGTTTTTACAAGTGTCATCTCCATAATAAATTTGATATAAATTTATTCATTGTATTAATATTTCTATTTTATTTTGTTTTCTCATATTTATGGATATAATGATATATACTACGATTAAAATAATTCAAATTTTTTTTAATTTTCTATCTCTAATATAATCAGACCACTTTTTTGTTCGGATTCTCTGAATTTGTTAATCGGGCTGGGTCTGAGTCCAATAACCTACTAATAAATGCTTTGGGTTTTGTTAAATTGAATTATTTTAAACTATATATTTAAAAATAACATTTACCCCCTCCTATAAGGAAGTCATAAAAACATAATTCTTATAATACTAATTATTATTATAGATATAATTATTCAACAATTGGTATCAGAGAATGATTCTACTATTATATAAAATTCTAGGAGTTGTTTCATAGTTTATTATTTCATATTGTTTATGATTCGATAAAAAAATTGATTATAAACATTGTTACACTAATTCGTGTTTGTGGAAAATGAAAACTAATACATTTTAAGGTGGAAGGTCTTAATATCATATCCATATATAATATAAATCATCATATACAAACTATATATTATGGTGATTATTATGAGTACTAGAGAGATAGGATGATGAAATATTTTATAAACACTGGGGTTGATAACATTTTCATGATGACATGAGATTATAAAATTCTGTATAAGAATGTTTTAACATTTACTCCCCATGAAAATCTGGAATATTAGTTGGATAATATAGTATTAAATACTTTATTATGTTTCATGATAAGAAACATATATATTCATATATAATCTTGTAAAGCTGAAAATAGTATCTAGAAATGGTTTAAAGTAACATATTTGGGAATATCTAATATTTTCGAGACCATGAGGGATATGTTTATATTAGATGACAAGGATTTTTTTTTCATCTTTGACAATATGTTACAAATATGCATAATAGATTTATGGGAATCCTTAATAGTTTTCATGATATTAGAGATGACAAAATTTATGATAAAATCCCTGTAGAAAATATAATTGATATTATTCCAAATGAATTGACATCTAAGAGAATATAATTTCATGATACAAGAAAGTAGAATAATCAAACCCTATATGATATCATTAGAGGCCTCATAAAGTAGAAGATTAGATTCAAAAAATATGATAAATATACAAAATGAAAAATGGGCATCATTCCTTCTTTACACTATCTACCATATAATTTATAGTTCATTATAAAGAATATGTTGCTAAATATTCCGGAAGGGAAAAAATAATTTTTAATCTCATTCTAGTAATACAATAAATTTTATGAATGATCTATAGAAAATAAATATAATGAAGAATTATATATTTGGAAATAAATATTTTCAATAACAATACAATTAATGTCATAAAGATATGAGTTTTAAAAAAGATTATGTCACATGTTTTGAATGTAGGAAAGATGTAATGTTGAATTTTTTGTTCTAGATGTTAATTATTTGGGAAGGGAATTAAGTTGGATAATTCCAATTTTCCCCAAAACTATTACTTTGAACTCCTAGATAATTTGTCACTCTATGACGTTTTTTTCCACATCGATAACATAAACCCCTCCATTTGAGATATTCCACCTATTTCTTCTTCCCACCATCTTGACATTTCAAGAGATGAATCTTTATACCATGATGTTCATTCCCATATGAACTTTATAAAACTTCCATCTTCACCTTTTTTGATGTGTTTGAAATATCATTGATGTTCACATTGTTAATAATACAATATAAAACATTATTAGGCCGAATGGCAGTATCTTTCTCTCTAAAAATAAACAAATTTGTTTTAATATACTGTTAGAATTTTCCATAATATTCCATGATAACATAATTCCTAAAAATTTCATTAGTTGACTAAAACATAAAATCATAATGTAAGCTACACTAATCATAGTGAAAAAGAACATATTCATGAAATTTAACTAATTATATATATAAATAATGAAACGTACATTAATATTTGATACATTAGGTATACCCTCGGTCACTCATAGTCAACTTATATTTAAATCCTTCATGAAATTTCATAATGTGTTTGTGACATCCCAAGAATATCCCCTATGTATTTTAAACTAGGGGTGTTTCAAGGCCCGTTGTCACGCACAAATTCTTGATCGAATCTAGGTAAATATAGTGTTTTCATGATTTTTTCCCCAAGTTATATCTATTTCACGGCCACATCCACTTCTAGTATATATACAATGATGTATTTCATGGAAATAACTCTCTCAATCCATTACCAAAATACAAATATAGTTCCTTATAAATTTACTCATACTTAGAATTATCCTTATATAAATCCCCAGACATATCCATAGAAATACCCCTAGGGATCCCACTAATGCTTTATCATCCATGTTTGACAAGAGAAAATAGACCTCCATTTGATACAAATAATAGTGACCCCAACACATACTTGGATATTATAGATATATATATATTAATTATATTTTACAAACACACAATTAAGGAAAACTATTTTTTAATGCCTTTAGTGAATTGGAGAAGAATCATCGTACTCCATGTGATATCATCAATGTCCCCCAATAATTATATTTCCCTTTATTACACCAACATAAAACCTTATTTAATATCTAGATTAGAGGAAACAAATGAAAGGTGATCTCAAATTATCAATATCGATAAATATGAACATTAATAACTTAATATCATCAACAATCATAATAAGTGCATAAGGGTATGATGAAATTATCAGAGTGCATGAGGGAATCATAAATTAACTCATATCCATTAATATATAGACAATTAAATTTGAAAAAATGATAATTCCAAGAGTTATAGAAATAAACAATAATAATCCATTTTAAATTAATCACTACCAAATGAAACATAATAAACCCATAATATGTAATTAAAACCGATATTTCAAAATCGTGGTATCATATTCATGAAACCCTTTCAAAACACTTTTAATTAGATTAACCATTTGGCCGATTCCTAATTTAATCATTACCCACTGAGTTGTAGTGAAATGTAGAAACATCTATCATATATGCTAAAATGATCCCACCTAGTGCTATCTCAACCACCCCATACATAAGATGAAACAGGCTCACCTGGTGCAATCTGGGCCACCGCATATATAATATATAATGGGCCCACCTCACATCATCTAATAAAACCCATGTATAAGATATAAAGGGAGCACCTAAATTTATCTAGTTCATACAATTTATAAGATGTATTGGTCCTATCTGACTCCATTAGGTCCACCCCATATATATATTGTTCAATAACCATAACATGAATAATATACATAGACACTTCCTAATAAAACTAAAATAAACAATCAGTATTCCAATAAAAATATTATTAAAATATTGACATGTAATGGGTTTCTTGATACTTTTTTTGAAAGAAATTTATCCCATGTAAAACTAATAGGTTCCATAATATTATGTTTGAATCATGGTTATCTCATTAAAAATAAATGAGTTCTATAACAATCTCATTTAAACAATCATAATCTATCCAGAGAAATAATGAGGATAATATCACTATAAAATATCCCACATATGATCGTAATTAATAATGAGGGTTGTTGACATGGATGAATGGAAATATTATTCTAATATCAATTATTTTTTTTAAAAAAAATGCTCATTTCTTTTTTAAAATATCTTTTTAAATCAATAAACATTTTCAAAACCCTTATCCTGGAATATAACATTGAAAAAATCTAAAGAAAACATAAAAAATCATTTAAATTAGTTTTCAAAGATTAAAACATTTTAAAAATGATTTCCCTTGAAAATGATCTAAAATTATCATTTAAAAATACTATTATCATACATTGTTTTAATAGAACACAGATTTATGACTAAAGATAGAAATGAAGTGTAATTTTCATAAAAACACTTTCTCAATTGTTTCAACTACTAATGAGGGTAAAATGGTAAAACTATATGAAAATATCAATTATAACAAAAGGATAATACAGTTCATGAGAATTATAATATTTCAACATCAGAAGCTAAATCATACACTATCACAATAAATGATGTTATTGCAATAAAAAACTCTTAACAATTTTGTAACAATGAATCAAAATCCCCAAGAAAGAGAGACCACTAAATGGATATGTAAATTCAAAAAAATTTAAGTATAATAATAATAAATTACATTCATGGGTTGTGTATACGCTACAAAATAAAAATAAGCAGTGACTCTGGGATATATCTAACACAAAAAAATGTGAGATGAAAAAACCGTACCCTAAGTCTTGAATCCCGAATTACTAATTAAATCCTCATTTATAATAAATATAATAATATTATTAAACTATTATTAAACTAAATTTGCATATATCATACCATACATTATTTTTTTATGACATTTAATTTCCCTCTTATTAACAATTCTATGTTAACATCACGTTTAGGGTAATAACCTCATTTTTCTGTATATGTTTTGACTTGTTATTTTTCTTCTCCAAACATAGATAATGGTTATATAATATACATAATGTAAACTAAGAAATAAATAACATATATTTTCAGTATAAATGTATTTATATAATTCTATAATATTAAGTGATATGAAATATTATACATTTTTCATCGAGACGGTAGACAGTATGTAAGAAAGAACATCGTTTTTATTTTACTGTCATACTGAATGAAATAGAATTAAATGATATATATATATAGTAATTATATTATAATTTTTATTTCATATATATCACATATGTTTATTAAACCCATACTTAATAAATTCCATGTAATTCAATAACGAATCACATCGCATCATGAGGTTTTAGTCCACCGGAAACACAATCAACGTTATCATATTCCCCAAAAAATTGAAAGAATAAAGTTCTATGTTATATAATAATTCCAGAATCATAAAAATAATAAATATTATATATATAATATATAAATATTATGTATACCAATTGTACTATCCAGGAAATGTGGTAATGGAATATATAACAACATTGTTTTTCGATGTGGTAGTGTGATGTACACACAATTGATTATTTCATAACCCAATTAATATAAGTGTGAATTTTTTTAGGTTTTACCCCTAAATTAATGTCATATTTGTATATATATTACCCTTAGGTTATTATATAATCATGATATTAGTATAATTTAATGTATATTAGAAATAAATAAAATAAAACACTCATTGATTAATGTTACCACATCCTCAAGTATCTCTTATTTGTTTTCAAAAAAGGCCATCCTTGGTCATACTTATTCACAAAGTGAGTATTCTAGGAAAATAGGAGGTAAGTGGATAACTTATTTTGGTAGTTCTTTTATATGATTGTTTTTTTGTCTGGTGTTAAGTGAGTAGGACATTGGGAAGCATTTTATTAGTGGGGTGAGTGGAAAACATGTAAAGTTTTTACAAAATGAATTACAACCCCTTTTTCCTTGTCAAATGGCCCTAATAGTGAATAAAATTATATAATATTATGGATAAAGTCGAAATATGTCCACAAAATGGGGGATTTATAATTTTCTAGGTAATTTTTTCCCTTATGTTTAATGTTTACTCAATTGGTAAACTTCTTTTTACATTAATTATCGAAATTGATTTTAATTATTTTCACTAGTCACATTGTTAAAGAAATATATTGACATTCTATGAAATTAAAAATTATGGTGAATAAATATTAGGATTCAATTTAGATAAATTAAATTCACAAAAGTGGAAAGAAGATTTATTATTAATAAGACACTCATAGTAAGAAAACCAGTGTTTAAGAGTATTTGTTTTTTCAGAAATAGTGAATTTTACATTATATATATTTCTAATAATAATAATTGCTTGAAAATAAATTAATATTTAATGATATATATTATATATAGTTTATTAAAATCATTCCCTATTTATTATTATTTTAATTAATAAAAATTGAGAAACATTATGCATTTTAAAATATTTTTTAGAAAAATCGCTTTTCAAACCCAAAAAGAAACTTCTATTAAAAAAATTGATTAAAAAGTAATTAAGTTGGAAAAACATAACAAAATAATATTAATGATACATTAAAACATATTTATTACATTTATATACTTTTAAATTAATTTTTAAATAAAAATAATTTATTTTTTAAGAAAATCAGTATTGTTCACTATTCACTAAAAAATCACCATTTTATGAAAAATTGAAAAATTTCACCCAAAGTAAAATTTGATATCATAACTAAAAAAATCAGTTTTTTAATATGGATTTTATAAAGGTGCTAATTTTTTTAATAGGTGAGCCACAAAATGTTGACAAGACTTATTCTTTCAAAAATTAGTTTTAGGTGTAAAATTGGATTTCTTTTTATCTAATGTTTTAAAAACACAAAATATGTAATTTAAACATTATATTGTAATAATTTATATATAAATTTAGTAAATATAATCCAATTAATAGTGATTTTATTTAATTATTGATGAGAAAAACACTTGTACGCATTAAAAAGTGTTTTTAGAAGAAAACAATTTCCCTTTATTTTCAAAGAGGGATCTATTTTGGTATATAATTAATTAGTTAGCCAATACATATGTAAACCATTTTTAAAAAAATTAGTGATTCCAATATATACTCTCCATTCAAGATGATAGGTAGTAAAGGTAATATATATCATTGGTCATTTATGTTTGTTGTTGCGTGTTGAATATGATATCAAACATCAAAATCTCATGTTTTCGTGTAACACAAGAAAAATAGATTGCTGTGTGGAATGCATAAAAAAATAATTTTTCATTTAATATATTCCATTAAAAAAATTATTCTTTTAAAATCATATATAGTTACATCATACCACCCTTAAAATTAAATTTTCCAACAAAATTGTCATTTGGGTACCCAAAAACGAGGATAATTGTACAGTATTACATCCCAAGGTTCTCATGTAGTTTCTTTATGATGGTGGTTCCTCCACAGTAAATAGACTATGTGATTGATATCATTTCATACAAAAGTATCTATTTGATCCATAATTTATACCACTAGTTACTAAAAATAAATATCTTGTTCCAATGACATGACCTCTGAGTTAGTACAAGTGATATATTATGTATTATCATCCTCAAGAATAATACAAGGAACACAACATAAAAATAAGAGATGTTAAGTGGATGTGATGATGATAAGCTATTATCCGGATGAAATCAGGTAATTTATTGGTACTGATATACCCATGGCTTTGTTTTCCATTATTACATCCATGAAGAAATATTTAGAAAGGAATTCATTACAACTAAATGTTCAATATCACACAAACAATTATCAACATAACATTTAATTAAACTTTGGGTTGTTATTATATTTTTCTGAATAACTATAATCTTCTTCGATATTTATTCAAATTTCTCAGGTCCCAATATTTTATTTTTTTCAAATTTACTCTAATACTTTGGAGTTCTAAACATCGTTTGATAATGGGATTCATAAGGATCCATGTGAATAATCAATTAAAATCAATAGTCACGTGAAAACTCACCTTTAAGATGTTGGTGATCCAAAAAACCATTGAAAACCCATAGAACAATATCTTATAATATCCTCTATAGTTTTAGCTGATCTCTCATATTAATCATCTAATTGTGGATGATACTTCGTACTAGATCTCAACTCAATACTACGAGATTTCTAACTACTTTTCCAAAACATTAAGGTATACTTCTGTTCCATGATTGATATAATTGAATGGTAAAATCAATGAAACCATTAAATTATATAATGTATATTTTGGAAAACATATAAAAATATAAATCATCTATGATAGAGACTAAGTGTGAAGACATTGTGTGTTGATTGACTGGAACCCTTAAATACATTGAAATAAATAATAAGGTAAACACTAATGTTTACTATAACACTTAATCATATGTTCACAAATTTAGAGTCATTATTTCTTAAGTTACATTTTCCACTAAGACATATTCAAAACCAAATCATTATATTACTATAAATCTCTCAACAATTTTTTGATTCAAAAGTCTCTTTTTGACATTTCAGTTAATTTTGATTTTCAAGTCACAAAATCATACAAAATATCTATTTCTTTTATGTACATAATGTTTTAAATTTTCATTTAATAATTTATTCATGAATTCAAATCATAATTATAGTAATGAAGATGAATACAATTATGATCATATTCACCTTATCAATTAATAATTTAGGACTTTATGTCTTTTATATATTGTTACAATTGTGTTAACCACATTGGACATCAGATCTATTATCATCAAATTCATACGATTCAGTAAAATCTTAATGAAATGCATAAAATTGACTTATATTTAATTATGAATACAAAAAATTATTTTATTATAATGGATCAGTTTTTAATCATAAAACTGTATTGAAAAAAATAGTTTTTGTATTTTTTTGTATATTTAATTCAAAACAATGATGTCGTTTCAATTATAAAGTGACAGTTTAAGTGCATAGTGTCGAATTCCACCGTAAAATATCATTGAAAAATTTGACTTTTGGATATCTAGATGATCGTTGGGACGAACACCTATAAATACCATTTCATTTGAAGTCAAAAAATTGTTTTCTCTAACATGATTTTTCATGTATGTGTGTGCTATGATTTTTCTCTAATTTTTCTAAATAGTAAAAGTTAGAATATATTGTTCATAAAATTTAATAGTTATTTATAGAGTCTGTTTCATAAGGAAACCTTTTCAAGTTGTCTCTATAAGTTTCTTTTATGTTTATTTGTGTGCTTCTAATTAATGTGATTATGATCAAGGGACTTGGAGACATGGAAGAGAGAGGATCTAATCACCTGTTTAATGAATTTATTTTTAGGATAGAAAGAAAAATATGATCATTGTATCATGGTCTGTCGAGGATAGGAACAAATAATTTTTCTGATCATCGTATTGAGGACTTGTCCTGTTGTTGGATAGACATACATTATTTGCAGTATAAATCAAGTGATCTTTTTCGAAGGATACTAAATACCCCTCTTTTTGGGACAAAAGAAATATATTTGTTGGTATTACATGTTTATTACATGTTCATTCCATTTCTATTGAAATATAATGTGAATTTTATTTTATATTCATTTTTATAATTGTTTTCTATTTGTCATAACTACTCTGATTATGAAACTTGTGTATTACACTGTTAATGTGATTTTCATAATTATGATAAAATTATTTAGTATGAGTAATATTCATTAAAATTTTTGATAAAATCATTACTTTGTTAATATCTCATAATAATTATAACTACTACGATTAAGATATTCATTCGGAATAATATGATAATTAATTTCCTATTGTGAACATGGTTAAAAATTTACAAACATGTTGATTATATATTAATATCTACTAGATTACTATATTATTTTCATTGGAACCTAAGGCCTTTCCCAATTATAATTTTAATATATAATAGGTTTTGTGATTATGAATTATTTAATTCTATTAAAAAATGATTCTATTATGGATACAAATGAATGTTTTTAAATTACAATTCACATCCTATTGTTTTTATCCATTTGAATATACATTTCAATCAGAAAATTGGTATTTGGGAAAGCCTTTATAACATTGATACTCACATTTGGTATCATAGGTTGCTTCCAAAACCGAAATAAATGCTAATTATTTCACCATTTAATGGTAAATTTATTTCATGTTATAAAATTATTGTTTATAAATTATTTAACATTACCATGTATTGTGGAAAAGATTTTGTTTATATCTATTTTAAAATCATTGAAGGACTAAATGTTGGATCTATAAAAAATCACAATCCTACTAGACCAACAATTATTTAGGGTATTGATTATGAATATTATTGGGATAGAATGAAGACCTTTGTGATCAATAGTATTGTTTAATTTTTTTTGATGTCCAATGATTATAAAATAGCAGATAAATAAATCAGACCATTTACCAATCCACAAAAAGCTAGAATATTAGCTAAATTACAATGTAATGAATACTTTATTATATTATGTGTCAATTTTTTTTAAATATTTCTTCTTTTGGAGAAGGTTAAAATATTTTGATGCAATTATAATTCACTCATTTTTTAAATTATAAACTAATTGGGACTAGAAGTGATTTTGTAACAGTTAATTAAGAATCTTTTTAATTTCCTTATAGTAAACCTGTTGTTAAGGTACAAAATTTTTAAATGAGAATTTTTAATAGTTTTCATGCATGGGATAAAAATGTTTGGAGCAAGAAATATTAATGATAAGATTGTCGATATCATTTCTATTGAATGTGAATTTAACAGATCATTTTTTAATTAATCTAATAATATTACAAAGTTTAAACATGTGGATTTATTTGGAACTCTTTTACTATATGAGGGTGGGATAAAAATATATGTTGAGAAGTAAAGGAAAATTAATTTTTGTGTTTCTTTTACTTGTACATTAATTCCAAGGAATGATTAAACTCATGGGAAGGTTTTTAAAACTAGAAAGTAAATGGTTGTTACTCAATTAGATTGAAATGATTATGAACATTCATTGAATGATTTGGAAAAATATATCTTAGAATGTACAAGATTATTGTTAAAAACAATTTTCATTATCATTACAATAAAATTAACTATGAAATAAATAACATGAAATATTTCGAAGATACCGATTATGAATTAAAATTTGAATGGCACATAACACACAATTGTCCAATGTTCATAAGAAAAAGGTATAATGGAAAGGAATTTTGATATAAATCATAGAAATTATGAAAATCCTAAGGGATATAAATTATTGAATGATAAAAACTCATGGAGTTCTGGTGGATGAAGTTATTTCCTAGATTCCATAGACAATGAAAAAACTGGACTGAGGAATATCGATCTCTTTTCCAAAATACCTATTGAATATTAATGTATTATTCTTAATGTACATACATCAAATTCATTAAAAAAATATGAATTTAATTGAAATTTATCATAATGAGGAAAAATATATTTATTCTAATGTAGTATCTTCCTCAAAAAAACAAAATAAATAACCTTTTTATGATGAATTATGTATATTTTCTAAATTACTTGAAAATGAAAATTGTATATTTACTAGGGAACATGAAAAATAAAGTACAATTATAAATTTTTTATCCAAATATGTATCAGGTCATTCAAAAAATCTAAATAAGAAAGAATGTGAAATTGATTCACATTCAATAATGTTTAAGAAATCTTCTTCTTAGAAGGATGAAATTTTTAATGATTTTGAAAAATACATTTCTATAAAAATTGTTTTAGAATCCAAACAAACTTCTTGAAATAATACTAATGTTGGTAATTTATTTTTTTAAAACAATTCCACTTTTATTGAATCATAGAAATATTTATCAAATATCACCACTAGTATGGAAGGAATTTATAAAATGTATACATAACTAAATCAACATGGTAATATTTTAGTAATAGGATACAGTCATTAAAATATTTCTTTAGCAATAATTTATTTGTTCATAATAATGCTCCATTTTGAAAAAAAAACCTCAATGTGAAGTTCACTGGAATATAATTTTTTCATTAAATAAAATTAAATCATATGGATTTCATATAGAACATATTTCATAAAAACTGTGGATTCATAATAAAATGATTACTAACATTTCCATACCCATTAAGGTTTCTGTTACAAAAGCCGAAATGTTTAATTTTTGAGAAAAAAATAGAAGTATAATAATCAATAATACATTGTACATGGATAGTGACTGTTCCTGACCTATGATTGATAATAATGATTTCATTGAAAATATTATTGAAATAAAGGGTTGAAGAGTGACCTTGAATGACATTGTTTATTGAAATATTATTGGTATTGCTAACATTTTTCTTCTTGGAAAAGATTTAATTTCAAATCTTCCATTTGTAAAAGGTCTTAAGAAATACATTATAATAATAAGTCAATTATGTGATGAAGGTTACCTTGTAAATTTTAGTAATGATTAATGTGTAGTACAAAAATCCAATATTGAATTAATTATTTCTTCCCATCAACATGAGAATGTTTATACACTAAAATTAGAATACAATAGGATCCCAGACGTACCTTGTCTTAGTACAGTTGAAGACAGATCATTGTTAGGGAAAAGAATGTTTGGACATTGTAATCTTATAAAATTATATAAATTGAATATAAAAAGTATTATTGAGGATATACAGGATCTTAGTTTTGATTCATTAAATGTCTATGAACCTTGTCAATATGGAATGTAACATATTTCATGCTTTAAATCAATTAGTGAAGTCTCAACTCCTGAGGATTTATAGTAAGTGTATATGGATCTTTCTATTCACACACAAACTAGATGTTTTGGTGGGAAGTAGTTTGTATTTTTATAGTTCATGACTACACTTGAAAAACATGGGTCTATTTTCTAAAAAAGATATTTGAGGCCTTTTTTATTATTAAAACTTTTGTAGCCAAATATAGAAATGAGAAATACCTCCCCATGATAGCTATTCGTAGTGATCGTTATGGATAATTTGTAAATTACGATTTTGGTGAATTTTGTTTTATGAAATGAATTAATTATAAATTTTTAGCTCTAAAAACACATCCAAAAAATATAGTTAATGAAAAAAAATTTACTTATTCAAAAAATTAATTGATCCATATTGGGTTAATATTTATCGTCTGAAAACATTTGGGCTGATTCTATTTGTACATTTTTTATACAATAAATCAGGTTTTAATTCAATATTTTATTTATAAGACATCTTATGAGTTATAGACATGAAAAATCCCATAGTATTATACTTCATAGTATTTGGATGCAATGTATTCATTGTCAATACAAAAGATAATTTACAAGAAATTACACCCAAATATAATGACGGTATATTCTTAGGCTTTTACTCTAATTCTATAGCATATAGAGTTTTTATTAAATATGATGCTACTATTTATGAAATAGTATATGGTAAATTTGATGAAAATGTTCATTTTGTTTTTAATAAATCCCAACCAATAAACATAGAATTTTTTCAAAGCTATTTCTCAACCATTGATAGAAGAATCTTCTATGAAGGAAAATACTCAAAAAAAATTATTGACTTATTTAGTCCAGGATACTTTCTGTATTGTATTTATGAAAAAGTTTTACAAATCCCTTGTTAGTTATTTCTTAAGAATCATCCTAGAGAAGGTATCATTGGACATGTGATTAAACCAGTAACAACTAGAAGATCGTTGAGATATGATGTATAACATTATTCTTTCCTTTCCCAATACAAAGATAAAAAAACGATGAGGGTTTAGGTGATCAATGTTGGATTAAGGCTATGAAAGATGAACTAAATGAATTTGAAAGGATCATAGTTTGGACTACAGTTGATAGATCTAATGAATCTTTATTCAATAGAGTAAATATGATTTTTTGAAACAACTGTAATTAAAATTGAATAATCATTAGAAATATTTACGGGCTTATTGAAAAATGATATAATTAATAAGGGAAGATTGATTATGAAGAAACATATGCTATGTTATCTTGATGTGAATCTATTCATATTTTCATTGCCTTTACACAAAAATTTAATTATAAAAAACCTCAATTGGATGTGGAGTGTGATTTATTTAAAAGATGTGTACTAGAGGAACTTTTTTATTGAATAATAATCTAGTTTTTAAGACAAAAATCATCTTGAATAAATTTAAATACTCATCGATGCATTATATAGACATAAAAAAGACCATTTGTCCAAGTCTAATATATTAACATGATTTTGGTTAAAAACAATTTTATTAAGGGAACTAGTTATCCAAATAATTTATAAATAATGAATACAAAAATTATTTTATTTCTGAAATCAATGTTTATGACATTATATTCAGATTAAATCAACAATCATTAACAGAATCATTATAGAATCTTTTGAAATATGAGTTTGAAATGAGTATGATGGGTGAGTTAACATTTTCTTCTTTTTATTTAATTTTTCAAAAACAAGACCGATATTATGAATATAAATATAATTATATCAAATATATTCATAAAAATTAAGGATATGACAACAATTAAAGTATTAGTACACTAATTAATACCTAAAATACATTGGATATTGAAGAGGCTGGGCCTCTACTTCATCAAACAATTTTTAGATGTATTACAAGATGTCTATAATTCTTAATATATTGTCATCCAGACATAATGTTTTTTGTTTTCTTATGTGAATGATATAAATCCAATCAAATGAAACCCATTTAAAATATGTTAAAATAATTTTTCATTATTTAATTGGATCCATGGATTTGGATTATAATATTATTATAGAAATTATTTTGAATTGAGAATATTTTCATATGATAACTTTGGTGGATGAATAATGCATAGTAAATGTATATATAGAACATATCATTTTTTAGAGATTAATAAATTTCATTCTCTTGTAAAAAAAATACTCAGTAAAACCTTCCACTACTGAAGCTGAATATGTTGTAGCTGGATTTTGTTGTTCTAAAGTATTGTATAAGATACACAGACTCAATAACTATGGCATATATTTTACAAAAAATTAAATACCATGTAATTATAATAGTTCCATTTCCTTATTTAAAAAACCCTTAATGCCAATCTTGTGAAAAGATATTGATATATAGAATCACATAAAAAAGGATATATCATTTTTCAATTCCTCGGAAATGATGAACAACTTGTTCATATCTTTAAAAAACATCTACCATTTGATAGATTTGAATACACTAAACAGATTATAAGAGTAATCACTATAAATTAATCATGCATATATACTTCTTTTCTAAACTATATCCTTATACTAAGACCATCCTACTCATAGGGGAGTATATATTATTACATATTAATAAATATGAGATATTGAAGGTTTTATGTTTTTTCAAAATTTTCATAATTAATATTCCTAACTATATTAGGTTTCAAAATTGTATTTAAAATGTTCTATTTGGAAATAAAATTTTTATACGTAATCGAATTTAAATATCAAATCAGATTCAGTAAAAAAAATCAAATTCTAATTCCTAATCGAATTCATAAAATAATCAGATTATAATTTCCATAAGGATTTAGAAAAAAGAATTGGAATTGGCAATATAAAATATATATTATTGGATTCGAAAATAAATATTATTTAATTTTTAGAATTTATTTTCAAAATCCTCATAATAAATAATTACAGCATTAAACTATCTTATTTTTTACTATCATGATCTATTTCACTTCAAATGAGAACAATTTATCTGATCAATGTTTCTACTCTGAAAGCTATTATTCTTTATTTTATTCTTTAACACAATATCATTCTATTTAGTTTTACTCTTATTTGTTATTTTTCTAAATTATAGTTTTTTAAAATTATTTTACTTTCATATTCTTATTTATGCAATAGGATAAAGGATTTTTAAATATTCAACAGTATATATTTTGAGAAAATCATTCAAAAGATATAATCTAAAACATCAGATAAAAAAATTGACTCTCAGCTGATAGAATATTCTTATAAGATCAATCATCACTCAAATTATTCTTATAAATAGGGGAAAAACTATCCCAAACCTTTTATCATGTTTTTATAAATTAAATGTATTCCATGTTTAAAACCTAGACTCTAATTTCTATTTCAGGATTGCTTCATAAATTTCTAGCCAAATATGATGTTACCTTCAAAAGAATAAAATAAAATGTTTCTTTTTAGAGAAAGGTTAGATTCTAGATCCCTCTACTAAAAATTCGATTAATCACTATACTGAATTATTCAATTTTTAGCACGGTATTATTTATGTGGTTAACAAGAAGATCAGAAATATGAATTGTTATATAGATATAATATATGATTTTTAATATTTACTGATGTTTTAAAAGGAGGGGGGAAAATAAATTATTTCGTTTTTAATTTTTGACAAAACCTATGATATTTAAAAAAAAATATTTCCAGATTTCATTGTGTGTCCAATAAAGGAGATACATTCTATAAATATCACAAATTACTAGAGTCAAAGTGATCCTTTGTTAAAAAAATAGCTTAAAATGCATCTTTTCCCCAAATGTAGATTCAATAATGTTTTGTGGGATCAGAAAGATGAATGTATATTTTCAATATACAGGAGGGGGTTGAATTGTATACTTTAAAAATTTACATTAGAACATTTAAATATGGTAATGTTTAAAAAAGTTAAACAAGGTAAATTCACAAGAACTCTTAGTTCTACAGACTTTCTAGATTCTTGAAATGTGGTTCTAGAAACGAAACATAAGAAATGTTCACAAAGATAATGATTCTACCTTAATGTGTATAGAAACTTAATAATCAGAGTACATATATAAGTAAGTATAAGATTATTATACTTTCCTTATCAATCAAAATACAATAAAAGACCAACTTGAAACAATAGATGTAACAAGTCATAAATCCTCTAACCCAAAGATTAGGTTATCCAACAACCTTGGATAAGGGTCCCTTGATTTATACTTTGAGAAAGCATATCTTACCCACACTAGGGTAAGAACTCGATACAAATGTCGGAGTCGGTCATGCTATCCTCACAGGCTCTCGAACTTCAAGGTATTAAAAACCTTTGTCTTCACATCCCTTGAATCCCTCAAATGTACTTAGAAACATTCGCAGTTGCAGGAATAAATTCGGAACAATATGTTCAGTACACACATAGATATAAATTCTATCTCTCTATAAATCACTTCAGTAGCATGTAATCTCAAGATTGATAAACGTTTTTCAGTTCTTATGATCTCATTAAAATGATCTCTAATTTATAGGCACATTTCAATGGTTGTCTCCCTCCTCCAAAAATCATATTTTTACTGAAATCTTCGAGGACCTATACACGTGTCACTTAAAAAATGGTTGTTAAGGATCAAAATGAACGACATCATTTTCATAAATCAAAAAAGTGTAAGTTATAAAATATTTTTTCAATCAAATTCTATTTTTTAGAGTCTAAGGAAAATTTTAATTCGGAGTCTAATCATATTAACCTTCAGAATCTATATTACCTAGATATTCTAATTCTATTTCTCAAAGAATTCGGAATTAGAATTATTAAGATTTCAGAGTCAGAATTTATAGAAATTTGGAGTATGAATTCTGAGGAATTCAGAGTAGAAATTATTAGGAATTATGACGATGAATTCTAATGAATTTGGATCCTGAATTTTGAGGAATTTGGAGAATTAATTCTATGGAATATGGAACATGAATTCTAAGGAATTCAGAGTCTGAATTCCGTGGAATTATTAACATGAATTCTAAGGAATTCAGATTCCATATTCTAATGAATTTGAAGTCTGAATTCATAGAAATTAAGAACTAAATTTTTAGATAATTTCTATTCATAATTTTATAGAATTCGGTGTCTGAATTTCAGAGAATATAGATTCTGAATTTAAGAGAATACAGAGTATGAATTTTAGAGGATTCAGAGTCTGAATTTCAAAGAAATAGGATTCTGAATTCAGATCTTGAAAACAGAATACTCTATACCATTGTATTTATAGAATTATGATGATTTAGATGTGAAACTGAATTTTACACATAGAAATAAAAATAATTACATTTATAGAGACTAAAAATATGAACAATGAAAACAAGGTAAGGATAAATTTCCTCAGGGAATGTAAATTTTCCATATCAAGATGAATCTTATGGGAAATAAAATTTTCCATAAGATAGAGTGATTGTGATTTTCAATACATAAAAGAAAGGAAAAGTCATAGGGGAACCTTATTGACTCAACAATCTCCCCTTTTTTCGAAAGCAAAAACATCCTTATGAAAAAGAATATAAGGACTTCGAAATTTTATGGACTTGTAAATAAAACAGATCTCCCTTTACTTATGGATCAATGTGAATATGACTAACTCCCACTTAGGCCTTTGAAACCCTAAGGATCATATTCTGAATTTCTGGAATAATATTTTTAAATTTCTTACAAATGAAAATTTTTAGGATGAAAACACCCCCTTAGATGAACTCCCCCATACATAGAGAAATTTCTTCTTTACTAAGTACTCTTTTTTTCATTCCAATATCCCCATTTCTTTTTAAAAAAAGGAATATAGGGAATGTAAAGGAATTTTTGGTACCTGAAATATTATTACAAAAAATCCGAAATAATATGAAGAGAAACAAAAATATCATTAGGATTGAAATATTTTGTTCAATAAAGAAATACAACAAAAGATCATATTTAGAATTAAATTATTCTTCTATATCATTCAGCTTAAACTTCTTTATTATGGCATTGAGCATCCTATATTCTTTGTGATCCTCCTCAGCTTGTTTGAGATGCTGATATTCATCGTCTGTTTCCATTTCTAAGGCTTTGATTTTTTCTTCCTGAGACATAATAGATTCTATGTGACCCTTTAAATCTTCATCATTCATAACAATATTCTCTTATATGTTAATACTGATATCCCTTTCTCTCCCCTAACTATGAGCAACTGAATTTAAATTACCATTTTGATATTTCAATTCATGCTTATGAGAAGTCTATTCAAGAGTATTCTTTTCTTGAAAACTATTTCTGAGATCCTTGATCATCTCATATTTGGTATCAAAATAATCCTTGACACATTCTTGAAATTCATCGAGGATTCTCATATCTTCTAATATCTTCCTTGACCACATTTTCATCTTCTTCCTGATCTGTTATGAGCTTCATAGCTAATAATAATAGTCTAGAAGTCTTCCTTGAGTTTGACACACTTATCCATCCCCATGGATACTAAATCCGATTATTGATTTTATGATTGCTGAAGCATCTGGAATCTCGAGACAATACTTCAAAATAGAGGGACGGTTATAACAATCTTTTTCATTGATTGGACTAAAAAATCATGTCTTAGAGAGGAAAATTCTAAATCTGAGCCTTTTGTGGGTAAGGTTTCTTTTTCATACTCAGTATATTTCCTCTTCAATGAAGTACCAACTTATTTATTATTCAATACAAATTTTCTAGGTGTATCAACAACCACCTATTTTCCCATATCATCCTTTGAAATGAAATCTTCTTGATTAGGATATTCATGTCCACTATGAGATAGCTAATGAATTTTGTCTTCGTCAATTTTATCCTCCTTGGCTCTTACCTCAACATACACTTGGTGAATGAAATATTTGTGGATGCTTTCTTCCCCATATAGTTTATTCACTTCATCTTAACCCTTATTGTCATCCTTTATAGGAGTAACAAGCTTCGACCCTTTGGCATGACTGGTTCAGAATGATAATTTCTCAGAATGGATTTCCTTCCCATGATATTCCTCTACCTGCTTTAAAACATCTTCCAAGTCACCATTTACTTCTTCTTCATCTTATCCTACTAATTATTCTTTAACTACTTCTTCTTAATGTTTTTATATATTTAAAAACTTCTTTCCTAGTGATTCATGAAGTGGTTCTTGATGAAAAACCTCTGGTACCTGAATATTCATTGAGTATTTTTCATCATCCTTCAGAAGGTATTGCACTATCTCAGCTTCAGACAACTTCTTCTGTTTCATCATTTCTTTTTCTTCCATTTCCAGATTCTTAGACTTATTTTACTTCAATGCTTTATCCTTATCATGGTCGAGGCCAAACATAGGTTCCCCTACATTCTTGTTGTTCTTATCTTCTCTCTATTTAGCCACAACTTCATCAGTATATTATTTTTGCTTCATTGGATTTTGATGCGCGGATTGAGTTTCTTTAGCCTCTGGGGTTTTTGCCTTCTGTCCTATTTCTTTATCCTTCCTCTTTCTTTCTCCATTATTCGAAGTTTTAGTGACTTTAGAATTCTTTGAAAAAGATTCTGTTTATGCTTCTGACAAATCAGTAAATCCCTTAGATTGACTATTAAATCCAATCTTCATCCTCCTCAGAGTATCATCACTCAAAATCTTCACCTTACTATTATTCGGCATAGAAATGAATAGGATATTGAATTACTAAAGACAAAGAATAATTATTTATGAAATAACGTACAGATACATAATAATTTGATCTTTTAGATTTTCATCCTTTATATTCTTAATTCAAATGAAGATATGCTTAACAAGATTTCTCTTTCTTAGATTTACCAGGAAATCTTGAAAATACGTATCACTTTTCTTCAGGATACCCATGTCACCTTTTCTTGGAATTATAAAACCATGAACCCATAGGTGAAGAATCCAATTATTTGTAGAGAGATGAACACTTTTCAGATTCATTACTTTTGAAATACCAATACTAGCTAAAAAAAGTTTCTTATCGAAGGATCCTATTTCATCAGGTAGCTTGTGATAGGAAAACATAGCTTCTCCATCATAAAGAATTATTATCCTATTTTCTTCCTTGTTATTATAAAGGGAATACATATATCCATTTCTTTTGAATTAAACCATATCTCTTCCACCTTCAATGAGAAATCTTACTGTCTCGTAGAATTCATCCTACTACTCTGGATACACCAGATCCTATGCTTTTGGTTTGGATATGAGAAAAATCTCCCACAAATTTAGCTATATATTCTTTGAGATAATGGAATCATAAATAGAAAAGAAATTTTGATGAACCAAACATTCTCATTAAATCTTCCATTCATATATTTCTTTTATAGAAGCCATTTCTTTTTGATACGAAGTTTCAGCAGAAATTCTGAACTAAGGAAACCTTGAAGATCCAAAACTAGATTATGTAGGAGGGGAAAAGCTTCAGCGCACGACAGATTGAGTTCGAAGTGGGTCAAGATATATGGGGTCATTTATATAGTCAATAGAAGGGTCATTTCAGCATCCCAGATTGATCCAACAATTGAACACTATCCGATTAGATCTGATGGTTCAAAACAAACTTGAAATAATACATGTTACAAGTAGTAAATCTTTTAACCCAAAAAGTAGGGTATCTAAAAAACTTGGATTAAGGTCCCTTGATTTATACATTCAATAAAGATTGTATTTTCCAAAATAGGGTAAGACCTTGATAGAAATATTGGAGTCTGTCTTTCTATCCCTACAAGCCCACGAACTTCAAGGTAGTCGGCACCACTGTCTTCCTATCCACGTATGCCCTCAAATATACATAGCTACATTCGGAGTTACACAAATAAATTCTGAACAAGATGTTCAGTACGTACGATATCATTTTATAACTAAAAAATAGTAAGTAAAAAATGGTTTCCTGACCAAATTCAATTTTTCATAGTCTACGGAAAAAATATAATTCATATTCTATGAAAGATAACCTTCGGAGTCTATATTACAAGGATATTCGGATTCTATTTATCAGGGAATTAAGAATTTGAGTTCTATAGATTTCAGAGTCAGAATTATAAGGAATTAAGAGTCTAAATTCTGAATATTTTAGTGCCTGAATTCTAAGGAATTTAGAGTCTGAATTTGGAGGAATTCAGAGTCTGAATTCTGTGGAATTCGGAACCTGAAATCTGAGAAATTTGGTGTCCAAATTCTGAGGGATTAGTAAACTGAATTCTATGGAATTTAGAGTCTGAATTTTGAGGAATTCAGAAACATAATTATAAAGAATTCAGATTCTAAATTCTTAGGAATTCAGAATCCAAATTAAAAATAATTCCAAACCAGAATTTCAGATAATTCGGATTCTGAATTTTGGAGAATTTGGTGTCTGAATTTCAGAGAATTCGGTGTCTAAATTTAAGAGAATTTGGAGTTTGAATTTTAGAGTATTCAGTGTCTGAATTTCAATGATTTCAGATTCTGAATTCGGATCTTGAAAACAGACTACTCCATAACATTACTATTTGTATTTTTATGAGGTTTTATATGTGAAACCGAATATCACACTTAGAAATTAAAAGAGTTCAATTTTGAGAGACTAAAAATATGAACAATGAAAACAAGGTAAGGATAAATTTTCTTGGGGAAGTAATATTTTTCTTATCGATATGAAATATACTGAAAATTAAATTTTTCTTTATATAGAGTGTTTGTGATTTTCAAAACATAAAGTAATAAAAAAGTCATATGTAAACCGTATTGACTCCACTAGTTTACTCATATAATTCCCATTCACAATGTTTTAGCCACCTAAATTAAAGGTTTTCTTATTCCTAGAAAAGGATATAGATATAATCTAAATTTTTTTGATGTTGTTATTATCGATTATCTTTAAAATATTTGGAAGATATATCTTCATGGTTTCATTCTACTAATTGTCGAAAATGTCAAGTCAAATTTGTAGGTTCCGGGCACAGCGGAAGCGCGTTGGTGGCATTGCCCAACATTGATTTTAACGTTAAAAATGTTCAATCTGAGATCTTTCATGATTTAACATGCCGAATCATCATAATATAATGAAGAAAGAAAAACAAAATAAGAGACTCAGAACCCTAGAGATATGATCATCATATATTGGTTATAGTTAATTTAATTAATTCATAAGAATTATGTCTATAGAATTCTTTCTTCGTTGGAGTCTCCGGTCAAGATCCCGTGATCCATCATTTCATTGTAGAATCCAAGTACAAGATTCCTCTAGTGGTGATCCTCATCTGCTCCACGTATCTCTAGATGTCGCCGAAGTGATCTCTGGGTGCTAGCACGGAGGAGCCATCGCTTGTGATGTTTTCCTTCAATCGCCTTGATCTAGTGGAGGATCTCACTTTCATAACATAGAATAGTTCCTGGTAGAAAAGGAATTATCTCTTGGCTTGAGAGTATTTCCCAACCCGTTTTGCACAATAATGGATCTAATTATATGAGAATAATGTAATTAATATTTTAAAAATTAGAATAATAAAATGAATTATTTGCTCGAAATCATTTAATCATTTCATTTATTTCTTAGTAATACCCCATGTCTTAATAATGACAGTTGGCCATCATTATTACTTGGCATGTGCCCAACATATTACATTTAATATCATTTAATTAAATAAAAAATATTTTCTCACGAATCCAGAAAAACAAACTACACTGCATGTATATAAATATACATGGTGTGTACTTTTTATATTTCATTTTATTTATTTCCTCCACCATATTTGTTAGACCTTCAATAATGGCTATTTATTTCATAAATAAATGTAACTGCATTACTCACTAATAAATATATATATTATTTCTCCCACAATATATTCTCTCGAATAACTAGTGTCGAAATAAATGCGATTAGGCATCCTTAAAAAATTATTAAACCACAATCAGGAATAATATTTATTTAACTTCTTAAATTAATATTTTACTTAGATACATGGAAAAAATTAGTGTGTGACCCTCTAGGCCTCTTTCTCAGTGGCATTATGCGGAGCCTTCCTAAAGTCGAAGGTTAGCATCTAGAAACACGCCAAGGCACCCATAGAGAAATAATTTAACCCTGCAATGACGTGTCACCTCCTATGAATGCTTACCCGGTAATATAATCCCATTGTGTCGATATCTCCAATCAAGCGGGTTTCATGCTAGTGACATTAACCCATGTACTCGATTATTATTTCTTTTAATTCTCAGAATTGAACTCACTCATACCTTAACATGGCCATGGATTTATTTAGGGTATATCAATTCCATAAAATGGCTCGAGATATCTACATCCATTATGGAACATAAGGTACAAAACCTTTCTCGCATTATCTATTCATGCAGTATTACTCGTGACGCACCCAACGTATCCTACCTCGCTACGAGTAGTGTGTCATCACAGTTTTTGTCAATACATCTAAGTGCGTGAGTTGTAATATCCATTAATAATAATCTTAAATTCTAAGAACCAATACACACGTCTGCAGATAGGAACATCCAATAACACTATGAAATGTGGATTTCCTACTAGCAGGTCTCATTCTTATAATATCCTCCTGGATATTAACAAGGGTGAAAACCATGAGAAGGTTCCTTAAAGATTTATGAGTCCTCACCCCTAATGGCATGTATTATTTGTGTCCATAAAATGATATCATCCGACCATATAACATATATTCAAGAACAGTGTTATGGCACTTCTAGGTTCTCATCATAGCAGGGATCCTCTATGACTCATTAATGCAACAGATGTCCTTAGGAAATTATCACATACATTGTCACGCAAAAGAACAATAAAGACGTGATTATGCTTTTATTCAATGAATAAAGTAAAAATTAGTTGGTTATAGACCACCAACTCCAACAGACTCCCACTTGGACTAGTGCCAACTGCTAACAACCTTTAACTCGCTAGCTCTCACATGATATTCATGCTTCTGCTGAGATAGGCCTTTAGTCATGGGGTCTGCCACGCTCTCTTCTGTGGACACTCTGCTCACTGAAACTTCACCCCTTTGATAGAAATCCCTCAAGAGGAGATACTTTCAGAGTCTGTTATTTTTCCGTTGATGTGACCTTGGTTCTTTTGCAAGACCACTGCTATAGTGTTATCACAATACAATGTAATGGGATATTTATTTCTAGGCACCACATCATACTCCTGGACAAAGTTCCAAATCCAAATGGCTTCCTTGGATACATCAGAAGCCACTATATATTTGTATTTTGCAATAGATTCGGCGACAACATGCTACTTTGAACTCTTCCAGCTCACAGATCCTCCATTGAGACAGAAAACATATCCATATTGTGACTTCATATCTTTCTGATCTATTTGAAAACCAACATCAGCATACCCTCCGATGACATGCTCCTCGTCTCCTATATACACCAAAAACATATCCTTAAATCTTCTCAGATACTTTAGGATAGTCTTAACAGAAGTCCAATACTGTTCTCCTGGATCTTCTTGATATTTTCCTACAATGCTCAGTGCATAGGCAACATCAATCCCGGTACATAACATGAAATACATGATGGATCCTATAGCCGAAGCGTATGAGATCTTACTCATTCTATCTTTCTCTTGTTTTGTCTGCAGACACATTTTCCTAGAAAGATGTAATCCATGTGATACTAGAACCAATATCCTCTTGGATTGTTCTATACTAAATCTCTTTAGTATCTGGTCAATGTATGTACCCTAACTTATTCCAAGCATCCTCTTTGATCTATCACGAATGATCTTGATCCCTAGAATGTAGGCTGCTTCACCTAAGTCTTTCATGGAGAACCACTTGTTCAACTAGTCCTTAACTAACTGTAAGGCTGGTACATCGTTTCCAATGAGCAATATGTCATCATCATATACTACTAGGATAATGACCGCATTCCAACTAAAGCGCCTATAAACACATGGATCACATTCTATCTTAATGAAACCAAATTCTTTTATGGCTTCATCAAATAGAATGTTCCATGATCTGGATGCTTGCTTTAATCCATAAAACGATTTATACAACATGAAAACCTGTTTGTCTTCACCGGGTGTCACAAACCCTTCTGGTTGTGTCATTTAGACATCTTCGTGAAGGTTCCCATTAAGGAATGTTGTTTTGACATCCATTTTCCAAATCTCGTAGTCATGGTAAGCTGCTATGGCACGTATGATTCTTATAGATTAAAACATGGCAACTGGCGAGAAGGTTTCATCATAGTAATTTCCTTGATGTTTTCTGAATCCTATATCCACTAGCCTTGATTTATAGGCGCCAACTTGACCTTCCATGTCTATATTTCTCTTGAATACCTATTTTCATCCAATAGGATTTACATCAACTGGCTCATTGACCAGAACCCAAACTTGGTTCTGATATGTGGAATCCATCTCAGAATTCATAGCTTCTAGCCATCTTGCAGCATCTATGCTTTCTACCGCTACCTTATATGAGAGATGTTCATCATTTTCCAACGATAATTATTCACCATCCTTAGTGACTTGGAAACCAAATCTCTCTGGTTCACTTATCTCTCTTGTGCTCCTACATGGTACTTGTGTTTCTAGAACCTCTTCCACCGGGACTTGTGGAGCTTGTTCCTGTACAAACTCACGTGTATCTTGAGCATCAACTTTGTCAAAGTCAATATTGATCCCAATATCCTTCTTGAGGATGTGATCCCTCTCAAGAAATACTACTTTTCTGGAGATAGTCACTTTCTTATCTTGAGGGTTATATAGGTAATATCTTTTCATTTATTTGGGATATCCTATTAAGATACAATTCGTTCCCTAGGGTGCTAGTTTGTTGCCTGACAAGGCCTTAACAAACACCTCGCATCCCCATACACATGTGTGCGACATATTGGCTTTCCTTCCATTCCATAACTAGGATGGAATACCATTTGATGCCTTAGTTGGTACTCGGTTTAATGTGTATGCAGTAGTTTGTAATGCATATCCCCAAAAGGATAATGGAAGATCTACATGACACATTACCAACCTCACCATGTTCAATAAGGTGTGGTTCCTCCTTTCACTAACATCATTCCACTGTGGTGTATATGGAGGAGTGATCTGAGATAGAATCCCAAACTCCCATAGAAGATCGATGAACTATTGGTTCAGATATTCTCCACCTCGATCCGATCAAAGCTTCATTACCTTCTACCAAGATGATTCTCTACTTCATTCTTTAATTCCTTAAATTTATCTAAGGCTTTTGACTTATACCTCATTAAGTAGGCAAATCCGTATCTACTAAAATCATCAGTAAAAGTAAGGAAGTAATAATATCCACCTCTAGCTTCTACTGGAAATGGTCCACACACATCCGAGTGTACCAATCCTAGAAGCTATGTGGCCCTTTCACCTTGTCCACCAAAAGGCAGCTTGGTGATTTTTCCTCGTAAACAAAGCATGACATCTATAAAGTGGTTTTAGCATAGTAGAGTTTAAATAGCCATCATGGTAGAGCTTTGTCAAGCGCTTCTCATTCACATGACCAAGGCGTTGATGCCATAACTGGGTGATGTATGAGTCATGTGAGTTTGTTTCATTATCGATTGCCAACACATGGTTTTCATAATTTAATACATACAAACCATTAATCAAATGTACCATACCATAACATATGTTGTTCTTAGAAAAGAGACAACCCTTTTTTAAACTTGAAAACAAATCCATATATATCAAAACAAGATAAAGAAAGTATGTTATTGGTAACACTAGGAACATAATAACAGTTATGTAAAACCAAAATCATTCCAGTTGGAAATGAGAGGTGGTAGTCGCCAATAGCCAACGTAGCCAGCCTTACACCATTGGCAGCTCGAAGATCCACCTCTCCTCTGGTGATCTTTCTAAATATACTTTGTTCCATCATTTTAATACATATGTGATCCCCACAAGCTGTATCTAATACCCCATGTCTAGAAATAGAAATATTACACTCGATAACAAACGCAACTTTAGCATCCCCATGCTTCTAGGTGTAGTTCCTCCTCCATTGGCCCTGCTTTCCACATGAAAAACGCACTACCTCCCGTTCCTTGCCTTGCCTCTGGATCTTCTCCTTCTTGGAGGGACGGTGCTCAGGGGCTTTAGACCTTTTATAAGTCTTTGGCCTCTTTGCCTTGTCCTTCTTTTTCTATTTCACCATACAGACTGTGGGTTTTTCATGCCCCATGTCCTAATCTACATAGAGAATCAAGGTCAGAAGCTCCAATAGACTATTCTCATTTCCGCTCATGTTATAGTTTACAATGAAGCTAGAGAAGGTCTTGGGAAGTGATGATAGGCTGAGATCTGTACGCAACTCATCTGAGAATTTAATCCCTAAGATGTCCAAGCGTTCAATGTAGCCAATATGCTTGACTACATGAGGCCCAACTAGCGCAGACTCTCCAATATTAGTTGTAAACAAATCATTGGAGATCTCATACCTCTCATGTATCGCCTTCTCTTGGTAGAGATCCTTAAGGTGAGACATCATGTTATACGCGTCCATGTTTTCATGTTGCTTCAAGAGCTCATTAGACATGGCTGATAGCATGAAACACTGGACATCTGTGGAATCATCCATGTGTTTCATGTAGAGGTATAATTCCTCATCACTAGCCTCTTTCCCATGCGCAACTGGAATAGGCTCTTCCAGTACATACAATTTTCTTTCGTGGCGAAGGACGATGCGTAAACGCCTTTTCCACTCTTGGAAATTGGTTCAAGTGAGAAGGTTTTCTTTTTCGAGTATGGTGCCCAATGATATGTTTGAGGTCATTTAATTTCTGTTTCTACAAATTAAGATGATCAAAGGTTTAGTACATTATTACAAAATTGAGACAAATAAATATATTAATACTTATTAGTCTCCCACTATTTTATCGAAATCCAATAGCCCTCACCATTGATTTCAGAATATTCCTTTTCCTGAATATTCTAGTGGAAATGATCCATATTGCCCTTCGTATTTCCCCAACTAGGGTTGGTCAAGAAACTTTATGGGTTTATGGTAGGAATTCCAAATGCCAACTGCATTAACTCGCATCTCCTTGATCCACTGAGTGGACTCCCCAATCCTGAAATCCTTTTATTTTTGGATTTCCTCTACATTTGCCTCTTGGTCATACTAAGTCCTACTGTGGCAGTCAACCCTTGATGTGAACCAAGTCAATTCAACCCAAAACCTTGAATTAGAATTCCCCGATAATTGAAATCACCCCAAATAGGGTTGGTCAGGCACTTTCAACTATGGATTGATTCTAACCAAGATTATATAATGCTATACCAACTTAATATTTCTTTTGAGGGATTTTATCCTTATACGTAAATTGTAATTTTATTATCTTTGATTACATGCTTGTTAATATAAAGTGTCATATACTTAAGTGATTAACCATGTCTAAGATAATATTTACGTATAAGACGGTTTTATTTTAGTTCCATCTTGCATGCTCTTTTAATTCATTAAATGTGTGGTCGTGACTACACACCCACAATAAATAAACCATGCAACTGACAGAAATAAAATGAATGGTATGATCATGAGCCTTTCTATTTGTCATTTTATCTAGAGGTTGATAAACTAACCCAAGACCTAGGGGATAAACACCTTAAACCTTTCTGGTTCGTGTTTACAGCTTTCCACCTATCCACCTTTGTATCTCCTTGGGTTGGTTTCACCTTGGCTCTTTACTTGAGCTGCATCCACTAGCTTGAGAGCTCCATCCATTACATATGAATTTATCTCACATGCAGGTGAGTGGTAAAGAGGGGTTTTACATAAAATAATCCTTGGGTACGCATGCCCTACATATTAATGAGGAGATGGATCACATGCCAACAAATTTAATTTAAATAAATAAATTAAAATAAACCATTCACATACAAAGGTCTCGGTATAGCTCATGATCATCCATACATGAAACGATATTTATGGATTAATATAACTAGAATTCAATTCTTTAATAATTATTGTTTAAGAGAAATCACGCTCGAATCAATTAATTATCTTTAATTAATCAATCCTTTTTTCTTAAACCCTTTTCTGAATTTCCTTGAGATTATCATATATCATAATTTTAAACAAATAAATTCATTTAAAATTATCCTTTTGCGTAACATGTACCTTGGAGGCAACCCGATGAATTCCTGTTCATTACAAAGATGTTAAATTAAACACACATATATAAAACACCTATCACGTGTTGTGCCTCAGCTTTACGCCTGCACTATGGTACACATCTCAAGGGTTTGTATAATATAATAATAAATTTTAATAAATCTGCGTAATTTGGGTGAGTACACGACATGTAGTTATGACTACATGGCGTGTACTTTTCTTCACTATCCATCCGAAATACACGCCTGGGGACATGACATGTTAATGTACTTCAGAAATTCTCGGAGTACACGGCGTGTACAGTTGGACACATGCCGTGTAGTTTCCACATTACACGGTTTCTAGCCGGGCATGCCGTGTACGGAGCACATGGCCCAACCCTTACCCGAAGGGACTACACAGTGTGTTCATTGGACCACACAGCGTGTATTCTAGAAACCATCTACCACATATTTCTGGTCAACACACAGTGTATTAAATTCTTAGAAAGAATCCAACACACGGCCTGATTTTTGGATCAGTCAATTCATTGAACCTAGACTACACATCTTGTACTTCCGAATACACGCCGTGTATTCTGGTGTTGTACAGCCAATTTTTTTGGCTCCTCTGGATAAGTTCCTCTATTTTATTATAATCAAAATTAAAAGAAAATTTTGTTTCTCTGAGGGGAATGAGAAACGGGTGAGGAGAAAGAGATCTCGATATTCAGATTTCCAGAACGATTAAACATGAATTGAAATAACTAAATTCTTAAATTCATAAATCACCAACGAAAAACTAAATAATTATAATCAATGATATGACCCTTCTGATAACACTTGTATGTTCCGGGCTCAGTGGAAGTGCGTTGGTGGGTTTTCCCAACAATGATTTTAACGTTAAACAACATTCAATCCAAGATCTGTCACGATTTAAAACGCCGAATCTTCGGAATAGAACAAAGAACGAAAAAGAAAAGAAGAGTCCTGGAACCCTAGAGATAGGATAATCATATGTTGGTTATAATTAGTTTAATTAATTCATATGAATTACCTCTATGGAATTATTTCTTCGTTGGAGTCTCCGTTCACGATCCTGTGATCTGTCGTTGCGTTGTAGAATCCAAGTACAGGATTCCTCTAGCGTTGATCCACATGTGCTCCACATATCTCTGGACGTCGCCGAAGGGATCTCCGGGTGATATCATTGAAGAGCCTTTGCTTGCGATGTCCGTCTTCAATCACCTTGATCTGGTAGAGGATCTCGCTTTCATATCATGAAAGCGTTCTTGGTAGAAAAGGAATTCTCTCTTGGCTTGAGAGTATTTCCTAATCCGTTGTGCACAACAATGGCTCTAATTCTATGAGAATAATGTAATTATGAGTATAATACTTAGAATAGTAAAATGAATTAATTGCTCGAATGAAATTAATAATTTAATTTAATTATTTATAATACCCCATGTCTTAATAATGACAGTTGACCATCATTAGTACTTGATATGTGCCCAACGTATTACATTTAATATCATTTAATTAAATAAACAATATTTTCTCACAAATCTAGAAAAACAAACTACATAGCGTGTATATAAATATTCAAGGTGTGTACTTTTTATTTTTCATTTTATTTATTTCCTCCACTATATTTATTAGACCTTGAGTAATGACTATTTATTTATTAAATAAATGTAACTGCAAGACTCTCTAATAAATATATATATTATTACGCCCAAAATATATTCTCTCGAATAACTACTGTCGAAATAAATGTGATCAGGCATCCTTAAATAATTATTAAACCATAGTCGGGAATAATATTTATTTAATATGTTAAATTACTATTTAACTGAGATACATGGACACACTTAGTGTGTGACCCTCTAGGCCTATTTCTTAGTGGCATTAGGTGGAGCCTGCCTAAAGTCTGAGGTTAGCATGTAGCAACACGCCAAGACACCCATAGAGAAAGAAGTTAACCCCGCAATGACATGTCACCTCCTATTAATGCTTACCGTGTAATATAATCCCTTTGTCTCGATATCTCCAATCAAGCGGGTTGCATGCTAGTGCCATCAACCCATGTACTCGATTATTATTTCTTTGACTTCCCAGAATTGAACTTTCCCATACCTTACCATGGCCATGGATTAATTTAGGCTATATCAATTCCATCAAAGGGCCTGAGTTATCTACTTACAATATGGAACAGAAGGGACAAATCCTTTCTCGCAATATCTATTAATGCAGTATTACTCATGATGCACCAAACGTATCCTACCTCGCTGCAAATAGTGTGTCGTCACAGTTTTCATCAATACATCTATGGGCGCGAGTTGTAATACCCATTAATAATCATCATAAAGTCTAAGGACCAATACACACGTCCGTAGATAGGAAAAATCAATGACACTATGAAATGTGGATTTCCTGCTGTCGGGTCTCGTTCTCATAATATCCTCCTGGATATTACCAAGGGCACACACCATGAGATGGTGCCTCAAATTTTTATGAGTCCTCACCCATAATGGCCTGTATTATTTGTGTCCCTCAAATAATATCATCCGACCATAGAACATATATTCAAGAACAATGTTATGGCACTTCCGGGTTCTCATCATAGCAGGGATCCGCTATGACCCATTAATGCAACAGCTGTCCTTAGGGCATTATCACATACATTGTCACTTAGAAGAACAATAAATATGTGATAATCCTTTTATTTAATGAATAAATTACAAATTAGTTTTTTAGACCACCAACTCCAAAAAAATTCTATTAAGTCCCATATTATCATGTTCCATATACTAATCATCATGATGATTGAAAAAAGTCTCATATATTGAAAAATAGAAATCAAAATGGATCCTGTCAAAGTAAATATTTCATTTATTAGTTAACATAATATTAAAAGGAAGAAGTTTGATTTTGACACCGAATAATTTTTTTCTGAAGAATACCAATGTGTCTACATTGGGGGAAGAACATTCTCCATCAAATGAAGATGAACAGGATGAAATGAAAACAAAAGTTCAATACATTCTGAATAATAATGAAATGAATGAAAATAAATACCCATAAGGTAATAATTGATTCTTGAAATAAGGAAAGTTGAAATAAAAGTAGGAGAGCCTCAATTTGGTCCTGACCTTGAATAAGTTTTTGATATAGGACTTCAGGGTGTTTAAGTCTTAGGGTAATAATTAAAAGAAAATAATTTGATGAAAAATCATTCAGATGATCAGTCATATGAAATTATGATAAAAGGTTTTGAACTATACTCCCCAACTATAATTTAACCATATAAAAAATATATATAATCAAAATGACTATTTTTCACGATAATTCATTATCATTCAAGTATAATGGAAAATAAGTATTTATTTCTCAATAACAAAGTCAAACTAGAAAAATCTTATTATAGATCAAATTCTCAAATATATGAAATTTTGTAAAAATTAAGTTAATGTAGTAGAGGAAGACAATATATTAATAAAAAATTAATAATATTAAATAAAATGTGATGATTATGTTGAAGAAGCTGATGAAGGTATATGTGATCGAGAAGATAAAGAATAAGAAACATGATGAGAAGAAGGATAAGGTGAAAATGATGTAGATTAATTTCAAAGATACAATAATACTAAGATAATGAAAAATAGATTTATTTAGAAAAAATATCATTAAAATTTTATAGGGCTTCAAAAAAATGTTATCTTCAATGGGAGGTCATATTGAAATGATAATACATGAATAATTAAATACACCAGGTCAAAAAGGTAAATATTCATCTAAGAGGGATGAACATAATCAAATTCTGAATGATAAAATAAGTAAAAAAGTTGTCAAAAACATTTATAGGAATTAGAAGCTGGATTCAAAGGAATGGAGAATTTTTCAATAAGAGATCAGTACATGAAAATAATTCAATTAGAGTCTGAATCGGAGAACACAGACACAACTCAATAAGTGGATTGTATTTATCATTTGTTAAGCAATTTTAAGAAGACAATTCCCTATTTTACTTGTCTTGATAAAGGTCAATAAGATGATGGAAAATCAATATAAGGATCTGAATTCTATAAAATAATTGATACAAATTTTAAATCATTTTAAATCAGAATTCAATGCATACAATGAAAAGGAATAAACACTTAGAAAAAGTATAAACAAATTCTGAATTGGTCTCAAAGTGTTTATGATGACATAAGTACTCATGATTAAAACCATGGAATATGTATGAAATCATTTGATGAAAATTATATTTCTCGCAATAGTCTCACAAGGTATATAGAAAAAAATAATGTTTGTAGAAAATTTTATATTTCAATTTCTAAAGTACAGTAATGATGCCTCATATTTTCAAAAGAATTTAATGTGTTCTCTATTTGATATCCCTACTCTATTGAATTTTTTTGATAACTTCTCATAAATAAATAATTCTTATGAATATCAAAATAAAGTATTGGGAGAGAAGCTAAAGATTCATGAAGAATAAAATAATGAATGGAATGTGTGATTTTAGATTCATGAGGAAAGGATTTGGTATCTGGAAATGAAAAACAATTCCCATGAAGAGCTTTTGGTAAAGGTGGAAGTGGACATAAATGAGTTCAAGAATCTTAGAACAATGTCCAAATCATTATTTCCACTATTGAAAGATTGGTTTCTCTAAAACACATGTTGTATTTTAGGAAACATGAATTGAATTTTTTTTATTTACATTCAATTTGATAGAATGTCTCCCAATTTTATGAGGATAAATATACTATTATATAATTATATGATCAAGTATTATTTTTCATAAAAAAATGTTCTCTCTAGCCATTTTCATGCACATCAATGACTATTCACATTCATTTTTTAAAATCCCATCGAGGAGAATGCTATAAATAACGGAAAAAATGATAAATTTAAAGGATATATTTTTAAAAGGGGGGAATTATTTATAAACTAAGATAATATTATCCATAAGGGAATTATTATCCTAATGAAGAGTTACTAAAATTCACTATCATATTTATAAGAGTTTATAAACCCTGAGGAGATAATTATAAATGTTTGTTTCTAAATATGATAGTTCATTAAAAGAATTTTGGACATTAAATTATCATAGTTATTTTTTATTTTTGACTTGTTGTTTATGCTTTCAAAAAAGGGAATGATTATTGAGTCAAAATAATCTTTTTGACTTTTCAATTACATTTCTATAAATTATTAAAACCCATTAAAATATCTATTTCTTTTATATCCATAATGAATTAAATATTTATTTCATAATGCATTCTTGAATTTACAATACAATGATCATATTGAGCATGAATATAATTATGATCAAATTTTGAATATCAAATAATTAATTAAGACGTTATTTCATTAATTCGTACTAAAAATGTGTTCATCAGATTTGACATCCTACCTAATATCATCCAATTTAGTCTCATTGAAAAAATCAAAATTACATCCACCATATTAAATATTTTTTTAATTCATTATTTGGGAAACTATATTATCCTAATAGAACATTTTTTACTCCAAAAACATTGTTGAAAAAATGATTTCAAATATTCTTTTATATATATAAGTAATAACGAGGTCATGGTTTTAGTTATAAAATGACTATTGATGTTCTAGGTGTCATGTTCCTCCCTAAATTCTTAGAGATAATATGATCATTCAGGATCATGATGACCATTGGGATGAACGATTATAAATAATTATTCATTTAATGATTAGAAAAATGATTTTTTTGACAATAAATTTCATGGTCATGGGTCCTTTGATTTTTACCTCATTTTAATAAATTATTAATGTTTGAACATCTAGTTTGTAGACTTTTTTAATTATTTAGAGAGAGTCTCTTTCTTAAATAATCCATGTCATGTTGTTCCCATTAGAATCAATTATACTTCGTTGTGTGATTGTGATTGTTGAGAATACAATCAAGGGCTTCGAAGACATGAAATGCGTGGGGTCTTATCACCTTCCTAATAAAAGGATTACTATGATAATAAGAAATAGTAGATCATCGTATCGAGGGATATTGGGGATAGGCAGACCGAACAATGAAAATCATAACATCGAGGACTTTCATTGGTGTGGGTATGTTAGGGTTTCATGGCATTATAAATCAATGTTTTTTAATCCAGGGATATTGGATTCCCTTTTCATTGGGGTAAAATAATTCCTTTCATTTTTATTACTTTTTTTATTATATTTTCTTTTTATTTTTCATATGAATGAAATTGAAATATTTTATATTTTCATTATTTGTTTTTATTCTATTTTTCTTAATTTATTTGATTCTAATACTTGTGTAATAAACTTTGAATATCATTTTTGTATTTATGATTACATTATTTACAATTAATACTATTCTGTATAGTTTATGATAAACTCAATACTTTGAATAAATCAAATTTATCTCAACAACTATGATTACGATATTCTTTGGGAGTACTCTGATAAATTATTTTCTAATGTGAAGATGATTAAAAGTTTACATACCCGTGGATTACATATCAGAGTCGATGTGATTATGATATCATTTTCATCAGAACCTATTAACTATTATGATTAGAGCTTTAATATATAACAGGTTTTCTGAAAATTATTTTTTCAATTCAATAAAACAATGTTTTAAATAATGTTAAAAATGAATGTTTTAAAATGTACAATTCTCCCATATATTTTTTTATGAAATCATTAAATACCTTTCAATCCAACAAAAATATACTTAATATTTATAATCTCACATCACATGAAACCTATAAAAGGGGTGGATATGAATTTGAATTTATTAACATCCCGAAAAGAATAAATTGATGATAGAGTACATAACTTTAATGTTATTCTTACAGAGTGACATATATGAATCAAAAAATAAAGAAATCCAATAATGCTTCATGATTCATATAATAAAAATACCATTTTCAAAATACTGCAGTGGATCTATTCCGAAATCCAAATTCATATATGAATCAATACATACAAATAAATGATTGACATGGATTAGGTAATTATTGGGAATAGAAGTTAATTCTTGGGCCATGTAATTGAGTTGAATTATAACCATACTAACCATATATAATAAATTGAAAACCTTGTAAAAATGTCACTCTATAACCTTCTTTTCCACACAGATACCATCTTATCCTCTATTTGAGATATTCCTCTAAGATCGTATTCCCACCATCAAGACACATAAGAAGACACATTTTCTTTTCCCGATATTTATCCCCACATTAACTTACATAAAATACAATATTTCACTTTTTTATGTGATATGAATCTCATATATTTTAAGATTGTGAATCATATATCATGGTAGTTGATAATGTTTAATCACAATATCATTCTATTTAGATGTCACCCAATTTAGGAGCAAGTTGTCACCGAGTTTTCCCTTTTAATCCATGTTACAATTATTCCTTCTAATTCTAGCCATTGAACAAATCTAAATAACATAGTTTAGGAAACACTAAACATATTGTAAATCCACATTATCATGAAAGGACACTTATTATATGTCTAAATAATGACACCTTATTTAATAGATAATAACATATCTTTACCCTAGGTCATTCATATTCATATTATATTTATTTACTTCATGATGGTTTAAAATTAGTTTTTGAATTTCTTAAGCATATCTTCACAGATTTTCAAACCTAGTGTTCATCCTGGCCCATTGTTTTTCATTGATTCCCAATAGATTTTTGTTCAATAATGGGTTTTTGGTGTTATTTCATTGAGGTACATCTATGCCATTGCCACATCCACTTGTAGTATCCACAAAAAAATGTATTTTTAGCAAACCACTTTCTCTATCCTTTACAAAACATCATGGCCATTTTTTGTCAATTTTGAATCATCATTAGGCTCATCATTAGAGTTATCCATTCACATATCTTTATAAATAACCCTAGGGATCTCACTAATGTTTTTTCATCACAGTTTATAAATTTAAACTAAACCACTATTTCATAAAATTAATTGGGTCATAGGACTCCCATATATGGATATTTTATCTTTTTAGATTTATATTAATCATATTTAAGAAACTCATGACTAAGGAGTGTAGTATTTTAGTTCCAATGGAAACTTGAAGTGGAATATACAAATTTTGTGAAAGGTCTTCATGTTCACCCATAGAGACATTCCCCTTTAGTACACTTACATAAAAAATCTCATCATTACCAATGGAAAGAAAACATAAGAAGTTTGAGAATAAATTCGCAGTATGGTAAATCATAATAATTAAAAATTAATTTCTTCAAAAAATATAAGATTTGTATAAAGTTATGAAAAAACAATCAGAGTGCATGAGAATATTATAAACAAAATTATACCATGAAATACCAAGATCCTAAAATATGAAAAAATGGAAAAGGAAAGAGTCTTCATAATAAATAATCTTAAGTCATGTGATATCAATCTTGATCAAATGAAATATCATAACCCCATCAAAAGATATTATAACCTACATTTGTAACTTTCATAATCATATTCATAAAACCCTTTCAAAACCATTTTAATTAGAATATCCATATTTTTTCTTCCAATATATTCATTACCCAATGCATTGGAGTAATAATAGAGAATACCTATCAAATAAGATGTAACTGACTCACCCAAAAATAACTACACCACTCCATGTATAAGTTTTATTGGGCTCACTCGACACTATCTGGTCCACAACATGTATAAGATGTAGTGGTCTCACCCGACACTATATGGGTAACCATATTTACATATTATAACAGGATCAGTAGGTTCTAACTAGTCCACCCCATGTATAAGCTATAAAAATATCACTTTATGTTATATGGACCACCCATGTATATAATGTCCAAGAACAACAACATGAAAAAATTGTATAGATCATTGATCATAAAACACTTAGAATTTTTATTATTGATTTTACAAATAGATTAACCCATGGAAAAAATGTGTTTTATGTAACTATATTTGACACATGAATAATATATATAAGAGAAACAGATTCAATAACTATATATTTGAAAAAAATTATCCCATGGAAAAGAAACAGGTTCCATTACAATCTTATAAATGCAATATTAATCCTTCAAGAGAAAGAAGAAGGATTGTATCATGAAAAAATATACCGTAGGAGTATAAGTAACAACATGGGTTTATAATTTTGATGAATGAGAGTAAAATTCAATAATAATTATAATATTTTTAGGAAAATACACATTCCTTTGAAAATTAGTTTTTAAAACACAAATCATTTTAAAAACAATTTTCCCAGAAAATAATATTGAAAACATAAAATAGAATATTTTAAAATCCCTTGAAACATTTTTTAAAACACAAGATAAATTATTAATATACATTCCCTTGAAAATTATCTTAAAATATCATTAACAATTTTTATAAACTGATAGAAAACATGGGATTGATGTAATATAAGATTCAAACCGAAGAGAGATATAATGTTGTATTTAGTTTAAAACACTTTTTAAATATTTTTATATACCAAAGACTAAAAATAGAATAATTATTATAAAATGTCATGAAAAAAATATGTGTAGTTATATTTTAGAAGTATAGTATTTCAATAATGAATACTTAATCATAAAAAATCCTAATAATCAATAAAATTATAACAAAAAACTCTTACCACTTTTGTAAATATGAATCGAAATACCTATGAAAGATATTTCATTATTTTTTTATATTACCCAAAAATTTAATTTCAATAAATATAAATTATATTCATGGTTATTATAAACAACACACAATTTAAAATAAGTGGTTAATATGGCATATATCTCATAGAAATAAAAGTATGATGAGAAAAAATGGCTTATGTCTTGAATTACACAATTCATACTCAAACCTCATGTATAATAAATATAGATTTATTATAAATATATTAAATAACCATATATTTATAAATATATACTTTACCTTTATTATTTTATTATGTCCTTTCATTTACCTTTTATTAACAATTCAATGTTTATGTTAGGGTTCGAGTAATAACAGCTTTCCTTTGGTAAAATGATTAGACTAACTAATTTTGTTTCCAATAATTATATAACAGATTAATCATATTCATAATTTAAACCATGAAATAGATAATATATATTCAATATATATTTATTTATTGTACTAAATAATTTTTACTGATTGAAAATTAAATATAACGTTCATGGTGACTGTATGTTATACATATGTATGAGAGCTATTTCTATTTTCTTAAGGCAGTAAAATAAAGAAAATTAAATGATATATATATATATATCATTATAATATAATTTTTATTTTATATATTCTAAAAACTTTTATTAAACTCAACTTTATACATTCCATTTAAAGTGTGAATGAATCATGTCACTTCGTGAGTCCGTAGTCTTCCGTACACACAAACTACATTATCACATTCTAATAAAATGGAAAGACTGAAGGTACGTGTAATATAAAAAGTAATGAATAATAATAACTTATTAAATATCATATATATAATAATATAATATTATGTACTACATTATTCTCAACCTAGACTAACGTAATAGAAAATTAATGACCTCACTTCGTTAGGCGGTTATCTGTTGTCCACACGAATGATAATTTCATAATCCATTTGATGGATGTTTGTGTGTTTATAGATTATAACATTTACATAAAAAAAATATGTATATTTAATATTATTAGGAAATTATATACTTATTATTTTATAATAATTTAATTTTGGTGGACAAAGAGATAAAATAAAATACACATTGATGATTGTCCCTCTTCTTAGAGTATCTCCTTTTGGTTATCGACAAAATTTTTCATTGGTTGGATATATTAACAATGTAATGATTCGATGAATATATTAGGGTATTGGATAAGTGATTTGTGTAGAAATTCATGGATAAAATGTTATTGAGATGTGTCAATACACGAGGAGAAGGGGTGGCCTTTTCTAAGTTGGGTGGGTGGAAGACATGTAAATGTTTAAATGAGTCAATTCCATCCGTGTTTTTTCAATTAAAAGTGGATCAAATAATGAAAAAAACTATATAATAGAATTTATAAGGTCAATATATAGAAATAAAAGGTGTTATTCATGAGTATAAAAGTCATCTCCCCCCATGATTTTAATGTTTTTTCACTTGGTAAACACATTTTTACCTTTTTTTATTGTGATTAATTTTCATTGAATTCACAGATAGGTTTGTGAAAAAATAATGTTGAACATATTATAACATATAAATTATGATGATTTAAAATATGAAATCTATTTTTGTAAATTTAATTCTAATGAATGGAAAATTTAATTTAATGTTAATTATAATGTCATTATTAGAAAAAATATTTTTAAGCAGTATAGTTTTTACAAAAAAAATATGCTTCTACAATTACTCTAAGAATAATAATAATCATTTAATTAAAATAAATAAATAATTACATATATATATTTTAAAATTTTCATTTTAAACATTCCTTATTACATGTTAAATTAATAAAATAAAAAGGATAAACTATATGCATTTTAATACAATTTTTAGAAAAGCATGTTTTTAAATTCAATAACACATTTATATTATAAAACAATATAAAGATTATTAAAAAGTAATTTATTGGACTAAATATAAAAAAATAATTAATAATTAGGTTATATTAAAACATATTCAAAAAAATATTGAGACTTTTATGTGACATAATTCATTTAATGAATTGATTTTAAAAAATAGAAGTATTTTTCATTACTAACTGAAAAATAAATACGTTTCAATAAATTAAAAAAAATTATCCAATATAAATTATGATATCCCAATTCCAAAAATGATTTTTTTAAAGTAATTATATAAATGTTTTATGAATTATTTGTAAAATAATTTCATCATAAAAAGTGAAAAAAAATCTTTTTTGAAAAAATGATCTTTTATGAATAAAATTGGATTTATTTTTATCTCATGTCCAGAAAGCACATTGAATGGAATTTAAAATATATATTGAAATACTTAATATTACATGTTCTCTAATATAATCCAACTAGGGTGATTTTATTTATTTATTATTATAAAACATAGTTAAATTTTTAGAATAATTTTTCAGAAAATATATCTTTTTATTTTTCAAAAGTGTTATATTTTAATTTCAAATTAATTTTTATTCAAAGATGATATTTTAACCATATTTTCATTATTTATTTAATCTCATTTAAACCTTAAATTTAATTGATATTTTATTATAGTAATATATATAGGTCAATTAATATCGGCGTTGCATGTTTAATACACAATCAATCATTAAAATATAAAGGTTGCGTATAACAACAGAAAAATTAAGTGTCTTGATTAATTTATGAAAACTAAGTGTTTAATTTCTGTTTTTTTAAATTAAAATTTTATTTTTTACATTATAAATTTTTTGGATGTTCCAACCAGATCCCATTACTATTGCTGTAGCCGGACACAACCACTTCTGGGATGAGATCCATCATTCCTACCCAGCTCAAACCACCCAGATCTAGCTATGACACTAAATCGTTGTGCGAAGCTTGAAGCAATAATTACCACATTTATATGAACTCCCATGGGTACCCTTACGCCTCTGTCACCCATTCAATATGTGACTCCTTCATCTAGTCCATCCAATGACCGGACACCCCTGACACTACTGCCTCATAAAGCCTGCTTCTATCACTCAACTCGTTGGACCAAGCACTCGAATCATCGTTGTCTCCCCCTACCCAATAGGACACACACCAACTATGTTCCACTTCTATCCTTGATGTCATCCCTTCATGATCTTATGTGTTGTCCTTTCCCTACCTGTACAATGCACCACCCATATCAGACCCTAACTAAGTCTTTCCCGTCAAGAATTAGTTAGTACATGCTAGACTATATTTTTCGTACACAAAATGAGTCATTGACGGAGTACCTACTCTTGAAAACATACACCCAGACCAATATGGGACTCCGTGTGGTCGTTTGGACCTGTTTTGGGCTTACACGGTGTTTTGTGGATCAGAAAACATAAAAATATTATTGAAATTAATTTTTCAAAAAAAAATTAATATCAATGTTCTGAATAATAAATATAATTTTGGGTTCTAAATTTAATTAATGAATATTTATAATTTTTGGAAATAAAAGTTAATTAATACCAAGACAGAATGAAAATAAATTATTTGAATTTAGTTAATTGAATTATTTTATAAAATACCCATCATAAATTAAATTTATTATAATTTAATTTCATCATACTTTAGTTTACCCATTGAAAGGTCATTGGAATCTAACAAACCTACGTATGTATAGTTTTTTTATTTAATTATTTAATAGTATATGATTATTGTCATTTAATAAGATAGTTTTTACAAAATCATTTTGTATCTCTTTTTAATATGTATAAAGGTATAAACTCATATATAAAAGTCTATTATTTTTTATTTTAATCTATTGAGATCCCCTCACCCATATAAGATAATTTTTTTACAATGATGAAGATGTTGTAAGTCACAGACAATGCCAATTCGAAGATATATCCATATGAGAAGTGGAGAATGGATGGGAACAAGGTGAAACATTAGTCAAACTACCACTCAGGAATGATTCCCCACGGTCATGGATGATCTATTAAGATTATATTAATCTAAAAATATTATATTTTCTATACCATTTGTGTACTTATTTCCTTTATTATTTTTATATAATTTATGCATTTTCATGATAGTGGGAAACACATAAAATAATAAACAAGAAAAAAATGAATAAAGAAGAGATAAAAATTTTTCTATTAATTTTCAATTGTAAGTGTGAAAAAAATATAATGAACATATGAAAAGAAATGAATTACATTCATTGAGAAAAATATTAATAACTCAAATAAATATTAATATTTAATCACCTTCCATCATTCAAATTGAAAAAAAAACCGAGTGTTCATGGTGCTCATCAGCCAATGTTAAGGGTTCCTCTTTCTACTAGAGAGTTCTTATGAGAGTGATGGATTGACTTTTATTATGTTATCAACAAATATGTATCCAAATCTATAATTCCACCACATTATATTAAAGCATTGAGTAAATCATATTTATGATTTCAGAAACTAGTACTTCACTCAACAGATCAAGGAAAAGCGAGTTAATACGGTAAACCCATCAATAACCTACCTCAAACGCTCTGAGTAACAATGCAGAGAAATATTACATTCTATGAGGGGAGGATCAAGTATCCTTATCACTAAAATACTCATGTGACCTTGTATTGTTATTATATCTTGGAGGAATCTTAGAATTTGTTAAAATAAAGAGATAAATTTAATGATTTAAATAATTGATAATTTCTAAAATGGTTTACAATATAAAATTTCTAATTCGATAGAATTTATTAGATTCAATACAATATAATACCATAAAAAATTCAATGATATTTAATAGAAACATTTATTTTAATTTATAGCATGATTTTTCAGAGAGTAGTACCAACCCTTTCACACTATACTATGATAATAGAAACTCATGTTGTTGGTTTCTTTAATAACTATTAAGCCACATTGAATATAAAGGGTGTAAAATGATTACAGAAGGCTCAGGTATTATAAATATGATTGTTATGTCTTAATTACATCATAAACTACCAATTTATATTATGGATACTGCATTTAGATACAGATGATTTCACATGTTGTGTCATCTCCAAGAATATTACAAGTTGAAAGAGAAGAGAGATATGAATGAATAATAATTACATTGGCTAAGTTTAAAAATGGAAGAAATATAAAAATATTTTAATACATGTCACTCTTATATCATTATTCACCCATTTTATCTAGATTTATTTAAGATTAAAAAAATATAAAGTATATATAGAATGCTTCATTACGTATTGGGTATGGTTTTCAATGTAATAAAACATTATCAAAAGATCAACATATTATTATTTTGGTGAATAATTATTAAGGCTAGTAGAAAATGATGACTTAAAGATGTAGTTCAATGGATCTTCAAAATTTCCATCAAATAATTGAGATATTAAATAATAGTTTATGTAATTTTCATATCATGAAATGAAAAACTATGTATGTTTAAATGAAATTAACATAATTGGAGTAGCATGTAATCTCTTATTCTTCAGGTAGATTCATAAATTGTAATTAATATTTATGTTATACATTTTGGGTAATAAATACAATATGAAATCACATAAGTGTATTTAAACATAGTAACCAAGCATGTATATAAACATTAGAATATGAAAGGTGTGTTCTCTAAGAAGCTATGAAAGGGTGGTTCCTATGTTAGTGTGTAGGGTCTCAGATATGTGTAAGGTGTTTGTTTGATTATGTTTTATTTTAAGTTACTTATTATGGTTAAAAATATGTTTCTCTATGGTTATGATATGTCATGGGGGTGTTCTGGGGGTTTGGGGCATGAAGGATGATTAAAAAGTAAATTTTATATGTATGTTTCAGGGTTTGTGCATAGTTAGTGCAAACCGTGTAGACCATCCAAGGTATTCTTGCACCCATAAATAGAGGAATGCAGATGATTATCGCATGACTAGGTTTTCCATGATAAATTCTTAAGAAACTATGTGAAGGGGTGAATTTGGGGTATTGTCTCTTGTATGAGATTCACATGGTTTTTTAATCTATGCAGGTAAACCACGAAACCCAGTAACGAAGAGAAATTTAAAAAAAATCCATTATGGTAATTTAATCCCAAACATATTATTATCCTCTATTTAACCCCCCACTACTCTAGTGATTATCTTTTATGGCCTAATCTCTGAAGGGTAATTATAATTTAATTCTTGACCATTTGGAGTGTCATTTGTGGCGGGTTAATGCCCTAGGTAAGTTTAATGCTCCTCTTGATTCTCTTTTCCGGATTATGGTGTGTAGTTTATATCATCACCTTATGAATCTAAAAACCCTCTTTTTACAGTCGAGCCTTGGATGTAACATTATGGGGGTTTTTATCGAGATCTAAGGCTACGATTAAGAGTCAATTCATCATTAGATTTGAGGTGGGTGGTCTAAAAGTTATATCCCAAAGTTATTTATTAGATTTGTGCGTGTGTTTTGAGACCATTCCTTCTTCTTATTGTGTATTTTTTACACTTAGTATGATTTGGTAATTTGGGTGTATATGGAATATCTAGAACCTCCAAAATCCCCATGGGATGTGTCGAGGATGAATTGAATGTTTTAGGGTCACTCATGGGGTGTGCATACATTATCAGACCTACGAATTGGGAATTTTATGTGTGAAATTAACATGTAATAACATATATAACTTGTTAAAAATGATAAAATGTATTGTTTAATTCGAAATGGAATGTTCATTATTATTATTATTTTTGTAATGGATTAAAGGTATTGTTTGTAATTGAATTGTAATGGGTTAATTGGGTAAAATGAGATTTTGTCAACAGGGCTAGGACATATGTTTATTTTCCCAAAATAATTAGAACATATGAAATGATTGATGTTTTCAATTATAAATGGGTATCAAACTTAATAACATGTTAATGTGTTTGAATACGGTAATTGATGAATATTAGGATTAGATAAATACATGGGAATTATGTGGTACACCAAATGGGTTGAATGTGATAAAGTGGATGTGCTAAGTTATATAAGAATTGTAATTGGAATGAAAAAGTTGGAAATTATAGTGAAATGATAAATGAACTAATTGGGATAATACATGGTATTTTTTTAATGATGGTAAAGGTGTGGAACTCTATGAAAAAACCTAATGTGTTTTGGCACATGAATTGGAATTGGATAAAGTAGGATTTGAAAAATAATTGGAAAATTTATTATGGGGATATATCGTTTAATTAAATCTCATGTTGATGGTTGTGGATTGTTATTTCCATTATTATTGGTTATGTTTGTTCTATTATGGTACATTTGATATATATATTTGTTGTGTTTAGTTGTGATATGTATTTTTTGATAAATGGATGGTGAAGAATGTGCCTAGGGCTGGAGGTGTTGGACAGAGTAATGAGTCTCTTACCATGTGCTGAGTTTGAATGATTCTCTATATCCACATAGAATTCTTGGGTTACGGGTGGGGATTAACCTCTACTCCCCTAATGGTTTCATTCCACCAAGTCTAATTCTTTGAGGAGAATAAATTATGATGAAGTGATGTGTTATCCCTGGTGAGATATAGATTTGACACATTCCCTTACATTGAATGATAAATTCCATTAAACCGTTCTGAATGATGTGATTTTGTTACCCAATGATTACATGATGATGGTATAATAAACAATGAAGAAGATGTGTAAGATGAATTTGATATTGTTTATAATTATAACTAAATAAATTTGTTCCATGAGTTTACAGAAATTTCTATTATATAATTGTCATTTAATTCATAATTTCTTGCACTATCTCTTATATGGTATAATATATAGACACCATTGGCGGTGTCCATCTTAGTTGTACTCACACCCTTCACAATCCATCATATGGTACCCGAGTGTATTTCATTTTTAGATGTTATGAAAAGGGAAATGGCCCTATGTTAGGGAGTTGAGTTGTACATGGGAAATCAATTGATGGGGCTCCATATATGGAGTTATGACCATTTTGGGATTTCCAATGTTTGTATTATTTTATGTTTATATTACTTGTAATTGTAGAATGACATGGTGTATTTACTGTTGGTTGTGGGTTTTTCTTAATTGGTAAATGATTATTCATTCCCATTGATTGATTACATCATTTTATATATGATGTTTTATTTGTTTAATTTGGTGTATTTCTCTTACCAAGAGGTTATATTCCCCCCAAATGACTAATCTAGACCCTCGCTGATAGTCGGTGATCCCTAGCATATAGGGAGGTTTGCATGAGGTAATGTGAGGAAATGACTCGGGGTACTAGTTTTGTGGCACCTGGTGTCGGGATGTTGGATAGTTGTATTTGGAGGAGTTCTTCTATCAGTTATAAAAATTGGGGATGGTATACAGGAAAAACTTTTTTTTATACCATGGTAATGTGCTAATTCTTAGGAGTATCAAACCCATGTTTGAGGGAAAACCCAATTCACACTATGTAGGAATTGTTTTCCATGATGTGTGTTGTTACAATGGAATGATATTTCAACATTGGGAGATACACATGTCATGCGATTTTACTGATTTAAGATTTATTTCACATCACCATAATTTAATGACATTGTGCATTCATGCTTCATTTTAGGCACCTAAGGATTAATATGGCCTTTGTCATGATAGGTAGACAAGAGATGTGTTTTCATGGAATAAATAATATAATTAATTTTCCTTCATTGGAAAATATTAAATAAAATGGTTCATACTATTAGTAATGAATGTGATTAAATGAAAATAACTAAATGGATAATCAATAAAAAAATGTGAATAGAAAAATGTTATGACTGTGTGAATGTTTTGGGTTTTGTTAAGTTGAAAAGAACAAATAGTTTTTAAAATAAAATGATTTGTGTGGTTATGATAAAATATTTAGTGAACTTTTCCTAATGAAAAGAGTAAATGAGTTAAAATTATGGTTACAACAAGTTTCAAGATGAGTATTTCTCTTAAGAGAAAAGACTCATGTGTAATAGTGGAAATAGTTTAAATCGATGTTAGATGAATTTTTTGTGATTACGTAATATAATTTTCCCTATGTTGACTGGGAATCATTATAAATTGTTTATAGGTAAGTGGAAGAGATGTGAACACAACTATTTGAATAATGTATTGAGATTGGGTTATGTTTGGGATGTAGTGAATTCTCTAGTTTTGGTGTATACCAAAGGTCTTCCTTGAGATACTTTTTGATGAAAATGTTCTGTGGACATTAATCTGAGTAACTAGGAATTTTTTTCAATACAGTTAATTTTAATATTCTAATGTATAAACCTTTGTTCGTTCTTCATTATTTCATTAGTTGCGTTGTTAACTTGATTTCTTAAGATGAAGTTTGGTAATGTGAAATTATAAAAGCTTGTGGCTTTTAATTTCATGTGTTGTATGATATAAATATTAATTACTGTCTATGTTGTAGTGTCATTTGTAATGGGTGTTTCTGTGGGTCTGTTGACCCATGGGGGTTCATTCCATGGGAGTTTTATCTTGGACCCTAGAGTGGGGGTTCTTTCTCATGGTTCTAGGGTAATTATATGATTACCATTGTATTAATTTTTATGATATGGGTTTCTATGAAAGTAACACCTAATTATTAATCCTTTGATATCCCATAATAATTTAGGTGCAAAAATTGATTTTAAGGGGTGTATAATATTACACCCTGAGATTTTATTGTTTATTGAATTAATTTAATTGTTTTTTAAATTTCATTTAACACAACATGGAATAAATCTTCTGTACTACAAAAGGACTATGTTTCACTTTTGATTCATGAAACACCAATAGTTGTATACAAAACACCCAAAATATATAATATAATTTGGTGTATAAAAACTATGGTTGAATTTTGTTACACACAAAGCTGAATTCTTGCTATAGCTTGCATCCCATATAATGCCTAGTTTTACCAAACTATAATATACAATTATTATTATTATTAAATTAATATTATAGCTCGCACAAAAAATGGGAATGGCAGTTTTTAATATGAATAACTAAATAATGAAAATATGATTTACATGTGAATATGAAATTAGTAATTAGTTTATGAAATATTATAAGGGAATTCAATAAGAATTTGAAAATAATGAGATATTTTTTCTAAGAAAACTATAATTCTATTAAGAAACACAATTATATATTAATAAATAAAAAAAACCACTTTTGATCAATGTATTCAAAATAATTTATATATTATACAGTGAATAATAATTTTTTATACTAATCTAATATATTTTATATGAATAATTTATGAATAAATAAAATGTATTAAAGAAAAAGATAAATTTTTAAAAATATAATTTCCACCTTTTTGTGGATAACCCATTTTAAATATTTTTTAAATGTTAATTTATTATTATCTAAGAAAAGAAACATCTTTTTTAACATCAAAATATCCAAATAAATTTGGAGAAATATTTGTTATTTTTCCAAAAGGATTCATTTATTGTTGAATACTGAAAAATAATGAATTTTAATTCAAATAAGCTTTAATCAAATTTATTTATTTAATTAAATTTTTTTATTCGTTTATAATGTATAATTACATCTAATATACACCACAGTACCCAATTTAGGTCACTAGAACCAATTTAACATTTAAATTAGATATATAAACATAATAATCATTTGATCATTTTTAGTTTGAAAACCTCATTTCTCATCTCATATGCGGGGTTATATTTAAATTAATATCTAAAAAAATGAATTGGAATATGGTAAAATGGTTTCAAATTTTGGAATAATCATAATTTATAATTTAAAATAATCAAAGAATATATTTTTACCAAAATTAATAGTAAAAATACTAAACATAAATTACAGGGATGAAGACAAAAATTTGCATAACAATGGGATAAATGTTGAACATAAGAGGAAAAATTACAAATAAACATTTTAAAAAACGATTGTATGGGAATATATAGATCGTATACAACATTTATTTTAATTTTTACACATATTTTACAAAAATTACATATTAAATAGATGACTATAATTTCATTTTATAAAATATAAAAGAATACCACTCGTCCTCAATTATTAAAATGTAATCACCCCTACCTCATTTTTTACACATCACAAAAAACTCTAATCACCCAAAAAATTTCAAAATATTTTTGAAAAAACCTTCCATTCACCATAGTAGTATTCATTTGGATAATACTACATCCATGTAGTCTATTTAAGGAAAACAAAAATGATTTATCAAAAGAAGATGTAACTTCCTTTCTCAAGATCCTTTTTTTTCATTCTAAAATTCAGAAATTATTCTAATTAAATACTTGTATAAAAATTTATTTATCAAAAATATAATTATATTTTTTTACTCAAATGGCTATAATAACACTAACACACACTTCCATATAATGGGTTATTAACTTATATTTCTTGTGTACAGTGAACTAACACCTCCTAAAATAATGTTTTTTGTCTCTATTACCAACATTCATGGTTGTTAATTATGATGGAAAAAATATTTTTATATTATATATATGATATTTATAATTTAAATTTGATTATTTAATTTTTATATCAGATATAACTTAATTCTTACCATTTTGCGTATATATAATTACTTAGATTGTGGACATTTGGACTATTTCCTCCTCAAAGAGAGATGATTAATCCACACATTACATGGAAGGTATTAAGGATGTGTGTAGTTAAATTGAATGGTATTTTTGAAATAATAATTATACATTAAATATTATATATATAAATACATGTCATTTACTTTAATAAAATACTAAAATAAAATGGATACAATGTTAATGCGTATGTACAACTTACCATGTCCATTAGCAATGTATTCCATTTAATATTTCTATAATTATAGATTATTATGAATAAATATATAGTTAATAGATATCATTGATGTATCATTTTTAAATTAATGAAATAATTTGATCATAATCTAATTATTAGGATCACGAATTACAATCCAAAACATATACGGAAAATAAGGAAGATAATACAAAATACAATTAATTTACATGAAGTCATTCATAATTGCATAATAAAAAGTCAAAAACAAATTATATATCGAATCAAATTAAATAATATTGTTTTATAGTTATTATATACTTAAATAAATTAAACATGAGGTTTGAAAATGTATGATAAATGTCTATAGATAAAGTAAGTTATTTTCATATCACATTTCATTCCCCTGAAACACATGACATATTCACTACTAGTTTTTTTATTTTATACCTACAAATCAAATTTTATGAGATAAATTTAATTTTATTAATAATAATAAAATAAGAAATTTTTTTATTCATTCATTTGGATCACGATTCTAATGTTAATCAAGTATTATGGGGATTTCCATCTCACTTATATTTCAATTTGAATTATGATTTATTCACAAATAATTTATTTTATTTTTTTTATATTCATACCAGTAATATATTATATGAATACCATCCTTTATATTGTGGTTATTTAGATTTAAATTTTTTTATAACTATTTTATTGGTTGTTATGTTTCATATATTACTAAATTAAAAATGTAATTTTGTCTGATTTTTATTTCTTTAGACTCATACCATGTTATGAACCTATATTATTATATGAGGTGTATAATTTGACATTTGACATGATATATCATGAATCTACTTATTTACATGATTTTTTATGTTTTATTTATTTTCATTTTCATAAAAGTGTAATAATATTAAATGATACCATGTGGTAAGAGTGTTTGTAATAACATTATCAATTATCGGGATTTTTCATCATTATGAATTCATTAAGGAAACCATATGACCCGCCTTTCAAGGAAACTCTCGAACTATCTTCTATAATTGTTAGTCATGATGTATTCATGTTCGTCACGATTGACCCTCATCAAGATGAGGGAAGGGACATAAATCCTCTAGGCCCTTCCTTTTTCATGATGATGGAGGAATAATGACCCCAAGCCCCACCTTTGAAATCCCTAGAGTGGTGAATAGAACGAAGGGTATATAATCACATGTAGTATGGAAGGAAATACCCTTTTTTATTTAGAAGGATCATGAGATACAATGGTAAAAACCCATACATCAGCAAATTTGAATGTAAAAGTAAATCCAAAACCCCTTCCTATATGCATGATCGAAGATAAACCCATCCAAATTACAAGAAAACACCAAAGGGAAAGTACCAAAAGAATGTAATACAATTACAGAAATTGTCCTGACGGTTGAGCTAGTATGGTCATGCACAGTCCCCGAATTCCTCATAGAAAAATAAAAGTAGTTTTGTATTTATATAGTGGGTATACAGTTATACTCATTAGGGAAAACCAAAAGCTCTCAAGCACAAGTGGGGAGGCATCCTAATTCCCCGTGATAAAAGAAGATAACCAAATAACCTAGTAAAGAAACTATCCACAAAAACATCATTAAGGCACTCTCCCCAAATAAATAAAGTTCCATAAATTAATTAAAAAAACACATCAATGTTTTGGTATCCCGCACCACTTTCCCACTAGTTATTGAAGACATCATACATGTCAGAACTCCCCTTCCATTTTAACTGTAGTTCCACAACATCCCAAACAAAAACCTTATGTGCCACCTACACCACACATCCCACCCACAATCACTTGTGCCACTATAGCCACACATATCCACGGCCGCAGACACCTATGCTAGAACAACTACAGTCATGCCCAAAGACACATGAGACTCAACCAAAAGGCACTTGGGAAACAAAACTTCCCAAAAAATCATGTGAAATCCACCAAAACATACCATGTCGGAAGAGCCATGGGTGATAATGGAAAAAAATTTAGCATATCTTACCTGATGAGTCTCGGTCTCATTATGGGGGGATCTGAAAAGGAGCTAATAACTTCCCACTCAAAGTAGTGTTTGAAAAAACACCTTCACCCATAAAATTGGGGTGTTCAGTATGATATTATTAACTTGGTTGGGGTGTGAAAAAATAAATAAAAAAACTAATGTTATATGTATAAGTAGACAGGAACTCATCCCAATATAAGGGTTCCAAAACCATCCAATACACAAACACCCTCATTATTATTCATTCATGCGTAGAAGCACAATGAACACAACCAGAGGGAAAATCATTGTAGAAAAAATTCCCCACTGAACCCATAATTATTATCCCAATAAAGAGATTCCATTTAAATAATCCTTTAATACCAGAAAACTAATTTTCATAGCCACAAGGAAAGGATGGAAAAAATAGCCAAGTGGGAATTTAAGCATTCAAACCTGGATATCATGTAATGTCAAAACAAAAAATGGTATCTATGTGATCCCTCAATGTACTAGAAAAAAAATTCCCCAATATATGGCCCAACATGGGCTCAAATACAGAAACCAACAACTGAAAAATTGGGGATCCCATTCCCATCCACGTCACCCCACAAGATTCAAGAAGAAATACCAAACACATCACTGGGACAGAGAAATGGAGTCTCCACATTTAAAAACACACTACATTAATTTCATTCCTTTTGATTGGTTTATCGGGGTAACAACACACGGATTTTTGATTATTGGCCATCCATTTAATCAGTCGAGTTTACGTCATAAAGCAGTTCCCATGTAAAATCTATTCAATCATAGAAGATAAAGGTTTATTATTCTGCATGATGGGACCACCAATGGCCATGATTTTAAGTGTACATAAGACCATATGATTCAAAATATATAAATGAAGATAAAAGAGTGCAACATCGTCATCAAACAAAACCATTCATTCTTTATAAACTATTTATTATCTTCATTATGGTTTGGTTTCATCCATACTAATAAAAAATTATCATACCCACCCAACATGATACATAGTAAAGAGAGATGAAAGAAAAACCTACTAGGATGATCAAAGATCGATGTTTCCTTCTCGTTCCTAGAACTGGGGATGCACGTCTTCCAGATGAAGATCTCTATGGACTACAAGAGACATTGGGAAAGGATCCAAAATGGGTGCATGATTCTTCTTTGGAAGAGGTACCACAAACACACCAAGGAAAAACATAATTAGAGAAGAAGAAAAGAAACTTCATGCTATAAAAGGCCAGATCTTAGAGTTACAGTATATGAAATTTTGAATAGATTTAAAGGAATATCATACTTTTTTTACACTTTTGGGAAGTTACACACTATAGAAATAATTGGGATTTAATAATTATCCTCAGTGATGGGAGATAACGACTGTGAGTTGATAGATTATCATTAAATAGGAAAAAATATGTAATAGGGGAGAAATTGTAAGACCCGACAAGGGTGTGACACTGATGAAAAAGGATACCCATGTCGGCGGATCAAGGTTCTCCCAACCATTGGGTATTTAAAAAATCTTTTCCAACTTATAAATAGCATTATAAGGGGTATTAAAACACTTTTATGTCAAAAGATGTGCTATAGGGGAAAACATGTAAGGTCTCAGAAAATAGGGATGGACTCATTGTTTTGTGAGTCACCGGCCCACTGGAAGTATCTCCCTAGCATCGTCGCCCATGCACTATCGCCCTGACACCTTCAACCATGCATCATCGTCCTAGCACATTCGCCCTAGCATCATTGCTCTAACACTATTTCCCTAACACAGTCGCCCATACACCATTTCCCTGGCACCATCTCCCTGGTATCGTCATCCTGGCACCATTGGTTCCACTGTTTAGAATTAGTGCCACTGACGCCCCTCAGTGCGATAGATGTCATTCTGTTCCACAGATGCTCATAGGTGCCACTGACACCCATCAATTTCACCATTCACCCCTTCGTACCACCAATGCCAATTGGTGCCACCGACACTCATTAGTGTCATAGACGCTCATCGGTGAAAATGACTCCCATCGGTTCCATCATTTGTTCCACCATAAAAAAATTCAAATTCCTTAATGATTCATCCGTGGTAAAAAGGGACAATACAAACAACATAAATTTGAAAAGTAATGGATCGTGAGGGTATTGACCATTACATTAGATACCCTCAAACTATTCTTTTCCTGAATAATAAAAACTCAATCTGAAGAAAGGGAAGGTTATGAATAACCACATTGAAAGATACCTCTCAAGAGTAAATTTCCTCGATATCTAGAAACTTTTCTATCTCATACTGGTCAACTGTAGAGGAAACATCACCCCTCCCTTAAGAAACCAAAGAAACATGTAAAGTTTATATTGTCCAGTAATATGGTTTAGGGGGTCTCTTCCACCATGTCATGATACTATCTACTTTAGGTGGCAATGACTCACCCACATGAGTTTAATCACATCCACATTATTGTGTATTGTTCAGGGATCAGGTTCTCCACTCCCCATAGTCAGGACTCTTCTTACACATTTAAAAAATAAAGGAAACATCGCATCTCATTGCTATCAAAGTCAAAAACTATATCATAATAAATTATTAAAATAAATAAACAAAACTCAAAATAGCTATGGGTACTGGGCACACATATATTCCTCTCATTCCCTGGTACACACCTCGAGGACATCATGCCTCCATAACACATGAACCATGAGAATGGATAGTCCATGAAGCACCATCCCATCAAGTACTATGATCCCCACTGTTTTCTCTAGAATTTTCGCATCATTCTTGATGTCTGGTTATCCTCAATAGAAGATGTTTGAATCATCATGTAGGTATTGATGAAGCTGGGACACATGGAAGACATTATGCACCCTCTGTAGCGGTAGTGGTAGCACCTCCTAATAATCCACTTCCCTGACCTACCGCAACACCTCTAAGGGTCCGACAAACATGGGAGAGATCTTACTCCCCCTACCAAACCTTTGTTTCCCAAAATGATGGGAAACCATCATGATCATGTGGTCCCCAACCTCAAACACACAGTATATCCTCCTACGATTGGCATGGGACTTATGCGGGTCCTGATCCTCCTTCATCCTCTCCCGTATAAGATGAAACTTCTCTATCGTGCACTACACCACCTCCGAGAAAATAACACCTGCTTCTCCAACCTCTATCCAGCACAAGGATGAGCGAGATTGTCTTTTTTACAAGGCCTAAAATGGAGCCTTGTCAATGGTAGAGTGATAGATATTGTTGTATGAAAAATCTACCAGATGTAAGTGTCGTATCCATGATCCACTAAATTCCAAAAAGCATTATTTTTTTCATATCATACAATGTTTAAATGATCCTCTCTGTCTACCTATCTGTTTGGGGGTCAAAAGTATGGTGATCAAAAATTGGGTTACAAATTGACATTGTAATCCTTCCAGACTCGTAAGGTAAGTCGTGTATCCTGATCTGAGACTATAAACCTCGAAACTACATGTAACCACAAAACCTCATCCATGTAAATTTTTGATAAGGAATCTATTGCACATGACTCATTGATTTCTAGGAAGTGATTCGATTTCGTCTTCCAGTCCACCACCACCCAGATTGCATCGCAACCTCCTCGAACGCAAAGTAGTCCCATGACGAAATCTGTCAAGACGTCATCCCATTTACACACAAGGAAATATAATTGTTGAGACATACCTATTTGGACATGTTTTTCATATTTCACCTACTGACTCACAAGGCACTTTTCCAAAATCATCACCACTTCCCTCTTAACCCAACGCCACCATAATTGACCCCTCAGGTGCCGATACGTCTTGGATAATATTTGTGTACTATAAGGGGTGATTATGGAACTCTACAAGACTCTCTCACTCATTTCCACTAGGGATAACAAATTTCTATAAAACATCATTCGATTTTCTCCATCATCTAAACTTCGTTCCAGAGCATTTCCTTGGCTAAGATGATCGTGCAAAAATTCAACCTCTAGGTTCCTCCACTGAGATTATTCCACCCACTATAACAGAGATGAATGCAATATCATATGAAACAGACTTACCCTACCACTATCCTTCCTTACTCACAGGAGTAAGGAATCCGACTCCTCCATCTCCTCCTAAGAATCATTTGATTATCGAACCACATCCTTCTGTGAAATTCTTCTCAGGGAATTGACCACTACATTCCCCTTTAATGAGGTGTATGATATCTCGAAGTGGTAGTCATGAAGATACTCCATCCAACTCTATTTCCACATGTTTAGGTCACACTAAGAGAAGATATACCTCAATATCTTCTGATTTGTGAAGACCATGAAGTGTTCACTAAAGAGGTAATGTTGTTACAACTACTATGCAAACACTATTGCGGCAAGATCTAGGCCATTGGTGGAATAGTTACATTTGTGAGGACGTAACTGCCTAGACTCATAAGAGATCCCTCCCCACTTCTTCATCAGCACTCACCCCATGCCTAGGACTGAATAATCATTGAACACATCAAACACCATCCCTTCTTATTGAAACACCTACACTGAGGCACTGACCAGTATTGAATTCAGATAGGTGAAGGCTTACTGGATGTACTCACAACATAAAAATGCATTATCTTTCTTAGTCAAGGCTCTCAATGATGTTGCAACTAGAGAGAAGTTTTTTATGAAACTCTTTTAGTAACCTGATATACCCATTAAACTATGAACCCCCTCTACATTCAAGGGTATTTTTCAGGAAACAACCACCTTAACATTCAACGGGTCCATTGATATTTCCTGCTAGGACACCATGCTTCCTATGAAGTTCACATATCGTCTCCAGAATGTGCACATGGATAAATTCAAATAGAGGTGCTGCTATCGGAGGACCATTGAATATATCATTAGATTTTGGGCGTGATCCTATTCTGATCATGAGTAGACTATGATGTCATTGATAAACACGACTATGAACTGGTCCAAATATTCCCAGAATATGGAGTTCAAGACCCCCATGAGCATGATAGCTATGTCTATAATGCCGAACTGAATGCCCACAAACATAAAGTTCCAATATCATCAAATAAAACTAGTCTTTGTGAAGTCACCCTTCTTCACACTCAACTAGTGATAATCTAATTGCAGATCGATCTTAGATAATCATTATGCACCCTTTAATTGATCATAATGGTCGTCGATTCATTGATGTGGTAACAGTTATTGAAAGTCACATGATTCAGCATTCAGTAGTATATACATTTCCTAATTCCACCGTCTATATTCTTTACGAAAAATATAGGATGACCCCAGGGGGACACACTCAGTCAGATAAAACCCTTATTCATCAGGTCTTCAATATAAATCTATTACTCATGTAACTCTGATGGTGCCATTTGATAGGGATCCATCGAAATCGAACAAGCAACAGGTTCGGAGTCTATCTTGAACTCAACATCATGTTGAGGGGGTAAAGTCAATACCTCCCTACGGAAGACATCTGGAAACTCTTTGATGGTCCTTGGGACTTCCACTACCTCTATATCTTCCGACTCCACTAGCATCTCAACTAACAAGGAAATAATGGTCTCAATTCACTAGATGACCTCTTGGTAATCCCCCTTGGTGAAGAAAGACACACATTGGCCACCCATATCTAAAAACAAGACCCTTCTGCGAAATTAATTGATAATGGAACACACAAAGAAGAATCATTTGACGCCTAAAATGACATCATATGGCTGCATATGTAGCAAAAAATCTCCCCACTTGATTTATGCATCCTCATCATCTATCTACATGAATAAAAAACATAAGGAAATATACTCTGACCTTCGAGTTGCATACTAAATATCAGGTGAATGGAAAGTATATATTTGTTTATACCTAGAAAATGGGCTATACTAGGAGCCATAAATGAGGGTGAATCTCTCGAATCAATCAAAGAACATTCTAGAGTACCAAACAAACATATTGTACCTCGAACGACCTATGGCCCTGCTAGAACTGCTACCTCTACGGCGTGCAACATCCCACCCCCAGCTGCTCTGCACCTCGGCTGTCATACGCCTCCCAGACTATGCCTTAGTTTATGTCGCTATGGATAAACCTGAGGCCAGCCTCCTCCTGCAATTTTTTTCTCTTAAAGGATCAGGAGCACATTGTCCCTACGAAGAATGCTGTAAAGGCCAGGCTCAGAACTGTTTTTGCTGAGTAGGGCATTGAATTTCCCCACCTCCACTGCAATTTAATCGGTTTGGAAACTGATTCGGAAGGTGTCCAAGAATTCCATAGACAAATCACCTCAGTCCCAGGCTCGTAGATATGGGGATAGGACCAGGAGATCAAAACTGAAATTGATAAGGCATGCTCCCCATCTGCTGATACCTGGAAGTCCATGTTGATGGAGGACTACTGCTAATGGCCTTCCTCGTCAATGATCCCAACTGGAACCCCTCACACCGAAAGCCTCCCAACATGTGCACCATCTTCACCACTTTACCCTTCCTCTAAAACTCCTGGTATGTCAAAGGGTTAAGGGCATAAAAATTTACTGAAGAGAAGGTCAAAGTGCCTCCTCCAAAAATCTCGCATGAGGATCCTCATCAAGAATGTGGTTTGGAAAAAAAATAAAGAAGACCCCTAGAAATGATCCCCAAATCACTTACTGTCATACTCCCCTGATAGGGGGAGATAAAATCTTGTATCTTCTCATCCTTCATCATGGAAGAGATGAATTCTGCCTGAAAATCCCTCTCGAAGTCAGTCCAGAGAACCTCAGTCTCTCTCTTAAACTCAATATAGAGATTCCACAACTGATGCACCGCTACATGAATAGGGATTACAGCCAGGGGTACCCAACACTCTGTCAGTCCAGAATCAAGTGAAAAGCTATCACCCTCTCCTCGAGCCAACTCTCTATCTCCATATCGAAGATGCTGACCTCATGCATACCGAGGGTTTTCTGCAGAAAGGAAAAAATCGTCATCTACTATTGTTCCTCCTCTTCAACTCGATCATCCCTCTACTGATAAACCATGTTATCATCATGATCCTTGTTCTCCCGTGCAACTCGCGGTCATTTCCCGGGAGCCATAACTAAAATGTAAACAATGAACACCTAAGCTCGAGTAGAGTAGAATAACTCTGTTAAATTTTTCGTATGTGTTTCATTTATTTTAAATTCCAAAAACACCCAAGACACAATACAAAACATTTCATTATCATGCTTGTACCATTCTAGGGGTCTCTACCCTAAAATATGTATACTCTCAACATGGTTGTTCGGTTTGTCCAAATTTCTTGCATCAGATCACAGGGGGCCCTAAAATCCCATGAACTAGCCTATCCTCCCCAACTTGTTTCACGCACTAAGATTTCATAAGGCCATTTCCCTACCATCCCATGCAATCCACACTATGCCTAACCCAGAGTTCCATCCCATCTCTCAACCATCAGACCTTCGACAACATTCTATCAGGACCCACCTTCATCAAGATGAGGGAAATGATAGAAATTCGGCATACCCTTCCTTATTCATGTTGAAGGAGAGATGATTACCCCCCGATTCCCCCTTCAATAGACCCTAGAGTGGAGACTATCACAAAATGTATATAAACATATGTAATATGAGATGAATTACCCTTTTGATTTAGTAGGATCGAGAGATTCATTGGTAACAACCCAAACAACTCCAAAGATTAAGGTAAAAGTAAATCCATAACCCATTCCCATATGCATGTTCAATGATAAACACATACAAATGAAAAGAAAACTACAAAAATAATATACCAAAAGAAAGAATAATAGCAACTAAAACTATCCTAGAGTCTTTACTATTACGGTCATGCCTAGTCCCCAATGTCCTCTTGGAAAAATGAAAGATGTTTTATGTACGTAGAGTGAGTATACAGGTATACTCCCTTGGGAAACCCAAAATCTATCTTCTACAAGTGGGGAGGTGTCCTAATTCCCCATGAAAATGGAGATAAATAAATAACCATGAATGGAAACTATCCTCTTAACCTCACCAAGGAACACTACCTAAATAATGCAAGTCACGTAATGTAATAGTAAAAACTCACCGATGCTTGGGTACCCCGCCAAACTTTCCCAATTGTTATTGATGACACCCTACTTGTCAGACCGCCCCTGCCATATTCTTTGTAGCCCCACTGCCACCCCAAAAACAACCTTATGTTCCAACGCCACCTCACATCCCACCCACAGACACTAGGCCCACCACAACAGATTTAACCATGCCCACAAACATGTGGTCTAGAACCACTACTGCATGCTCGAAGACAACTATACATCATCTTGAAGACACTTGGGAAACAAACCCTCCTACACACATGATCCCACCACCACAACATACCCTTCTTAAAGATTCATGGGTAATAATGGACCTCAGGCTATGACCTCCTCCCAGAAGAATTTTGGGAAACTCAAGAGATGGAGAAGAAAAGTAGCTAATAACTAGCCACTCATAATAGTGTTGGAAAAAACACCCTCCCCCATGAAATAGGGGTGTTTAGAATGAAGTGGTCAACATGGGTGGGGTGTGAAAAAAAAATTCAAAAATTAATGATACACGTATAGGTACACAATCACTCATCCAAACCTAAGGGTTCCAACACCATCCCATAGACAAACACCCTCTTTACTAGTCATTAATGCCCAAAATACAACAACCAAAACAAGAGGGAGACTCATTTAGGAAAACCAATCCCAATTGAAACCATTCGTGTTATCATAATCAAGTTATTCCATTTAATTAATCCTTCATTACTAGGAACCTTGTATGCATTTCCACAGGCAAAGGACATAAAAATATCTAAGTAGTAATTTATGCATTCACATTAGGTTCTATTGTAATTTCACAACAACAAAAGGGATCTCTTAGATATATTGAAGTACTAAAACCAAAACAAGCCCAATCATATGGCCCTACATAGCCTCAAATCCACAAACCAACCACTTTACAATAGGGGATCCAATCTCTATCAATGTCACCCTAAAATCATCATGTAGAACATCCAAACAACTCACCATAACAGAGCAAGGGAGTCTCAAAATTTATACACACCATTCATTATGTTCTGTCCTTCGATTTGGTTAACTCGTGTGACTAGGCAATGATTTTTTATTGGGAATCCATTTAATCAACCTAGTTTACATAAATAATAATTTCACATGTTATAACCATTAAATCACTAAAGATAGAGGTTCATTAGTGTGAATTAAAAGACCACCAACAACCAAGATTGTTAGTGGACATAAGCCCATCCAATTCACAACATAAAAATAGTTATAAAAGAGTATAGTATCACCATCAAACACACCCATTCATCTATTAAAACCCATTAATAATCTTTATTAGAGTTTGGTTTCATGTGTCCCCAAATAAACATTATTATATCCACCACACATGATAGAAATTAAAGAAAGATGAATAAAAACCATAATTTGATGATCAGTGATTGAAATTTCCTTATCACACCAGGAACTGGGGATCCATGACTTGCAGAAGAATAACTCCAAGGATTCCATGTGTTAGATGGAAAGGCTCCAACAATAGCACGTGATTATTTACTGGGATAGGGACTCCAACCACACCATGTAAAGGAAAATATATTGAGTAATATGAAAAGAAACTCCATGCAATAAAAGGTGAGATCCTGGAGTTATAGGATATGAAATATTTATTTTCTTTAAAGGTGGATCATGTTTTCAACATTTGGTTGGGTAGTAAAATATGAGGTAATTAATTTAGATTTAATAATAATCATCATAGATGGGATATAATGAATATGAGTCGATATATTTCTTTAAAATAGAGAAAAATGCATAATAGGGGTGAAACTATAAAAAATGACAAGGGTATGAAACAAGGGAAAAATGACACTTGTTTTAGAGGCTCAAGGGTCAACCAACCATTAGAAATTTAAAACATTTTTTAATAATATTAAATGTATTTGTAAAGGGTATAATAACAATTTTCTGTTGTAAGATATATTACCAGGGCCAAACAAGAAGGTCCTGGAAAAACAGGGAAGGACTCACTGTTAGGTGAGTCACCTTCGACCGTCATCGTTACCCTGACACCATAGCCTTGGCACCGTCGAACTCTCACCATCACCCGAGCACTGTTCCCAATCACCATTTCCCTATCATCGTCGCCCTGGCACCGTCGCCCTGACACCATCTCCTTGGAACCGTCATCCTGGTATCATCGCTGCACTGATTCCCATCGGTGTCACTAACACCCCTCAGTGCCACCACTCACCCCTCGTTTCCATTAATGTCTATCAGTGTCACTAACGCTCATCAGTGCAAATGGCGCTCATCGGTGCCACCGATGCCCAATTGTTCTACTGTTCGTTAAATCCTAAAATTTGAAAACCTCATTGATGATTAAATGATGTTCCCCAAGACACTTAAAAGACCAGAAATTTGACATGTAATGCACCTGGAGGGTCTAAAACATCATAATGTGTTATTACCAATTTTACTCTATTTGGTGCATAATATAATTAAGAACTTGTTTTTAAGAAAATTTGACTTTATCTCCCTTTTTGGTTGGAAATATTTCTTATTTCAAAAAGATTTTTTCTAAATATGACTAAAAAAATAAACCACTATTCTCAAGTGATATTTAAGAGATATTATTAACCAATTTTTACCATTTATAAAATGTTTTCTAAAAATTAATATTATTTTGTTTTCCTGACTGTATAAATTTTCTAAACTTATTACGATCCAAAATGAATGATTGATATGTATAGATTTATTCACTAGAATGACCAATATTTCATTGAAGCATCTATTGATGGATTAAAAGATTACATTTCCTGATGAAAAATGGGTTTCCTAAAATTTCAAACATGATTTGGTTTTAAATTGTTTATCAATGTAAATTGTTTTCAATAAAGTTAATCCTTTTTTATATGTTTCTAATGTGATACCAACAAAATGGTTTTCATATGTATTTGTAATTCAATTATACATTTTTGATGTTACAATCACGGAAACAGGTTTTCAAAAAGTTATATGATTTAATTTTTTTCTCAATGTATAACAGATGTTTTCCCTAAAAAATGATTAAATTTAAATTTTCAATATTATTTTAAATATTTTTAATGAGGACTCATCAAAAAATAATTTAAAAATGTTATATTTTTTATGATGTGATTTTTAAATAATTTTTTTTTTCCAATTGATGTTTAAAAATAATTCCCCGTCTAAGCTTGTATCCATGGTTATAGATTATGAATTAATGGGGTTATAATATAAGAAAATGTTCATATATTATCTCTTAATGTTTTACATTTTCATGTATTGATGTTTATGTCACTTTCTTCTCATGAATGGGTTACACTATGATAAATTATTATGATACCCACTTCTAATCAATGGTCATTCTAGGATAAAATGATCATGAAACCTATTTATATTAAATACAATATGATATTATAAAATTTTTATGATACCAATTTAATATCTTGGGTAATTGTATGATGCTTGAGAAACCTATCTATTTTTATTGGAAATGATAAAGAGAATGTTTTATGGCACACATGTGTCTAAATTAACAATGAGAATTCTAGGAACTATGTATCCCTTCACATTATTAGTTAATTATTTATATCTACTTAGATATTGATTGGAAAAAATTACGGACTCGATCCACAATGGGAAAATGAGTGTTTTTGACAAAATTTTGAAGTAGGTGTGTCTCGATCAACATTAGTAAAGAGGATTGTCTTAATCCAAATATGGGGAAACAATTTTGTCTTCATACACTATTTTTATATTCTCAAAAGTTAACCTTGACTCATAAAATGGGTTTTTATAGTGATAATGGTGACAAAATTATATGAAATGATATTATGGTTCATCATTTAGTAGTTATTATTTATCATCCTTATTATTAAATTCTAATGAACTACTAATATTTATTATTTGACACTAGATTATTGTATTTGATAAGAACCTGATGATATTTTAATGTTATGAACATGTTCTCATACACTTATTCTTGTGTAATACTTACATATAATTATTTTTTACCATAACTGATCATATGATCTCTACCCTTTCTTGTGTTTCTATTCCCCTAGTTATGACGAATGATTTTATATAGGTGTACCAAATGTGAACGTATTAAAGGGAGATATTGAAGATCATTCAAATAGATAGAATATTATGTTTCCATATTTCAAAAGTCAATGAACTATTATAATCTTCACGCATTTATTTTTGTGATGTGATGAATATTCATCTAAAATGATGTAGTATTTATTTATGTTAAGCCTATGTTAATATATGATACATTAAATTCATGTATTGTAGGAGGAATTATATGGTGTCTCATATAGGTTACTTATTTGTTTTTATAAGGATTATCATTAAGGGTTTTTTTGGAAGGAAGAAGATGTGTTTCACTTATGGGTACTTTTGCTTGAGCTGTAAATGCATTGGGCAGTGGATTGCGTGGGCAAAAATACTTCAGTGAGGATATCCATAAGGAACCCTATGTTTTATCATGTTTCTTGAGAAGGTTCGATCACATGTACCATTTTTGAGAATGTAATTTAACTCTAGTGATTTTCAACATGGGGATGGGGTCCTCAGGTAGGTGTGTTGTGTTTCAGATAATGGGGGAATTTTATCCCACTATCCCCCTTAATGACCTCCTATATCGTGTTTTTAGGGCTTATTGAGATAATTTAGGGATCTTACTTTTAGGGGTAGCATGAAAAATGCTCATTAGATTCTTTATTTTTTTCTAGTCACTAAAATGATGACCTATATAGTCCTATTTTTTAAAAAACATTATACCAATGTCTAGAGAGGTCACATGTAAAGGTTGCCTACATTGGCTCCCCATGCATGTACCCTACCTAAGGGTGGTTAATCCATTAGAGCCACATATGTAACTTGAAAAGGGGTAGATGATTCGTCTAGAACATTTGTTAAATCCCTATATGAGTCTTTGGGGGCAAAATATAAATTCATGGAGGACCAACACGGAAGAAAAGCATGTTTATATCATGGGGGATAACCCTGGAACCCCTACCCGTGAAGAATTTTCTTCTATGGTACCAACACTATGAGCCTTTAAATTAAATACCCTATCTAAACCCCATGATAATAGGATATTCACATGAGGAAACATTTAAGAATTGTAGATCATGCTTTGGGTCATGTCACATAGATGCTGAAATCCCATTCCAAACCGAAGCATACTCAAAAAGGGAGACTCTCACCAGGATTCCATTTTATTAGAAAACAATTAAGAAAAATCCACATCACATGATGGGTGTGATTTCATACATCCCATTGAAATACATCATACACATTCTTTCATCATTAATGTGAATTTCTACACAAACAAGAAATTTTTAGTCTACGTGAGCATAAAATCATGAATTCCATGTTAAAGTGCATGGATTATATTTTTAAGTGTATATAATAACCCAACCCCATAGAATTATAATAAATCATAACAAAAATAATCTTGTTCTGATGAAACTATTGGAATCTTTGACTCATTCTGACATCAGTTGGCATGATTTTGAGCTTTCTATGTTGTGGAAGGATGCTCTAAATTGTTCCTAAGTAATGGGGACTAGATATAACAGTTTTACTACTTATACCATTGCGTGACATAACATATTATCTTTTTTTGCTTCCGTTTAATCTCCCACTATTTTTTTTATTCTTGATATGTATTATAATTAGTGGGGGGGAAATCAATTTTTCATATTCCAAAAATTATGAATTTCTTTCTTATATGTTTTATTCCTTTTGTTTTCATCGTTACTCGATTATTTCCAAAAACATGTAGATCGTAGCTCTAGTTATCATATACTATACATTTATGTTTTGTGCCCCTCATGGGTTTTCAACATACTGAGTACAGCTTCACTTTTCATGGTTAGTTTAATTTATTTCATGCTAGATTAATGTGATAGTTCTTTTGGGACTAATAGAATTAAAAATGAGTTTTTTACTGATTACCCAAACAAGGCATGTTTGATATGTCTATTCAAACATTATTTAGATTCATGATGGGGAATTTTGAGTCATGACATTTGGCTTCATGAATGTCCAACTTGTTACAAGTTAATTATGTGAGGAATGGTTATGTAACTTTATTAGAAATATTATTATAGAATGATATTTTTAGGGTTGATAAAAATAGAGAATGTCTCTCTGGAGGATGAAATTAACACTTATTGAAAAACCCTGTTTGTGGGAAAAATTTTGAAAATACAACAGTGTATTAGTATATAGGAAAAACTAGAATACTCCTACAGATTGGACCAATTGGTTAGAAGCTCATGCAATTCCAACAAGGGTATATTACTACATATTCAAACAATGGAAAACTCATGAATTATGAAAATCTAATACAAATAATTTTGATGTTTTTGAAAATCTGTTTATCTTAAGACCACAATGGGTTATTTTTCAGGGGATGTTATCTTAGATCAAATAGAGAATATCTATAGGAAAACTATTAATTGTAAAACACACGAATACAAATTTTTATTATGTAATGGGAGTAAAATCTATTAAGTTACAGATGTTTGGGGGAAGGCCCTTCTCTGAAAAAGGTTTAATCATTAAGAAGTTAATGTCATGTGACCAACACATGGACCAGATTATTTTAGAAATGTCAAGAAACACGTTGTTGTCGAATTTAAAATCATTAACCTTGGATTTGTTTCTATGTATCTTAAGTTCATATGATAAGTACTTTGGGGGATATTATTAAATGATTGTTTTCTCTAGAAAGATTATTATTTATTTTCACATTCATTATTATTTTTTTAAAAAAAAATCCACCATTTTTAGGTATGTGGGGATATGATTGTAAGCAGTAATCCAAGAGTTTCTAGATCGAAATACTAATATGGGGTGAAAAAAACAATTTGGATTACAAATATGTAGTAGGAATATCATGTGGAAAAGTATACATATGAATGATAAGAACCTTTTTTAGGGAGACATAAGAAAAGAAAATTGGGATCTGTTACTGCATAGTAAAATAGTTGAATTTTCTAACTGGTAGACCCTTCTAGTGGAATAATTTTACAAATAAAACAAGGTAAAATAATATCATAGTGAAACTATGGTGTCATTATGATGTTGACATACTATTCTCAATGGATGAATAATGTTTATGGACATTGTTGTTTCCTCATAAATAGATTTCGGATTGTGGAAATAAAACATAGAAATATGGAGGGAGTATTTCATTTCAAAATAAAAAAACAAGGGAAACATGATTCATACATACATATCTAAAAAATAAAAGAAAATGGTGTACTATTATTAATGTTGGGACCTAAGAACATAGTCTCAATCTCCCTAAACAACACATTTTTATGAGAATAAATCTATACATAGTTATGGAAACCATGTAGTTTAATGTATTGTTTGATAGAAATTTTTTTTATTTTAGAATAACTAAATGAGGATAATTGGAATTTTAACGATGGATAAGTTTAACATTGTATATATCATTTATGTCAATGTAGTAATGAAAAATCATATAGTTTAACAACATCTTACATGGATGATATGGTACCTGCAATTTTTGGTCACACAACTAAGACTATGATATTAAAAAAATGATGTGTACTATATAGCCAACAAGACCATGTTTGTTAGGAAATACTTTTGAATGTGGTATTAAATATTAATTGAATATATATGAGGTTATATGATTGTGAGAAGTGACATGGGACCAGCATGTGATGGATGAACATGGATTTTGTTTGAATGGAGGGTTCGAGCAAGATTTTAGTGGGGAATAATGAGATAGAAATGGTATCTATATTAGACGAATGTACCTTTTCTTTTCCCATTTTTTGGAGAAATATACAAATATATATAGTATGTAATACAACATATTCATACAAAGGTATCATCAAGAATGTGAAATCCTATCAATAATGCATGAGGAAAGCCAATAGAGAGTCGATATTTTACATGAAAAGGAGTTTGATGTGTGGAAGTAGTATATTCAAGAATAAATGAAGCATTTGGACCCACATTATCCATGAAGTACATAGTCAATTGTATAGATATTACCCATACATTGGATGAAACATCTTTATTTCATTGATGGATCCTCTAATGAAGGAATCCAAATTTATATCACCAATATATATATTTATTTTTATAGAGGAAAATGTATTCAGGGAAACATGGTCGGTCCAATGAAATTTGGTCTAATCATCACTATGCATCTCATTGGAATTAAAATATTTCCAAAAATATTATATTAGGAACCTTTTTTCATTTCATGTGGAAATGAAGTGGGTTCCCAGACATGAAATGGAAATATTTTTATTGTACACAAGATTAATGTACTGGGTGTTACTATGCACTATATGATGGCAGTAATCGAGCCAAATATAGTTCCTAAATTTGAGACAACTATACAGTTTAAGATCATGTGGTAAATACATCTATTGTTTTGTAAAAAGTATTTCAACCAGTACCATACTAATCCTACTTTGAATTGATATACCCTGACCGTGTAGAGTATCCTCTAATAAAATTCCATATCCCATATGGGATACTATCTATGAGAGAAATAATGAATAGAAAATGTTAATTCTACCAGACAGATGTGATAAAAAGTTAATATAGTTGAATTCTGGTTTTTCTCGTGGGTAGTAAGGGATATGGGTTTTGGTCACTGTTTTTTATCTCCTAAAAGTGATAATAAATACATAAATAATTTCTAATAGGAACCATCTGTAGGTATGTTACGTACAATGGAGGGGTATTTTTTTATTTTTTCGTTGTACCCATGATTGGATATCCATGTTTCACTATGTTTCCATTGATGTTTGGAAACAAACCACACATTTTACTTAATTAATATTATGTTTGGGTACCTTCAATGAATATTATGATACTCTTAACCATGTATTGAAATGTTTGGAATTTTTTTGGACACACAATATGGACATGAACTATGATGTTTTAAGGCATGTGGAAGGGAAATTGTTTATAGATTAACATCCGACGAAGAAAACATTGGGATATGTAGATTAAATTATTATATCTCAAAATATTGTGGGTTTTAGTTTTATGAAATTATTCTTGGACGATATGATGTTCCATTTATGGCCATTAATAAAAAACCATGATGATATGTAGTTTAATTTAATACACCAAAGATGTTGGTTTCATGTATTTTATCATCATTAAATGTGGACTACATTTCATTATTTTTAAGGTCACATGAAAATGTATGATAATGAATTTATCATTTTGAAGATAAGATGCTCTATGATCTTTGTAACATGAAATATTTATTAAAAAATCATACATTGGTTGGTGGGTTACTGAGTATTCTATCCATCACAATTTGGGAATAATTTTTTTTAATGTATATCATGTGTATGGAGTAAGGTCCCTCCTAATTTTCCACAACTTTTGGAGGCCTCTTCTCTGGTATCATCACTTCCAATGGACTTGTTCCAGTAATTCTTGGAGGAACAAATAGGGAAATTTTAAATAAAATGACATGATATTAAATTTTGATGGACCTATATGTGTAGAAATATTGGAAATAATTTCTCATCAAGACACTCCATTTCATTAACTCATTTATGTGACATATGATCTATGTATAATTGGTCATTAAAGGAAACACAGATCAAGAGTAATTCTACTTCAAGGGGTTATACTTTTTTTTCAATTAACAAGTGAGTACAATGGTTGATGTGCGGAAGCATGGGTTATCTCCTGGTTAGCAAAAAAGGAATGATATATCTTATTAGGTTAAGAAATTTTAACCTTTTCCTTTATCTTCTAAACTAAATTTAACATGGCATTGTCTAATGACTCTTTCTATCCATTAGAAAATATTTTATTGTTAGAGGAGTGGTTGAATTTTATATTACACAGCTGATAAATATTATCAAAATAATTATAATAGATATTGGTATTTTTTTCCATCATTATCATATGAGAGTCCAAATATTTAAATTATGGTGAATTTAAGAAAAGATTGTAATATTTTTTGCCTCAACATTATTGAGGGTTATCACCTAATCCCATTTGGAAAATATTTTAGTAGTATTTAGGATATATTTTATCATCCTTTCATAGATAAAGCATATATACCTAAAATATACATTACTAATACGAAAAATGGATAATACTATTGGGATGTATATAGAAACTACGAGGGATGATGGATTAAGAGGGTTTCCACTTGGTAGGAATGACATTTCTTAGTGGATTCTGTAAAATTGAGCATTATTGATGTCCATAAATATCAAAGCCTTCAATTTTTTTCGGAAATCCTAAACACTGATTGGTGGGCACCATAGGTTCCATTTTTCACTTCTCTTATTATAATAATGGTATCCTATACATCAATCCCTAAGAGGAGGACACCGTAAAATCCTCTACTATTGAGGAACTTATAGTTATCTTGGCTCTAAAAAAACTATGTTTGTCTCCCATCATAATGAATTATATTTTCTTGTAATGTTAGATGAGAGAACACCATTTAAAAAGCAGAGAATAATAGGTATCACCCAATCAGTTATAGTACATTTCAGTTCAACGATGGAATTAACCTCATTGAACTCTTCCATTATGAATTTAGAAAAACGTGACATCATTCGACTGTGCATGATGATGATGACTATTTTAACCTGGATTGGATTTTCCAAATTTGAAGATTCATTCACCAATGAATCATCCTAGGAATTCTATGATCATGGGATGTGATTTAATGTTATATCAAATGTAAATTATTCCATTACCCCTTATGCATAGTCAATAATGATAATTGGATCATCTTTTCTGTTGGAATAATCCTCATTGATCTACATTGCTACTAACTATGAATCACCTTTCGTTTTCAAATACACCCATGGTATTTGATGTCTAAATTCTAATCAAATTATGAGGCCATTATATTTTCCTTCTTTATTTTTACAATCTTTTAATAATAATACGATTTAGTAAGAAAAATAAATTCATTCATGGAGATATGTAAACAACTCACACCAAATATTATTGAGTATGGGTATTCCATTATCTTACATATTATACGTATGGATGTTTTATCATAATACATACCCCAAATTTTTTGTCCACAATAGATAAGAACTATCTCTGCGTCTAAATACTTAGTTTTTTATAATTTAGTATATAGATATGTGTGTCCTACAAGAGAATATACTAAATCATGTCATTTCACTACATTTTGAATCATGAACTCTAAGTCAAACTATTGTAGGATAACCACCCAACATGTTAAATATTCATTCATCATATAATGCATAAGGATATATTTGAACTAATTATTGTGAGATAACCAATAGAACATTTGTTGATGAATATATTTCCTTAGTTTTTATACAATGAGGATTTATATTGGAAATTTCTTATTGATATTTTAATAAAAAAATCATAGGGTAGAGCATGGTTATACTATGATTATAATGGTTTCTTCCATTACCAAGGTCATTCTATTGCATAATAGAAACAATGATTAAGAATTCTTCAACTGTGACATAAATAATTATTAAATTCCCTTCAATGGGATACATTGGTAATGGTGGGATCAAAATATATTTCATGAAATTGATGAATGCATCATGAAAGTCTCATCCCACTAATATGATACCCCAATTTTCATCATCCTAGTAAAGGTACAACACTTACATGAAATGTATTATATTATTTTGAAAATGTAGGTAATATTTCCCTTTGGTACTATAAATTTCCCAATGTATCTAAGTGAAAACAATATTTTATTTCTTTGATCTTCTTGAGATTGAATTTGATGCCACAATGACATATGATAAATCCTATACACATTCCCACAGATACCCTGAATGCACATTTCATAGGGTTCATCATACGGATATGCCATCATGGATTTATGAATATATTCTGAAGCTCATATTTGTGGTTAGAATGAAATTAGGATGTGACCACCTGATCGTCAACATAAATTTGAAAAACCTCACATGAGGGTTTTGATGATACGATGCTTGGAACAATGTTATGTGGCCTAAAAATTCTTCCATACCAAGTGTATTACCCTATAATAGAATACTGCCTATGGGCCTTGAATGAATTTTAATATTCATCTTATTGTTTTATCAAAATATTTTTATATCACAAGTATCATTACATGAAGGAGAGGGATGGAAAACTATCTATTCTATCTCCTAGTAGCTCTGTGACTGGAATCGGGAATTCATCTTTTAGAGAGTGATAATTTAGATATATGAAGTCAATGCATACCCTAATTTACCTATTATTATTAATTAATATGATTATATTGTGCATCCATTTCCAATTATGGCCGTCTAAAATGATTTTGGGATTTATAAGATACTCATCTTATACATCATCTTTGGAGGCATGGTCGGGTGTGTCTTTAAAGATGAATATTTATATCCCCAGTGTTGTTTAGTGATTACCAAGTCATACGTAGAATAATTGGGATTAGTTTGTTGAATATATACGTGATTAAAAAGAAAAAATCTCATTTTTATTCTATTAATTGGTTTATACTGATTTTTCGGCTTAATACTTGGCTGCTTTGATCAAAATGGCTCAAATATCATCATATGAACATAGATTTATTTCTATGAGATCACCATCTATTCTAGAGACACTAATATAAAATTATATAGGTGAATAAATAAGGTATTCCTCCTCTTTCAATTACTCATACACATCATGTTCATCATCTTACATTTTTCATAAGGGATGTAGGTGATGTAGTAAATTTCTCCGAGTTATAGGAAAATTCAATGGTATAACATACATAATGAAATTGAGTAATATAATATCAGACATAGGATTTGGTGACTCTATGATTCTTTAAATGGTAGACATGGGATAAAGAATGATGATCTTAATTTTCTCTCAGTGGATTGACAATCTCTTTGGATCCATCTTATTTGGTAGGGATCTTTTGATACTAAGGGGAAGGAATGAGGGAATATTTACCCAGACATATGTCACTATTTGGAGAGTCGAATAATGATCTAGTGAATTAATATTCATTTTTCAAAAATAATATTATTCAAATAAATTTATATTATTAGGGAAACTCTATATTCTTTTTAATACATTGAAATATTTCTATATAGATATTATGATATAGGTGCAGAGATGACTTGAAATTCTAAGGCTAGTTGTGCCAAAAATTTATTTCATAAAAATATAAATTAAATTTTATATTATACAAATTAATTTTATTATTGTAAATGGAATAAATTTTAAAAAGAAAATTTGAAATTAAATCAAATACAAAAACTAATTCCAAAATTCAGGGATTGTCCTTGGTGTAGAATAAAATATGTATATGATGGGAATTATAATAAAATAATCATTGGTGGTATGTATAATGGAATAATCAATAAATTAAATAAATAAATTGATTATTCTATCCAATAAATATATTTTCTATTAATAAAACCATATTCCAAGATCTCATGTGTTTGGAAAATTACCCATAGATCATTGGGAAGTTTCAATCTCACCATCTATTATCCAATCATCACAAGATGATGATGAAACTATGGATATAGGAATATCAAAATTCTATGAATGAAATGAATCATCTTATTCATTGGTGATGACATTATTCACAAATGAATTTTCCAAATCTACGAGGGAAATATCAATTTGTGGATTTTAAATTATTTACTTAACTTTTTGATCATGATTGATTAAATTCATTTGATCTGGATCAATTTAAAACCATTTCACACACCTATGTATCAATTTATATTTAATTGTAAAATTATAATTTACTATTCTATGATTAAACAAAATCTCTCTAATTTTTATTTATTGGACACAAACACCTGGCCAATTATTGTTACACCATTTTTGGTGCTTTCCCCTACCCTTTATTTGCATTATTAGACAATTTGCCTATTGGATCTTGGTTTGAGGCTTTCGGGATAAATCAAGAATGATCAAACCCCATATTTGAGATGGTTTCATGTGCAATTAATAGATCAAGGATGAAGAGTAAATTTGAGATGGATTTAGGATATGAGGGATTCCACTGTGGATCATGAATTTTTTATGTGTCAATTGGAAATGGGAGATGTGTATTGTGCATGAAAGAGTTGGAAAGACAGATGGATATCCATTTTCTAGCCATCATATGAAAAAACTATGGTTGAATTATCACCGTTTATTTTGGGTGATAACTAATCACGAATAGATGTGGTAGAGATGAATATGGAAATGTAGAGGTTATATGGGAATTCTATGAAAACCTCAACAATATATTGTGTAAGATGAATAACATATTCATTGTGGTCCCATACCTATATAATATAGGGTTTCAAAAGGTTTATAAATATTACATGTTATGTGGGTCCATTCCCCAACACTATGGGACATGGTGTTGGCGGCCTGGTGTATACACAATAAGTACACTATTATAGGAATTGTCGAGAGTACACTATGTATACAAGTCCATAGTCATGTGAATGCCTACAAAGACACTTTCAGAAGAACATGAAAGACCCTGAGTGGATTTTCCCGGAAAGGTCATCCATATACATTTAGTGTAGTGATAAAGGAGTAGTGATATGTTTTCCAAAAACGATAAGTCTACGTATCAAGGTGGGAAAACAGTCAGTGGGGGTCCCCATGAATGCTGTTTACCCCTCTGATCCCTTAAAGAATCTTCTATCATGTGTATCTCCTTCAATCAAACATTTCTATTGGCCAGTGTGTTCCATATGCTAACTTCTTCCAAATAAAATTTTATGGTGTTATTTATGATGGATTTTGAGATACAATACGATATATTCATAGAATTCTGCTTATTTAGGAATTTCACGATGATGTTACAAATTGGAAATGTTCAACACATATATTCTATTAGAACACTAGTATTGGGTAGGTCATGCATCATCAATCAACTATTAGAGTTAAACCCTCTATAGGTGTGGGAGTTGGGTTCCTATAAACTATTATGTTTTCACACTTCTGTATGGATAGGGAACGAGTCCTCTATCAATCCCCATAGTGAATCCCTCCTACAGAGCTAGGACATGGATTCTAGATCTATAGCGTGTAACCATATTATTAATAAGTTCATGGGTCTATTATCTTCTATTCATTTCGAAACCTCATTTTTTATTTTTTCTAGGGCCTTGACTATTATAGTGAAACCCTCCTATTGGTTTGGGAATGGGTCCTCTCTTTAATACTAGTGTTAAACCCACATATTGGTCTAAGTGTGAGTCTTCTACAAACTATTAGTGTGTAAACCTCTAGTTTTGATAAGCATGTACCTTCTATAAATTATTTAGTATCACCCTATTATGGTTCTACAACAATATTCCTGAACCATCAACTTGAAACCCTCCATCTGGGATATAGAATGTGTCCTCTAGTTATCCAAAAGAGTGGAACCCTCACGTTATACAAGGAAATGGATACTCTTCCTCAAGATTTAGGCCCATCAACTGTGTTAAATAGTGGAGTGGCATGTCATGGATTGGATGTTTCTATAAGATAGTAACAAAAAATGATGGGCCTGGTTGATGGAAAACATGTATCTTTTGGCACTCTTTCATGAGTTGGAATCTAATATGGAGATCCCATTTCTCTCTCATTTGGGATTCAGTTCCTTTAATATATATATATATATATATATTTATTTCAATTTAATTTTATACTCTATTTATTTGGGTTGAGATGTCTACTGTATGTCTATTCCTATCATGTCTCCTACAACTCCCCCATCATCCTTTATGGGGTACTACTAAGTAATCAAATACTCGTCGCAACATGGGAATTGTTTATACATATATTGTCTTATGTAGCCGAACGATATGTTTGTGATGATTATATAGGAATATAGGAACACATGGTGAATTTGATCACATAAGTTGGTAAATGATTAGTGATTTGGAGATGGGATCTCATTGAATTTTCATTTTAATTTTTAATATATTGGTGTATCATTATCCTTCATCACGCATTTTTACCTTTACATTTCATTTTACATTATCACACTCTTTGTATTATATTTAGTATTTTCATGAATGGATTTTACTCTAGTTGGGGAATATTTTTCTTCATACCCTTTTACATCTGCATTGAAATGTTATTTCATTTGTATAAAGGTACAATATGAAGTGCCTCCCATACTGGTTATTCGTTTTTGCACATATCTCCATCAACTTTCTAATGGACGTAGAATTTGCATTGTATCCACTCAATCCCCATTAGGTCAATCATGATATATTGGTATTAGAGATGGTTAGATCCTTGGGACGATGTTTCCAATAGTCACTTAAGAGGATTATGATGGGATTTAGGGAAAATGTGTTAATTTATATTAAGTGAGACCATCATGCCTAATAACCAAGTGTTGGTGTGGTGATCATATTTTCCATGTACTCGGACTCCAACTACCTATATTTTTAAATGGAATAATAGATAAATTGTTTCCTTTGAAATAAGGTACAGTAATTATATATTATTGATCCTTTTACTTTCCATATTGAGTGATCTCCCCATTGTATAACTATTTACATTCAACCAATGTATGACATGAATAAACTTTCAGGACTACACTGCAATAATAGCCAGTTAGGATACTGATTCCAAATAAAAATTACAATATAATGAATTATGTATCTTCATTTCATTTATTGTACTCTAATATACTTCCTTGATGAGTATAGTTAGTATCACACCCACTTGTTGAGTTGCAGATCATACCAGTAGAAGTGGATGAGTATGCACACATGTTAGTGCACTCACCGTGTTTGAGTAATTGGGTATGATGATGATCCATATTGATATAGATATCAATGTGGTGGAGGAATAATTATTGTTTATGGAATATGATATCAAGTTTATTCCAAAAGTTATGCATATTTTGGTAGAACTCGATGCTAGAATTTTCCATGAAGTATTGTGGCATTGGTGGGGTCTTGTTACGCAGATATAGAATGACATGACACTCTCATTGACAGTATCACAAATTTTGTTCCTTGATGAGTACTACCGCTCATACATGTTCTTAGTTAGGATTCAAGGGATTATAGGGATGCATAAATGAATGATTAATGTTTTTGAAATTTCCATGAGGTTCACATAAATTATATGGCACTCTCTCAATATAATCTGGGATGTATAATTTTGATCAAACATGATTGACTAGGGACTCTAAAAAGATATCTATAATAGTCTGGTACAATTGTGAATTCCCTTATATATTGGAGTGTTGGAGAGTATTCTAGTGATGAAGACAATATTTTTATAGGAATATGATGCATTTGAAGATATCAATGTCTTTTATAGTCCCTATTCATTTGTAGATTCTAGAAGACACCATTTGACAGGATATCGATGAATGAGTTCTTCCTAAGACCAAGCTTGTGCACATAGTCTGTGTAATCATAGAAGACCAATATATCCTAGAGGGGGTGGTTCTTTTAATATGGTGGTTAGGGTGAGGTAACATGTGATTGCCAAACCTAACATGCTAAGGTACTTTAGAAGATATTGGATAGACCTCCATGCCATAGTAAGCACCATTATCAAGGATCTTCTAAGAAAGTGACAGGTGGCCTATAGGGAGGTTGTGCTGGAAAACAATATGGTGTGGCCCTAAGATGATGATCTATGGGTGGTTGATGATTATATTATACACTTCCACCACTAACCAATTGGTGGACCATGAAATTATTTGGAATCAAGTAGGTTGTTGTTGGGGATAGCTACAATGTGTGAAAGTTTATGACCATGTGGAACATGAGATAAATAGAGATATAATATTCTTTTATTCTAATATTTCCTTAGTATTATTATATACCCATGTTAGTTACTATATCATATCTTTAATCCATGTGTGGGACCTAGAGATCCCATTTGAGGTGTCAATTAAATTTCCTTCCCTTCAGGTTCTAATAGAAAATGATCATTATATAATTTTCATCATTGGGTAGTGTGAGATATATCATGAGGGAGGGAGTTATCAAGGGACCTTTGTGTCCTCATGATGGATCCCTAGGACATAATCTTGGCTATGGATTTTTTTTACAGTCCGATTCAAAATTCAAGGTCAGTACAGTTAATTCTTCACACAGATTCAAAAAGACTCTAATTTATGTTTGAGAGAGATCTGATGGTGGGGGTAGTAGGTTTTTTGAACATGGGATTTTAAACGATCTCCAATTAGTTTGTATGTGTATCCCTTGATGCAGGTTGGTATTTATGAGTCTTGATTCCTTTAGTCTTATTGGATTTTATTGATGTCTTCCCCAAGGTAATTATGGGACTACATCTAAGGAGGGATATGTTTTTGTATCAAAATTCATCTTGGGAGTGCTCTAATATCTTTTATGGCATATCAAATGGAACCTACTGAGTTTTTAGTATTGTCAAAGTAGTTTTAGGACCTTTATTATAATCAGTTTATCATTACCTGTGTCCCCCCTAGGATATTCTTGTGTTATTTATGTAAATGTAATATGGGAAAACATGGATTTACATTTATAATCCTCACCAAAATAGAGACATTAGGAAGGATAAGTATGACCTTATGAGTATTGATGATATATTTAGACAGTTGTGAGGTGTGGGTTGATTGTTCAATATTTATCATAGGTTTGGCTACCACCGGTTGAGAGTTTGAAAGGTTAATATTATAATGATTGAATTATGATTTAACTATGAACACTATGAGTTCCTGGTGAAGCATTTTTGTGTATTTTTTATTGTTTTTATAAATATGAAAAACCATATATCCAATCCATGCATGGAATGATTTTTGGTTTTCATCATTGAATTCATAGTCGTATAGTTTTTTTCATATGTGTAGAATTAAGATCACATGATTATGGTCCAAGGTTTTCTTTGGGAGGACCAGATTTATGGTAAACTCTCAATGTTAAATTTCTGGATCCATTAGGTTCACAATCTGGGGAATGAAATATTTAATAATGGATTATATTTTTTTCCCAAATAATATCGATGCAATGATTTATTGGGATGGACATAAGATCCTTTTAGAGTTTTGGAGTTTTCATGGCTATGTAGTTTACTACAAGGGGTTTCTGGAAGTCTAATCTAGGATTTAACCTCTTTTAGTACCCTGATGTGGAATGGGAAAACCATACACTTATACTGACTAGTTTTGAAGTTCCTTTGAGGAGTTGAGGGTGAGGCTATTGAGGGATCTTTCTTTGATCATATAGTGGAGGGTGTGATGTATGTAGAGTATTAAAAAGCATCAGTGATTTGTCTAATATTAATTTTGATGAAGTGCTAGGTAATTATCACATAAGGTTCATGGATATGGAGACCCTGTGATAAAAACTATTTGACTCTCAACCAAGATATGGAAGCGATAGTCTTCACCTTGAGGATGTGGATGAATTATATTTTGGGGAGTTCATTTTGGATTACTCAAACCATCAAATTCTCATGTATGATTACACACAGAGATACTTCAACATTGGATAGAGGAACTAGTAGGAGTTCCTACAAGAAGATGTCTTTGATGCACTTTATAGTCCATGGATGGGAAATTTGGTGAAAGTATCTCATATTAGTAGGTCCTATGATTGATTATTGTAGGAGGCATATGAGATTTTATATTCCTTGTAGTTGATCTATGATGAGTAGGTGGGTAAATCTTTTCATTAGTTGATAGTGTTGAAAAATATACTCCAAAAACGTGTGAGTGATTCCCAGTTGGGATACATCGACTACGAGGATATTCATGAGATGATATATTTTGGAGAATCCCAATATGGATATTTTAGAGGAAATAATTTCACCATATTCAGGGGATGGAATGTTTTCTTAGTAATGATCTAGGAGAAGGTGTTGAGAGAGATTCAGGATTTTCATTTTGTTGTACTCACCCATTTGGGGGACATGTATAGAGACCTTTAATAGAAGTTTTTTTTGATGGCATGGGATTGGGTGTGGTTGTGTTTATATCTCATTGCCTCATTTATTTGTAAGTAAAGGATGAGCACCAGGTTCCAGAAGGTTTTTATGAATCCCCTAAAGTTCACATTGTGTAAATGCAATGTTCTATCCAAACATTATGGCATAGATTATATGACTAGTGAGAATCCATGAAACTGTTTGGAAGATAGTTGACTGAATCACAAGGTCAGTACACTTCCTACCTATCTGGGAGGATATTTTGATTTAGATTTTGGGTAATATGCTTGTATTTGAGATTTTCTCCCTCATGGGATGACCTTAATTTTTTTCTAATAATGATTCACGGTTCACATCACTATTGTAGAGATCCATATTGGATGAATTCAGTACCCAGATGATGATCAGTAGAATCACTCACCCTAGATTGATGGTGAGACCATGACCACAATCCATATATAGTAGGATTTGTTTAGGGATTTCATGTTATAGTTTGTAATGATCTAAGGGATTAGATTCCATTAGTAGAGTGTGAATACAATAAGTACTACCAAATTAATATTAGCATCAATCCTTTAAATTACATATATGGAAGACCATGAAGGGAACCCTTATTGTTGAAAATTATTAGTGAGGCATCTCTTGTTGGTATAGAGATGGTGAATGCAGTGAAGGAGAAGGTCCAGGTCATCTGGGAGAGATTGAGGACACCCCAAATAAAGAATAAATTATATGTAGATCAACATCATTGGATGTTGTATTTTGAGAACATTGAACATTCTTTCCTAAGAGTCTCCCCATGATGTAGAATATTTAAATTTAAAGGGGTGAGGAAATCCATTCTCATCGTTCATCAGGATGCTCGAGATACTGTAGAGGGTTGGATAGGATTTTAACTACCTTCCCCTACACCCAATAATTTGGAAGGTTCATAATGTATTCCATGTTTTATAGTTTAAAACATACCTTATTTACCATACACATGTTATTTATGGGAGTGTTCTAGATATTGAGGATATAGATGCTTTTGTAGATCCCCCGGTGGTGATTGAGGATCAATATGAGATGCCCATTTGTTGATGGACCATAACCTTGGTTCGTGTGTTTTGGAAGTGTGGTAATATGAAGGATAATTCCAATTATATTGAGATTCAAATGTCCGTTTATTATCTGAATATTTTAGTTTAGTTTTTCTTTTTGGGAAATAATTTTTTGGAAGAATGAATGTAGTAGAGACCCTATATTTCATAGTAACACATTGATATTTTGTTAGTTATACATTCTATGTTAGGAACTGAGGTGATCTACAATTATAAGGGCGAGTATACCAAGATTTAATTATATATATATATTATATTATGCTAATCATGATTTATAAAGAAAATAGTATAAATATTAAAATGAATTTTATATCTGAAATATGATACTAGTATTGATTCCAGATCACAAGGTTTATCGATGGAATGACCTAAAATATGTTGGCAAAGGGGATTTGGATAAAATAGATATTGGCAGTACGTTTATTGGATTAATCAGTTAAGTAAATTAATTGATTTATTAATGAAACCAAAATAGAATATCTCAATTAATAAAATCATATGTAAGGTCATTCAGGTTCGTCTACATAACCCTTGGATTATTGATTGGTTTTTATGTAGTATTCATTTACGAATTAGAATCAGATGACAACGAATTTGTGGATCTAGGAAGATTGAGATTCTGTGAATAAAATGACACTATATCTTCATTGGAGAATGAGTTCTCCATTAAAAAATGATCCAAATCCATATATGACTCATGATTTTTTTCTATTCTTCCATTATATTCTAAGAATTCTTACAATAATAAATTCTATTCCTTTCCTCTGCATCAATCGAAAACCATTGAATGCTCCAAAGTTCCAATTCAAAATTAATTATTAGATCTGTATTTTTTGTTCTATGTTTTACACCCAAATTACACCAATTTTGAATTTTTTATATAAATACTTGGAAAATGATTGTTACAACAATTTTTGGTTCTTTTAACCCACATGTTCTTCACATTCTTCAATGATTTTTCATTGAGATTATGTTTTGATGTTTCAAGGAAGTATCAAGATCGACCAAACCCTTAGATTTTTAATAGTTTCTAAAAAAAAATTAATGGATATATTATCAGGTATGGGATAAAGATGTATTGTTGGAAATGGGAGATTCTTTGGTGGATTGGGTAATCCGGTGAGGCGTTATGGGCAACTGGAGATGTATGGTGTTGGTCTAAGATAACAAAAGAGTAATATATATCCCTTTTCGTGCCCTAAGATGGTCAGAAAGGGTGGTCAAAGGCATTCTATTTGATTTTGGGTGATAAAAAGGATGTAATGATGTAATGGAGGAGGATATGGAATGCAGAAGATGATTTTTAAATTCATTGAAAAACAAAACTAAATAGGTTATATTCTGGAGAACACACTCTATGTGGTCCCTTGGTTGTTTCTTATAGGGTTTCAGAGTTTCAAAAGTATCACTTGTTGTGTGAGACCCTAAATAAAAAATGACTTAGTTCTAGCAGCGCTTCATGTGTTCTTGGAGTACACTAGTATGGTCATGGCTAAGAAAGCACCATGTACTGAAGTACACATACATATGAAAGCAAGGAAAGACACATTTATGATCATGATATGAACCGTGACTGTGTTGGATATGGTTTTTATCCCCTATTCATGTAGTGTAGTCATACATGAGTAGTGATCCATGTTACAGAATTGAAACATCTAGGGAATGGTGGAGGACCACATGTCATGTGGGACCCTTACATGTTGTGTACACAATATTTCTCTTTACGAAACCTCCACCTCTTGTATCTATATTGTTCATACAAGTATTTTGTCCCAATAGTATCCAATCCTGGATTTTATTCAGAATATAACATATTGGGGGACATCATAAATGATTCTGATATATGATACAACAATTTGTTTTGCATGAAACTTATTTTGGGAATGATCAATTATAGTAATGATCGGGCATTATCATTAGAGAGGTCAGAGTGCCACCCTTCTGGTGGGTTGGGTATGTGTCCTTGATCACTTATTAGATTGGAACCCTCCTTCTAGGCTATTCTTGGGTCCTCTAAAACCTATTATAGTGGCACCCTCTTAATTAGATAAGGCATGTCTCCTCTACCAAACCATCGTTTAGAAACCTCATGAATGATTGGGAATGATTCCTCAACCATTTGAGTAGAAACCACATTTTGTGTAGGATATAAGTACTCAATCTAAAATCCAAGTAGATCCCACCTAAAGTATTAGGGAACTTGGAATTCACTACAAAAGTGGGACCCTCTAGTTGGGAAAGTCATTTGTCCGCAATAGCCTACTAGTATTTCACTATATTGTTATGCTAGGAATGGGTCCTCTACTAACTACAAGAGTGGAACCCTCCATCTAGGATAGCCATCGGTCCCCGATAATCTATTTAGGGAAACCCTAACATGAATCCAGGTCATGGATCCTAGAACGTAAGTGTGGAACTGTAAGACCCAGAGATTTTGTGAATTATTTGTTTTCTAATTTATTTAATCATTTCTATATTTCTTAAATTCAAACCACACTGAAAATAATTTATTTTATATTAATGAACTATGTTTGGTTTTCTTTATACACCAAATTAAGTTAGTCATGAACTACACACAACATAAATTTTATCTTTATCTAGATAGAACATTGTGGTGGAAATTTCTTACACTAAATAATTACTTTCTCAATGGATTGTGTAACACACATGATCAAATGTTTTCTATAAAATATTATATCATTGAAATGTTATTATTTTAAAAAATAATATATAACATATTCCTTAGATTAAAATTTATTAATATAAATAACTAATTTATGAAAGTATATTCTTTACAAAATGATAATATGAATTAATAAGTTACTAATAAATTATAAATGAATATAAAAACCAATTGAAAAAAAGGAAAATAATATTATTTTTATATTCATATCTCTAATTTAACCTAACAAATTAAATTAATTAAAATTATTATGTGATATTAAAGTAACATATATGTTATACATTCCATCAAATATTTTTAATATTGATCTAGTTGATTCGATTGAAATAAGATAAGAAAAAAAGAAAGTTGTATGCATAAAAACTTGTATTTATTTTATAAAGGTAGTTTTATGCCTTTTAATGTAGAATTTTTTTTAAATATATATGTATTTTTTGAATTTAATATATTTGATATTTAAAATTAAAATACATATTTGGAATTTAAACTTAAAAATTATGTGGGTAAAATTTCTTTGTATTTTTATATAATGATTCTTTTACTAAGGAAATTTTAAAGTACTGGATTTTATTCAAAACCTCCTTTTCCTTTAATTTAATTACAATGATCAATATTATTTTAATTTTGTATAAAAATTTAATTATATCATATTATTATCCATTACATAAATTTAATTCATTGGAATCAATTTTTTTTGAAATTTTGTATAAAAACACCGAAAACATTTTGACCTTTTTTACATTAAGAACCTGTAGTGTCATCTTATTAGCATGATTACTTTTAAATTTATTTAATTCAATAATGTGATTATAATTTGTAATAATGGATTAAATATATCTATTGAGAGTAATATATAATTAATAATATGATCAACATTGTTTTTAATAAAAATATATGTGAAAGTAAAAAAATTAATTAAAACTGTTTAGAGAAAAATTAGGTTAAAAAATAAATAAATCATAAATTTAGGACCAAAAATAGCTTATAAAATTGTCCAACCCCTATTTTATCGATACTATTCGTCCATAAACCATCCATTTATTGGTTTTTATGGTATTTTATGACTTTTTCTGTATATTCGTGGGTACACCAAACTTGTTCTAAAAAATAACAAGTGTGTCTTTTACCTTCCCTCTAAAAGGCCACCAACTATTACTCTCCATAATACATCTCAAAACATATTGGATCGAACAATATCTATCCAATAAACATCCATAAACCCATTACTTAATTTTATATGACTCGCTTTTTGAATAAAATAAAACAAGGAATCATTTTTACAAATCAGAAGGAGTAATCTGGTTAAGAGGTTACGTTTCTCTCAATCTCCATTCATTTATTTTATTTCTCCTCCACCTCAACTATATTTATTCATCGATTTTATTAAAAAATTATCCTAAATATATAAGAATTTTTATTCTATGTTTTTGACATAAAGTTATGAACACCCCCATATAATGCTTTATGAACAGTCTATTTACATGTAAAACAAACTACTACCTCAAGAAACATTGATTGTTCATGTATACTTTACTACCACTCATGGTGTAAATTATTATTTAAAATATCACTATAAATGTTATATATTATATTTATTTTTTATTTATACTTCTATAATTATTTTACCACACATGCCTTTATACTTTCTATTTTTATATGATAATTTAGTTTGAGGTGTGCATTACCACCCCCTCAAAGTGATGTTATTCATTCATATACTACAAAAAATATATTAACGACAGGTTTAGTGAATACATATAAAATATCTATGACATAATAAATATACTTTAATAGTGATAAATATATATATATATATAAAATTATTTCATTTATATTCATTCTATCAATACCACGTGTAAATATAAATAGCATTCATGCATACATACAACTAATCGTCTCCATGAATAGTGTATTTAACTTCATACTTATATATAATTATGATTATTATAATAAAAATATAAAGAATATAAATTATATTTAAATAACTTTTTACATTTTTTAAATAATTATATAAGTATAAGGGCCATATATAGAACAAATTAAGATATATGCGAAAAACGAAGATGGTATTACCTGAAGTGAGACATTAGCTTAGAATTATTAACAAGTGTGTAATATAAATCAATAATATAACCCTAAATGGTATTATAAGTAACTATATGTTCATGTGATAAATTTACAATACTTATATATATATTATTGGATGTTTGAATGAGTATAATGACAGTCAATACATAAGGTAAGGGAATTTCTTCTCTCTTTTTATTTCCATGAGATACATGCTTTACTCACCACCCCTTCATTTTTTATGATGTGTATTTTTATAATGGATTTTTCATATGATTATTATAATTAAATTTATGGGTATTCACTTATAAACTTTATTATATTTTTCTCATGGGGATAATTTTTCGAATGTTTCAAAATTAGGAAAGTAATTTTGTCTCAATTTTTCTTCTTCAAGACACATGCCATATTATGCACCAATATTTTCTGATGAGGAGTATATACTGACATAGAAATTTTATAAAATGAATCAAATTATTTTAATTCTATTTTAATATTTTATTAATATTATTTTCTTACACGAAGTGTATGGTTCATTATTACGATGTGGTATGATTTTTATTTAAACAATCTCATTGTTTCTGAATTTGTTAATGATTATTCATAATTTAAATAAAAATTAATTAATTTTCATATCCTCTTGATTTTAATTTAATATTAGTTTTTTGGTACAATTTTATGACTATTTTATACAAAATATAGTAATGATTGTTTTTTAGGAATGCCCGACTATACCCTCCCTTCACGCAAAAGTATATGATCTTTCAAAACCATGTTTTCTAAAAAGGACTATAAAATGTTTTCAATAATTATTCATAAGATTTCAATGTTTTTTAAAATAATGGATTATAAAAACGTTTTCAAGAATTCCATATATTATTTGAATTTATTTTCAATCAGATTGATTTCAAAATGATTTTAAGCATTATTTATAGTTTTTAAATCTTTTTTCAAAGAAAAAAGTTATAAAAATTGTTTGTATGTTGTTTTATTTGTTTTCTGGGAAAAAGGTTTTGAAAAAAAAATTCATGCTTCTTTTTAAATTTTATTGGGGAAAATTTTTTAAAAATTATTTTCAAACCACCATTATATATTTTCCATGGTCTATAAAAGAACCTTTTTTAGTATGTGTAATGTTTTAAAATTATTTTTAAAATATAAAATTATATTTTTCTGAAGAAATATTTCTAAAAATTCATTCAAAATCATTTCCTATATATGATGAAATCCTTTTCTATTACACATTACATTATAGGGAAAGGATTCAATGCTTTCATTCAAATTATTTCTATGGATTGTTAATGTATTTATGCAATGATACCCTTGAAACATATTTATATTTCATGTATTATATAATTTTTAATCGATCTGATCATTCATAGTTTATATATCTATGAAACCCTCTTCATTTCATGGGTTATGCATTAATGACTTGATTATGAAACCAGATTATTTTTCCATAGGTTAAGGTATGATTTTATGTTAATGAAACCCAATTCATTTCATCAGTTATGATATGATTTTATTTGATTTATTAGAAAATGTATGAATTATTTCATTATGATATGGGAGGGACCAATATCTATCACCAATTAACTGGGTAATGATAAATGTATTATTAACTCAAAGGGTACATGGGAGGACATCTCATTTCCAAATCAAGATGGTACGCAAGAGTAGATCACAATAATAAATAAGGTCATACATAGGAGGACATCAAAATATGGAAAAAAGAATATACATGGGAGGACAACCCATGAAAAAAAGGGGGTAACCATGAGGACATCCCAAGCCCGAAAAAATAGGTTACATAGGAGGACATCCCATTCTAGAAACTAGAGATTATATAGTAGTACATACTTGGAAAAAAAAGAGGGTTCATTGGAGGGAATCCTAAGTCCAATGTATTTACATGATTGATTATACCATGAAAAAACATGTTTCTATGGTCTTAGTAGATAACCTAGACATAAGATTTTCTAACATTTTTTATTTCCAATAATTCCATGTTTTATTCTGTTATTATTTTTTCATGTATTATATTCTATATTTACATATGATATATGTATTTTTAGCCTCCAATCCTTCTTATGATCTATAATATATAAGGTGCGATCTTGAAATGTTATTCTCAAGTTCTATACACTTTTTTTCATGTTATGCTTACACATTTCCTTTATTTACCCATATTGATCATTTGATATCACCCATTTCTTATGTTTCCTATTCCTAGGTTATAACGAATGGTTTAATGTAGAGGTACTAAAAGTGGAGATCTTTAGGTGATATTATTATGATCTTTAACAATGATATAATATTTTTTCCATGTTTACAATGAAACTACACTATTATGGTCTTTATAAATGTATTTTTGTAACATACTGAATATTCTTAAAAAATGATGTAATAAAAAAGTATTTTAATCCTAGGTCACTATAGTTGGTATAAAATTAATGTTTTATCAATCCTATGGAAACTAGGATGAGAATAAATTAGTGAAATTCCAATGTATATTTTGGTGATCATGTCTAGGGATGTATTTGAGGATAAGTATATGCATGAGTCAATGTTTAGGAAATTGTCCCGAAATTTTTGTAAAGGATAGAGTATGTGGTTTCTTAGAAATACATATCTATATAGATACCAAAAGTGGATGTGGATATATAAAAGATTTACTGAGGGGTACCAACATTGAAAAGATATTCCGGGCCTAACTCAAGCTAATTTAATACATGAAAATGGGCCTTGCTACACACATGGTTTGACACACCTGAGGGATATTCTTTGTAAATTTGACATCACTACACAAAAAATCATGAGGAATTTAAATATAATTTGGCTATTAATAATCTATGATGATCCTAGGGTATAATATATTAAATAATGTTTCGTTATTTAGACAATATATTTATACCTATTTTCAGGATTATGTGGATGTTTTATAATGAAATTTGTTTCTCACATTGTTCTTTTTGATTTTTGTAATTAGAGAAAAATATAAGGAACATGATTAAAATTGAATGTTTTATATTTGAAATGTTTTTTAATAATTTAAATCTATTTCCCAAATGTATTTTAAGTTTATGTTTTCATTAATGATTTAAAAGTACAAGTTGAATGGTGATAAAGACATAGGAATGTGATATCATGGAATGGTGATATTATTTTCAGTTTATGGAAGCCATTAATAAATTCATGAAATTAATATAATGTTATTGTGATAATGATATATTGGATATGAATAAGATATTGGATGGTACATGTTACCCTGGAACTGATTATTGAAAAAATAGTCTTTTTTATCAACGATGAATTTTATTACTTCTTGGATTTCATGAATATTTCCATTAACCATTTGAATAAGGAAGAATGCGTGTTTTCAAAAAGGATTTATGTTAATTAAATGTACTGCCATGTATTAAAGGAGTATGCGATGGGGTTCTTCACATCATTGGAATGTGACAACCAAGTTGTACTATGTGATATATTGGAAAACAAATTTAATAATGTGTTGTAAATGATAACAGACGTCAAATGGGATGGAATATCATGGATCAAATGATCTATTACTTCTTTTTGAATTAAAAAATCATATTCCTTTTTAGAGGAGGTGAAGCGGATCACAAAACAAAAAAGGGTGAGGTTTTACTGAAAAAATGAAACTATATCTTTTCAAGATAATTCTTCACAATTTTTAAAATGGATCTTGAATACGAAAATGATATCATTGTACCTCTTTATTTGACTAATCTGATGGTTCCTTAGTACATCATTGATTTTTGGATTTATGATTATTAATTTCTTATCAAATTATTCTATATCAATCTCCATCATAACTGGATAGTTGGATTTATATCAATGTCTACATTTTTACATCCCACATTTGTTTCATTATGTGAAAACCAGGTAATATGTTACATTGGGTAACTGTTATGGTTCCATCATTCCATTTTATGGGAATCTATAATAATCATTCGAATAATGTGGGATTCTATTAATGAAAATTTATTGTATTAATACATTTGGTAACATAGAATAATTTCAACAAAAATATTTACTTTATGGGTGGTAGAATGTATAACCTACAGATTTTGTGAATTAATATTTTGAATTAATATTTTATATATATATTTTTTTTCAAGAAATTCAGATATTAGTTTATTTTATATTAAATTACACATCTTGGAATGGTTTATATGGAAATCAAAGACAATATTTTACTTTAAACAACACCATTTTTTGCTTCATCTACTTGGAACATTGTGGTTTGCTTACATTACATGATGAAAAACGAAATTCCTTGATAGATTGCATAACATGAAAGTCCGAATTTTTTCTGAAAAATTATATAAAAATTACATTTTATTATTTTAATAACAAGAAAAAAATTGCTATTAAACAAGAATTTATGAATAGTTTTAACTAATATATGAAAATATGTTGTTTACATCAAAATAAGATTAATTCATAGGTTACCAAATATTTATAACTAAATATGAAAACTGATTAAAGATATAGGAAAATAATAATATTTTATAGTTGAAATGAAATTTTAACCAAATATATTAAATTAATTTAATTAATAAATAATATTAATTTAATTTATATTTTATGTTTTAAATAAAATATTTTCTATATTAATCGAATCTATTTGATAGACATATCATAAGAACAACCATGGTTTTGTGGATATAAACCTATATTTTTTTTATAAAGGTTGTTTTATGTCATTTTAATGGTGAAACAATTTTAAATCCAATTGTTGTAAAAAATAGAGATTTAATTTTTCAAATTAAACTTTATATTTTTAATGGAAACAAAATAACACATCATGGATAAATTCAGTATATTTTTCTGTAAGGTTTTATTTTTAAATGAATAGTAAAAAATAAAGAAATTTAATTAAAAACTATTATTTCATTTAATTTATTTAATATGTTTAATAATATATTAGTTTGTTTTAAAAATTTATTTATATAATAATTTAATCAATTAAACCTGTTCTGTTTATTGGAATTAATATAAATTTGAAATTAGTTACACAAGCTTCTCAATTGGTTGGACACTTTTGTTTTAATAACTTGATGTGTTATACCATCGGTGGGATTAATTTTAAATTAATTTCAAAAAATTATGTGATTATAATATGAAATAATATAATCTATATTTTGATTCATCATAATTTATTATTTCTAATTATTTCAATTATATGAAAACAAATATTAGTGAATGTGAAAAAAAATTACACCGGTTAAGAGAGAAGTCAGGTTAATAAAAAACTATTACATAAATTTAAGAATTAAAATGACATAAAAAATTGTCAAATAACAATTATGTGGACATTATTATTTAATTATCATTAAATTCATAATTTTTTTATGAAATATTTTGGGTAGAGATGTTGTTACCCCTAACTTGTTATTAAAATTTTAATGTGTATCATTTCCCTACCGTAAAAAAGGCCACAACATCATCCCCTTATTCACACATATTAAACCTCCTAGGATCTTCCAATATCATACCAATACACATACCAACATCTTTAACTTACTATATAAAGGATCATGTTGGTAATAGAGCAGTCCAAGTTCGTTGCTTGGGACAAACCCAAAAGATTTTCTAGATTAAGATGTAATGTCTTCTGTCAAAACCCGTTCTTTCACTTTTATTCTCCTTCCCCTTAACTAAAACTATTCCATGAATTTATAAATATATTATAATAAATTTAATATAATTTTTTTCTTCTAATTTTCTATCCTATACTTTCATGCACCTCTATATAATTGGTAACAAAGAGACAATTTATATGTACGAAGAACTACCGCAACGTGAAATAATGACTATTAATTTTTTGATTTACCTCTTATCCTACAGGATATTATGAAAAAAACTCATTAAATATATGTTTTATATAATATTTATTATAAATTTAATCAATTTTAATTATTATACAAAACATGCCTTTATAATTTAATTTATTTTTTAATACGATAATTTCGTTTTAGAGTGTATGGACTACCGTCCCCTCAAAGAAATGTGATTAATTAATACACTACATGGAATATATTATGGATGGGTTAATTGAATATATATGATATATAAATGATATAAAATACATATTTTAATAATGTTAAATATATATATATATACATATATGTCTTTTCTATTCATTCTATCAACATGAAAATTAATCGGAAATAGCATTCATGGGTATGTATGGCTTAAAATCTCCATGAATGGTGTTTTACATTTCATAAGTATATATTCTATAGATTATTGTAATAATAATATAATAAATAGAAAATATTTTTAAAACATAATTTTAATTATAGGATTCATGATATTAGTATAATAACCAAAGATATAACCAATAAGATAAATGAGAAAAACAAATCAGATATTCCTTGAATGGATAACTTAACATAAAATTGTTAAAAATCAAGTAACATAAATCCATAATGAATCCACATATTATGGTATTAGTAATTATATAGTTTAGTGACATTTTTATAATAAATTCATATTTATCATACATGTGTTTTTAATGAGTATGATGAGAGTCAAAACCCAAGGTATGAGAATTTCATCTCACTTTTTATTTCCATGGGATACACGCTTTACTCACCACCCATTAATTTTGAGAGTATTTTTCCCTAAACATACTTGTATTATATGGTTATTAAAATTTAATTCTTGTGTATTCACAGGTCCATTTTATGATATTTCTTTCATGAGTTATTGTTTCAAAAGTTACCAAATCGGTATAGTAATTCTTCTGCAATTTTCCTTCATTGAGACATATTACATGTTATCAACCAATACTTTTCTATGAGTTTTATATACTAAATATGTAATATATTATAATTAATATACATATTATCATGCTATAATAAGAAGAATTTAATTTTGTTTTGTTTTATGGTGAGTATGGTTCAATTTTACCAAGTGGAATGTGTTATATTTAAACAATCTCATTGCTTTTTCGAGATTTTTTAAATTTATGCATACTTTTATGAAATATTTTGATAAATATCTTAAGAAAATTATATTTTTTTGTTCTCCTAAGGTTTTTTTTGATAAATATATGTAATGGTACCTTAATTCCATTCTTTGGTATAGTATATAGTTAAGAATATTTTTTCTTGAAGCCCGGTATTACCCTCTCTTTAGTCAGAAAACAATGTTATTTCATAACCATGTTTTCCTAAAAGGTGTTCGATATTATTTCAGGTTTTATTTATAATTTTTTATTTATTATAAATTACATTTTTTTAAACGTTTTGATGATTTTTTAATAATATAAATAAAAACAATTAAAATGGTTTTCAAAATGTTATGAATCATATTTTAGAAGTTTTAATAGAGAAGGTTATCAAAATGTTTTGAAGATTGTTTTTATCTGTTTTCATGGGAATTTTGATTTAAATGATTTTTAAGAATTCTTCATATGTTTTTCAATGTTTTTTATAGAAAATTGTCTTCATATGGTGTTATATTTTAAAGAACCTTATTTTCAAAGAAGAAAGGTTATTGTCTTCAATAAATGATTCTAAAAAATCATTGAAAATTATTTATGATCTAAGATGATATCCTTTGGTGTTACTCATGACTTAATGAGGAAATTATTCAATTCCTCTTATCATATTCACTCTTTGAATGGTTAATTTTTTAATGGAATTAGGAATAGGAAAACCATGTCTCTTTTACGAGTTATATGATTTTTAAATCCTCTTCTATTTCATAGTTTATGTCTCTAGGAATACTATTCTATTTCCCTGTTTCTGCTTTGATGAAATGTTTATAATACGAGTTCATTTTTCCACATGTTAAGGTACTATTTCATGTTTATGATACCTATTTAATTTCATGGGTTATTATATTTTTTGCACATGTATGAATGATTTCATGATGATATGAGAGGGACCTATATCCCCCACCAATGAATTGGGTAATGATAAATTTTTTATGAGCTCATAAGGTACAGAAGAGGACATCCCAAGCCCAAAATAAGAGTGTATGTTGGAACACATCCCTATCCCTAAATAAGACCATAAACGGGAGGGCATACCATACTCAAAACAAATGTGTACACAATAGGACATCCAATTCTCGAAACAAAATGGATCTTATTATGAAATTTGAAGACCAAGAAAATCAGGTACATGGGAGAACATCCCATTCTTGAAACAGGAGGAAACATGGGAGGACATCAGAATCCAAAAACAAAAGGATACATGGGAGGCATCCCAAGGCCAAAACAGAGATTACATGAGAGGGAATCCCAAGCCAAACGTAGGTAAATGGGTGATTAGTCCAAGCCAAGTATGTTACTATGGTCTTGGTAGTTTATATGGGTATACAGCTTTTTATCCTTATGGGTTTTCCACAATTCTATGTTTTCATCCATTGTTATTATTTCTTGACATGTGTTCTTTATTTCCCAATGTTCTATATCTTATGAACTATAAAAATTTATTATTGTCTCTATCATTTTTGGTATGATCATAAATTTTCTGCTCAAGTGCGACAACCTTTTTTTCATGTTATGCTAGAAAATTACCAATATTTATCATTATTAAGAAATTGAGTTCACCAATTACTTATGTTAACATTCCCCTCATTATCAGGAATGTTTTTAGGTATAAGTACTATTGTTGGACATCAATATGGGATATGTTTAAGATCATTAACTAGGAAAAGAATATTTTGTTTCAATGATTCCACATTTAGAAAACTATTATGAACCTCATGGAAGTATCTTTGTAATGTACTTAATATTCATCTAAAATTATCTAATATCCAATTATGTTAATTTGGGGTTTCTATAGGAACCCAAAATTGGTCTTTTATCTAACATCCTAGTTAACACCATCAAATTTTACTAGAAAATGGGTCCTCTCCCTAGAGATTGTGGCCCCACAACTATATGGGATAATGTCAATGCATTTTGTAGCTTATATGATTCTAGTGGAAAGAATCATCAGATGATGAGGATAATTGATGGAAATATTGGAACCATTCAAACTCTTTGGGGGGATGTGCTATGAGATTGAGATTCACATTCCCTCTCATTTTAGAATCTTTTTTTTGAATATATATATTTTAATGGATTTTTTAGTATTTTTATTTCAGTATAGTTGTATATTATATGTCTAGTCCTATCATGTCTCTTACAACTCCGCCATAATCTTTTGGATAGTCCTATATGGTAATTATATACTCACTAGTGAAAGTGATTCATCTACACTTGTCATGTATTATGAAGGGGACACAATTGTTAGTGGTGAATAAAAAGGATCATAGGGATACCTAGTGCATTTGACAACATATGGTGGTCAGATCATTAAGATTCATTTATGGACACCCTATTAATTTACATTACTATATTTTTTTTGTTATAAACTATTTTTGGTTGGGTGTGTATTTTTCCATATTATATTTTAATTTACACTAAAATAATCTTTATATTCTCTTAATATAATTATTTTATTGTTAATACTCTGGATGACTCATATTTTTTATTACTCCTTTTAACATATGTATTGATACAGTCTTCTATGTGTGTAGGTATGTTAGGAAAAGGAATCCCATCATAGATATGCCTTTTGGTTCTTTTCACTAGAAAATTCCCTATGGAGGTGGTATTGGGGTATTTGAAGGCTATAAAATGAAGGCTATAACATTCAAAAAAGGAGGTCGACTCTCCAACAATGAAGGCAATAACCTGAAGGCTATACCTTTTTATATTGAATGTTGAAGGCTATAACATGCAGGAAAACTAGGAATTTTGTATCAAATTCGAGATCCATGAACTGATATCCAATCTTTACTTCTCAGATATTCCTTTTCCCTCACTTTTCTTAATTATGTAGTGTTATAAAGAAGTTGTAAATGTGGGAATATTTTTAACCACATTGACTATATGATCATACGTAAATGAGTTTGACTCGTAAACAATTGTTAATGACGGCTCTTTAGATATAAATGAAATTTTTCATAACATTGGTATAATACTCTTTGATGTTCCCTTTTATATTGGAATCATTGTCTTGTTATATTTAATAGATGATCATATGATAGTATATAGGATCAATATTTACATGAAATACTTTTTTTATTAATAGCCTTAGCCTAAAATTTATGATGTCCTGAAAAAGCCTCTATGAGTGCTTTTCATAGATCATTTGACAGACTCAAAGTGTCCAAGATTGATTACATGGCCATAACTAGCGCTCATTTTTTAAAAATGTCCTAATAATGGGATAAAGGTATGTACTTCCCGTCATGATAATTTAGTTTTCCATGATATTTAGGAACTAATGTAATTGAACTTGTATAATAATCCTTTTGATTTGATGGTGATTCTATACATGGTGGATTAGGTCAACTATGTCTTCATACGTTCCATGGATAATTGGGGAAGACATCACTTATAGTAGATCTTCCAAAATGACTAGGATAACAAAAAAACTAAAATGTGTTGCATGAATTTTATCCTCCAATTGACCACCCTAGAGGACCCATCCAAGGGTTTAGGCTCTTTATAAGATTTCATCAGGGACATGGATGGTGTATTGATTTCTCGAATGATCAGGTATTCCCATGGATCCCAATATCGGGTGGACTCTTCTATTGGTTCCCTAATTAAGAGATGGTAAATCAGGTTCGTGACCCTATTAATCATCAAATAATGTTGAATTAATTGTGTTACATTAATGTATCAAATTATAAATTTATCATCTAATGAGGATCCATCCATCAGGTCATCTCTTATGGTACTATTTGGTGGGGGTGATAATTTTCCAATGATTATGTGAATGAAACAAGGGAATATCATGGGGAACATGTGTCCTTATATCATTATCACATTATTATGTTTATTTCTTATGGTTTTAATATGTCAGTTTTCATAAGATTGGAAATAATATAATTATTGTTCTATCTAGGTCGGTTTCACCTTTGCATAAGTGTATGAGTGCATAGTTGGTTTTCTCAACTCTGATGAGAGTATATCATGAGTATAGTTGATTATCAATATAACTATCAGATCACTAAAATTTTTCATACCTTGGTTGTTAAATTACATTCATTCACTATCTTACTCAATATTATTTGTAGAAACACATGATACCTACATGGGTGGCTTTACCATATTTACATCCCTAGAGTCCACCATTTATTTTTTGATGTATTTGAAAAAAATCGTTCATCAATAGTTTTCCCCAATGTATGATGGAATGGGAAATAAATTGGGATGTGATCAACACCATCCTAGTTGAGGCTCATGGGAAATTGAAAAATAATAAATTTTATCTCCAATGCTGAAAATAATTTTTCAGGGGCATGACCATTTTTTATAGTATCAATCATTTTTCTTAAACTACTTAAAATAATAACATATTCATTATTTTCTTCTGTTGATGAGGATTCCATTATTGGGGACCCTCGAGAAGGGGTATTTCATGATAGAGAACATGATTTGTTTCTATATTATGTTTAAGGTCTATCTTACGTGTAATAATAGATTCCTTTACTATCCATATTATCATTTCTTGAGATGATGGAATTACTCAGAATATAGCTAGGGTTTTTGAGATATAGTCCTATGATCCATGATATATTGTGGATTGATCCTAAAACCCACTTATATAGTTTACAAGGATGAGTGGTGTGCACAAATTGTTGAAAATATTCACCATAAAGATGTACAACACATATTATTAAAGAATCTCTAATCACATGGAGTTTTACAACCCCGTCCATTGATAAATTAAATCTATGAAACCATCATTATCAGGATTTTAGAAGAATGAGTGGTTGAGAATATTATATCCTTTATCATTGAGATGAATTATAATTGATCAGTTGGCTGTAGATCTTCCCACCATGTCATTGATCAAACAGGAAAACTAGTAAGTTATACTATTTATAGACCCTGCATTTTTTTCATGAAGCTCATGAGTTTCACTACCTCCAGTCATGAATGGGACCAAATCATGGGATCAGTTTTGGGAATGATAAGTTCCAAATGGTGCTCTAGTTACCTAGAGTCAATGAAAAGTGAAAATAGAGAGTTCCCCTAGTTTGTTAAGGGAGGGATCTGATTATCCCATTTAGGGTAAAACTTTTCTTCAATATATACTAGTCCATACCACCAATCCATATCCTTCATTAAATAATTTTGAAATTAAATATTATTAATGACCCCTTGGAGAATGTATGAGTGGTTCAGAGATTAAACAATGGAGGAAACATTTAGGGAAAACTGTGGTCTACATACTTGTATCTAATATGGGATATATATGGGGGAAAACCTATAAAGATATATACGTACATATTTTGGTTGTTTACCAAATAGAGTTAACCCTCGATATTATACTATAGAATACAAATATTTATTAGTTTTTGGTAACCCATATTTATTATATGTTCTATATATATTTTAGTTGATGAGGGCAACCTACCTAATTGAGGATTGATGGTTGGCAGAACTAGATAATTCTATGTTTGTAGAACCTAACTTGTAGAAATATTTCATAGGAGTAGTTATGTATTGAGTCTTCTCAACTCTTTCATCTCTTTTTTTCTATGAAAATATTTCCTCCTATGTAATGGGATTAACCTCATTGTGTTGTGGGTGAGGGACAAACGTACCATTACCCTTATCTTTGGTGGATGATCCTTGAAGTTGTTTGAATTGAGTAGTGTAGGTAATGAACAACATTAGAGAAAGATAGTGGATTTAGTTAAACAAACCTTATTCAATTCATTTAGTGTGGATCATGTTATGAAAAAAACACTTCATCCCCATACTAAAATGTATTATCCTCATGTTTTTTGTAATGAAATAGTGGTTTCAATGAAATTCAAAGATTCATAATGTATTTAAGTAATTTAAATAACATTTTTATTATTTTATTATTTTAGCTGTCTTGGGGCCTTTTACAGTACTAATATATTTCATTTGGAACCTTTTGAAAAATGGTATTCCATGTGGAAGTACAGCACATTTTTGTGGTTCATTTTAACATTGAGGTTATCAGGTCATGTGATTGGATGAAATGGGAGGATTTGTTCTAATATGTTCCCACAAATTATCTGAAGATGTAATTCCTCTCAAAGAAGGTTTTTTGTGTTATAATATACCCCAATCATGTGGATTGGAGCTATTCCCACTCAATTTTCAAAGCCATTCAATCATGGGTTTCTATGATAGATGTTTATGTTAACAAAAACCCATATCTTTATAATGGGGTTTCGCTTCAATTGAAATTGATTCTACTACCATGCGTACCTTCTAGATTTTATGAAGCTTCATTTAAACTCATGTATGGGGTATTTTTCCGTTTTCACCAAAACCACCCACAATGGAAAAAATTTCATATATTTTGTAACATTTATGAATTCTAGAAACTATCATAATTTAAGAATGATAACTTATGGGAATTATAATAGGTATTATGAAAATATATTCTGATGGATCGACATCATCTGGACCGAGGTCAGTGGGAATCATTCAAGTACTATTTTTTTCATTGCACACCTATCGTTGTGTATATAGTTTAGAAGTTTTAGTCGTCCAAATTTTGTGAAATTTCATGATTCCACATTTGGAGGAAATTATTGATTGTGGACCATAGTAAAATTTATATATCCTTTTTCATATCATCATATTATATAAACATAGTATTTAGAAGCTATGATCAGTTGATGAAATTCTTTTAACCCACTAAACCTTACACACTGAATGGCTCATTACGGTTTCCCCAATACGGATTTCATACAACTAGAAAATCCACCATGTCATTTTTCTATTATTTCCATTCAATTTTCATGATGTTTAATAGATATTTGTCTTCTATTAATAATTTCTCTCTATAGTTATGATGAATGTTCCATATATAGTGGCATATTTCCTTCAAACAGTCCTTCCACAATGCCTCTATAATGCTTTATTGGGTAGCATCTAATGTCTGGAATATGACTGGTATGTCATATCTTGACAAATATTTCTTAATGATCAACATGTATTCATCAATTTTCTCTCACTTCTCTTGAAATATGTTTTACCAATGACTATACTTTAGTACTGATTAATTATAAATAGAAATTTTGGTATGGAATTCTTATATAATATAAGATAGTAGGAGATCCACCGTTGTTTAATAAAATGATCATCAATATGGGATATCATCTTGATGAGAAAGGATTTTTGTTGTATATTACATGGAATCGGGTATTACATTCATGGTTTTCCAAATTACATCTCAGAAGGAGTTATTTATCATCATTATATTTCCAAGGGAATGACATCATTGATGTTATAAAATTTCAATATGGGAAAGATTTACAAGACTAATTGACACCTGAATGAGAGGAGAATTATTTCATTCTATAACATAGTGGGAATATTTAGGGATGATGATAGAATGGTTTATAAATTCTTATTGTTTGAACCTATGTATATGATAAGGGTTATCATGTCTCTCACTTGGAGATAGTATGTCAAGAAAAATCATATTCTAGACATGAATTAAGCATACATGGTGAGACATATTTGTAGGACCTTCAAAACTACTACTACATGTCAAATAATTTGGTAATGTGATAGTAGGATACGAAGATTCTATAAATAGTATATTGAGTTACTCAAGAACTCCATGATTAAGAAAAGAGTTATCCTCAATCATCTCTTCATTTTATTTTTTTCTCTAGTGTGGATTCTATTTGTAGTTCATCTTTCATGAAAAATGGATTAATGTCACCTGCATCATGTTGGGGGTTCTATACTATGTATCATTTACAACAAAGACTATAGGTATGATCCATGGGAAAATAAACTTGTATCTTTAGGTTTGGGAAAATTTTTCCCTCTTTATATATATCCCCAAGATAAGAGAAGAAAATTTTGTTTCATTTTAAGGATAAGCTATAAAATGGATGGCTGTAGTGATTGGTTTCAAATTCTTCTAGACCACCATCCATTTATTAGATGATGAATTGTTGGTCTTGATGACGTACAAGGAATCTCAATTATCCTATAGGGTCAATATGGTAAAATTTAGGCAGTACTATTAGGCCAATTTATTCTATAACTAGAATTTATGATACCAGGAGGTTGACTATTTACTCTATTTGGTTGAGGAAAATGATTATATAATGGAAGTAGTGTACATATGTGAAAATTGGTATGCCTTAATTTAGATCTAATGGAGTTCATGTCGAAGGTACCAGAATTTTTTTTGATAAAAAAACAAAAAAAACCCATCAATAGAACATATGAATATATTATCACTTGCCTATTTGATTGTAATTTTTTCTCACATCCATTTTGAGTGGAAAAAGGTCCTGATGTGTGGGTGACAACCTTATATTAGATTATGATTCATATCAGGTTGACAATTTTTTAATTCTTGCATACCACGTGCACCTGGAATGGAATTTTTGGTATTTCTTGGACAACCTTCATGTCAGACTCATATACCCATGTCATTTATGTCCAATTTCCAATGGTGGTCTATCATAAATATAAAAACTACCAATTTCTATCATATCTATGATGACTGATTGTCCTATTTTGGTATGGAATATTGATTATATGGTACACTTAAAAATATAGTTAAGAAATATCATTCGTTGAGGATATGTAAGGACAATCTCATAACCACATTATTGATTAAATTATTTCTTATTCTCAGACATTAGTAATTATTTAAGACATTTTCACATACCCTATATTAATCTAAATATATTAAAGAAGTCTCCCTTTGTTTATTAATAAATTTTTAGAACACATGCAATTAGAATAATTTATATATATCATATTTTCTTCATAAAAAGTGATATATGTATGTATTCATCATTCTACATCAATGTTAGATTTTATTATATAATTAAATATTATATTGTTTTTTATTGTCACGATGCTGGTTTTAGACCACATAATGTGGTGCTCTATAATTTATCATCATCCACAGAGACATGATTTGTTTTTATATCTCGATCAAGCATATGATATGGGAAAACTATGAATCCAAATGAATGGAATCAAAACCCACAGAGTTAAAATATATAAAAATAGACAAATCACATCATTAAGTTCATGTGACATGAAGAAAACCATGAAGCTTAATGTCATGAAAAAAGTTGTCTTTGATGAAGATTACTTGTTAACGTTTGGTGTGATGCTTATAATAATGCATACTATTGAACCGTAAATTGATGTTTGATACCATGTTATATATTCCCCTACTAGTAATGTAGACCATAGAAAATTAGGGATGATTTTATAGTTTTGGGATTCTATAATATAAAAGCTTCGTACATATCCTATTTGGGTGGGAACCAAAGACCGTATAGTTTTGTTGTGAGGGCCCATTACAATGGGGGACCAATGAAGTTTTTTGATAAAGTTAATGTGTCCCTATGAAAATAAATGAATTATATCAAGTCTTACACTATATACGTGGACTACCATTTGGTTGGATACATGTATTTTAGGATCCAGACAAATGGAGTCACTCGAATGGAAGGTGAGTGGAATATCTTGAAAAACATTATATCTCATGACATGCATCTGACTGTGTGGATTTCATGATCATAGTTAACTATAATATTCATATGTTTCATTCATATATGTTAGAAATAATATTAAGCAGATTATTTTTCAAACAAATCAATCTTTTATATCCATTGGTTATTGAGGTTGTTCTGATGGGAGAAGAAGAAAGGGATTTCATTTTCTAGTTCCTCGTCACATTTTATATTGAGGATACAAAAATCAGACTACCCATTTGTATAATACCAAAATGAATGTATAGGGGAATACTCTCAAAGGAATTACATGCTCCAGGATATAGAGAAGATGGGAAGATAACTAATATCCCTCAAAGGGGAAAGTTAACACAATCCCATGCATTCATTCCTAGAAACGTGGGTCCATGGTCATTGATATTATAGGTGAATGACATGGCCTTGTTACTTATATCTTAGACTATGATTTCCTAAGAACTTCCCCCAACATTTTTATCCTCATGATCAAGGTAATTGAAAACTGTAAGAAATATGAGGAACCTATATGTTACAAGGGATACATGGGGGTACCATCTAACTGATGGAATGAAAACTATACGTGATACAAATTGGTATGTCTCTAACCATGATAGTTCAAAATTTTATTCTTTGGTGGAGGCATTAATTTTGTCCCCAAAAGAATATAGATAAAAATAAATTAGATCCCATACATTGTTTTCATGAAAGGGGACTTAGAGGGTGCCTCACACAGATAAATGATCAATGAGTAGAGTGTTATTGAGAATGTTTACCATGGAGAAATATATATTTCTTTTATTATGTTTACGACAATGATATTTGGAGATTAATTGTGAAATGGAATTCCCAGGGAACCAAAAATGGGAATGTATAATCTTTAAAAACCATGGGTTTATTCATGTGTCCATAGAACGGTCTTGTATAGGTCCAATGTGTATGGAAGTACATTCTCTCATGAGATTTTCAACTAGGAGAGGGTGTCCCCATGTAATCATCTTGTGTTTATAGAACATTCATGTCATTAATCTAAATATACCTGTAATTCCATATTCTTTATGGGTTTGGAGGATATTTGGTTGATATTTTTTGACTTATGAGAAGTGGTTACATTCTAATATCTCTAGATATTCTTTTATTTTTCTATTATCTCAAATGATTATCCATAGGGTACTATTTATAGAGAATCACGGGTGCTTGGTCGATGGAGATCACCAATGAAGGTACCTAGCATGGGTATCTCATTTTGGTACCCCATATAGGGGTTGGTGATCCTTCATATCATCATAGGTACCTCGCACATGGGTATGTCACACATTTAAACAATATAGGCGGGGCATACGTGATCCTCCCAATGCATAGGTTTTGTGCACATAGGACCACTTGGTCGGACCACCATGGGGAACCCACTACATAATACTACATGGGATGTAACACACACTGCTTCTCATGATTTATGTTGGCATGTGGTCCTAGTCATCTAGGTCTGTCCCGTCCCAACCGTCCATATACTGTTGAAAAATTGAGAGTCACAACGTGAAATTTTTAGTCTTGGTCATTGTTGTTTTGGGTCATGACATTTATAATCCCCCAATAATTTCTAAAATGTACCCTATCCTCAAGGGGTATTTCTCACAACTATTTCATATGAATGGAAATTTTTTATGTGAAATCTCATTCCTTTATATTTTTGTTATTCTTATAACACAAGGAAATCGAATTAGCTCTTTCTTTCAGAAATAAGATGAATTTCTATAGAAATTTATCTTAAGCTGTCTATGTGAGGTTAAAATCATTAATTCCAGCTATTATTACATAATATACATATTTTAGTATCAACTCTTATGATGGATTGAATTAAATATCAAAATTTTAATATTTTTTATGTTAATTTTTCATAGAATATTATATAAAAAATTGATGCATAAAAATAATATATTACAATGTTATAATTTTAATATTAGATTATATTTTCTTATAAAAATATACCTATATTTAATATCTTGTAGTGCAGAGAACACTAAGATTAGACAAACCATGAAATTATATTATTTAAATATAGATATTATAATACAAAAGTTATGATAGGGGTTTAGAATTGAAATAATCACATTAGAAAAAATGTCTATCAATTATTTTAAATTTATTTTTTTATTAATTTATAATATAATTGTACTAAATTTAATGTATCTTCCTTTTATGGATAAAAAAATATTTAATTAAAAATATTTTATCGTTCATATTGTACAATTGTGACGAACCGAATCTGATCACTGCCAAAACTAGCAAAAATATTGCCCGTTATAAGGCCAAAATGGCGTTCCCAATCCTCACGGGATGGAAAAACTACCTGGGTATCATTAATTTATGTTTGGGAACGATTTAACTGAGTATGAAAGCATAAAATATTAAAAAAAAATCCATAATATAAATTTGAAATTTTCGAGAAAAAAAGTATTAAAAAAATCAGAACTAGAATTATTGGTTCCAAGACAATAAAATTGGTCAAAAATACAAATAAATAATGTTTCAAGACAACCCCATAGAATCCACATGACAAGGGATCATCTCCCACAAGCTGCCTTTACTCCTCTGCCCCAAGGATGGGGACTAACACCCTAAACTGCCATCACCCTTAGCTTCCCCATTACTTGTGTCACGAAAAATAAATTCTACCTACACACAATGGGAGTAATTAGTGTGTGAGCCTAATTCCAATATAATACCACCCAATTATTCCATAGAGAATGCAATACAATGTGAAAAAACAAGAAGTTTTAATACGCAAAGAAAAGAAGTGATAAAAATCAAGAAATGCAACTTTCAATTGGAAACAATTTTCAGGGTAAAAATTTTAGAAGGTTAAAACATTTAAATATACATGTTAGCTACTATAATGTAATTCCAAAAGACCTCCATACAAGGGGAAACACCAGAAACACAATGAGCAACAAAATCAGGAACACCCCTAGGCACTAGATAGTCTCGGGCCCCATGTACCTCATTCCTCGGTGTAATGTAACCATTGTAAATCTGTTCTCATGCATTTGACACTAGTAGGGAATATACCCATAACCTAGTTGTCCCCAATAATCATCCAAATAGTTTATTTAGAGTTGTTTTTATCCAAATTCTAAGTGAATCTGGGACAAAATACATCTGGTCCACTAGCCGTACTAGTACACATCTGCCCACCTAGGTACCCAGGCTTTCCCCATTGTGCTCAAACAATATAATCCTGAAACACATATCCATTTTCTATTAAATCACCACTACTAGTCACATCCACCCAATACAATATCTATAAATATTTTATACCATTTAAAACACACACAAAAAGACTTGCAGTTTCAAGAAAACAACTTCTGCAAATAATTCCTTTTTTTCACCCAAAAACACTTTGAAAACCCAACATGAACACCATTTTGAAACTAAAATTAACCAACATATAATTAAAATAACCATAAAAATTTCTTTAAACCCATTACATGATTTATAAAACAACCCCCAGTAAGCATCACATATAATAGCCATGTAAAGAACCTAATTTAACAACAAAGGGGTACTCAAAAACCATTTTCCTAACAAATGGCAGCCCAAAACAAATTTTGTAGAAACAAACAATGGATAAAAACATTTAAAAAAATTTAGTTCAGGCCTAGTATAGTTCAATGAAATCAACTACATAATTATAGGGCATCCATTAGGGAACAAAAAAAAGATTTATATGAAAATCACCAAATTTCACATGAAATTGGCATTAAAAATTCATTTGCTTTATAATTTCAACTAAAACCTATTTTGGTAGCTAAATTAAAATTAAATATTCATGAAAATACCATAAAAACAACATCTAGATCACAAATATTTCATACCAAAAGGACTCACCTACCAATGTAATGAAAACCCTTGAATCACCATGCGAAAATAAAGTCACAACACCACCACACCAAGAGGGGATTAGAACAAACCTAAAACCAGAAGAGTTGACCATGAAAACCAAAGTTCAAACCCTAGGTTCAAAACACTACCCCCTGGTCACTTGGTACTTCATGGAAAAGAGACGAAACCCTGATAAAAAAGAATGAATCCCTATGGAATTTGAAAGAGGAATCAAATGGACTAACTTACTGGAGGGATCTGGAAGAAATCTCCCTAAAAAACCACTATCTGAAATTGAAAACAACCCCAATTCTGAGGTTGTTCAATGGTTAATGGGGAGGAAATTTAGGAACTGGAATAGAGGAAAAAGTGTAAGAATTGAGATAGTTATGATGGAATCAACTTACCACCTCAAATCTGGCCTATTTTCGAAACCCTAACATGTTATGCACTCAATCGCGATGTACATTAGCTAAAATGTGGGTGGAAGGATAATTGAAGTGCAACTGGGTTCAATTGGCGTGTGTGGGGATTAGAATCACTTAAATGGACTTACATTATAATATTTTATTAATTAATCAAATTTGATTTTTGAAACTGGAATTGGGATTTCAGGAAGGACCAATCCTTTAAATAAAAACCCATATACACCTTTGTTATTTATTTCTAAAGGCTCCAAATTACAATGGTGTTGTTACTATGTCAGGGGAGACTATTTAGGAATTGTATTGGGTGAAAATATTAAAAAATGAAAAAGTTATAAAAAAACAAAATCTATTTTTAAATATGTAATTGGCCTCACGGTTTGGAACAATTCACGAAAACTCACCCATTACACCATAAAAGCTTTAGAAACTCCGAAAATAAAGCATGAATGGAAATTAAATGAAATTTACCTTTATAATATTTCAATTATCTGACAATTCTCCCACCAAAAAAATTTTCATCCCCAGAAAGACACAGAAAGGCCAAAACTACACCCAACCCCTTCTAAGAAACCAAGAGGTATTTCCCTTTCCAGGTTTGACACCCAAAGGAGAAAACACCCCTAATGTTCAATTAACGAAGGATTAATCTCACAACACAAACTTATAGAGTTTCAAAAAATTCCTTATATTGATCAACTAGTGGATTTTCCAATGGAGAACCAATCCGGGTTCCGCTTCAGTCGTGAACTAACCCTTAATGGGGCGTACCTTATCCAAAGATTGAACATAAGGACCCAACCAAGATGGTCCATTTTCAAGACAAACCACAATCCAGATCAAAAGTCATGAAGGCAACCACTATAAAGTTTCCAAAAAACATATATTAGAAGAGAGCACTAATCGGCCCACCAACACAACTTACCGACCAAACACAATCCCAAAGCACAGTTCAAATATAAGGGGTTCTTGGACTCAAAACATCCCACAACATCAAAATTTTCAAAAACACAAAATACACACTATCCCAAACTAGTCATAAATACATCATGTATTTACTTTGAAATTATCTTTTTTAAAACAAATTGTTAAGCGGTTAGCGTATCCACCAATGGTACCCTATGGGTCTCACACATGCATATTTCTATTCCACACCGGGTACCCTCCTCATATGCATCCTGAAACTCATCCAGTCATTCCATTATCCATCCATCATCACATATAACCCCATGAATTTGGTCTCTCACAAAAATATCAAGGGTTAATACAAAAACTCATTCCACTTTTCAAAACCAATACAATCAACCAATACTTCCATTTTCTCAAGATCACTAACAATATAATCAAACCAAAATTATCGCATAAAAAAATCAGAAAGGAACAATCATTCCAAAGAAATATCAAATTCAATTTATTCATATCAATTTTAAAACATCTCATCCAATCAAAACTCCTTTAAATAGTTTAGAAAACTATATAAGAAACAATTTTCAAAACCATCCTTGATCTAGTTCACGCTTTAAAAAGATATTCAAACACACCATTTTCCATTACAATAAAATTCGGAAAATTAAGTTATCCATTTTAAAAAAATCTAACCATTCCCACTTTATTAGATAATCATTTCACAAAAACTTTATGCTTCATCAAACTACGTCACATTAAAACCAAATTTCAAAGATTTCAAATCTAAAGAACACAAGACAATGAGAGAGGAAACTAGTTTCAGTGGTTGACTTAGACATATGTTTGGAAACCATATTCCAATAACTTCATCATCAGAGTGAGTGTTCTAGGGAAATATATATGTCTCAACATGGCTTGCCAGCCCCTATGAGTTCACTGAGACAATTGACCCAACTCTCTTTTCATTTCCACTAATCATCTTCAAACCAAAAAAACCAAAGGACTTATAAAAGTATCGACTTTCCCTAGCGACATGAATCCCGTCATGATGTATGGTGATCAACCACACCACTCATAACAGGAATTAAAAGTCCCAAAAATCCTTACTCTAGACTATCCTGACTATTCCCCAAATTATATGACCCAAGAAGAGCGAACCACCTCTTATACCATTTTATCACGAACCGAATCTGGTCGCTTCCAAAACAAGCAACAAACCCAACCCATGATAAGGCCCAAAGGACATTACCTATTCCAATGGGATGGAACATGTTTCTGGGTATCATTAATTTATGTTTTGGAATGATTTACCCGAGTATGAAATTATAAAACATTAAAAAAATCCATAATATAAATATTAACTTTTCGAGCCAAACAAGTCTTAAGGAAAAACCAGAACTAGATAAATTGGTTTCAAGACAATAAAATTGGTCCAAAATACAATTAAATATAGTGTCAAGAAATCCCCATTTTCTCCACACGACAAGGCATCATCGCCCACAAGCCGTCTCTACTACTCCGCCCCAAGGATGGGGACTAACACCCTAAAGCGCCATCACCCTTAGCTTCCCCTTTACTTGAGTCAAGGAAAATAAAGTCTACATACAAAATAGGGGTGTAAGTAGGGTGTGATCCCAATGATAATAGGATACCACCCAATGATTCCAAAGATAATGAAATACAATGTGAAAAAGCAAGCAGTTTTAAAACGTAAAGAAATGTAGTGATAAAATTAAAGAAATACAACTTTCAATTTGAAACACTTTTCAAGATAACTTTTTTAGAATGATAACACATTTAAATAGACATGTCAGATATTGTAATGTAATTTAAAAAACACCCCAATACAAGGTAAAACACCAAAAAAACAATGAAAAACAAAATCGGGAAAACCCCAAGGCACTATATACTCTCAGGCACCAAGTACATCATTTCTTGGTGTAAAGTAACCATAGTAAATATTTTCACATGCATGAGAAACTAGTAGGTAACATACCCATAACCTATTGGTCCCTAATAATCATCCACAAAGTTTAGTTAGAGTTGTTGTTATCCAAATTCTAAGTGAAACAGGGACAAAACCCATATAGTCCACTAGCCGTACTAGTACACATCCGCCCCACCTAGTTACCCCGGCATCCCCCTTTGTGCTCAAACAATTTCATCATGAAACACATATCCATTTTCATGAAAAACACCAATAATGGTCACATTCACCCAGTACAGTAGCTATACATATTTCATACCATTTAAAACACAAAACAAAACATTTGGAGTTTCAAAAAAACAACTTCTCTAATTCATTCCTTGTTTTGAACCCAAAACACATTGAAAACCCCACATAAACACCATGTGCATAATAACATTAACCAAAATATAATTCACCAAACCCTAACCATTTATTTATACACATTACATGATTTATAAAACAACCCCCGATAAGCTTCACATAGAATAGCCATGTAAAGCACCTAATTCAACATCAAATGGGTACTCAAAAACAATTTTCATAACGAACGTCACCCCAAAACGAATTTCTCAGAAAAAAAAATGATAATAACATTTAAAACATTTGTTTATGCCCTAAAACAGTTCAATAAATCAAATAAATAATTATAGGGAATCCATTAAGTAACCAAAAAAATATTTATATGAAAAACCACCAAAATTTTACATGAAATTGTCATTAAATATTCATTTTCATTATAATTTCCATTAAAACCGATTTTAGAATCTACATAAAAATTAGATATACATGAAAATTCCATAAACACAGCAGCTAGATCAAAATGATTTCAAACCAAAATGAATCACCTACTAATGTAAAGAAAAACCTTGAATAACCGTTTGAAAATAAAGTCACACCACCACAACAATAGGGGATTAGAAAAAACCCAAAACCACAATAATTGATCATAAAACCCCATGTTTAAACCCTAGGATTGATACCCTTCCCTCTGGTCACTTGTTACTTCAAGGAAAAGAGAAGAAACCCGAATCAAATAGAATGAAACCCTAATTAATTTGAAAGAGGAATGAACTGGACTAACTTACTTGAGGGATCTTAAAGAAATCTCCCCAAAACTGCAGTAGATGAAATTGAAAATGGTCCCAATTCTGAGGTTGTTTTAAGGAGAATTATAAGGTTTATTAGAAACTGGAATGGAGGAAAAAGAGTAATGATTGAGAGAGTTATGTTGGAAAGAACTTAACTCCTCAAATCTGCCCTATTTTCAAAAACCTACATGTTATGCACTCAATCACAATGAACATGAGGTCAAAAGTGTGTGGGAGGATAATGGACGCGCATCGGGGTTCAATGGGTGTGTGCGAGGCTTGTAATCACTGAAAAGGACTTAAAATTGAATATGATATTAATTAAGAAAATTTTATTTTTAAAACTAGAATTGGGCTTTCGGGCTGGCCCAATCGCTTATATAAAAACCCATATACACCTTGGTTATTGATTTCTAAAGGCTCCAAACTAAAATGGAGGATTTAATATGTCTGGGAAGACCATTTAGGGATTTGAATGGGTGAAAAATATTAAAAAATGAAAATGTTATAAAAGAAAAAATATTTATTTTTAAATCTGGAATTGGGCTCACGATTTGGCCCAATTCACAAAAACTCACCCATTCCACCATAAAATCTTGAGAAACCCCAAAAACAAAGCATGAATGAATATTAAATGAAATTTTCCTCTACAATATGTAATGTATGCGACAACAGTGATATTATAATTAATTACAAGAACATTTACTATATGGATCCTAAAAATATACATATTAACTACTAAGAAAAATATCTTAATAGAATTTTGAAGAGGTTTTGATAATTTAAATAAAATATTTATTTATTATTGAATATTATAAACTAAATATTTTTTTAATATTCTTATTTATTTTCATTAAATCTATAAATTTATAAGGTAAAATGTATTCTAATCTATGGTTGAAATTAAAATAATATTATATTTATTAAAATTAGTCTTAATATTTTTATAGGAATCATCATTGTATTTTGTTTCTTATATGTACATTTTTATACATAAATGTTTTTTTCAATGGATTGCTTTTCTTTTCATTTTATAAATTTATAATTAATAAGTTTTAACAAGATCATGGACTTAAATCTTGAATAATTGATTCTATATTTAGAATAATGATGATACAATTTGGAAAGAGGTCATTTTAAATTTTAATTCATAATGAATAATATCAATTATAAATGATTATCACCAAGATAATGGGTTAAAAATGTTAAATATGGTTAAAACTATAATATTTTTCTCAAAATTAGTTAAAAACTTATTTTAATTCCATTTAATGAAATTAATTTAACCATATGCATCATAATTTCGATTACATGGTATTTGTTTCCTATTATCCTTTGATAGTGAGAATTATTGTATTTTAGGTAAATATATTTATAAAAAGTCAAACTATTTTTGTATTATATTTACAATAATTTATTTGAGATAAAAATATGGTAAAATTGGTAGTAAATATTTATTTAAAATATTAAAATAACAGTTTTATGCTATTAATTTATTTTAAAATTTTCATTTTTTATATAATTAATTTAATCTCATACTGAAATAATATACAATGCTAGTGAAATATGATGAAAAATAAAATTAAATGAATTAAATATAATAAAATTAATACATTATGGTTTATTTGTAATATTACTAAAATTTCATAGATAATTATATATTATAAATAATATCAAGGTTTTTATGTTATTAATCTATTAATTTATGATTCCTTTGATGTTAAATTAAATGAATAGTATCAAAAATTACATTAATGATATTTAATGATAAACCACATTTCATTAAAGAATTTAACATTCCAGAAATTTATTGAATGATTACTTGTGATTGATAAATTGTATAATATAACACATATGAAAAATTATTGAACCACTTATATCCTTTGAGGAATATTGATGTCAGTAACAGTCTAAATTCGGGTTTCAACATTTAGGGTTTAAATGGTTAATGAGTTGGTTATACCATAAGATAAATTTTAACATTAAACATAAAAAAATTTATATATAATTTAATACATATATTTTTATATTATAATGTAATAATGATTACTTTTTTCCTATTTTTTCCAAATTAAGGGATTATGATAAAAAATATATTTATATATCATATTTAATTAAATGTTTTTCCTTTCACACACATATAAATGGGAACTCATTGTACTCTATTTATCACAACACTTGACCCACATAGTATAAGATTTTAAATCCCAATTTGATTGCCATAATTCCTACCCACAACATAAATGCTTTTTTACATTCAATGGATAAATATTGTGCGTTTAATGTGTATGAAAAAATTACTCTCCTTGAGAGTTTTTATAACCCGTAACAGTGTATATTCATTTTGTTTCCCATCCCACATCCTCCAAATACTATTCATTAATGATCATAAAATAACATATATTTATTATATATAGAGTAATGATATTAATATATGGATACCACTGTTATTCAAATGTTTTATATTCTATTGAAAACAAAAACATCGCTCGTGCATACGTACAAACCACAATCTCTACAGAGTAGTGAAATTTTTCATAAATAATATACAAATAAGGTTATAAAACTATAACTAATGCTTATAGATGATATTTATGACATAATTTTGATTTTGGAACAATAATATACCATAACCTTAATAACAATCCATCCAATGAGAAATGATAACATCACTCCTCAATATATGTTCACTTCTTACATCAAGAAGTGATGTAATTTAGTTTTTTGTTTACACTAGGCATGGTTAATCATAAGACTATATGTATCAAATAAAAATATATTAAAATTACACTTCTTATTTAACCATTTTATAACTCATTTAACCACATGAAATTTAACGAATTAATTTTGGAGGTAATCCTTGAATACTATTATGTAGATGATGTACGAAATAAATAATAAATTATTTTATGTAAAATGATTGTAAAAGAACCATAAAACATATAATATATATTAAAAAATATTATGAAATTATTTACTAAATTTAAATTTAGTATACTAGAGGATCCAATAAATTATAACTATCTTGAGACCTAATGTATGGGTAATTTAATCTCATTCTGACTTCAATGATACATGTTTATATTATGTTCAAAAAATTTATAATAGGGTTTATAAACCTCCACTTTGAGAAATTTCTTCATGGATTCCAATTTTAGAAAATTATTTATTGTTTTATTAAATATTTACAAATTTTTTGGTGTTTTGATTCTCAATATATTAAAGTCCAATGAGGATTGCATAAAATCACTATTTATTTCAGGATTGATTATATTCATGTATAATTTAAGAATATTATTTTATCCTACTAACAAAACCATGTATATTTTCTTATCTTATGTTTATGTTTATTTTTACACTTTAATATTCCATGTCACCCCATTATGAATCATGAACCAACAAATATTTTAAAAGAATATTATTTTATTTTAAAACTATAATTAAATTTTTTAAAAGTGTCCATTTAAAATTGTTAGCTTCCTTTTCCATGGTTTGGTGTTAAGAATAATCTTATATAAACTACAATGATTATGTGATTTAATTTTTAACAATATATTACCATTTTTTTAATTTTTTAAAATGATTGTTTTTATCATTTTTCAAATGTGATATTTTTGGGAATTTTATAGAAACGTGTCATGGGATCTATTATTTTTATGATTATAGCATGAAAAACATTTCTAGATCGTAGGACCATTTTTTGATTTATACTGTATTTAGTGGTTTTACATGGTTAATTTGAAAGAAAATATTTTTCATTAATTTGAGATATTTTTTATTAAAAATTTTCTTCCAAGAAATTATTATTTTGTTTCATAAGAAAATATTATAATTTTTGAATGTTATTTATAACTCGGTTCGTACAAAAAAATAAAAGTAATTTTTTTTTAGTATTGTACTACCTATTTCATTTAATAATTAATGGATTAATATGAAAACTTCAATTCTTAGGAATCTATGGGTTTTATCATCCTTTTCAAAAAATGGATTATATCTTATTTTTAGATAATCCACATTCATGTCATCATGACCTTTATCAATATCTGTTATTCATTGGAAATTATTTTATTCCACTATGTATATATTTTTATTGTTAAAAATGAACAAATTATAATTTATATTTCATTTATATGGGTTTAAGTGCATAAAATTTCTATATATGGTATAATTTCAAAAATATACTTTATTACACTTATTTGGAAAAAATTGATATTCTTTATTATTGAGTAAATAGGGGTAATTATTGAATTTTAATAAATCGTGTGAATGAATTTTATTAATAATTTCAAATATGAGAAATAAATATGAAATTCATGTGAAAGGTGAGTCTTTATTATATTTATCCCCTTAATGAATTTATACGACTCATCAGATAAACATTGGTGGAATTGTAGATTAGTATTTAATTTATATAGAATGGTATCTTAATAACTATGGCTTAGTTGAGGAACCATAATGTTAATTTTAGCTAAGTCCTTGATGTAATTTACTTGTATAATAGGTTTTAAACATTTCCCTTTTTGAGAATTTAGTGTCTATATATGTTATTTTAGTGTTGATACTTTATGTAGACTATAATTGAACTTGATTTGTTGATTGAATGGAAAGTGGTTTTTTATCCACTATACCATATTAATTATTACTAATTTTTCATGATAGATTCCTTAGTATTTTAGAGTTACTATTAAAATGATATCACATATTTTTTTAACTTTTTATTGCATATGTACGGGGAATATTGGATTGATTTTCAAGGATTTGAGAAGGATTTTTTCATTCCAGGATTTTAATTTCCAATATAATATATAAGTAATGTATGTGTATTTTGTTCAATAACTGGAAAATAACTAATCATTGGTGGTCTGATCCCTTATATCATATAACAGTGTAATATGTCAAAATTTTCACCAGGTTATTTTAATCGGAGTCTTTATATTATGAACCAAAGAGTGTTCTGTAGGAGACAATGGAACGATATTTTAGAGTAACATACCTAGCTACAGAATTATGATAATTTCTTGGTCTATTTGTCTATGATTATGTTATATTCATTCTGTTTATCATTATTCGTGGTATATTTGGGTTGTCTTTTTGAGTTTCATTTTTCAATGTATGGATTATGTTATTTAACCTAACTATATATCGGGTTCTGGAGTTATGAAAATCAAGCACATGATATGAAATCTTGTTCGGGTAATGATTTATATCCTTGACCTTATGGAAAAACCAAATAAAATTGATTCTATATTAATGTATCATATGTCTTTTTATATCCAACTGTATCATGATATAGAAATCTATTTTACAACTAAATTTCTATTAATAATAACATTAAAGTATTTGTAGCACTTAAGTAAAAAACCTGGACATCTGTAATTATGTAAATAAATAATGGGACTAATATTTATTTACATGTTTTTTGAAAAAAACCATATTTCTCATAATTAAATTGGAAAATATATCGTAATTTAAAATGATTTAAATAATTCGAAAAATATAATTATGTATACCTATTCCCCAACAATCATGGATAACCATGATAATTTTATTCCTTAATTGTATATTTAAAATATTATATAAGTTTTAAAGAACCCACTAATAAATTAGAAAACATTATTGAATATTTTATAGGAATTAAATTATATGAGAACTTTTTATGTGTTATTTTTTATTTTTTTAATTCTATATTTATTGAAATATTATCACTATTGATATAATATCTATTGATATTTATAAGGTAAATGGAAATAAAAGGATATAACTCATCGATGAATATACCCTTTTATGGATCTGAGTTTATATTTATTATCATAAAATTAGATAATATATCATTATAAGGTATTAGTATTTTGAAATGTTTGTTTGGTATAAGTATTATGATTGAACAACCACTAATAAATATAATATTATTTAGATGTATGATTAATATAGAATGTAAAAAATTTGGAATCGGTTATTTAATTGTATCAACAATAATAAAATTTGATATGATATTTTTTTGGAGATATTTGTGGAGGAATATGTAGAAGGCTTTTAAGGATGTTGAGTGATGTGATAAGGTGATCCTTCATGATTTTTACAGCATTTTCTGAATATTATTTGTAAAATTTTATTTTTTTGAAATATGATTATAAAGTATACTTATTTTGTTATTTGAAAATTTAAGTGAAATTATTTGGGGGAGTAATTATTATGATTTTATTCAGATCTGTTATTATTTTATCTTCTGATGTCAGTTTGGGATTTAGACCTGGTAAATAATATTTCATATAGTGCATGATAAAACCATAATTTAGTGGTTTAGTTACGTAAAATTCACCATTATTGTGATGATTCACATCAACGGATAATGTTATTCCTCTAGAATGTAAAGTAATCAAGTTTATTAAATTAAAAAAAAATTCCATGTTGTAAAATAATTTATCAATATTTTGAAAACTCAAGATATATCACTGATTTCTTAATTGGAATATAGCACTCAACTACCACTGTAATTTTTCATAAAATCGGTTTCAAGTAAATTTCATATATAGATACATGTATACTAGTTTTCATAGTCACAAAATATTTATTTTTCTTGAAGATGTAATATATATGTGATTATATTAAAATAGTATATTTATATAATATAAGATGAATTAAAATTTTAAGGAAACAATTATTATAAGGAGGGGAGAGTGTAATACGAAAGTAGTAAGATTTTATTTTCTATTTAAAACACTATGATCGATACTATGTTTACACACAAAAATGACCATAAACCAAATGTGAAATAACTTTATTTAAATATGAATATTAAAACCATTCCATTATGTTGGTGGGTATAAATTATAATAATCACCTTACAATAAATATTAAAAAAGGTTTTTTATTTTGTATATAGATTGATTAATTCCTAATATATATACTCAATTTTTGGTAAATTATTTTTATGCCTATAAAATTACTTTTCTTAAAAATTGATTATTGTTATTATTTTCGACATATATAACCATTAATCACACACACTTGTATAAATATTAATTCAAAAAATAGGGTTAATTTTTAAACTATCATATCATAATATGTGAGGTATTAATTTTTTTTTAAAAAGATAGAATTTGTGGTTGATTCTAAAAATTATTTATTTCATAGAAACTATAATATTTTTTAAATGATAATTTTTTAAAAGTATATTTTTATTTTAAAATTAGTTTTAAATTTATATGAGAATAATTTTATTAACAATAATCATAATAGTTTCAAATTTAGCAACATAATATGTTATTTTCGTTTATGATCATTTATATGGATAAAGCACACCTTTCCATAATGTTTTCCTTTCGTTTTATGTATTTATATTTAAATTAATTTCTACCCCATCAATAAATTGAATCATAAAAAAATGTATTTTTTATTTGAGATTATTGGGATTGAATTATAAAATACATCAATATAATTTTTAGTAAAAAATAATTTAATCCATGATAAAACTTTAGTACCACGACAATGGGTATTAAAATTAAATTAAATTTTAAATAATAGATTAATGACTGAAATTCATCCCAAAAAATTAGTTACAATATTTGATGATATTTATTTTTTCATATAAATCCTGGTATCCAATATATGGAATTTTGGTTCTAATTTCTATTAAAAATTTTAGGTATATTATTTTAATGAAATATAAAATCATAATGAATCTCTTTTTATTTAATATCGCTAAAATATATTTATTACAATAAATACAATTTATTATCATTTTTATATTTTCATTCATACATTGAGTATATTTCTCTATTTGTAATTATTTCACATTATTAATGATGATATAATTATCATAAATTCTTATGTGATACAAATTTTGTCAAAACAATTGAAAAATAAAGGTATAATATTTTGATAATAAATAAATAAATATGTAATTGGGGAATTTTAGTGTTCCTAGAATTTAAATAAGAACATATAAAATAAAATAGATTTCTTAAGTGTTTAAATATTGAATAAAATTCAATCATTTTATAATTTATATCAAATAAAATGAATATTCTTAGAAATAATTTGATATAGCTTTATGATAAAAAAGTTTTTTCCAAAATATTTAAGGTGATATTTTTGAAATTAAAATGTATCAAAATTAAATTCATGGACCAATTTTCATGAACAGAACTCCTTATAAGTAAATGTATAACCATTTATGTCTAAAAATGGATTAACTTACCTATGATTAAATATATTTAATGATGGTGTTAAGATAAATGATAATGTCTAAAATAAAACATAAACATGTGTAAATATTATTATTTGAAATTATTTTTACATTAAAAAGTACTAAATTTTACATTATATACATTTTTTACCTTACATGAATAAGATATATTTTATATTTGAATATTTAAAGTAATTCCAAATGTCTAATTTCCCTCATATACCAAAGGTAATAATTTATCATCTCATATTCACACCTCTATAGCCAAATTTATTAAAAAATAATTATTGTTATAAATTCATACAATCCTACCATGATCTAGATGATTTATTTTCGTTATAGTATCAACATGGTATGTTTAATGTGCAATCCAAATCTGGTTTTCCAAACAAGGTGTATAAATTATAACAGAGTGTTATCATTTCATTTTCCATTCTAAATCCTTTAAATATTTTATAAAAATTATCGTATAATAAAAAAAATATAATCCATGAACATTAAATTTATCTTGTTGTTTTCAAAACCCTTATTCACCCGCTTTATATCTAATGGAATAACTAACATCGTTAATGTGTACATATAACCAACCATTGTAATATCCCAAGATTTCATAGTACATGATTTGTTTCAAAATAATTAAATAACTTCTGCTACACGCAACACGGAGTTCAAGCGCACCACGACATACCAAACTAGCCGTTCAAAAGAGGTTATGAATTGTAGTAACATAATTTTGAACATTATATAATACTTATCATTTTAGATTTCATATTGTGAGTTTCTCAGAAATAATATAAGAACAAATTCATTTTTTCAGATAAAAGAAGTAATTTTAAAACAAATGCAATTTTACTACCTTTTAATGGAGAACCCTCATTAAATACAAAATTTGAAAATTTTATATTTTTAATTTGACAAAATAGACTTCTTCTTAAGAATCTCTATATAAGAATTTAGTTTCAATAAATATTTGGAGTTTTTCTGATAACATTAATATTTGGGGTAATAGTGAAAAATACTATATTTTAACTGAAAATAAATTTTTTAATCAAAATAATTTATAGTATTAAATTATACATATTAATGGTTTGAACGAATAAATATATTATATTTTTACCATTTAATCCAATGTTGTCCATTGTAAGTAATTTCACTTTGAAATTGTAAATTAACAAGTGTCAATCTTTTTATAGTTATTATCTCTTAAAATTACATTTCTTGTATTTGACAAAGGGAATTATTTTTAAATTAATAAATTCAGATTCTATGTTTTTAATTTATTAAAACGGAATTCATTCTTGAATATATAATATAAAAATTAGCATAGGGTAAATTTTTTTTATTTTTCAGAAAACATTCAATTTTTGATGAATAGTGAAAGACATTGTGTTATTATTTAAAACTGAATATTTTTTAAATAAATGTTTATTTTATTTAAATTTATTTTAAGTCAAAATATATATAATACTTATATAAGTTCATGGTAATTAATTGGAATCCTTTTATAATTAAATTAGATGTAAAAAAATTTTATCGAACATTTTTTGTCTTTTACCCACCTCCTAGGAACGTTTTTAAATTTGCATAAAACATAATTTTACCTCTTCTGTGAGTTGAATTTCGAAAATCCAAGAGAAAATGTATATATCATTATGTTAAATGTGTTTCAACAAGATAATATTATTTTTGGTGAATAGTGTCTTTTGGCCTTTACTTACAATAGTTAAAAGTAAATAGGTTAATGAATGGTAAAATTGATATTATTATTATCCTGAAACATGTCCTAATTCTATTTTATATGTGTAATTAGACCAAAAATAACATTAGGAATAAAATATGACCCATTATGTCCACATGGATTAGATTAGAACATTTATTATTATTTATTTCAATGAATAGTTAAAAGAGTAAAATTCAATGATTAATAACTAAACAATTTTTAATAAAAGGTTAATCATTCTATAAATTAGATTATAAATATTAATTAGAATGATAATGATATTTCCTATATAACCATATTTTTTCTATAATTTTTATACATTAAATAAATAAATTTATTTTTGACACAATGATGATTCAGTAATTACCAAATTAATGAAATATTAAAATAATTGATATTATAAATAACCATATAAATTTAATATGATAATTTTTATGAATTACAACAATTTTTTAGGTTAATATGACATGTTTGGTTTGTTAGTTGAATTTTTTTCGAATTAATAATGGTGTTTTAAATTTAGAAAAAACAAAATACCAAAGAGTGTCAAAATTGATATAAAAGAGTTTTTCAAACAAATATAATATTATTATTTTATATTCTATTCCGATAAATATAAGGTTCAGAAAAAAGACATATATAATAATAGTTTTATCATTAAAGAACCACTTGGGGTTCTATTATAAGTTTATTTTATGTTTATTAACCATATAATATAGCAATATAAAGAGACATGGAAAATGTCAAACTATTTAACTACGTGTTAAATCTAAAAGATGAAGTATATATAGTGACCAAAACATGTCTAAAACCTAATGGTTGACTGTTTTTTGACCCATCCACACATTAGACTTTAAAAATGTCAATTTGGAGCAATTATTAAACGAAAAATAATTTATGATAAAATAATATTTTATGTTTTTCCTAAGGTGCCCTCAACCCTCTTATAAAAGGGCATTGTCCCTTCTTTAAAATTCACACCACCAAATACATTTGTCTCAGCCGAACCCAACCCAAATATCCTCCCAACTATCCTAAACTAATCTTAGAGGCCTTCCTTTGGACATAATGCCAACCTAAAGATCCATTTTGATCAAATCAAAAGGAAGAACCCGAAGAAGTGGTAATGATTTCTCCACCCTCTTTCATGTTCTTTTACTCTTCCACTAACACTTTCTTTGTTATTACCATAAAAAAAATAACATCATTACCTTATATATACTATGATTTTATTATAAATGTTGCATAACTTTAATCATTATTCAATCCATCCTATGAAGGATAATGTCACCATGCGTGTGTACCTACCGGATACCATCTCCACACTGTGGTGTAATTTATTATTCAACACTATGTTATTTGGATGGATATAATGATGAGTAATATGTATAGGAATAATGAAAATAACAAAATAATGTCTATGTAATATTAATATACAATCCAATTCCACAAATTTTTGGAAATGACATGGTTTCTCATGCATATGTACAGATAATTGTCTCCATGACGCAATAAGATTCATTTCCACGTTCACCATTCATCGACTATTATAAAAATATATATTACTAATAATTATATAATATATGACATAATAATTCTACTAGATATATATATATATATCTGTGTGTGTGTGTGTTTTCCTATTTATGTGTATTTATGTGCTTACATATATCTTATTCCAATACTTCTGTTCAATAAGGTATGAAAACAGAAACAACGTTTATGCATACGTACGACATACCGTCTCCATAAATGGTGTTTTCAATTTCATATATCTATCTATTACAAAAAAATATATTCTAAATATATATGATATATGAATCAAGGTTTTTATTCTATAATTATTTAAATCATGATGTAAATGATACGGTCAAGAATAACATGTTAAAATATGTACGATAAAGAAAGAGATTATTACCTAAAATGTTAATTTAACAGGAAAATCAATATTAAATTATCTGTATAAAGTCATAAATGTATCATGTATGATAGAATAAATATATATATGGTTATGGAATAAAATAATAACATACAATTATCATTATACAAGAGGTTAAACGTACCCTCGACCAAAGAAAGTGCAACATAAGTGGTTTTCATCTCACTCCTTATTTCTGTGAAATTCATGCTATATTGCCACTATTTTCTATTTTGTCGTGTATTTACTGCCCAAAATTGTTTTATGTGTGTAATAAATCTTAATATATGTGTATTTATATCCTCATTGTATTGTACTTCTTTCAGGGGGTGTATGTTTAATATGTTACCAAATTGGAAAGGGTTAAATTCTAAATCTCATTATTATTCGAGATTATTTATGGGTATGTTTCTACTAGAACATATCTATTACCCATGTCCATGTTTCATAAAAGTGTTTTTTAAGGGATTCTATTTAAGGGACTCTTTTACTAAAACATCATTTTAAATGTTTTAAATATTTATTCTTCAAAATCATTCTCATTAATATCTATGTTTTCAAAATTAATTTTAATGATTTATTTATATGGACATGAATGTTTTTAAAATGTTAATTCCTTTAAAAAGTTTCAAATTGGTATGGGAATCATTGATTTTAGAATGTCTTTAAATGTTTTTCTTTCAAAAAATATCGACTTATAAATGTTTTCATGAAAAAGGGATATTTCTCTCAAAGATTTTTACAAATTATTTTCATCTATGTCAATATCCCTTGATGGATTTTAATTTTTTTAAGTTGATTAATCATGATACAAATATTTAATATTGTATTGAAGGTTTTATGATATGTTTGACTGTGGATGTGATATTTTTATACCATTCATGGTTTATGGATAAAATATAGACATTTAATATGCTAGTTCTTATACGAATTTTTATTTTATATTTAAACCTTTTCATATGAGGAATGAATTGGACTTAGTAAGTGAAGGGTGGAGCCCACTATAGATCCTCGATGTATCGGTAGGTCTCATGATACAAAATAGTGTCTTGGAACAAGGCATTGAAAAAATCTTATTTGTGGACTTCGCACAAGGACTTGAATTTGTGGTTATGATGTTTGGAATTATGCATCCCATCATTATGAAAGTGGCTATTCATATTGCATTTGAATATTCAACTAGTATAATATCCATGTGAGTAAGTGAATGGAATTATTTAGATTTAAATTTGTCATATTATGATGATGTTTCTATTGAAAGGGTTTTTTTAGTTTTATGCATTTCCTCAAATTTTTATGCTTATTTATGAATGTTTTTGCTTTATTGTTATCCTTACTGAGCATTTGATATCACCCCTTTCTATGTTTTATTTTTCCCAGAATCCCAAGAAGGGTATTGTGATTGATATGCAGGGTTAATCTAAGGGAATAATGGCATTCATAAAGGATTATTTATATTGTGTTGTATGTTGTAAAGTGTAATGTAAAATTAATTTATTTAATATACTTTCAAAGACTGATAAAAAGATTGGTCCTTCGGGACATGATTCCTTGTAATTATACCAATGTATTAAAATAATGCACTGAATCTAGGAAACAGGGGATTCAGCGTAACAGTTGGAATATGGGGAATTTTCGCAATAACCTAGAAAACTAGATTTAGATAAACTCTGATTAGAGTAAATTACCCAAAGATAGACTTTGAGGATTTGTATATAAGAACTTCCTAGAATTTTGGTAATGTATAGATTTTGTGAGTTTTCCAAGAAAACACATCTCTGTCTAAATACGAGCTGGTAGAGAAGGCTCTGGCACAGATATACCTAGGGGTAAAACTTGAAAACACTACTTTGAGATAGACACGAACATGAACTGGTACATGACAATGGGCCTTGTTGGAATCTTGGTTACGACATTCCCGTGAGATATGATTAGGATAATTCTCATTTTCATTACAAATCATTATGAATGATTTACGATTATATACCTCATCAAAGGAAATTGTTTTATTATTATGGATTATATCCCTAAAATCTTCAATTTACATTTTCTATTTTACAAGATTGGAATTATTCATTGCAATTCATAAACTGACCGAGTGTATGACATTGTATAGAAATGGAGCCCACTAGAATGAATGTGAACTCTGTCAATACATTTTATTCAAAGAGTAAGAAGGGTCATATAATTCATGTTATTAAGACAACATTTAGAAGAGAAATAGTCCCCCATGTATTCTAGACATATGATGAAATAATATCATTTATTAGTAAGATAAGTACAGAATTTTCTATGTCCTATGGCTTTGAAGGGAAGCATGAGAAGAAAAGAAAGGAAGAGATAAAGATGGATAAAGGGAAGAGAGAAAAGAAGCATTTTCCTATATGTGATAACTTTGGAAAGAGTCACCTTGGTAAATGCTTGAAGGGAATGGGAGTTTGTTATAATTGTAGAGAAAAAGGACACCATGTAAGTGATTGCAATGGTAAGAAAAAAGCTTCAAATGTACAATGCTTCATCCTCAAGGAGTTGGGACACTATACAAATTAATGTCCAAATCATCAGAGTATACCTCAAATGTTTCTATTAGATAATAATAAAGGTATGATACTACAGAAGATGAATATGAATTATTAGATTTCTTACATTATTATTAAAGTATTGTATCATTTTAATATTGTATTAATGATGTGCATGTTATAAGAATTATGGAGTATATAAGTATTGTATTGATGTAGTATTTCATTAAGAACTTGAGATTATGTGTAGCCATGAAAAGTTACTCACTAGAAAGTTAAATTATTGGAAAATATATGGTTGTGAGAATGATAAATCATAATATGGTTCTCATACATGGGTAGTGACATTGGAATAAAACATGATTGATTTGGATAAATTATATTGGATATTAATGACTACCTACAAACATATTAATGGTTGTTATATTCCAACATTTTTTGAGTTTACAAAGTTTTTGAATAGAAGTAGTATATGAAGTATTCCATAAAGAATAAGGGATCATGAATGTAATCAATAAGGTTTTATGGTAATTCAAGATGTTTTACTGTTTTAAAAAGAATAAATGATGAAGGTGTTCACATGTTATTACGTGGTAAAAAGGATATTCGTTGTGTCTACCTTCTTTATAAATATTAGACTATGAGATTGGAATGAAATATTTTGTATAAGATAAGTTTGAGATTATTTATGGATTACCATAAAAAGGACAACTTGTAGGTCGGGCGGCAACCCATCACGTATGGTAAGGCCGCGAGACTTGAACCCGCAACCGAAGGGCGACAAAGGTTTATCACCTACCACTGGCCAACGTGATGTCCTAGATTGAATAATGTAGTTTTTTTAAGATATTATTAATTAATTATAAATTAATTTTTTTGTAACCCTATACTAATAGGATAAATAGAATATTTTTTAAGTTATATTATCTTTTAGAGTGAAAGATGTGTTTTTGGTAGAAATTAGTTAGAGGATGGAACTCTACTTGTCAAGTATATATTTTTTTACACTATTATTCTATGAAGAAATTAATTCTTAAAAATTATATAAGGGATCTTAAAACTAAAAATGGGTTATCCTAATACCTTATATTTTGTCGAACCAATGTTATTTTAAATCATCATAGTTTTATGGCTTTGAGGCCCACTGTTTTACACTTTCTTGTGATTGATGACCTCAATCACTCTCTATAAATATTTACATTTTTCTACGAATTATGTTTCTATAATTTCCACCAAAGTTCTCTTACTCGAGGTCATAATTTGGTGGTGACCCTTTCACTTCCCTTTTCCTCTTATTAAGACTAAATTATATTAACACAATTTCCGATGTGGGTTTACCCAAAAAGGTATTTTCTATTTACAAACATTTATTTTTAAAGAACAATTTCAAATTACGAGGATTCAATTTATTGGATGGAAGAATGTAACACCCCAAGATTTAATATTACGTTATTTTTTCGAAGTAATTCAATAACATGCACTACATGCCACACCGAGTTCAAGTGCACCACGACTTATCAAACTAGTAGTTCAAAAGCGGTTATGAATAGTATTTACAGATTTTTTAGCTTTATATAATCCTTATAATTTTAGAATTCATATTGTGATTTTCTTAGACATAATTTAAGAACAAATTCATTTTTCATATAAAATATTAATTTAAAAAAATTCAATTTTACCACATTTTAATGAAGAATAATTTTTAAATACAATATTTAAAACTTTTATATACTTAATCGAAAAAAAACATATTCTTTAGAATTGGGACATTAGAATTTAGTTTCAAAAAATTTCTAGTTTTTTTATCACAACTTTCATATTTGAGTGAATAATGAAAAATACTACATTTTAACTGAAAAAAGATTTTTTAACAAAATTAATTTATAGTGTTAAATTATAAATTTTAATGGTTTGAATATATAAATATATTATATTTTTACCATTTAATCCAATGTTATTAATTTTAATTAATTTCACATTGAAATTGTACATAAAAAATTGTCAATCTTTTGATAGTTTTTATTTCTTAAAAATACATTTTTTTGTTTCGACAACGGGAAATAACTTTAAATTAAGAAATGAAGATTCTATGTTTTAAATTTGGTAAAATGGACTTCATTTTTGAATTCATTATATTAAAACTATCCTATGGTAAAATTTTGGTATTCTTCTAAAAACATTCAATTTTTAATGAATAGTGAAAAATTCTGTGTTATTATTTAAAACCGACTTTTTATTTAAATTATTATATATTGTATTTAAATTTATATAAAGTCAAAATATTTATATTATACCAATATAAATTCAATATATTTCATTGGAGTCATTTTATAATTAAATTTGATGTTTAAAAATTTATCGAACGTTTTACCTTCTTTTACACTCCTCCTAAGAGCATTTGCAAATTTGCATAAAACAAAATTTTACTGCTTCTGTGAGTTAAATTTAAAAAATCCTAGAGACATGATTGATATCAGTAAATTAAATTTGGTTCAATAAGAGGAAAATAATTTTTGGTGAATAGTAACTTTTTATTTTTATTTAACACACTTAAAAATAAATAGGGCAATTATAGGTAAATGTTATATTATTATTACCATAACACATGATCTAATTATTTTGTACAAGTGTAATTAGATCAAAAACAACCTTAGGAATTAAATATTATCCTTCTGGTCCACATAGATTAGATTACGACATTTAATATTATTTAATTTAAAGAAGAGTTAAAATTGTTAAATTCAATGTTTAATAACTAACCATTTTTAATATAGGGATACACAGAAGAAAAATTAGACTATAAATATTCATTAGAAATATAAAATTATTTCATAAATAATTTATTTTATTTATAATTTTTAGACATTAACTAATTAAATTTATTTATGACACAATGATGATGTAGTAATTAACTAATAAATGAAATATTAAAATAATTGATATTATAAATATCCAAATAAATGTAATTTTAGACTTCTTATGAATTACACTAATTTTATAGGTTAATTTTACATGTTATGGTTGGATAGAAGAATTTTTTTCTATGTAATAGTAATGTTATTAATTTAGAAAAAATGAAATACCAAATAGTGTAAAAATTGACATTAAAGGGTTTTTTTAAAAATATTTTATAATTAATTGATATTCTATTCCTAAAAATATATTTTTTGGCAAAAAGTCTTATATAATGATAGGTGTATCATTAATGAACAACTATAAGTTCTTTTAGAAGTTTATAACATGTTTCTTAACCATATAATATAAAAATACAAGGAGACATTGTAAATGTCAAACTATTTAACTAAGTGTTAAATCTAAAGATGACGTTAATATAGTGACCAAAACCTATCTAAAACCTATTTTTTGAGTGTTTTTGGACCCATAATCAACTTATCCTTTAAATAATTTATTTTTGAGCCATTAAAAACCGAAAATCAATTTATTATAAAATTATATGTTGTGTTTTGTCTAAGGTGTCCCACACCCCTCTTATAAAATGTCCCTTCCCCTTCTCTCAAATCCAAACCTCCAAATCCATTTTTCTCAGCCAAAACCTACTAAAATATCCTCCCAACAATCCTAAATTTATACTAGAGGCATTAGTTTTTGTCATAAAGCTATCCTAAGGATCCATTTTTAAGAAATCAAAAGGAAGAACTCGGAAAGAGGTAATGATTTCACCACCCTCTTTCATGTTCTTTGATTTTTCAACTTACTCTATATTTGTTATTACCATACCAAAATCATAACTCCAGTAACTTATATATACTTTAATTTTATTATAAATATTTAATTAACATATTCATTATTCAATCCATCCTATGAATGATAATGTCACCATGCGTGCGTACGTACGGCTTACCGTCTCCACGCAATGGTGTAATTTATTATTCAACAATATGTTATTTGGATGTATATAATGATGAGTAATATGTATATAAATAATCAAAATAACATGATAATTTCTATGAAAAATTAATATACAACCCAATTCCACGCATTTAAGGAAATGATATGGTCGCTCATGCGTAAGTACGGATTGTCGTCTCCACGATGTGATGAGATTCATTTCCACGTTCACCATTAATTGACAATTATAAAAATATATATTACTAAAAACAATGTAATATATGAAATAATAAGGCAACAAGATATATATATATATGTATTTATATACTTACATATATCTTATTCTCTTACTTCTGTTCAATATGATGCAAAAATAGAAACATTGTTTACGCGTACGAACAACCCACTGTCTACATAAAGGGTGTTTTCCATTTCATATATCTATCTATTATAAATATTCATATTGTAACTATATATTATATATGAATCAAGGTTTTTATTCAGGATTTATTTAAATCATTACTTAAATGATACGGTCAAGAATAACAAGTTATAATATGTACGATAAAAAAGAGATTATTACCCAAAATATTTATTTAACATGAAAATAATTATTAAATGGGTAGTATAAAGTCATAAATTAATAATGTAGGATATAATAAATATGAATATGGTTCCAGTATAATCTAATAATATAAATTTTTCATTATACAAGAGGTTAAATGTACCCTCGACCAAAGGAAAGTGCACGGTAAGGGGTTTTCATCTAACTCATTTTTTCAGTGAGATTCATGCTATATTGCCGCTATTTCCTTTTGTGTTGTGTATGTACATCACATAATTGTATTATTTTTGTAAAACACATTCATTTATCTTTATTTACATATTCATTGTATGGTACTTATTTCATGGGGTGTATGTTTTATAATTTACCAAATTGGTATGGGTGAATTTCTCAATCTCATTATTATTCAAGATTATTTATGGGTACGTTTTTACTTGGACATATTTATTACCCTTGTCCATGATTCATAAAAGATTTTTCCAAGGGAATCTATTTATGGGACTCTTTTACTAAAACATAAATTTAAATATTTTAAATATTTTTTCTTCTAAATCATTATCATTAATGTAAATGTTTTTAAAACGGTTATTAAGGATTTATTTATATGGATATTAATGTTTTTAAAATTTTAATTCCATTCTAATGTTTCCAACTGCTAGGGGACACATTGATTGAAGAATTTCATTAAATTTTTTACTTTTTAAATGGTGCAACATTTAAATTTTTTCATGAAAAAGGTATATTTCTCTCAAAAAGTTTTTCAAATCATTTTCATATATGTAAACATACATTGATTGATTTTAAACATGTTTGAAGTTGATTTATCATGATAAAAATAATTCATATTGTATTGAAGGTTTTTTTGATATTTTGGAACATGGATGTTCTATTTTTATACCATTCATGGTTTATGCATAATGTATTGACATTTCATATGCTTGTTTAAATAGAAATGTTTATTTTATGTTATAAATTTTTCATATGAGGAATGCATTGGACTTGGTAAGTGACTGGTGGAGCCCGCTATAGCCCCATGATGCATTGGTAGGTCTCATAAGACAAACTATTGTCTTGAAACATGTCCTTTAGAGAATCTTATTTTTAGTTTTGGAACAAGGCCTTGACAATGTGGTTATGATGTATGGAATTATACATTTCATCATTATGAAAGTGGCTATTGATATTGAATGTTATTATTTTACTATTAGAATATCTATGTGAGTAAGTAAATTGAATTATTTTTATTTTTATTTTCTATATTATGATGATTTTTATGTTGAAAAGATTTTGTTTTAGTTTTATAACTTCCCCTAGATGTTTATGCTCATTTATGAATGTTTCTGCTTTATTGTTATCCTTACTTAGCATCTGAGCTCACCCCATTCTATGTTTTATTTTTCCCTGGATCCCAAGAAGTGTATTGTGATGGATATGTATTGACAAGATAAGGGAATAATGGCATTCATAAAGGATTATTTATGTTGGGTTGTATATTGAAAAGTGTAATGTAACATTCTTGCATGTAATAAATTTTCAAAGACTGCTAATCTGATCAGTCATTCAGGAATTGACTCCTTGTAATCATACCAATGTATTAAAATAATGAACCGACTCTGGGTAACTGAGGTCGGTGTGTAACAACCATCTCCATGTACCTATATTGTTTTTTTACCAAAAATTTTTTACATGGATTGTTATAAAGTTGGAATTAATGTATATATATATATATGACATGAATATCTTAATTAAAATTAAAAAAATATAATATATCATATAACTTCTAACCATTCAGTCCTTTTAAAATGATAATGTTTCCAATGAAAATTGCGGGTTACCACATCCATGATGTGATATGATTCATGTTTCAATTAAGACCATGGATGGATGATTCAAAAATTTTATAAAATAGAAAATATTATATTCATTGTGTAATGGAAAAAATTATATTTTTGATCCATTTCATTACTGATTATTCTATTGAGAATATACAAATATTTTTCTAGAGAAAATTAATAAAGAACCATAATTCATGACATAAAAAAGTACTAAGTATTTCTTAAATGTATACTTATTGTATTATGACAATTATAAATTAAATAATGTTGAAAAATTTCACTTCTAAAGTATTTAATTCATTATTATTCATTATACTATATCATTAAAAGCATATGACTAAATAAATACCCAATATAAGTATAATTTCATCTCATTCAAACATTATTGAGACATTTATATATTATGAACCAGATTTCATTAATATGGTGTATAGAATAAACCATAGACATATCATATGATTAATTATTATTAATTAATGTTATTTATATTTTCAATCAATTTTTATATTATAAGGTGGTTTGTAATAAATATTTATTAATATGATAATGTTTTTTCATTAATATCAGATTTTATTTCAACATTGTTTATATTATGATTTACAATGAAAAAATTATATGATCTTAATACCGTAAACCCAATACATTATCTCAACAGTTTGATTTTTCAGTTTAAAATTTCATTTTCAACTTCACATCTTATTGTGTCTATATTCAAAATTTATGTGTAATGTATATAAAATTTTATTAAAATAGTAAATAAATTTTATTATAGTTTCATTTTAAAATATATTCCCTCCATGCCCATGATTTTTATAGAATGATCCGTTTTACCCTCAAAATAATATTTTTAGTCCTTCTAAACCATATATGACTTTATTTACAACATTTTAAAATAAATCTTCTTTTATTTATCAAAATGTAAATTGTTTATAATTTTATCATAACTAATAATAGAAAATTATATTTAACATTTACCATATGAATGGAAATTTAGAAGAAAATAAAAATTATTTCAAAAAATATACCCTTATAAAAATACATGGTTATTTTGAAGTAAATAATTTTTCTCAATATCCTAGTGATTTTTATTTAATATATTTCCACAAGAAAATTGTTCAATTTTCATCATGGAGTGATATAAATTTTATATTTTATTTATATCTCCATTCATACAAATATTTTCAAGGAAAATATTTTCCATATTGTGAATATATATTTATTATAAATGATATTTAGATTGTGAATATTTTATTTATGTTGAATCAATGGACTTTTATAATTATTTTTTGATAATGGATTATCCCTTTTTATCATTATCTTTCTTGTGATCATGTTCCCTATCTTAATGTTTTATTCAGTGAAAATTATTTTTCTCCATGATGTCTGTATTACTAGTACCATAAATTAATTCAATATCATATATTTTACACTATTGATTTATCCACCATATGTTTTATCAATATATGATATCGTTTTATGGAATAAAATTATTTTATTTCATGTGTATATATTTATGCATTGTATTTTTATTAAATAAGGGTAATATTTCACTTATACCATATTTTTATAATTCACTCACTTTCTCATTAAAAATATGTGTTATTAATATAATATGAAAATAATTGGGGGTTCCAAGTGACATATAGTACCTATATGCATAAAAAATTATTTTGATAAATTATAGGTATAATCATTAGATGTAAATTGCATTTATAAATACTCATTAAATATGTATAATTTCTTTTTTGGGTGTTTGTGATGTTATGATTCATAATAACACTGATGAGGCCTTAATATAATTTTCAGGAATTTCAAAATTTATTAATTACCATTTTTTAATTAAATTTTAATTAATCATTTGATTACAATGTTGACATTATACATGGATATATATTAAATTATAAATTTTGAAGTAATTGAATTTTTTGGTTATCTGTGACACCGTATTAATTTAAAATAATTCATTCATGATAACTTACATTGTTTGCAACTCCTAATGAGTATAAGATATCATCCATTGTTTTTTCTCATTATCAATGATATGAAGAAGGAATTATTGAATAATTTTATATGATATTATATTTATTTTCATTATATGTTTTCATCTTCTAATGTTCTATAGAAAAATTATATATCTGTTATTTTTATTAGAAATCTATTCTCTTAAATATATTGTGGTGCGATCACATATAACATGTACAAATAAAATAAGTATGCACCATATTATAGTTAGTAGATTTGAGTTCCATATTAACCATTGATTCTAGTGGTGATAATCCACTATGTTCCTCGACTAAAAGTTGTCTAGAATAATACATTTCTATATTGTAATATTATATGATTAAAATGAATAAATCATAATTTTATAACCAAAGTGAACTTCATTATGATTCCCAAATACGAGTAAATATCTTTATAAATTAAACCATTATGGCGTAGAAAACACCATATTAAGTCATTAATTTTACTTACTTATGAAATATCTACTATTTTTCACAATCTAAAATCTAATTTTCCACCAAATACTTTATTATAACGTTTTTAAATAATATAAAATAAAAAATTACAATAAACATACATGTGAAGATAAAATAAATAAAAATTCACCTTTGTATGAGGTATTTAAATTGAACACCAATATATTTAATGATTCTTGCAAAATTTACCCAACCATCAATGTGTGGATAAATAATAAATTTCCATGTTACTATTTAGGTCTTATAGTCTATCCATTTTTCATGTCGATTTTAGTGGGATCATAAAATATCCTCATCATTATGTTATTTTTACAAATTTTTTATAGTATATCTAATTTGATAAAAATAAATTACTTTTCCAATGTATCCTTCAATCAAAATTTTTGATCAGGTTCATCAATATCATCATCATTATCAAATCCACCATTATATCTAACAAAATATTCTCCATAAATGTGAAAAAACACATATATTAGTTGTGAGTTGATTTTATGAGAGAAATTGGTTCTCTAGAAAAAAATGATATTATCAAATTAGTTATTTATACATCCCACAACAATCAGTAATCCTAAAATACTAAACTCATAAAATTGGATAATATTAGAATAAATTTTCCATATATAATCAAATATTTTTTTATTCACCATGTGTTACATAATTTCAGTATTTTTCATCCTCAATATACATAACAAACAACTACCCTAAAATAGAAGAGGATAAATGAACATTTATCAATTATTTTGGAAAATTCTATGTTGGTAAAATGTAATATCTTATTACATGCTTTTACCCCAGAATATTTTTATTAATTATTATCCTTATATTCTTAATGATCTCTAGTTACACACATTTATATCATTTTATCTGAACAATTATTGTCTGTTTCCCCATGTTTGATATTTTGGGATGGGTATTTGAGAGTGTCCAATTCTGGTATTAGTAGTCTGGAGTTTGTCATTAATGTTATTATGTTAGTGGTGATACTATTATTTCAAGTATATCTGAGGGAGGTATTTCAACTAGTTGGTGAGGGTCACTATCTAGACAGTGGGTGGTTAGCAGTAGAGGGATAGTATAATAATCCCAACGACTTTCCGGTAGAGGCATAATATCCATCTAATGGGGCTACCAGAATTCATTTCACTATATTGAGTTCTATCAAGTAGATGATAGGGAGAAGTAGTTAGTCAGTGGCCCTGACAGTGCAATGATTCTGTTTATTATTATCATAAATTTTCCATCTTTAATCTCCATTGTAATTAAATATATCATACATTGAATTTATATTGAACCTAATCTCTTATAATACTCACAATATTGGATTGTGGTACTCCCAACCACATTTCTTCTTGGTTTGATGTATCAGTTAGTGTGTTGGATCTCCTGTTGTAAATGAATTCTTATATTGATCATTACTAATTTTAATACCTATTCATGAGTGGTGAATCCTTATAAAATTTTTTGACCGAGATCAGGGCTTAATTAATTTTTATTTTAGAACAATTCCCAAATTATTCATTGAATCAATTATCCATTGGTGGATCTCAAGTGGCTGTTGTTAAACATGATTATGTTATATAATTTCATAAATAATTATCTATCAAATGAAACCATATAATATTTTTAAATTTTAATGGGGGTTTTAATTGATTTATAAATTTTGAATTATGTCTCTATACGAGGGATATGAAATTATATAGAGTTGTTAATAAATATATTCAAAAAATGATTTTCAAATTATGTTTTATTTCCGTAATTAGGAAATTCATTATAAGATAATTTTCTGATGATTATTATGATGAGGTGAAAATGAGTGAAATATTTTAAATTGTGAATCAAAATGAATTTAAATGAATTTAAGTATATTTTGATAAAAACCATTTGATGTATGATTTTGATATGAAAAAATACAACATGAAAACCGATCACGATTCTAGTTCAAATTATTAATTAATAGGACTGATTAAATTGAAATATTGAAAATTATATATATATATATTTTAATCACATAGTATACTGGTCAGTTTTTTAGGTGGAATAAATTTTATGAATGTATTAGCTCAAAATAGAAACAGATTGACAATAAAAACATTACTTAATCCCTAGTGAGGTTATGGAGTTCATTATTTGGTATGTTCTCGTATTCCCATATGCATGAGAAAAAGGAATGAAGAAACTCATGGGGTTCTAGTTCATTTAGTTCTGTGAGACTCATAGTTATAATATAATAATGGGTATCTTATCCAAGGTTATAGGATTGTAAATTACAGTAAAATTAAATATTTTATTTGGATTCTTATTCAACCATATTTAAATAGAAATTATTATTAAATATTTTTTGATAATTTTTATTATATATACCTAGTTGAATTTCAATGAATTATGAATCCTTTTTTTAATTAGTAATTTAAATGTTATATAAAACATGTTTTGGTTACAATAGATAGACCATTTATATTCCATATTTTCATACAAATTGAGAAATATTGGTTTTCATATTATATAATGAATATGAAATACACGATAATATTATACTGGTATTTGTTTCTCAATACCTATATTATCAATTGATAATTTTAATATTTTCTTATTCTAGTTCCCTAAATAATTAAAATACCACATTGAGGTAGTAGGTACATATGATTAATGGGAACTAAGGAGTTAGCAATGGCTAGTGGAACACATGGTCTTTTTATTTCATTTAGGTTATGTCATATTGTGTTTGATGATATTATATAATTATATTAGTGGTCATAACATTATCTGACATATATCGATCCACTAGTAGTTTATTTTTTCTATTTGGGTGTTTTTATAATATCACTATTTTCTCTTTTTAAATAAGATGGTTTATTTCCATGAGTTATTCTTTAGGATAAATTTCCCCCATGAGTTATTTAGTCATAGGACTTAGTCAACAATCCATTGGGATCAAGAATTAAATTTTAACCATGTTAGAATTGGGTTTCATACCTCTTATAGGGTATTCTTGTGTATCTCACGAGAATTTATTTTTAAGGGAGATCATCTCATTTCATATAGTAAGTATGTAGTTTTAAATGTCATCATAGATTTGAGACATGATTTGATATACTTAAGGGGTGGGATAAGAGGGTGTTCCTAGATAGATCTCATCTTAGAAATCACAATTCATTCTTTTGTAATTAGGAATAATTACCTTCATTAATTTTTTTCATTTGACACTAGAAAATTCCAAAATATTTGAATAGAGATTTCTGTTTCGAAGAGGAATATTTCTTGATATATTTGATTATGGCTTGACTCTTTAATTATCATATCCTTGTAATCTATCGATACATTGTTGGCCCATGCCCTCAAGTGGAATTTTTACAAGCATCGTCATTTATATTATAATTAAAAATGTAAAATAATCCCACTAATTTATGAGGACCTTATTGATGTTTTTATGAATGTTTCATACTCTAGGATATGTAGATCCAACTACCCACATTCAATATGAAAATGTTGTACCTTGGATCCATGATAATTAATATCATTCCTAGGATTTGTTTTCCATCTAAAACGACTATATTTATTGTGTTCTAATGAAAATCATACTCTAGAGGATATGTTGAAGAGTTTTGAGTAGATATTTCCATTTTTTTTAAGATACCATATTTAGTTTGGTTGAATTTAATCATCATTGATCATGGAGGTCCTAGAATAATGTTTCTAGATTAGATAGAACTCTCCATGATTATTGTGGTATTACAGTTAGAAAACTACAAGAATCTATTCATGATTAAATTATGTCAATAATTTATGGTTTTGGATATGTTAATGGGGTTCAAATAAGTAAAATAAGATGATCATAAAATTACCTAGTATGAAAACCTTGTTATGCCTATTAATTTCTCACCTAACGTCATATTGAATGATATGTTTAAAGACATATGGATTGAGATAATTTTTTGAGAAAATATTATCTCTCATTTATTCTTGTTTCTTCAAAATTTATATATTGATGCTCTGGATATAGATTTGATGGAAAATCATGACCTAGTATGTTATTAACATTTGAGGGGAATTCCTTCCACTCATAGTGGTACATCAAGTGGTTCTATTAAATGGAATATGAAGGTGGATTTTTCTCATAGTGTTTAATCATGGTCGCATATTTTTTATATAAATTTTTGTAACTTTTATATTTTGATTGACATGTTTATATTGTGGAAAAGTAATTATATCATTGAGATATTTCATGGAGTAATAAAAAATTCATCTAATATTGTGGATGTTGAATTCACATGTAGAGATTTTTAAATTTTATAACTATCTAACAAAGTGGTATGGGATTGTATATTTTTGGAAGATATATGGTGAAATAATATTAACTAATGGGAATGAAAATAGATAAACTAGAATCAAGAACGAATCTAATTAATTTAAAATTTTGTCTATAGTAGATATTCCTTTTAGACCAATAACCATAAGACACACCACTACACATTATTCATCATTAGAAACTATTTATTTAATAACGGTGTCCCTCATTACCTTATATATACATATATTTTTTATTTTTTCTACCATCCCATAGAGCTCATGACTTTTGAAATAAATATTATAATGAATAATGGGAAAATACTTTGGTAGAGTCCTCTATTACAATATTATGATTTTTTTATTGTAAATATTAATTTTTTTAGTATTTCTGGTTTTGTTCAAAGCCCCTATGCATGTTACTGTCATAATAGGTTATTTTATATCTGATTAATATCTTTTATATTATTATCTTCTATGGATATCCTTTATCTCCCATAATGGGGTTTTTCCATGTATATATTGGGGAATGATACTAGAGGCCCGGTCTATCGGATCCGTCTCTTTCAGAGTTGGGTAGGATGATATCCAAGATTTCATTTGAACTTTTTTTAATATTATTTATGAGTGATCTTCCAATTTTAGAAGAGTTTTTTAATGATATTATTCTATTTGACTATTATTTTTTTCCATCAGTGAGGTTCCATGTCCATTATAATGATTTGGAACTACATTTTTGGTCTATTTCATTAAACTCCTAACATATGGAACTAGCTGAAATGATCTATTTAAATGATTATGCAATTAAATTATTGTCCATGGGAATATGTAGACCCATTTTATCACTATGGGTTGTTAAAGTTTTTTTTCAATTAGATTTATTTAACCATTCATCATTTATTTAGATATCTGAAGAACAATCATGGTCGTGTAAGTAACATGTATCTATTACCCCAAATTGGTATTTCTTGACCAGCAGATAGAGAATATTTTATTCCCAAAGATTCATCTTCGATTTGGTTATCTCTTTTTTAGGATAAATGAGTATAATATCCCGAAAACCACATTCATGGGAAATTATATCCGTTAAAAGTACATTGCAATTCATTAATGTCTAGTCAATTTTTTTGTGGAATTATTTTAGTAGTTTTTTAAATATTACATATATTAATTAATGAGGGTATTTTGGGATAATGTAATTGCTCACTCTATAAAATGGGGAGGATCATGTATGTCACATGAGACAAACTATGTACATCATGAGAATTCATAGTCTTTAATACATTCATTCTAAATAAAACATCATGATTAAAATAGTAAAGAACATACAACACGTGGCTTCTAAACATGTAATTTCAGTTTATCCTCAGAAGTTTAGATCTATTATGAAATAGGAATAACTCAATAACATGTTAAATATTCAGATATAGTCATTATTTGAAATGTTCTTTCAATGTTTTTTTGAAAAAATTTTAAATGTATGATCCTCTATTCCACCCTCTAACTCATAAGGGGTTGATGATATAATGGGATTCAAAATTTCATACTTATACCAACATGTTGAATAAATTTTTATATTAACGTTTTTGTGGACTCATATATAGTATAGACAAGGAAATATAGCCTTCTATAATGCATACTATTTTGGTTTGGGATGTGTTTGTGTGTAGGGTTATCAAGTGGTGGCTTAGGGTTCGCATCTCCTTTGCTCAATAATATTAACTATCCCATATAGGATCCAAAAACTCACAGATATGGTTCATGAACCAAAGGGTTGTTGGCATGAAATTATTTTAGAGAGGATAAAACTATCATATGATCACAAAATAATGATTTATATTTACATGAAAAGACCTTAGTTTTCCCGAATTCAGATAAGTGGTTTACTTGCAATATTTAGACATTTACATTTCATACACCCCTTTTAAGGGATATTTTATATCTCATTCATTTATTATTAATCATTAATCCAATGATGTAAAATTACCTATTGTGTAGTGGAACAAAATGTATATATTTACTCATATACATTTAGGATCATGGGAGGATGATACTGATGTTATTTTGATGATTTAATGGTTAACATATTCTCTTCTTGAGATGATTCTTTGGAAACAATAGCTTGATGAGTAGTTCTATGGAATTGTTGAATCATTGCATGATAGAAATACCAACAAAAAGTAGTTACTATCTTACACTTGTCTCAAATACATCCTGGACCAATTCATATTTTTATTATTGATATGGAAGGTTGTGATGGAAGACATTCATCATTCATGATGGTGTTACATCTTATCAACATGTCAATATTTTATATTATATCGATTCATGTTTTTCGATGTTTGTATAAAATAAGACATTACATATACATCCCTAAACTGTCACTCATGTATCTGGTGATAAAAACGTTAAATTAAATTTCAATATTTGAAACTAATATTCGTGACTCAATTTTCTCCATTAAATATTTAAAAGATCAAATGGAAATATTTGATCCAATACATTCTCAATGATTCTTTCAGTCTATAGTGTTATAGAATTAGAAAAACACATATATAAACTATACCAATGACTTTAATTGAGAGTTTCACCCATTTATAGAATATTTTACTTTTTTACTTTTTTCTATCATCATCATTAATATGAATCCCTTCTAAACATAATTAATTCAAAAAAAAATTCATAATTACATAGGGAAAAAGAAATATAATTACAGTGACAAAATTGACCTATAAGGTTAAACATATTCATTAATAATTGAAATTAACTAGTAAGAATATGAACGAGACATGGTTATAATAACATAATCAATGTGGAGAGACCCAAAGCATGACATACATGGACATTACATTTCTATTTCAGAATACCTAATACATAACAAAAATAGACACCAAAGGACCATAATAGTTTAGTGACTTTGGAAACTTGGAACATAATCTTCTAATCATGGTGAAAGATCCTCAACATCTCCCATAAAGATATTCTTTTTCTTCTTACCTAAAACCTTTTTTATATCTTGAAGAAAACAAAACATAAAAAGGGTGATCTCAAAGGCTCAGTAAGTTCAAACATAGAGAACATAAAACAATCCATAACCATTTGATTGCAAAAACTTGAACATAAAATTTAAACATCAAAATCTTGAGAAAAGACATAAATCATTGATGTACGTAAGAAATATATCTTAATGAAACATCAAACATGGTAAAATATAATGTGAATAAAACTTTTAATTGTGGCATCCATTAAGCACATGTTACGATTTCCATAGTATCCAAGGCATTACTGCCAAACCATCTTAGTGGAAAAAGTCCTATTTTAAATCGAGTTCACTACTCGTTCAAGTCTTGTAATACTGAACCGAATTAACTTACCGTTCCAGCCATGTCTATCTCATTAGATACAAATTTTTACCTAATGCATTGTAGGGAGATATAGGTCCCACCCATCTCATAATGAAATCATTCATACTTGTTCCACAAAATAATCTTAAAACGTTCATCATAACCCAAAAAATGGCGTTCATAAACATCCTCCCATCATCACATAATCTATATAAAACAAATTGACATTTAATCATAATAAAAATGAAACTATGTAAATCTTAGAGACATTATACTTGAAACATACAAATATGAAATAATTTCATCTTAGATGGAAAAAGGTTTTGATAAAACACTTGAAATAAATTCTTGAGGAAAATATCCTTTCTTCTTCAAATTCAATTTCTTTTCACAAAATTCCATGAAATTTTAAATGAAATGTATTTTGTTTAAAATAGTCATAAAATCTTCTAGAGTAAGATTCATGAAAATGAGGCGTTATGAAACCGTAAAAATCAATTCATGTCGTACAGGTTAAAAATAACATTCTTCACGCACTTTTGTCAGAAAAGTCAAAAAGTACCTTGTATGGTAAACAAAAGAAAGATTCCTTCCATACGATGTGGTAAAAGTAAAAAAAGGGTAAGAATGACTTTAAACATACATGGAAGAAAATTAAACTTTTTATGAAAACATTTTGAGAACATGTGGACATTGATAATAAACATAACCCTAGTAAATACTTACGAATAAACAATCTCGGAAATGAATGAGATTGGAATATTTTTCTCGTACCTTATGTCTGATATGCTTCGTATGTATCTGAACCTCCTGTATAATGATTTAAATAATGTCATTGAGTTATTATATAATCATATTAATTGTTATTATATCATATATGGTTCACGTAGGTATTTATATTTCTCGTTCATTTTTCAATTCCATGTTAGATTAGCGATTTGGGTAAAATCGTCTCATTTATCGTACCTGTTTAGAATTGTTGTTCATGATATTATTATTACTTATATCATGATTAATTTACTTATAGAATGTAAATCTAGATTTTTATATCATATATATATTCAGTATATATATATATATATGTATATGAAATGAAATACATTGTTGATGGAGATGGTAGGTCGAACGTACGCATGAACATTGTTTTCATTTACTTATTGAATTAAATGGAATTAAGTAAATGAAAAATATATGTACATAAATTAAGTATCATTATTATGTAATATATTTCATGATTATTTATAATATATACTTTATAATCACACTTGAATGGTTAATCATGGAAAATGAATCTCATCGCGTTCTGGGAGACGGTAGTCCGTACGTACGCATGAGCGATGATAACATTCCCATGATTGTAGAATATTATTGAAGTGTATGTATACTATTTTAGAATAAATATCAGTTTAAAATAATCACATATAGTTATTCTTTACACCATTATACCCATCCATGTATGGTGGTGTTGGAAAACCGATTACACCACGGAGTGGAGACGATATTTCGTACATACGCACGCGGGGTGATTTCATTTTTCGTAGGATGGATAGAAGGTGGAATAGGGTTGTTTCATATTTATAATAAAATATAAGTATATGAGTGATACTGATGTTATTAATTCACAATGAAACAACTAATTAAGAAGAAGTAGAAGAAAAAATAAATTTGAATGAATCAGTAATGGATATTACCTCTTCTTCGACACGCCACATTGAAACCTCCTATTAGCGAACTAAAATTGGACTTTGAAGAAGACAAACACCACTATAATATTTCTAGGGAAGTTGAGAAGGTATATTTCATGTATATGGTCATGGTTTAAGGCTCAATGTTGTGTAATGACGAGAGGGAGGAGGTGCCCTTTTATAAGGGAGGAGAGGGGCACCTTTGGAATCCTCAAAAATATTAGTTTAATATAAATTCAAACCCCACATAAAAACCTCCAAAAACTTCTCAATTAAAATAATAGATGATTTAGGGTTGTAATATCATCAAAAAATAAAATTTAGACATGTTTTGATCTTATTTTAAACCTTATCATTTTGATTTATCCTTATTTAATCTATTTAATTTTATTTGTGGTAATAAAATTCTAAATTTAAATGGTTATAAATAATCACATATGTGTTGTTAATTATTTATAATTGGATACATTATGACCTTTTCTACTATATAAATTTCAATTTATAATTTTTAAATATTTTTTTGATTTTTAAATAATTTAATAATATATTATTTTTATAAAATAACAATAGTGTCAATTTTGACACTATTCATTTAATTGAATTTAAATAAACTCTACACAAAGGATATATTCGAAATAAAATATTTAATAGGTTTTTAACATTTCATATTAATCTAGAAATTTAGTGGAGAATATTAAATAGTTTATATAATATTTATTTTAATATTTTTAAAACCATTTATTTTGTATATCTCTTAATAAAATAATTAGTACATCATTTTTGTGTAATTATTTAATATACTTATTTGTTGCATGAAAATTAAAAATAAAATACTATGAGGAAGATAAATCTCATATATTTACTAAAAATACTTTTACTAGAATTTATCATCTTAAAATCACAAAATTTAAATTGTTATATTTATTAAATTATGAAGGTGACAACATTGGAATCATTTAAAATAAAATAATATAAATGTCAAAATCGGTTTTTTAAGTCTCAAAATGGTCCAAAAAACGACCCTTGGATGCTTAGGGTATATATATACTTGACCGATAATGTTTGTTCATGTTTCTGGTCCTTTTCATAGGTATTGTTATTTTAATAAAACTATATTATTGATTTTTCACTAAATAAACAATTTCCCCATCACTATTGTGTCACCATTAATGACAATTATATGATCCCTAAAAATATAAATAAATTCTTCTAATGTTGATAATTGTTTTATATTTCTGTTGACTATTCAGTTTCTAAGTTTCATGCAGTTTATCACTAAATTAAAATTATTATACTTATAAGATTCAAGAGAGTGACATGTTGTCACTTTCTTTGGTTTTAATAATAATTAAATTATTTTCATGGTGAAATGTCTATAAAATGAATCTAATGTGACACATAGTTGATATGGGTCTACTTTTAGTCATCCAATATAATTTGTCTTGTGTTAGGTTAATTTTGTAATATTAGGTTTACCTTTAATTACCTGATTTATCTTTAACTGAAGTAAATAAAAATTACCGTAGTTACTATTTATAGTACCCAAAAATAAAAAGTAGCCTATTAACATAATTTGAACCTAATGATTCCAAATATGGAATCCATTTTTCAAAATTTAAAACACATAAGTTGCAGTAATTAATTTATAATTAATCCCGTTATTAAGAAAATGAGTTTTAAAAGTTAAAACATTGAAAAAGATTGAAATGATTTTACCTATGAATTCAATGTAAAATAAATTTTAATGAAATAAATTATATTAAATGGTAAAGATATATTCTATTTATAATTTAAAACCATTCAATATTATAATTTAAATATATAAATTATTTCGATGAAAAAAGTTGTTTTTAATTAAAATATAGCATGTTTTTACTATTCATTACAATATGAAAGTTACCAGAATAATATGAAAAAAAATTCCACAGTATATTTTAATATCTTGATTCAAAATAATAAATTTATTTTGTAAATTTGAACTTATAAACATGTCAATAACTAGATTTAATGTGGGTGCGCCATCAAAAGGTGGAAAAACTGCATTTTTTATAAATACTTATTTTAAACGAAAAATTTATTTTATTATTATACCATGTTCCAAAAAATGAGTAATATGAATAATAATGTTATAAAATTCAAAATTTAGTTAATAATATTCATAAAGGCTAGTTCGTGATAATATTATAAACATATATCATTGTTTAGTTAAACCCGGTATTGCGTACAACACACACTATCGAGGAAGGTCGTGATTGCATGTAATGCAAGTCAGGTCAGGGTTTCAAGTAGTGAAATCTCCCTTTGGTGTTGTGTATAACAAAATTGATAACATATTTCATTTATACGTTAAACAAAAATCTATACTTACTGTTCTGTAGAATAATTTCTACAAAATGAACTTGAAATTGTGTGTAACACGAGCCAAGAATAGTGTTGCATATACTGCAAGCTAATGCGGTGTCGCGTATAGAACAAGATAATTTTGGTGTAGTGTACAACACAATACATTAATGAAATTAAAAGAGTATTCTTCGTAAAATCTTGTGGTGTTACATTCTACCCCTCTTAAAATGAATTTCACCCTCGAAATTCGTCGGGGTTATAAATGGTTTACTAATTGAAAGTTTCTTTAATAGAAACCCACATCTTAAAAAAGAATACCAAAACATAACTTTAAAAACTAAATTATGAAATATTATGTTTACCCAAATTAACTAATCAATGGGTTTCCATATAGGAGAACATTTGTGAATATATGGATATTGAAGATAAATCTAACCATCAAGTTCTGATGGAGAGTGGTAGAGAACATGGCTATGAAAAAGCCAACAATCACAAAGCCATAAATTTGTGATTATTTATGGTACCATATGATTCATCGGATATAAGGACACTAGGACAACAATTTTTTTGTATTCAAGATCATTTCCCTAAAGTTGATGAATTTTTTAATTAAAAGAAATACTTACTTGATTTTGGTACAATATTACTATTTTTTATGCCTTGAACAATTTAGACATAATCTATTAAAGAAATGAAGTTGAATTTGTCTTCCATGAAGTGTTAACAGATCATGTGATAGAATTATAGGTCATTCCATCTGTCTCAAACAAAAGGATAGTAAAAGTTATTAAATATACAGTAGTCCATCTATAGTGAGATTAATCATATATGGTTCCTAACATGGACTTATACTTCATTTATAATTCCACTTAATATAATAAAACTATCTTCTACTAACCAGTGGATTCTTGTTGGCCAGTGGTATGCGATAGATTCCTATCGCACTTCGGTTGTGGGTTCGAATCCCAGAGCCTTGTCTGACGTGACGGGTTGTCGCCCGTTCTACATATTGTCCCTTTTCATAAACTACACCATTATAACATCCCATATATAATATAGAAAAAACGTTCTAGCCTTAAACAATACTGACTTATGTCCAACATAATCCATTCCTATCTTTATTTTTATCCAAAATACTTATGTCCAAGCTCATAGAATAAAGAAAATAATTACTAGAAATGTCATCTACCGATAATGTGAATACCATCATTTATCTCCCATATATCATAAGATATATCTTGTTGGTCACATTACAAAAATGTGAATACCTTAATCATGTTTTATCTTGAAACATAAATTACCATAGAACCATAGTGAAAACATTAATGCTATCAAAAGTTAACTCTTTCCAGATACCAAAATCCCAAAAATTCTATATAATCAAACCATGATATCACAATGTCCTTACATACTATCAAACATCTCATTATCTCCTTATCCCTTCATTATGCACATATCATCTACCTTCTAGAAATACATGAATAACCTTTCATGGTTACCGATACCATTCATCATATACATTCAAAACTCAAGCGAAGGAAATAGTGTAGCAATCCTTAGTTTTTTTTCTTTATTCCATAGCACCATAAATTATTCTTGATAAACATACAATCATTACACTACCTTCTTAAACCATTGACTACGCTTCAACAATTCTTTTATCTCACATATCATTTTTAGTCTCTTCATCATCATTAATATAAATACTACCCATACGTCCATGATGATTCTCTTCATGAGACTTTCCATTAGGGAATTGGTTTGAATAATGCCTATACATTTGACATTTAAAACATTTAATCATTTTTGATATCGTAGCAATGACATTATCCTTGTCCATGTGGTTTACTGAACCTTTTCCTTTGCACTTACTGGATTTGTGTCCTTCATTTCAACACCCAAAGAATCTACTAGTTCCTTTGAAACATTCTCCTTGATGCCTCTTCCCACATGATTTACATGAGTTAAATTGAACTTTCATTCCTCTATGATCATCATGAAACTCCATATTTCTCTTATTAGATGAGTCAGGAAACTTACCAAAATGAGATTATTGATCATATTATGAGATTTCTGATTTGTCATAATAACAATGTTTAGACATCCAAATCCCATTTCATTTTTTTCTCATAAATAATATCAATCCATTTCCCATAATATCCTCCATTATGGTGAATATTCATGTTTCTATCCATTTTCTAAAACCCAAAAAGAATAGTGTGAGAGGAAAAAATCATAATCAAGTGGGAGTAACTTCAATATCTAATATATAGGTTTATTTCTAATATCATTACCGTAATTATAGGACTATAACCTATACGTATAATTAACCTTAGGGACATCCCTAGACATACCTTAGAAATATCTTTAGGGATCTCACTAAAGTTTTCGCTTCCTAGTTTCCAAAGGTTAACTAAACTTTCCTATGATACCAACTATAGAGACCCAAATCTTGACGTACATGGACATTACCTTACTATTATGGAATACTTAATACATAACAAAAATAGACACCAAATGACCGTAATAGTTTAGTGCCTTTGAAAACTTAGAAAATAATCTTCTAATCTTGGTGAAAGATCCTCAACATCTTCGATAAAGATCTTCCTTTTTTCTTAACTAAAAAATTTGTTTATATCCTGGGGAAAAGAAAACATAAAAAGGGTGGGCTCAAATGCTCATTAAGGGAAAACATAGAGAACATAAAACAATCCATAAACATTTGAAAGCCAAAACATGAACATAAAATTTAAACATCAAAATCTTGAGCAAAGACATAAATCGTGGAAGTACGTAAGGAATATATCATAATCGAACATCAACTATGATATAATATAATGGGAATAAAACATGTAATTGGGGCATATATTAAGCACATGTTATGATTTTCATAGTTGCCAAGGCATTGCTACCAAGACCATCTTAGTGGACAAAGTCCCATTCTGAATCGAGTTCACTCCTCATTCTCTACCTGTAATACTGAACTGGATTAACTTACCGTTCCAACCATGTATATATCATGAGATATAAATCTTTACCCAATGCATTGGAGGGAGATATATTTCACACCCATCTCATAATGAAATCATTCTTACTTGTTCCACAAAATAATCTTAAAACATTCATCATAACCCAAAAATAATAATATGGGTTTCATAAATATCATCCCATCATCACAAAATCCATATAAATAAAATGGATATTTCATCATAAGAAAAGTAAAACCATCTAAATCATAGAGACATTGTACTTGAAACATACACATACGAAATAATGTAATCTTATATGGATAATGGTTTTGATAAAACACTTGAAATGAATTCCTGAGGAAAATATAATTTCTTCTTCGAAATAATTTTCTTTTCACAAAATTCCATGCAATTTTAAAAGAAATGTATTTTGTTAAAAATATTCATAAAATCTAATAGAGTAATATTCATGAAAATAAGGCGTTATAAAACAGTAAAAATCCATTCCTGCCGTATAAGTTAAAAATAACATTCTTCACGTACTTTTGTCAGAAAAGTCAAAAAGTACCTCGTATGGTAATCAAAAGAATGATTCATTCCATAGGAAGTGATAAAAGTAAAAAAGGGTAAGAATGACTTTAGACATACATGGAAGAAAATTAAACATTTTATGAAAAAATTTTGAGAACATATGAACATGGATAATAATCCTAACCCCAGTAAATACTTACGAATAAACAATCTCGGATAAGAATGAGATTGGAATAATTATCCCTTACCTTATGTTCGATATGCTTCATATGTATCTGAACCACATGTATAGTGATTTAAATAATGTCATTGAGTTATTAAAGAATCATATTAATTGTTATTATATCATATATTGTTCACTTAGGTATTTATATTACTCGTCTATTTGTCAATTCCATGTTAAATTAGCGTTTTGGGTAAAATCGTTTCATTTATCGTACATGTTTGGACTTGTTGTTATTTATATTATTATTACTTATATCATGATTTACTTACTTCCAGAATGTAAATCATTATTTATATATCATATATATATTCATTATATATATATAATATATATAAACGAAATGAAATACACTGTTCATGGAAACGGTAGGTCGTACGTACGTATGAATGCTGTTTTCATTTCCTTTTTGAATTAAATGGAATTAAGTAAATGAAAAATATATGTACATAAATCCAGTATCATTATTATGTAATATAATTCATGATTATTTATTATATATACTTTATAATAATACTTGAATGGTTATTCATGGAAAATGAATCTCATCGCGTTCGTGGAGACGGTAGTCCATACGTATGCACGAGCGATGAAATCATTCCCATGATCGTGGAATTGTATTGAAGTTTATTTATAATATTTCAGATTCAATATCAATTTACAATAATCATATATATTTATTCTTTACACCATTATACCCATCCAAGTAAGGTGGTGGTGGGAAACATATTACACCACGGCGTGGAGATGGTATTTCGTACGTACGCACGCGCGGTGATTTCATTTTCCGTAGGATGGATAGAAGGTTGAATAGGGTTGTTTCATATTTCTAATACCATATCATTATATTATTTATAATGATGTTATTACTTTATAATGAAACAACTAATGAAGAGGAATTAGAAGAAGAAATAAATTTGAAAGAATCGGTAACGGATATTATCTATTCTTCGACATGCCTCTTTGAAACCTCCACTTAGGGTACTAAACATGGTATTTGAAGAAATCAGGGACCTATATAATATTTCTAGTGAAGTTGAGAAGGTAAATGGTCAGGGTTTGTTCGATATTGAAGGCTCAAAGATGATTAAAGATGAGAGGGAGAAGGTTCCCTTTTATAAGGGAGGAGTGGGGCTCCTTTGGAATCCTCACAAATATTAGTTTAATATAAATTCAAACCCCACATAAAATCCTCAAAAAATGACTCAATTAGAAGATTAGATGAGATAGGGTTTTAATCTCATTGACCAATAAAATTTAGAAATGTTTTGATCTTATTTTAAACCTTATCATTTTGATATATCCTTATTTAATCTATTTAATTTTATTTGTGGTAATAAAATTCATAATTTATATGGTTATAAATAATCAATTCGGTGTTGTTAATCTTCCATAATTGGATATGTTATGACCTTTTATACTATATAAATTTCAAATTATAATTATTAAATATTTTTGTGATTTTTTAACAATTTAAAAATATGTTATTTTTATAAAATAACAAGAGTGTCAATTTTGACACTATTCATTTATTTGAATTTAAATAAAATCCAAAAAGAGGATATATTCGAAATAAAATATTTAATAGGTTCAAAAAATGTCATATTAATCTATAAATTTAGTTGAGAACATTAAATAGTTCATATAATATTTATTTTAATATTTTTAAAACCATTTATTTTGTATATCTCTTAATAAAATCATCAGTACATCATTTTGTATAATTATTTAATATAATACTATGTTTCATTAAAATTAAAAACAAAATTCTATGATGAATATAAATCTCATATATTTCCTATTATTACTTTTACTAGAATTTATCATCTTAAATTCACAACATTTAAATTTTTATATTTATTAAATTATGAAGGTGACAACTTTGGAATCATTTAAAATAAAATAATATAAATGTCATAAACAGTTTTATAAGGATAAAATGGTCCCAAAATATACCCTTGGATGATTAGGGTATATATATACTCTACAAATAATGTTTGGTCTAGTTTCTAGTCCTTTTGATTGGTATTGATATTTAAATAAAAACTATATTATTGAATTTTCACAAAATAAACAATTTCTGCATCACTATTGTGTCACCATTAATGTCAATTATTTAATCCCTAAAAATTCTAAATAAATTCTCATGATGTAGATAATTGTTTTATATTTCTAGAGACTATAAATTTGAGAAATGTCATGAATTTTATCACTAAATTAAAATTGTTATACTTATAAGATTTAAGAGAGTGACATGTTTTCACTTTCTTTGATTTTAATAATAATTTAATTATTTTCATGGTCAAAAGTACATAAAATGAATATAATCAGACCCTTAGGTGATATGGGTCGACATTGAGTCATCCAATATAATTTTGGCATGATTTAGGGTAATTTTATAATAATAGGGTTACCCTTAATTACCCGATTTATCGTTAACTGATGTAAATAAAAATTACCGTAGTTACTATTCATAGTGGCCAAAAATAAAAAGTAGCCTATTAACACAATTTGGACCTAATTATTCCAAATATGGAATCCATTTTTCAAAATTAAAAATAAATAAGGTTCAGTAATTAATTTAAAATTAATTCTGCTATTAATAAAATGAGCTTTAAAAGTTAAAACATTGCAAAAGATGGAAATGATTTTCCACTAGAATTCAATGTAAAATAAATGCTAATGACATAATTTATATTAAATGGTAAAAATATATTCTATTTATAATATAAAACCATTCAATATTATAATTTAACCATATAAATTATTACGTTGAAAAAATTTGTTTTTAATTAAAAAATAGCGTGTTTTTACTATTCATTACATTATGAATGTTATCAGAATAATATGAAAAATTTATCCAAATTAAAATTTAATATCCTGATTCCAAAGAATAATTTAAATTTGTAAAATTTAACTTATAAATATTTTAAAAACTAGATTTAATGTTGGTATACCATCAAAAGGCGGCAAACCTGCATTTTTTATAAATAATTATTTTACCCGAAAAATTTATTTTATTCTCATACCATGTTCCAAAAAATGAGTAAAATGAATAATAATGTTATAAAATTAAAAATTTAGTAAATAATATTCATAACGGCTAGTTCTTGAAAATATTATAACCATATATCATTGTTAAGTGAAACCCTGTATTGCGTACAACACACACTATCAAGGAAGGTCGCGATTACGTGTAATGCAAGTCAGGCCAGGGTTGCGTGTAGTTCAGTCTCTCTTTGGTGTTGTGTAAAACATAATTCAAAACATATTTCATTTATACATTAAACAAAATATGTACTTACAGTTTTTTAGAACAATTTCTACAAAACTAACTTGAAATTGTGTATAACACGAGCCAAGAATAGTGTTGCGTATACTACAAGCTAATACGGTGTCATGTATAGAACAAGATAATTTTTTTTAGTGTACAACACAAGACATAAATGAAATTAAAATAATATTCTTCATAAAATCTTGGGGTGTTACATTCTACCCCCCTTAAAATGAATTTCGCCCTCGAAATTCGTCGGGATTATAAATGGTTTACTACTTGAAAGTTTCTTTAATAGAAACCCACATCGTAAAAAGGAATACCAAAACTTAACATTAAAAACTAAATTATGAAACGTAATGGTTACCCAAATTAACTAGTCACTGGGTTTCCACATAGGAGAACATAGGTGAAAATATGGATATGGAAGAGAAATCTAACCATAATGTTCTGATGGAGAGTGGTGGAGAACATGGATCTAAAATAAGCCAATAATCACAAAGCCATAAATTTGTGATGATTTAAGGTACCATCTGATTTATCAGATATAAGGACACTAGGAAAACATTTTTTTGTATTCAAGATCATTTCCCTAAAGTTGATGAATTTTTGAATTAAAAGAAATACATACTTGATTTTGGTACAATATTACTGTTGTATGTGCCTTGAACCATTTCCACATCATCTCTTAAATAAATGAAGTTGAATTTGTCTTCTGTGAAGTGTTAGCAGATCATGTGATAAAATTATAGGTCATTAATTTTGTCTCAAACAAAAGGATAGTAGAAGTTATTAAATATACATAAGTCCATCTATAGTGAGATTAATCGTATATGGTTCCTAAAATGGACTTATTCTTCATATATCATACCACTTAATATAATAAAACTAGGTTATACTAACCAGGGACTTCCTGTAGGCTAGTGGTATGCAATAGAGGCCTGTCACACTTCGGTTGTGGGTTCAATTCCCACAGCCTTGTCCGACGCGATGGGTTGTCGCCCGTTCATCATATTGTCCCTTTTCTTAAACTACACTATTGTAACATCCCATATATAATATCGAAAAAAAAGTTCTAGCCTTAATCAATACTTACATATGTCCAACATAATCCACTCTTATATTTAGGCTTATCCAAAATACTTCTGTCCAAGCTCATAGTATAAGGAAAACAATTACTAGAAATTTCATCTACCGATCATGTGAATACCATCATTTATCCCCCATATATCATATGATATATCTTGTTGGTCACATTCCAAACATGTGAATACTTTAATCATGCATTCTCTTGAAACATAAATGACCATAGAACCTTAGTGAAAACATGAATTCTATCAAAAGTTAACTCTTTCCACATACCAAAATCCCGAAAATTCTATATACTCAAACCATGATATCACAATGTCCTTACATACTATCAAACATCTCATTATCTCCTTATCCCTTCATTATGAACATATCATCTACCTTCTAAAAATATTTGAATAACCTTTCATGGTTACCGGTACCATTCATCATATACTTTCAAAACTCATGCAAAGGCAATAGTGTAACAATGCTTAGATTTTTTTTCTTTATTACATAGTACCATACATTATTCTTGATAATCATACAATCATTACACTACCTTCTTAAACCATTTACTGAGATTCAACAATTCATTTATCTCACATATCATTTGTAGTGTCTTCATCATCATTAATATAAATACTACCCATACGGATATAATGATTCTGTTCCGAAGACTTTCCCTTAGAGAATTGGTTTGAATAATGCCTATACATTCCACATTTAAAACATTTAATCATTGTTGATGTCGTAGCAATACCATTATCCTTGTCCATGGTGTTAACTGAACCTTTTCCTTTGCACTTACTGGATTTGTGTCCTTCAATTCCAAACCCAAAGAACTTACCAGTTCCTTTGAAACATTCTCCTTGATGCCTCTTCCCACATGATTTACATGGGGTAAATTGAACATTCTTTCCTCTACGATCATCATGAAACTCCATATTTATCTTATTAGATGAGTCAGGAAACTTACCAAAGTTGAGATTATTGATCATATTATGAGACTTCTGATTTTCCATAATAACTATGTTTGGACATCCAAATCCGGTTTCATTTGGTTGCTCATAAATAATATCATTCCATTTCCCATCATATCCTCCATTATCATGAATATTCCTATTTCTAGCCATTTTATAAAACACAAAAAAATAGTGTGAGAGGAAAAAATCATAATCAAGGGGGGGGGGTAACTTCAATATCTAACATCTAGGTTTAATTCTAATATCATTACTGTAATTCTAGGACTATAACCTATATGTATACTTAACCTTCGGGACATCCCTAGACATATTTTAGAAATATCTATAGGGATCTCACTAAAGTTTTCGCATCCTAGTTTCCAATAGTTAACTAAACGGTCATATGATACCAACTGTAGAGACACAAAGCTTGACATACATGGACATTACCTTACTATTACGGAATAGTTAATACATAACAAAAATAGACACCAAAGGACCGTAATAGTTTAGTGCCTTTGGAAACTTGGAACATAATCTTCTAAACTTGTTAAAAGATCCTCAACATCTCCCATAAATATCTTCCTTTTTTTCTTACCTAAAACATTTTTTTATACCCTGGGGAAAAGAAAACATAAAAAGGGTGGGCTCAAATGCTCAGTAAGGGAAAACATAGAGAACATAATACAATCCATAAACATTTGAAAGCCAAATCATGAACATAAAATTTAAACATCAAAATCGTGAGCAAAGACATAAATCATTGAAGTACGTAAGGCATATATCATAAAGGAACATAAACTACGATAAAATAGAATGGGAATAAAACATGTAATTGTGGAATCTATTAAGAATATGTTATTATTTTCATAGTATCCAAGGCATTGCTGCCAAGACCATCTTAGTGGACAAAGTCACATTCTGAATCGAGTTCACTCATCATTCCAGTCCTGTAATACTGAACCAGATTAACTTTCTATCCCAACCATGTCTATATCGTGAGATATTAATCTTATACAACGCATTTGAGGGAGATATATGTCCTACCCATCTCATAATGTTATCCTTCTTACCTGTGCCACAAAATAATCTTAAAACATTCATCATAACCCAAAAAAATAATATGGGTTTCAAAAACATCATCCCATCATCACATAATCAATATAAATCAAATTGATATTTCATCATAGGAAAAGTAAAACCATGTAAATCATAGAGGCACTATACTTGAAACATGCACATATGAAATAATGTAATCATAAATGGAAATGGTTTTGATAAAACACTTGAAATGAATTCTTGATGAAAATTTCATTTCTTTTTCAAAATCATTTTCTTTTCACAAAATTCTATGAAATTTTAAAAGAAAAGTATTTTGATGAAATTAGTCATAAAATCTTTTAGAGTATGCTTAATGAAAATGAGGCATTATGAAACCGTAATAATCCATTAACTCCATATAAGTTAAAAATAATATTCTTCACGTACTTTTTTCGGAAAAGTCAAAAAGTTCCTCATATGGTAAATAAAAGAATGATTTCTTCCATATGATGTGGTAAAAGAAAAAAAGGGTAAGAATGAATTTAAACATAAATGGAAAAAAATTAAACATTTTGTGAAATTTTTTTGAAAACATATGCACATGGATAATAAACATAACCCCAGTAAATACATATGAATAATCAATCTCAGATAAGAATGAGATTGAATAATTATCCCTTACCTTATGTATGATATGCATCTTATGTATCCGAACCTCCTGTATATTAATATAAATAATGTCATTCAGTTATTAAATAATAATATTAATTTTTATTATATCATATATGGTTCACTTAGGTATTTATATTACTCGTTCATTTGTCAAATCCATGTTAAATTACCGTTTTGGGTAAAATCGTTTCATTTATCGTACCTGTTTGGACTTGTTGTTCTTGATATTATAATTACTTATATCATGATTTACTTACTTCAAGAATGTAAATAATTATTTATATATCATATATGTATATTCAATATTTATATATAATAGATATATAAATGAAATGAAATACACTGTTCATGGAGACGGTAGGTCGTACGTACGCATGAACGCTGTTTTCGTTTCCTTATTGAATTAAATGGAATTATGTAAATGAATCATATATTTACATAAATCCAGTATCATTATTATATAATATATTTCATGATTATTTATTATATATACTTTATAATCATACTTGAATGGTTATTCATGGAAAATGAATCTCATCGCATTCACGGAGACGGTAGTCCGTACGTACGCACGACCGATGATATCATTTCCATGATCGTGGAATTGTATTGAAGTGTATATATAATATTTCAGATTCAATATCACTTTACAATAGTCAGATATATTTATTCTTTACACCATTATACCCTTCCAATTAAGGTGGTGGTGGAAAACATATTACACCACGGCGTGGAGACGGTATTCCGTACGTACGCACGCGCAGTGATTTCATTTTCCGTAGGATGGATAGAAGGTGGAATAGGGTTGTTTCATATTTATAATAACATATCATTATATTAGTTATACTTATGTTATTAATTCATATTGATACAACTAATTAAGAGGAAGTAGAAGAAGAAATAAATTTGAAAGAATCGGTAACGGATATTACATCTTTTTCGAAACGCCTCTTCAAAACCACTTATTAGGGTACTAAACATTGTTTTGAAGAAGAACAGGACTTCTATAATATTTCTAGGGAAGTTTAGAAGTTAAATGGGTAGGGGTGGGTCAAGCTTGAAGGCTCAATGTTCTGTAAAGATGAGAGGGAGGAGGTTCCCTTTTATAAGGGAGGAGTGGGTCACCTTTGTAATCCTCAAAAATATTAGTTTAACATAAATTCAAACCCCACATTAAAACCACCAAAAATTACTCAATTAGAAGATTAGATGAGATAGGGTTTTAATCTCATCATCCAATCAAATTTAGACATGTTTTAATCTTATTTTAAACCTTATCATTTTGATTTATCCTTATTTAATTTATTTAATTTTATTTGTGGTAATAAAATTATAAATTTAGATGGTTATAAATAATCAATTATGTGTTGTTAATTTTCATAATTGGATACTTTATGACCTTTTCTACTATATAAATTTCAATTTATAATTTTTAAATATTTTTGTGATTTTTAATCAATTTTAGAATATGTTATTTTTATAAAATAACAGTAGTTTCAATTTTGACAGTATTCATTTATTTGAATTTAAATAAAATCCAAAACGAGTATATATTCAAAATAAAATATTTAATAGGTTTCAAAAATGTCATATTTATCTATAAATATAGTTTAAAACATTAAATAGTTCATATAATATTTATTTTAATATTTTTAAAAATATTTATTTTGTATATCTCTTAATAAAATAATTAGTACATCATTTTTGTATAATTATTTAATATAAATATGTCGCATGGAAATTAAAAATAAAATCCTATGATGAAGATAAATTTTATATATTTCCTAATAATACTTTTATTGGAATTTATCATCTTAAATTCACAACATTTAAATTTTTATAATTATTAAATTATGAAGGTGACAACTTTGGAATCATTTATAATAAAATAATATAAATGTCATAATCAGTTTTATATGACTCGAAATGGTATATGAATTGACCGTTGGATGATTAGGGTAATGATATAATAGAACAATAATGTTTGGTCAAGTTTCTGGTCATTTTGATAGGTATTGTTATTTAAATAAAAACTATATTATTGATTTTTTCACTAAATAAATAGTTCCTGCATCACTATTGTGTCACCATTAATGTCAATTATTTAATCCCTAAAAATTCTAAATAAATTCTCATGATGTAGATAATTGTTTTATATTTTTGAATACTATTCATTTTAGAAATTTCATGATGTTTATCACTAAATTAAAATTGTTATACTTATAAGATTTAAGAGAGTGACATGTTTGTCACTTTCTTTGGTTTTAATAATAATTAAATTATTGTCATGGTCAAAAGTCTATAAAATGAATATAATCATACCCTTAGGTGATATGGGTAAACTTTTAGTCATCCAATATAATTTTGGCATGAGTTAGGGTAATTTTATAATCATAGGTTTACTTTTAATTACCCGATTTATCTTTAATTGATGTAAATAAAAATTACCGTAGTTACTATTCATAGTACCCAAAAATAAAAAGTAGACTATTAACATAATTTGGACCTATTGATTCGAAATATTTAAACCATTTTTAATAATTCAAAACACAGAAGTTGCAGTAATTAATTTAAAATTAATCCCTCTATTAAGAAAATGAGTTTTAAAAGTTAAAACATTGCAAAAGATGGAAATGATTTTACCTATGAATTCGATGTAAAATAAATGCTAATTACATAAATTATATTAAATGGTAAAAATATATTCTCTTTATAATTTAAAACCATTCAATATTATAATTTAACTATATAAAATATTACGATGAAAAATGTTGTTTTTAATTAAAATATAACGTGTTTTTACTATTCATTACAATATGAAAGTTATCAAAATAATATGAAAAGTTTATCCAAAGTAAAATTTAATATCCTGATTCCAAAGAATTATTTTAATTTGTAAAATTTAACTTATAAACATGTCAAAACTAGATTTAATGTGGGTGCGCCATCAAATGGTGGTAAAACTGCATTTTTTTAAAAATACTTATTTTACCCAAAAAAATTATTTTATTCTCATACTATGTTCTAGAAAATGAGTAAGAAGAATAATAATGTCATAAAATTCAAAATTTAGTTAATACTATTCATAACGGATAGTTTTTGATAATATTATAACCATATATTTTTGTTTTGTGAAACACGGTATTGCGTACAACACACGGTATCGAGGAAGGTCGCGATTGCATGTAATGGAAGCCAGGTCAGGGTTGCATGTTGTGAAATCTCCCATTGGTGTTGCGTATAACATAATTCAAAACATATTTCATTTATACATTAACCAAAATCTATACTTAATGTTTCATAGAATAATTTCTACAAAACGAACTAGAAATTGTGTGTAACACGAGCCAAGAATAGTGTTGAATATACTGCAAGCTAATACAGTGTCACATATAGAACAAGATAATTTTGGTGTAGCAAACAACACAATACATCAACTAACTTAAAAGAATATTCTTCATAAAATCTCTGGGTGTTACACAATGTGTATGATAATAATATATGAATATTCAAAACCATCAATCCCTAAATCATCGAACATAAAAACATACAATAAGGCATTAAAAAAGGAACAATTCATCAAAATCAATAATCATGACCCACTTGATATCAATTTGTTCAAAGAAAACATTTATAACCATTTAAAGCATAATAAAAACTTATTAAAATATATTGGAATTACCTTCATAACATATCTTAAAAAAAATAAACAACATGGTCAACATCCTAATCTAGAGTACCCAACGTATTTGAGTTCTATCTAAGTCATTCCAATCATTCATTTCACTTGAAACCACCAATACTTTGTTTATAATGAAACCAACTATTCACTCTTAAAGGTTGTGTCATCATCATCCTTCATTGGTGGTTCTGTTGATTTTTTAAAGGTTGCATCAAAGACTTTGGTCACTAATATGCTGCTCTGACCTCACGATGCTCGACGAATCTCCATGTCGGATTTGTAGCAGTGGATACATGGAGGTTTTGGGATTTGTGGTTTTAGGATTGATGGTCTTGAGGATATTCCTGAGTATGCTTTGTTTTTTTGTTGGATCTGGTTTTTCAGCCTCATCGATGATGCGCATATGGAGCCCTCGGCTGCCCTTTCCCTGCTTTGATCTCTCAATCCTCTACACCTCTCTAAGGCGGACTCGGTGCAATGGTAATGATAGGGCTTTTGAGTGTGGTTTTACATATGGCGGTGCTCTAAGAGTGAGTCACTTTGACGATTGTTCAGTATAAGGAATCATCTTCTTACAGTGATGTTTCTCTATTTTCCATTTTATTGGGTGTTTTCTTCCTTCTCATTGAAGTTTCTGTCTTGTTTGTGATTCTTGATCTGGTTTTTTAATATTCGGTATGAATCTAATTGTGTTTTCTGTGGTCTATGATGGTGTATCTAATGGTGGTTTGTGACGGTGATGTGCGTGCTTCCGGTGTTAGTGTTGGTTTACGCCATGCTGGTTTCTGACGAGCTGGTTTCGATTAGGGTTGGATCGTGTGGCGGTTGGATCAAGGAGTGATAATGGTCTATATTTTGAGACATGAAGTAGGTTATGTGTCAGGGTGTTCATAGCGAGGAGGTGATGATGGATCTCCATTCAATTTTAAATCAGGGTGTTATGAAGGATTGTGGCGTGATGTGGATGGTTTTGTTTGATAATTTGAATTTTGAAATATGTAATGTGTCTTTTGTCGATTTTCTGTAGGATTCCACTTTTCCTTAGAAGTGGATTATTCAATAAAATACAAAATGGATTAGCGAAGATTATGTTCATATCAATAATGTTAAAAAATGACAATAAAAAAATTGAGAGTCAAAATTGAACCTTTTGGAAAATGTTAAGAAATTCCTCTCAATTAAATTTAAAAAATCTATAATTTTATGTAAAATGGATTTAAAATGTAAATGTTTTTAAAAAAATAACATTTTGAAAAACATATTAGAAAAACTGGATATGGAGGAGGAAGTTTCCAAATATAAAAGAATATATTAGATTAATATCAATTATAAATGAATTTATTGATGTTTTATTAATCAATATTGGTGGAAATTGTAATAAAAACTTGTAAAAAAATTCATAAATAAGGTAGAAGAAGTTTGTGTTTTTAAGAAAATATGAGCATATGATTTCGTCCAAAACAATCGAAAATATAAATAAATTTTAAAATAAAAGTGAGTGTATTATAAATCCTTTTCCAAATTGGTAAATATTCAATCGTTGTTCATATGAATGAATATTGTTAAATAAGACCATAAATATAATGAAAATTAAGAGATCAATGATTTAAGATCACAAAATGATAGTATATACACCTCACACCAAAATATAGTTTCATATCCTAAATGCATGTCTCAATGAGAGGGAATTTACGATGAATAGCCCCTGAAAAATCAGAGCATTGAATTTAGTATTAATTAGTTGATTGATTATGTTTAATAATATCAGACCAACAACGAATAAAATGGAAATACATAAGAAAAAAAATTATATTCCAATTCATACCAAATCATACCATAATTAATTCAATAAAGAAGATTTATAACCTAGTATAAGGTAATGGTATCATGAGACCTTGCACCAAAAGGTATCGTTCCAATCAAATCGAATTGTATTTTGTAATTAAAATTTAAACATATAATACCATGATGTATTTTTTATTCTTGATATTACATGTATATGTTTAAGAATATAAAAAATAAAATAAAATATCTTCAATGAGAATTAAAAATTCCTCAATGAAAGTAGATTTAGATAATATCCCTTACAGTTTTGGTAATATATAAATAAAAACACCTTTCCTCATATTGGTTCAATAATAATAATAATATTCTATTAATTTATCATAAAAGGCATTAATGATTTTTATATTCCCCACCCATAATAAAAAATTGTATATTATTTAATAAGTTTTCTTCAAATAAAAAGTATGATGATAAAGACTCTATCCTCCGGGGGAGGACGTTCTTCATACATGTTCGAACCCCCTATATAATAAAAATAAATTTGTTATATTATTTATTAATAACATTTTACTAGAATAATACATTATAGTTAAGTTATTTATTTTATTTTTTTCGAATTAAATGTTAAAATTCATAATATGCTCAGTGAGTGTCATGGTCCGTGGGAGTGTTCGGTTCATTGTTTTAAAACGAATTTAGAGTTCTCACCATGGTAAAATATTGAAATATTTAAACACATAAAGAATAAAAATAATTAAATATTTATAACATTTTTACATCAATATTACGTATTTAAAACAATAATGGAATATTCTTATGAAAAATTAACAGTGTTGTAGTCATTAAGATGGTAGGATGTATGTGTTCATAAGTAACATTTCCATTATTCAATGATCCATGTATAAAGAAGGAATGTAATATTTTTATAATTAAAAAATTATAAAAAAATAAAAAATAAAATATTATTTCATTAAATATACCTATTTATATCATCCATGTTTTATGGTGATTAAAAAAGATTCATGTAACTTTGTAAAGGCGGTAGTCCGCACGTACGCATGAATGATGTAATCATTTTTTAGTAAAAAAAGTTTTAAATAAAAAAATGAAAATTAATTTTTTTCATTAATATAAATGATTCATTAATATCATAATAAAAACATTTTTATTTCAACTATTATTTATCATTATCATAAAAATATTCCACATAAAGAGTTATTGAAAAACACATCACCTCTCTTTGTGTGGTGGTAGTCCCCCATACACACGGGCAAAGATACAGTATCCACCAAAAAATGGTTGGTAAGAAGTAAAATGTGATATGAAAAATTAAAAATTAAATTATTTTTACAATTTATAAATATATATTAACTAAATCCTTACAATAATCATTAATAGGTGATGACAAAAAATGAATTCCATTTGTTCGGGTGGCAGTATTCCTCCTAATACACAAATAATAATTTCGTATCACATTTGATGCTATAGAATATAGATTAACGATGTGAAATTAATATAATATTATCTAATAAAATGGTATATACTTTAGTTATTGAATAATAATAATATAATAATGTTTAGTGGAGGAGAAAAATAAATATAATAAAATACTCTCTATTAAGCACGATACACTTTCTTCAGACAACCTCAGTTGGTAAGAACGCAAATTATTTATATGTTTACTTTATTTTAAATATAAGGGAATTATCATATCCAGAGGGAATAAATGATGAATTATAAGAAGGTATTTTCCAATAAAAATGGATTATACGGATTGAAAAATGAGAGGAGAGGATTTCCCTTTATAAGTATGGTGAGTTGTACACTTGTATTATTTGAAAAAAAGAATTTTAATCATTGTCAGAATAGAAAAGGCTCCAAAATAGAAATTTATCAATATTTTTAAACTATAAGGTTTATAAATGGCCAGAATATTGATTTTATAAAAGTTTTTTTGTTATTTTTATCATTATCATCATAGATTATCCCCCATTAAACCCATTTTCACCTTAACCGAGTTATTTAATTTTTATTTAATTCGTTATTCATTATTACAACTAAACTAATGTCTAAATTATTGGATTATATAGAATGATCATATTAAAACCATGAAATAAATGATTTTAAAATCAATTCACATAATTTGAAAATATTTAATTTAAAATAAAAAATGTAGGTGTGGTGTCAACCAAAAACATGAAAAGTGTTAATATATCATCAACATAAATTGTGATAAAAGCAAGTATGTAGGAAATTTGTTATAAAAGAAAATAGACCTCCAAATTGAGGAACACAACTAGGAATAGATGATTTATAGAAATAAAGAAATCATTTGGTACAAATAGTGTTGCAGTGTGATATAGGGCATTAATTAGAATAATGTGAATGACCATCACTACTGGAAAAATGACATATACCCACGGTTCAAACCTGTGGGTATAGCCCCCAAAACCGTGGGTATAGCCTATACCCACGGTTTTGGGAACTGTGGGCTGGAGAGGCATCGGTATAGGGGTCTTAGCCTATACCCACGGCTTTGGAAAACCGTGGGTATAGGTGAGTCAAATGTGGCACACCACGTGTTCCACTATGGCACACAACATACCCCAAGGTTTGAAAACTGTGGCATATTGAAATTCAAAAAATATGCGGCCAGCAGGTTTTGAAACCCCACTTCCCACTGCACGTTGCGCCTATTCCAGCCCACCAAGCCAACCGAGCTTCAATTTTTATTTATTACATATTGATACATCTTCTCATATATATTAATATAAACTAAGTCACACATTCCAAAAATGCATCCACCGGGTTTCGAACTCGCACTGCCAGCTGCGCTACGGACCCGCACCCAGGATGGACCAACCAAACTGTGATTTTAAACTGTTATAAAAACATATATCTTCTTATATATATATTAATATAAGTGGTATTTAAATTCAAAATTCGTGTGAAAGGGGAATCGAACTGCGGTCTCACTGTGCAACTTAGTGCCTCTACTCACTAAGGAACCAACCGAGCTAAATTTTTTCATTTTTATATAGACATTCAGCTGCATATATATATTAATATTATCCATGAAAAAATGTATTGCCACCAATTTTTTTCATTGTCCCACATATTTTTTTCCCGCCTTATGGCGGGAAAGCTATACCCACGGTTCTTTAAAACCGTGGGTATAGGTCTTCAAAACAAATACCCCTATACCCATGGTTTTGAACAACCGTGGGTATAGGTCATCCGAAAAAACTCTATGCCCACGGTTTGGACAAAACCATGGGTATTGGTGTTTGAAATTAAACTATACCCACGGTTTTAGAAAATCGTGGGTATTGGTCCCCATATTATCTCTATACCCACGGTTTGTTGAAAAATCGTGGGTATACGCTCGTTTTCCAGTAGTGCATGAAAAAAATATACAACCACAAAACCATAATCCAAATAGTTATGAAAAATATAATTTTTGTTGTCAAAATTAATGGTCATAGAAAATAATTGTGCTTCATGATTGTATTCCTATGGTTGAAGAAATCATTAACAACTAGAATAACAAATTAATGAAATATACATAGATATAAAAATTGAAATTAAATAATTTCTTTAGTTTCTACTGTAATATCATCTTTTTCTCCAAGTGATGAGTATTCAGTATGAATTTTTATTTCCAATCTATCTAAAATCAAAATTTCATGTACCACGTAACAATCAATTGGATAATAAGGATACTCCACCTTTAATTATACATTAACAAAAACTAAATTGATAGAACATGGTATGAAAACCAAAAAAATGAATGGAAATTATAATTAATAAATAATACATTAATATCCAAAATTAAATAGTAATTCCAAAAGTTTAAAAAAAATCATTCCAGGTATAAATTCCCATATATCCCAAATAACCAAAATAAATACATTGTTAAAAGTATTTCATCCTCATTGGTTATATCATATTTTCATCTAAGAATACAAAAATGTAGAGATCTTCTTCATAAATAATGTTAATCACATACTCATAAAATCAATTTTCAATCCTATACTCATCTATATGATAAATAATACTCTCCCAAAATAACCTCAATATCCTTGATCATATAAAACCAATTTTTTATCAACACCATGAATCATATGTCTAATAATTGTATCTGAATACATCATATTAAACCATAGCATTACAAAAAAATAACATAATAATACATATTATAATGTTTCATTGATTATTTTTAGATATATTCACTTATAAACTCAAATGTATTGTAAAAGTTATATATCTTATGATCTACATTAATCTCATAGAACTATTATGGTATCACCTAATATTAAGATAACAACATATGAAAACATCCAAATATCAAAATCAATCTAAACCATCATATGATACTAACTATCATATCCATGAACCTACAATCCCATATCATGTTTTTAACACATAGACATTATCTTTCCATCGTCGATACTAAAGAAGGTGGACATATGATTTCCATCCAAAACAGACAATAACAAAAGAATATATTTTATCCCTAGCATTATAAATGCCTTTATTAGATTAGATTATTATAAAATAATGCAATCTCTTATAGAATAATACACAGATGTTTGAATGATTTATTTTCCCTTAATACCCATGTCTTTATTTTTCACAAAACTTTATCATTATCATCTATTTATATCCCTTATAAACATAATAAACATAATTTAATTAATGATATCAAGAGTAAATCCAATATTAAGGGTGACAAGAAATCCTGAGGAAGGGAATAAAAGGATTAACAATTAAATGTCATCACAGAGCATGAGAAGAGCATAAGGGTATGATAAGAAAATCAATTAGCATGATCATAACATAATAATAATTATACTCGTTAATACCTATTTCATAAAACATGAAAAAATTAAATAAGGATATAATAATGGAATGAGGGATCAAAATAAATAATCATGTTCTATGTGATATCAATCTTTATTAATAGAAACATTTATAACCACATCAAGAATAATAGAAATGTATAATTATATTGGCTCATTATCACAACATTATTTATTTATAATTAAATAAATACTATGATAGAATTCAATATCAAGAGTACCCTATTATTAGGAAATATATAGTTGAAACACTACTCCCTGGTTTATCTTAGAACCAATGGTAATTGGTTTATCAAAAAACCACCCATCATTTGTAAATTAGCTAACCACCCATCCATGGGTTCTAATAGAAACACTCTTTATTATAAACAATTTAAAAAAATTGTATCACAAATAAATCCCATATTACAATAATTTATTCATAAAGCAATTGATAAAAATTTATTACTTTAAAACCATGAATAAAAAATGGAAAACTGGATTATATAACAATCTATTCGATTCATGATTTATCTTTTTAAAATAAATGTGTTCCATAACAGTCTCTTTGAAATATATAAAACTATGGAAATGAAGTGAGATCCATGTCAATCTCATTGAAAAAACATAATCTCCGTAGGTTATGACAGAGTATGATATCATTATAATATTTCCACATTATATCTTACGTGTGAACATGGGGTTTGGAAATTGATGAGTTGATATAATATATAATTATAATTAATTTTTTTAGGAAATGATCCATTTCAGTTTAAAAATTACTTATATAAAAGATAAATTCATAAAAATTTGGGAAAATAAATTTTTCTCAAAAAAACCATGGAATAATATAAAGGAATTTAAAATAATAATAATGGACATGAATGTGGGAAAATATATTAAATTCATAAATGTTAGAAATAATGATTCTCTTTAAAAACATCTTCCAAAAGAGATTCAAAAGATACAGATTTCAAAAATGTTACAAAATTTCCATCTCAAAACTTTTAAAATATGTTTAAATTTTATCTAAAATTTATTTTTGAAATTTTTAATTATTATAAAAAAACATTTTTGAAAAAATGTTATATGAAATGGATATGGTACTGATAAATAAAGATTTTATAGAAAATATAATATCATTATCACTTCTGAATGACTATCTTAATGATTCATTAATCAATATGGAAGGATATGGATATAAAAAAATCAACCACAATCATAAATAGTGTAGAATAATGATATATGGATCATGAAAATAGGATCAAATTATTTTATCCAATTTATAATCTAATATATATAATCCCAAAAATATAGTACAATGTAAGATAATGCCTTTTACACTTTGTTAAAACTTCAATCATAGGACCCACGAATGAATAACATAAAATGTAACCTTATATGTCATGATAGTAATAATATCCATGATATAATTTGTACAACTTTTATTATACATTTTTCATAAATGTATATAGTTTCATACAAAAAATTAATATCTCAAAGAAAGAGAAATTGTTATTAATAATACATTAAAAAATATTATCATTGAATTGGGAAATAATCAATGGTGTGAATATGTTTAAATATATAAAATCCAAAAAAGTTTGAAATTAAAAATATATCAATTTTATATCAATTAAAAAATAATATACAAAAAATTTCATTGTATAATATTTATAACTCAATAAAATGAAACTAATTTTAGAAGACATTTACCACATGATTACCTTTGAATCAAATATTATAAGAATAAATAAATAAAATTTACACCAATAATACCATGAATTTTGAATTATTAATTTTATTTTATTTATAAGTGGTATTATATACACCACATGCATTCAATTATGCATATATTAATAAATATTCCCTAATGAATGTAAATTGAGATGAAATCCCTTACAACTTAGGTAATATCTGGATCAAAACACACTAAAAAATATAACCACGTTTAGATTAATTAATTAAAAAAATAACTATATAAATAGGAAAATAAATTTATAGGGAAAAATATACAAAACATAAATAAAATAATTGAATATGGTAAACGTCTCACACAAAAATAGTGATACTAGAAAACCCTTAACTCTGATTCGACATTCATTTTACGTGTTCATATATCTTATGAAAAAATTTATATTAATGTTTTTCATTATCAAAATCCTCTTATAGATTTATTACATCATAATTTTATTATGTATTTTATTTCATTAAAATTATATATTTATATATTTAATCAGTTATGTGCACAATGGGTGTTTTGAGGGAGTTTGGTTTGTTGTCTTAATATGGATTTGGTGTGTCAAACATGGTCAATGAGGTTTGTATTTTAACATATTCATAATAACAATCATTTAATATATTTCATATGTTCTCTTTATTTATAATTTTAAAATCAATCATAAATAGTAGTTATAAATACTGGACATCATTATATTCATGGAGATGGGTTTTTATATATATTCCTGAGTAACAACTCCATTTTACATCAATCATTATGGAAATATTTTAGAATAATAATTATATCGAAATTAATATATTATTTCTTAAAATTAATTATATATATCATACAAGTAATTTTATGTTTAAAAAGTGTTACACCACTTCTTGGAGGCTATTGTACTCAAATACAAAAATGAAATTTTTCCATTAATCAATTAATGGAAAAAATATAGTTATATTTTTTTAATTATAGATATTTAAATAAATTCCAAAAATATTCATATGTATCACATATAATCAATTAAAATATCATTAATAGATTTCATTTATTGATTTAGTGAAATACACATCAAATATTTTCATACAGTGGTGGTCCACTATACACAGAAGCGATGACATCATACCCACTATGAAAAAGAATGTATGATGGTAAATGTGAAATAATAATTTAATAAGTATTATTATATTATATATATATATATATATATATATATTCTATCATTGCAACAATATGTGATATGAAATGTTAAAAAATAATAATCACATTAGTTCGTGAGGCGTTAGTCCACTATTCACACGAATAATGATTTCATATCACATTTTATAGAAGATGAGGTGTATTAAGTTTATATAAATAAAAAAATATATAATATAATTATATTATATAAAATGGTGTTTTAATATAAGTGTATTCATAGATATTTGGAGGAGTTTCATGAATACTAAAAAAAATCTTGACTAAGCAAGAAATTTCATCTTCAGAAACCCTTTTTAGGTGGTCACTAATTTCCTTTATATGATAGAATTAAGAAAACAAATATTGTAAATAGTTATTGGGTATGGAATTAAGAAGTAAATTTGATAGTTAATTTCAATGAATAAGGATTTGGTTATTTATATAAGATATGAGAGGTGTGGCATTTAATATGTGAGGTTTGTGGTACTCTCATAATTTTTGAAATTAAAATTCTGTGACTAGTATTTTTATATAGGAAATAGAATAAAAATGGTCCATTATAATGAATTATACAAGATAAGGTACAAAATAATATATAAAATTTGTTTGTATAATTTTTATCTCACCTTAATCCTTATCATTTTAGTTTCACCCCCAGCAAAACTATTTTGACCTTAACTACATTAAATCATTTTTATTATTCTCAATACTAATTATGGTCAAATATTAACATGAATATATTATATAATAAATATTATTCTTATTGACAATATAGAATCCAATTTTCAAAATTTAGAACTATAGAAGTTTTAAATTGTGCAATAAAATTAAAACTGCATATGTGAGAAAACATTTACTACTAGAATCTGGGGAAATACCAATGATACAATATCAATGGTTTACTAAACCATAATTATAGGTCACATATAATAATAGTTAATATAGAGAAAATATTATATGTTTTTTATATAAATAATATATCAATGTTTTGGTAAAATAGTATATATATGTACCTTAAATAGGCCACATACCAACAATTTTTGTGAAACCATTAGTACAGGTGAATGGTATACCAATAATTTAAGGAATCATTTAGTATATACTATTTTATAAAAAGTATATTAGAGTGGTTCAGGTAAAACATTGGAATATATATACTATTAATAAAATGGATTTTTAAAACTGTTGACATATATTATTTTATACAAAAATATATTATGAAAAATTGTTTTATCCCTCCACCCAAATGGTAGATAGGAACCTCCTCCTCCCCCATCTGATTATTGTTCAGAACCCTTGGACCGGTTTTCAATTTTAATCCACATATGTGGAGATCTCTGAATATTTTATATTTCAATTCATTTTTTATTCAATATAACATTACTGAGTACAAATTAGATAATATATTCTAACAATATTGATTTTGAAAATTTTATAGGTATAAAACTCTTACAATTATTTCTAATGAAACTAATCTTACATATTTATTCATCAAGGGTTATATTTTATTATGTTTTTTAATCTACAACACTATCAATTAGGGTTTAGTGATTTAATTTACATTATCTCTGTAAATCAAAAAATCATTATTCACTATTATTCATCTTTATTTTTCATGATATTTGAATTTTTGATTCATTATAAATCGATGAGAAATAAATTTATTGGTATTGGAACTCTTTGATTGTGGTGAGATCCATGGAACTTGTTTTAATGGATTTCAAAAATCATGTCTCATTGAGTTCTTATATAAAATGAAGAAGTTTATATTATATGCAATCAATGATTAATATATTAATTCAAACATGAAAAATTAATGTTCCTTTGATGTATTTATTATTTTCGAACACATTAGGATAAATCATAATCATAGTGATAAAATGGATATGAAAGGGTTTAGTTAACCTCTTTGTCCATACATTGAGATATAACTATATTAGATAGTCTTGAAAACCATTTTCCCATATACTATCATTTATTTGGGTAATTTGGATGTTTTCCCATGGTGGATCGATATAAGAATAATTATTTATGTTTATTCAAATTGTGAATTGTGTTGTCACTTCACCCATTATACTTACTCTAATTTTTTTATTATACAACACCTATCTGTAATCATAGTTAACATATCATAGTAGATATAAGAAATTTTTGAAAAAAAATATTTTGTCAAATTTTTCAAAAATTAATAATTTTTTTTCATGTATGTTTATTGGTTTTATAAAATATAATATTTAATCACAAAAGTGTGGTGAATATATTTGACCAAACTAAATTCAACAACATTATTATCAATTAAATTATTTTCTTCTTAAACATATAGAGGAAGAAAATTTTGCTTCAAGAAAAATAAAATTCAAATTTGATGCTTTCAACACTATCAAATTATTCCTTCCTATTTACCCATGATTTTTATGAAATAAAAAGAATCTATTTCAGAAAATTTAAAAAATTAGTTAAAAATTAAATCATTACTAAAGAATACAATTTCATAATTTTAGGTGTATATTTCTATTTTTTAAATTACATCCATATTTTCAAATTCAAATCCTTATTCATTTTTAAAAATATATTCCAAAGGAAACATATTACTTAAAAATTGGTTGAAATATATTATTTCAAAATTCACATCATATTTATGACAATATTTTCACCTAAATATCGTGTAATATATATTCATTTTACATATCAATTTCATAATTATCATATTTAGTAGTTAAATTACATGAATAATTTTGTTCAATTCAATTTAATTAACCTTTCAGAGAAACATAATTTTTTAGCAAAATAGAACATTTTCACGTTCAACATATTCATATAAATTTTTTTCATTAAATTTCTCCCAAAAATAAAAAAAATTATATCCATAAGGTCATTTGTATTACTTTAATTTTTATATTTTTAATTAAATAACTATTTAGTATTGAATTATTCCTTGAAATGATTTTAAAAATGATATTTTATCTTTTTAGAATTTGTTGGTAATGATTTATCAGATTATATAGCCCATAAAAATAATTTTCTTATTAAAATACCATATATATTAGATTATTATAGTCTTAATGAATCATCACAATCATCTAAAATAAACTAATAATCCAACTCTACATTTTCATGGGTTTGATGAATAAATTATTTTTCCCTGAAAAAATTTCATCTCAATATCATATATGTAATGCAATAATTGTGATGAAATTTTATAGAGAAGATAAGTTAAATGATTAAAAAAATATTGTTTTTATAGAGTTATTATTTAATAATGTAAATCATATTCAACTCCCTTCTAAGTATCACAGTGAAATTATAGCTTGAGTAGTGCCTTTATTGAATAATTTAATATGTTAAGGTAATGGATAATCATTTATATGTTCCATAAATATTCTATTGGGAATATAGAAAAACCTGATGATATATGTATGAATATGAATAAACAAAGAGTGATATGATAGATAATTTATAATGGTGACAATTTTATTTTTTAAATGAAGTTATTATTTATTATATGATATTTTAGTGATATTAATAATTGTTATAAAATTTTAATCAATCACATTGTTTGTTCTCATGACAATGATCAATAAAAATGTCCAAAAAATTTCTGATCTTACAACAATTAACTTGAATATGAGATATGGATATAAAGGATAACTTCTTCTAATATGTGCTTCCATGTCCATTACACCACATTCAATAAATTCACATGTCATTTAAAACATATTACGGATTCAGTAAGTCAATTGATGTAAATTTATAGATCAATCTTAATAAGAATTTAATTAAAGGGGAATTATAGAAACTAAGAAATTATATCACTTTAAAACACTATCTTAATATTAGTGTCGGATTAATAGTAATTAATTTTTTTCCATATTACCCAGAAAAGTATACTTTTAGAATCCTTAGAACATGTTTTAGAATTATAAATCCATTGGAGTGAAGAGATCACATATGTGAAAAAATATGCACTTTAACAATATAATTGGTTAATGTCTTGAATGAGAGAACTAATAAAATCAAACATCACTGCGTCATTGAAAATATCTATAAAGTATAATAAACCCCTTAATTAAAATTTTTGGTTACAAATTTGAATTATCAATTAATTGGTATCTTGTTCAACATAGTAGTGACTCCCAGAAATAATTTTATTGATATAATTATAATTAAATTTTTTTTCAGGTACCTCATAACAAAAATTAATCCTCCAAATTTATTTAATTTGAGCTCAAAATATTTTGAATTTGGATGAAACTATAGTCCTTGTTCACTTCACATAAACTCTTATGTTCCAATAAATTCCTGATTTAATATATTTTGATGGGAAATTCTATTATTGATGATATTTTAATTTATAGGAAAGTGTCCTAGACTTATCTTTTCGGCTGAGATAATCATGTAGAAAGTTCTTCAAGACATTGATCAGAATACTCAAACTACCAAAGATCAAAAACCTTCATTGATAAGATATTTATTGAACATATCATTTGAATAAAACTCATGTACCACAACTATAAAAAATAAAAACATAAATATCCCAATACCACAATCCACTTATCATCTTTTATTATTATATTCCCCGTATTAAACTTAATTTTATTTATAACCAACATTGAAATTGTGGAATTTATATTATGTATCATAGTCATGTTAACATTTATTTTTATAAAAAAAATATATTGATTCATTTCTCTTTGATACTGATAGGTAGAGGATATTACACAACACAATAATTATTCAATTCATTATGATATACCATGGAAAACTCATAATGTTGCATAAGTTTTTGATGAAATGAAATGATATTGATGATTTATAAAAAAAAATAAATTCTGAAATGATTTTACCTCAAATAAAGATGACATCGGGGGGGGGTCTATAAAATTGATTATTGTAATCAATCATCTATTCAGAACTTCTACCCATGTGCATGAAGCATTATAATAGATACTCTGTATTTATCAATTTTCCTTAATAGAATTTTTACAATACAAAAATTCTGAATTAGTGGAGAGAAATATAACACTCAATATAGTCATATAAGAAGTTATCTATCCCAATAAAATTATACTTCTTATGTGGGTCAATAAAAATGCTCAAAATAATTCACGGTGACTGAATTTTGATTGTATATATTTTCTATTTTTCATTATTTAATAAATGTATTATTATTTTTTAAAAAATTTATATATATGGTACTTATTTTTTAGAGTGGAGGGTGTCTGATGGTTTTATGAAATCATGGGTGGTGGTTCTTTCTATCTTGGGAGGTGGTTCTTCATAGAAATTTTAATTATGGTCATACCAATTGTTTTCAAATAGTTGGTATAAACCTATAAAAATTTCCATTTTTATAGAAATGGTTTTATTGATCCAATGGTATATGCTACAAACATTATTCTTATAACATCAATTTAAATAATCCATTTGTATATTTTAATCCAATGAAAATAAAACACCATTAGTAGACAGTAAATCCAGATCACCTATTCCAAAACTATTATTGAGACCATTAGTGGAGGGTGATACAAATAAAAAATAAACCACTATTTTTAGTAACCATTCTTATATATTATAACAATCATTCTAGGATCTATATAAATTGTTTCAAAAATTATATGGTAAATTTCTAGTAGTGAATGACATTTTAATTAGCATATTTTTCATGTGAAATTAGATTTTATATTTACTCAATGACTAGTAACAATCATTACATGAATAATAACAAATATTTATGAAAATATACTCTATAAATATGATTTAAAAAATTTCTCAAAATGGATTTTTAATTAATTACAATGGTGAAACATTATTCACTTTTAAATATTTTTTAGAAATATCATTTTAAACATAAAAATAAACATTTACCAATATCAAACTTAATTTTGATTCCAAAATAATTAATTGAATTTATTACAACATAATAATAAATATTATACATGAAATCTTATACATAACATAATAATATTTTTATGTTACTTGATTTGTCGAAAACAAACTTGTTTTTTTTTGAAAAATATGTATTTCTCACAGCTCATTGAAAAAATATTATTTTTCATTAAATACCGAAAATTTACCATAAGCGAATTTTGTTTTTTTCATTTAAAAATCTATTTTTTTGTATAATAAAATTAATAATTGTTCAATAAATTAATTATAATATTTTATCCCAAAAGATATCATTTTTTGATTAAGAAGTATATTTGGAGAATAAAATTACATAACAAAAAATTGATTTATTATTCAAAAGAAATTTATAAATAATATATATTTTGTTATAAAACTATATGTATTTCATCAATTGGTTAATATTATACATACCAAATAATTTAAAAGTTATTTTATAATAATTTAATGTTTCATGGGTCATTTGAGTTCACTGTTGCAAGTCGAATATGCTATCGAACATAGTGATCATATATTAAAAACATGGTATGTTACATTACTAAATTTATTTTTCAATGTTATATATATATGATAATAGATTATGGTTCCACATAATAATATTTTTTAATTAATTATTCCCCATTCTATGGTGACTTAAGAGGATGATTAGATAATCGTGGAAATTGTTGTCATGTTTCCACATTCGCCTCAATGAACAAATTGATTTTTTTTACGGAATAGAAAAATAATTTGACTTTATTCCCTTTTATGATACCACTAATGTTGATAAATTGATATATATATATATATATATATATATAATATCATAATATTTCATGGTGTTTATATTATCAATGATTATGATCGGTATATTTGGCTACCTTTTCTTTTCTAGAAAGGCCTCTTAGAGGTGATGGGATCCCATGTAAATCAAAGAAAGATATACCAACCCGATACATATGGTTAGATAGTGTAAGTTATATACTCTCAGGATGACATGATCATCACTTCTATTCCTTACAATGGAGAAAGCTGGGATTTCCATTTTAGGGTACTAGAGGTCTCCTATAATAATTGCATTATGTTTTCCATCATTATAAAATCCTTTTAAAAATTTAATGGATGTCCTTGTATATATCCACTATATCGGTGAAATATGGGTTAAGTTTGCATTCATAGAACTATTTTTGGATAAGAGTCTATAGTAATTATTTAGTTGATTTCAAAATGATTGATAAAAATACCATTAGATATCCAATGGTGATTATTGATGATTCTTATTAGATTATTTGGTTTCTGACGTCGTTTTTTAGATTTTCGCATTGTTTTATACTACAAAAACGTATAGAATATTGTATTTTTTAAATAAGATATATCAGACTATTTTAGGTGGATGAAAAAATTGTGAATATGGATTGCCATTTTTCGTTTCTACCTCAAATGACATTAATTCATTAAATGATTCTTGTTTCAAAGCATAAAATGTATCTCTACAACACATAAAATATCTTGAGCTGAGAGGAAGTCGATATAGACCCTCATTTATCCATGGTTGAGAAGATGATTAATATTATTGATTACCAGATAATGGTGATTTGTTGAAAATATATCCCATTTGATTGGATGTTTTTACTACAATGGTCTTGTTGTTATCAATCATTAGTGAATGAGGCATTGAATAGAGTGTAGTGGACTCAACTCTATGTTATAGACTCCTCTTAATATTATTTCTAGGTACCAAAAGAATTAATTATGGGGATATTGTATCATCTCAATACCAATAATCAGGTATGAACCTAGTTTTGTTTTTTGTTAATTTTTATAGAATGTATTTATTCATTTACAATGAACTCTATTTGATATCATATAGTAATCTTTATTTTTTTAGTTTTTTAGATTTTAGATTTGTCTGGGATAGTGTTTGATTATATTTTCAGTGGTTTGAATGTGGTTGAGGTTGTTAGCACATTAGTGGGTACACTCCTGTAACATCGAAATCTAAAATTTTCCCTAAAACTAAAGAGTGAAATTGAACATCCAATCAATGAGAGGATGATGGGGGTGGGTTCCTTTAAAATCCAACTAGTAAGTAGGTGGGATATAAAGAATACACTGTTTACTTCCATGCTTATTTGGGTAGCTAGTGGAGGCCATTGGCTGTCCTGTGTGATGAGTGATTTTATATTTAATCTGTTAATATCCAAACATTATCTTATTTAATATATAATTTAATTCCAAATATCTTACCTCTATTAGAATTCAGTTAAAATCCCTTTTTGTATTTCTAGAGAGCTTTTTACCCTCCCAAACTCATTTCACCAATGATAAAATTTCCAGTAAGTGCATTAGGTCTACTCTAGTCTTTGATATATCAATTTTATGGATGATCATCTACTAATCATATCTCTCATTCTATGAGATTGATATATATTCACACTATTTTCGGATCTATATATTGACTATATTAAAGTTAAGTCTATTTGTTTTTATTTATTTTACATAGATTAAATTCTTTATGGATGATTCCCTTCTAGGTTTTTATGATATTCATTGCAGTATGTGTTTCTGTAAGGAAATATTTATCAATATCATACTTTGATTCATGTTTAGTTTAATTTGTTTTTACAATTGAATTATAAATCATGGATTTAGTCACTTGAAAATTAATTTTAAATGTTATTATAGGTGTAATTAAACCATAGGATAATTGAATTTTAAAGTTTGTTTCATAACCAACATTATGATCATGAATTGAATAGAATGATTCGAATCATGATTGTGATATGATGAAAATTCATGTAATTTTTTATTATTTGAAATTAAATTATTTGAAATAAGTGGAATGATTTATAAACAAAAACCATTACATATTTGGGTATTTAATATAATGTGTTATTTTTAATATTTAACATGTGGATGTTTGAAATGATAATATTAAATAATTGAATGAAATATAATATATACATTTGTATATTTTTATCATGATTCATTTGGGATCATATGTAATTAGGTAGGATAATGATATGATATGGGCATATTCACAATACTTGGAATTTTATTTATGAAAAAATGATAAATAAACATTATTGAGATCAGGTAATTCATTATTTTGGGGTGTTCTACTATACCCCCCTTGGAAATAGATTTTGGCCCACCTTCACTGTTGGAGATGTATTTGAAAATTATTATTTGTAGTCTTTGTACTAATCAAACCTAAAATCTCAAAAATATTGTGAGATGATTTTAAATTAATATAAACGTTATTTTTTGAAATATATTTTTAATCATTTGTGTTTAAAAAAAATTATTTTCATGATTCTTTTGAGAATTATAATTATATTAGAAAAATTTTATCGAAGTTCACTTTCAATCCAAATTCATATTAGTCCATGAAATGGTTTCTATTCATGTTTTGATGTCATTTGATAAAAGTTCTAATTTCCATAATTTCATCAATATTATTAAAATATAGTTTCATTATTTTAGATTGATTTTGAAATATATTGTTAGATCGTATTGGGATTTATCTCACAAAACATTTCATGGGATTTTAGAAAATTTTTTCTATATGCTTTGGATAAGGGAAGGGACCACATAGATGTGGTGTATATACATTATTAATGGGACCTTGGGCGAGTTTGGTGACTAGAGGATGATGTTATCCATTTATTATACAATGATTCTAGGATAGTTATTTTAATAATATATCTATAGAAATTAACTAAAATACATCATTGAGAATTAAATATAACAACCTAATTTGATTTTGGTCTCTATATAATTGTCTTAAATATTGAATATTTAACATTTAATATATTCAACTTCATCATTATTAGTTATTATTATGGTTAAATCTTCATTTCTTGGTCGTTTTCATTCCTATACACTAATCACTATCTTGTAGAAATTGAGAGCAACATTCGTTTAGTGTCAAAACTATATTGGGTAATTTTATTGTGGGTTCTGTCATTGTATTTTTTTGATATTTTTTTCTAGAAAAAAATAACATTTCAAACATGTTCACAATAAAAAAACTAATTTGTGTTGACATTATAAAGAAATTATTACTCGTATTTTTTATAATGTTTATTTGTTTTATAATATAAAAAATAAAAAATTAGGATTACATTTATAAATATATTATAAAATACAATACTAATGATTTTAAATATTAAACTATTCATCTAATTTCCTAATTACAAGTTTTTTGTTTTCTCCTCAATAATTTATATTTGATCTCAAGAATATAAATCTAGAGGTACACAAACCATAATTTCCATTATTATTTTTATTCATTATGTCCTAAATATCAAATTAAAAAATAATTATATACTTGTACAAAAATATATATAAATATTTTATTCGATTTAATCAACTATTTATCACATTTTTTCCGAAATTGGGCTATCCATTACCCCATGAGTGTTTAAATATTACGCTAAACTATTTTATTAATTTTTTTGGTAAACTCAATATAAAAAAATTAACTATATAAATATTAATTAGGATGTCAGAATGTAGTCATATAATGTAAAATCCAAAAAAATATTAAAAAATCATTTTTAATGAGTAAATTCATTATATGGAAATGATATTTTAGAAAACACTTGCATTGTTTTGGTTTTTACTCTATTATAAGATATATCTTTTCAAAATTTTAATATATTTAAGAGTCATAAAAAATGATAGTATAGTAGTTATATTATGATCATATGATAATTATTTATACTAGATTATTATAAATCCAATTGAATCAGAAAAAGGAGTTGATGACCTCAACTAGTAGGATTTTACACAATGAACCTCATTTATCAAATATTCCATGGGAGAAGGTGTCACTGGGTATTTATATTTTCCTACACCATGATAGGATTAAAAAACAAATTCATTATCAAATTTATTTATGGGATAAGTTCAAGATCATGAAGATTGCTATTCAAACCATGTTTGTCGAACAGAACCATTAAAATCATAGCGTCACACAACATAACCTTAAGGAATTCACTAGAGTGATAAATTGCTATGTCCGTTAACTCCAACCTTATTTTTTTATTATATCAAGTATATATTTATCAATTTTTATATTATAATTGGTACACAATAAGCCTTCATAAAAATTAAATTTTTATATAATGAAACTGAATTGGAATTTATGGGAAATAAATAGTTTTAATAAACTCACCCTTTTGATGATTTCATTAACTTATAAAATGAAATATATTTAAAAAATTACTAGATATGATTTAATTTTTATTAATTAAAATAAAATATTTAAAATTTTAATTTAATATCTATATAGTTATGGGGACTATTATTTTAAAAAACTGTATTTCTAATATATAGGGATTTTTAAACTGTAAATTATAATAATTTAAATTTATTTGGTAAACATAACATTATTGTTTAAATAATCATGTTAAAATTTTAAATGGTGAATTTAAAAAAAAATTAGAGACACTTGAGTTCTTAGGTAAAAATTAAAAAATAAATATCTATACGACATATATTATATATGTCTACAGTAACAAAATATATATAATAAAATAAGAGGTTTGCACCAAAAAAATTATACATCTACATTTAAATAATTTATTTTTGAATATAATGGATTAATTTTCTTATACCACATTGAATTCAACAAATCCTATATTATATTTTAATGTTTTAAAATAGATTCTTTATAAATATGAGTCACTTCCACATCATTATGGGTATTATGTTATTGATTTTGGTTTATAGAATAATAAAATAATGAAATCCACTTATTTTTATTGGAAACAGGGAGGAAATTTGTATTCTTTTTTGGATTAATTTATCATTTAGCATTATAATCCTATGATTATAAATTAATAAGTAATTATCCTCTTTTTGAGGTAAATCCTACCAAAACACCAATTCATATTCCATAAAAAGCTTTGAATAAAGTAGTTACCAATTACCTTCCCCATATACAACCCTCCCATGGTTTTAGCAATATCGTAATATGTTATTCCGAAACTTTTAGATGTTCTATCTCAAGGTATGTGATCCTCCCCTTCCCCTCTTTATTCATGTATCTTATTTTTTAACCTTTTGATTTACAATTGTTAAAGTTGGTATAATTTCTCAAAAAATCACTAAATATATCAATATTATTCCCTAATAATGACATAATATATTTAATATCATTTAAAACTTTTTTAAACATTATGGTAAATTAGTTATACCGCCGATGCAATATGTTGATTTTACATGAAAAACATTTTCCTAGATAATACTTTTCTACATGTTTAGTCAATATATTTCAACTATTAATACCTATATTTCATGGAATTGTTATTTAAATTTATGTAACACATAATACATAATCATGGGGTGAAAATTAATTTATTACTTCATTATGTTCCATGATCTATGGGACATAGTTTTGCAGTTATATAATATAAATTTTATGAGTTTCATTATTATTATTTATTCATAAAAAGTATTTAGAAATGTTATTATCTCTTGTGGTTCCATATATATATAATAAGAGAATATACTAAGAAAACTATGTAGCAAAATATTTGTAGTTAACCTTAAAATATGCGTATGATTTCTTATTATATGTTCCATCCGAAATTCCTATGTTTCTTTAATATTATCATGTTATACCATCCCTCATTATTCCATATTATGATTCTCACAATATTAATGTAATTATTTTGTTCCCCTTGACTCAAATGTATAACATATACAACATTTTGATTTGATTGTTTTCGTAAAAGGATTGATTGTTCCTCCCCTTTCATAGGTATGTCACTAGGTTATTCAGTTCTGTTTTAGAAGATCCCTGGAATATAACCACAAGTTATATACATTTTAACAAATAATGTGATATTAAATTAAATATTTTTATGTTGTGTACCTAATTTCCCAATGATATTAGGCCTTAAAATATTCTAGGTTTTTGTTATATTTATCGTCATGTAATAAATCATGAAATACTATTTAATAAAAATATCTATTATCAGAGAAAGTATCAATCAAAATCCTTGCTATTTTCTAGGGATATTATTAGAAAATATTTTGAAGGAATAGGGGATAAGGATAAAAATAGAAAACAACCCCCAAATTTGGAAATGTAATGAATACATATATTTGATGAAAAAATAATCAATATATGGATTCTATAAGCCAATGTACCTCTAGAATAGTTGTACCCTTGTGTAATAACCATGAATACGACACATTTGAATTTACTCATTGATCACCTTGTGCACATTAAGAAGTATTTTATAGACCCTTTTGGATAGTCCCAAGGGAAATGGGCTAGAAAATATTTTCGGAATATTATGAAGGAATAAAAATTTTCATATGAATTTATATAAACATATAGATTAGTGTTAACATAATTTGAATCCTATAAATTAAAATTTCATAAAATATATTTCATTAATTCATTCTTTTTTTAATGTCTATGGTTTCCAAAATTATTTTCTTAATTTTTTTATAAAATAGTTTACTTATATCTATTATAGATTATGTAATAAATTCGAATAATAATAATAATATATTGGATGTAAATATTATTTTTCATTTATATCCATAAAATTTTCTATTATATACTTGGTATACATAATATTCCATATAATTAATGATTTATATAGCCATACCAACACAGCCTTGAAAATTGATGTTTAGTTATCACTAAAAAAGAAAAAATGTGGAAATATTACATCACATGTATATAAATCATCACATGTCTATAACCGTGGGAAGAACGTCACAGTAAACAATATGATACTTCTTATGGAGGAATATGATTCTATTCTGGGCTTGGATTTTATTTCCATCTATTGAGCCATCTTAAATTGCGAAGAGGAAGATGACATTCATTGTATCACAAATTTTCCATTGATTATATACAAGGGAATGGAGGATTATGAATATTTATTGGTACCATCATCTCCACAATATATATTATTACCTTGTGTCGAAGAATTTATTGATCAAATGAATGATAATAATAAAAATTACATCATTGATGACCAAACCATTATAAGTGAATTGACTGATGTTCTTCCTAATAATGTTTTTTGGGAGTCCTCTTAAATTAGATTTTTATTTGTCGGTCAAACATGAACTTAAAAAATTACTAATGTCCAAGACTCGATATAGAATGTCAATTTCTTATCCTTAGATGTTGATAAAGAAACATTAGATGAATATCAATAAAGGGATTATTTTACCATGAGCTTTACAATGTAATGTTTCGGTCTTACTAATCAAGATGAATTATGGGTCAATGAGCCTTTTGATTGATTATCATGAACTCAAAAAACATGTTAATGAACATGTATCCTATGAATCTAAATGACTACTTGTTTGATCAACTATGTGGAGACCAATACAAACCAATGTTATATCATCATTCTGGATAATTTCATTTAATTATAATGAAAAAAGATATCCATTTGATGATATTTCGCATAATTTGTGTGGAATAATATTCTATAGGGATTCTGCATAGAATCACTAATGCTCTCGAAATATTCATGGACTGAATTAGTACAATATTTAATGAATACCATTAATTAATTTTCATAGTCTTTATATATGACATTCTTACATACTCTATAATAATGGAGGATAATACATAGAATTTTTACAATTTACTAAAGACCATAAACAATAAATTTCATATGTAGAATGCATTAAATTCAATTTTTGGATGTAACATGTAACATAATTATGTAATGTAATCACCAAAAATGGGATATATATTGAAATATCATAAAATAGCTGAAATTGATTGATGTCCCACACCAACTTCTATGAAATATATTGATAGTTTCCATTGATTATATAGTTAGTATCATTTATTTGAGATAATGTAAGCCTGATTATAAAGACCATTAATAATGGTAACTTAGAAGGGATTGAATATTGTCTTGAATAATAATTTCAAAAAATTATAATTATACAATCATGATATCGATCAGTTTACATTTTCTCCCATTATCAATGAGTGGAGAATGATTTTTGACCCATACCGATGCACTCAAAAAAAAGGACTTCGATTTTTTACTCATATAATTTAAATATATATTATCTTATCTCTCCCATTAATTAAATATCAATGATTAGAACATACCAAAAAATTATCTAGAATTGGATTTAGTAATCATTGTGATGAATAATTAGTGAAATTATCTCTACATTTATAATTGTTCCATATATACGTATCAGAAATGAATTAATTACATATTCATAGAAAAGGATCATAATATAAATCATCTTATCTGGATATAGTTAATCATGGATTGTAATTTTCTAATCTGTTTTCATCTTATGAATGAGAACATAGCCAAATATTTTTTTATGTAAAAATGATTCTAGAACCCTTCCCATTATAATGATTTAACGTGATCCAATCTTCATGGAACTAAAAGGGATAGAAACGGTAATACTAAATTACATTCCTCCCACCATTCTCAAATAGGGGTTCAATGATAATTTCATATGTGTATCAGGGAGCCCCAAAAAGGTGATGAACTTATAATGTAAAATGTATAGAACATTATAAATTTTTGGAAAATGGGGTTATAAGTTTGGAAACACATGTATATATCCCAAAAGACCAATACATAATAGTGAAATGTTAAATTATTTATATATCATATAAATCTCTATCTATCCATTAATGAAGAAAATATATTGATATTTGATTAACAACTTCTATTGGGATAACATATGAAGGGTGATTGTGGACATTCCATCTCAATTAATAGTATTCCAAGAAGTCATTGTATATTGACATATTCTTATGCGGATAATGAAATCATTTCAGATACAATTATGTTAATGGGCTAACATTAACATGAATGTAATTAAAGCACTCACTATGAGTGATAAAAGAAAAAATCCCACCTTCATGGTAGCCAACATCCTTACATTATCAACACATTCCATTACTATCAAGGAAGATTCAATCATTCCCATCCTTTATCAAATTTAAATTTTTATTAAGAAAGAGAAAACATATGACAAATAATATAAACAGAGAAGCCTAAGGAGGTCTGAAATTATTCAAGACTATGGAATCCCCTTTAATAATGTCTACCCTTTTGGGATTCAAAGTGTTTATGCCATGAATACAAATCGGAACATGACCAAGGACTTCTATAGAAGCCAGATGATCTTCTACTTGGTTCCCCTTGCCCTAGGAGTTGCTGATTATGGTACCATTGTATAGGATACATTTTCACTTATTGATAAAATATTTAATTGAATATTGTGTGGAGTAGATATCCTTAATAAAATCATGCAAATTTTTTTATTCTGTTTCAACATCAGATAATGCTAATCCATTCTGGTGATAAAGGTTGATGCCTCTTAGCATGGCTTTGCCTTCGGCCTGAAGAGAGTAGCCATGTCCAAAACGAGAGGATAAGGCATGGAGGATCGATCCATGTGAATCCCAAATAACTCCACCGCCATGAAGAACTCCCATGGAGGAGGGCCAGTAAGTATTGGGTTTAAGACCCCTGATATGGGGAATCTTGCTAACCTAGAGACCTCTGTCAATACTTGCACTCTGCTGGACAACATGAGGACTGGAAAACATATAGTTAAGGATGGTGCACCCCTCTAGTTGGTGAGAAGACGATCCATATCAATGAGAATATTTTCCAAACTATTTATGAGAGACTTACCCATATACTGCATCCCCTCATGCTAGATGTTCTTTCCTGGCTTTCCATATAGACCAACACCCAACAAGTAGAATCAAGGAACATGTTATTTTTTCTAACCCTCTCCCACCCAACCCATGAATACATATGTCTAAGAATGTAAGAACCACCAGGATTGGATCATGAATCCCCTTAAATTCCCTGTAATAACTCCATACACCATTCTCCCATTCCCTATAGAAAAATAGATGATCGTTCATTTCCTCATTGTAAACTATACAATCGGCTCACAGAGAAACATGCGGGATTCAACATTGTTTGATGTTTTTGTCCATACGAATGGAACTATTCCTAATTATCTATAATATGAAATAGTGTTTCTAGGAAGCCACATTGGGCCACCGAACATCATTCCAATAATCTGGAGCTTTCGACGTGCCCCGCGTGCGACGGAAATCTTGATAAGAAAAGACCCCCATTGTGTAAGAAGAAAAAACGAATCGATCTGTGTCTTGTGATAAAAAAATGAGGTTAAAAAGGTCCGGTTGATCCTCATCGAACACCACTTTAATGATATATAGTTTTTCACTAGCTTCCCTAAACGTGGTAGTGGCTGCAAGATATCCTGATAATCCAAGCACCTTCCCCACCCAGATGTTGTACACGAAGGAAATCTTTCCCCTCCCTATAATCCATTGCGAGTGACTAATATGTTCAGAAATGAGGAGCCACGGGTTGGGACAAATCAAAGAGCCCCATCCCACAACTGTGGACTGATGGTATAATAGAGGGTGAATTGTTTTCCCTGAAAGCGTACTCTGATGCACAACATCCCAATCTAGTTATGCTTGCATGCTATTAAGGGTGTCATCCAAACTATGAACATTAATAACACCTTCCCTACCAAGCCCAGCCACCCTTCTCCAAGCTACCTAGTGTATTTTCCATTCTTCTAGAGGATCCCAAATGAACCCAGTAAGAAGTTTTTCCATGTAGTTGATGACACCTTTTGGAGGTATAACCGCAAAGAGAGCATGAACTGGAGTATCGAACAACACACTATTAATGATAGCAATACGACCCCCAAATGTCAAGTACCTATTTTTTCAATGGGGGATGTGGTCCTTGATCTTGTTGATAAAGAAATCAATGTCCCGAATCAGATGTTTTCTGTGGGAAATAGGATCCCCGAGATATTTCATTGTAAAAAAGTCTATTTGCATGGCATGATTGTTTTGAATATCTGAAATCTGACTAGAAGAGAATATGTTGGAGATGAAAAAGAATCTTTTCTGTATATTCTTATGTTTTACACTCCAGTAGAAGTACTCCTCCAAAATCCTATTCAACTCACAGATAGTAATTTTATAGCATTAATAAACACAATATTATCATCCAAAAACATAAGGTGGGAAATGGGAGCAGTCCTCATACTTCTATGATATGCCAAAAATATCACCATTATTGATGCTCCTATAGATGAGCCTGCTCAAGACATCCTTAGTGAGGAACCAAATGCTATGGGAAAAAGGGTCCCCTTAACAGAGGCCACAAATGGACATGTAGAATCCATAGTACTTCCCCAATAATGAGACCGCCATACATGAACAACAGAAACATCTATACAGAATTTCAGTATTCCATGGAGGAAAACCAATATTATCCATCACTTTATTGATGAAGCCCCACTATACACAGTCATAGGCATTATTCATATATAACATGAGAGACACATTTGAAACATGGGTTTTATATTTAATATCCCATATCATATGATGAGCAAGGGAAATAAAAACATGGGTGGACCGACCACTCACAAATCCATGCAGCTCAATGGAAATCCACTACAGAAGATGAATAGACAGCCTTGCATTAATGACACTCGTAGGGAAATTATATGATATGTATCACATACTCATCAGTCTTTATTGCATGATTGAATATGGGCTCCTAATATTTGTAATAAGGACCATAGTGGCGACACAAGCAACCCGCAACAATCTACCTCCCCTAAATATGTCCTGAATGGATGAAATTATATCCTCTCTCACGACCACCCATGGGCCTCTATAAAAGGATCTCGAAAAACCAACAGGGGCCAAGGTGCTATCATGTTGAAGGTTCATCATGGATGTGTAGGTCTCATTTTCATCCATAATTGAACTCACCGTCTCCTTTTCTTGTTCAGATACACAGTTATAAATAACCATAAAATCCCATTTTCCATTACTGTGTAACCACTGGGAAAATAAATATTGGGGCCTGCCAAAAAATCCCTGGAATATGAGTGATCCATACCTCACAAAACAACCCTGTCATCCATATAAGATCCATATTACAAAAGAATATTAGGCTTCATAATTCTCTTTCTCTCTTTGATAGAGTCATGAAAAAACGCAGTGTTTTTTATTTCCCTTTATAAGAAATTTAATTCTAGCAGTTTAAATGGCCTTTTGGTCCTGGGAAAGGAGCATTTCATCTAGAATTTCATTCTTGTTAGCAAGTTCCTCAATGGTTTGGTCACCCCATATTTCTTCTAACCACGCTTCAAGACATTTAACCTCTTGCACTACTCCATCAATCTTACTGTCGAACCGAGGGAAATATTTCACCCACAACTAAAGATGAGTCTTGAGACAACGCAGTTTATTTTTAATGGAAATCCATATGCTTCCATGGATAAGAGTGTTCAAAAGACAACCAACCAACTTTTGATAACTTGGATTTCTCACACACTATTGGAGAAAGTGAAACCTCTCCCAATAATCCTACCCATCCAAAATCGAAACAAAAAATGTGAAGTGGTCAGAGATTATGTGGACCAAATGTCATGCCATAGTGTTAGAGAACTTAAAAATGGCTTCCATGTTGTCCAAATACCAATCCATATGTCTCCACGAATAATTAGAGCCCCTATGGTTATTACACCAGGTAAAACAGTCACCTGCGTAGCCCTTGTTTATAAGACCTTTCCCAGCAGTAGACTTTGTAAACACTCTACTGGATGTTCTATGAAATGGTTCTCATCCATTCCTCTCCTCTTGATTGGAAACAATATAAAAGACCCCTCCAACAAACCAAGGTATGATTCCTGGGAGAAATTCATTAAACTCACTCCATAACTTATCACTTTTAAGAGGGTCAAAACTCCCATAAACAAAGGTCATGAAGAAGCTGATGTCGCATGTATACACCTTAGTATTGATAAATTGATCCCCATAATGAACTATCTTGATAGTGGTGTTCTTGTTCTAAAATATCCGAATATTTTTGTTAGTTAGATCATCTTGCTAGCATCCATGCATCTTGATCATCCATGTAAACTCCTGAATTCATGCATGGTTCTGCTTGTGTTCAATAATGGAGACAATTTTAGCATTATGTTATCTCATTAAGATAGTAATGAAATAATTTTTTACCTAGGAACTGGTATGTGGTCATTACTTATTAAGATAGGAGTAATTGGAAGGAAAGGGATCCAGACATGGCCCCAGAACAAGTAGGCATCTTGAAATTGGAGAATGGGATCTCCTTGGGAATCCTAGCATGTGAGAGAGTGAAAACTAAATCACAGTTAAACACATTATACCATCCGATGATCTAGGGCCTACTAGGAAGGATTTGGGCATATATCGAAACATGGGATCACACAGGGGAGTCACCTTGGGAGTTTGGGGAATAAAATCTTGTTCTTCCAACTACAACTTCTGACCAAGTCCTTGGGGGGAGACGTCAGTGTAACCACTAAAAAAAATATGACCCACAACAAAAATATCCCTTGAAGCATCAGGAATTAGACCAGGCGATACAGAGAGTAGGGACGATAGCACTAGGAGACCTGATGGGTAGGGTCTTAACCCATGTAGACACTCCTCTAAATAAATACTACGTAGAGGCATTGAGATGAGACCGAGAGAGACCAAGCACATGCATTCTTGAGAGAAAAGTCCACCTTTAGGTACAAAGGGATCTAGATCCATACAAAAAACCACAACACCCTCATGAGCAACGCCCGAGGCTAGTTCTATATCCAAAATAAGGGGAGAAGGATCCTGCATTGGGCCGCCAACTTATACCAAGGATTTCCACTGCATAACCTCAAGAGGAGAATGGAGAGGCTGATCTAACACCATGTTCTTGATGGACAAGTTTTTATAAGTACGTCGCCTTTCTCCATAATTTTTTTTTGAAACACCTGAATGGAATGACCCTACAATAAGCAATGTGAAAAAATCTATGGAAACAAAGGTTATAAGAATTCATTGTTCCATTACGTTCCATCCTGAACACAGAACATGGCCTTGTTCGGTGGTAGGATAGATGTGTCCATTTCCACACATAAATGAGCCACCGAGAAATACCCACCACTAGAATATCTGACATTAGAGCATTGAATTTCCCCAAGAGAATATCCAATCCCGCTGGGGAACCCCCCATTCTAGAAAGGGATAGGGAGGCCCGAAATGTGGATCCAGACCGCATCCATCAGATTTTCCTTCCCCCTCTGCACATCCCAAGACCAACGAGACAAACTAGAACTCCATCAACAAAAAACACGTGGAGACCTACACCATACATGTTAAAAATCCTTTTTTGAGGACATAACAAGGGAAAATGACTTCTTGTGTAAATCTGGGATCCAAACTACAAAGAGGAGGCCCCAAGAGAGAACGATGTTTTTGAAGGCCGCTAAGGATTGCTTCGCTGATCCAAAATGGGCCACGTGCATCCACATTAAGCATGCCTTCACCACGACAAAGGCCGGGGATGGGAACACTAGTAAGAGACCACAAACATGAAGAGAAATCTTTAGATCTGTGATGCTTACTACTGGAAAGAATGGACGTTGGACATCGCACAACGATCCACAAAGAGACTCCTTGAATGAGCCGAGCTGAGGGGCCGTAAGAGAAGGACCATCCCCTTCAATGGGATATGAAATAGAGTGTGCCTTTTCTTGGAGGGACTCCGACAGTCATACAGCAGGAATCCCAACGTCTTGGAAATTTGAAAATTGTGGCGTCGCGTAGGGCGCGCTCTCCAGGGATGAAGATGAGTCCATTTCATCAGGATTCATTCCCATCCTTAAAGAATATATATAAGGTATGTGGTAAGGCTTCATGGAGCAATACTCTCTATTATATCTTATATATATATATATATATACGGTTTACCTTGTCATTTTGGGAAATCCCCTAATAAGTGTTTGATGTATAATAGATATTCATTACTCTTGATCACCCTTAAACAGATCGGCAGTTTGAATAAATAAATAATACACTTTAAAATATTATTATAAATTGTGTAAAAAATTTCCATGGATGTTGGGATCAACTTTTTAACCTAGGGTAGTTCTTATATAACAACATTTTTTATTGTAAAATTTAAATAGAAAATTGTAAGGAACAATATAAGATGTTGTCTTGGAATCCATCATTTCGGATGAAATTTGAGGGAGGAAGATGATGGGACATAATCATATAAAAATAATGTAATATGAGGTTCAAACTACTAAATATCAAATAATATATGATAAAAACAAATAAAAATTTCATGATGAAAATAATCTATGTGAAGTTGAGTGTGATATTGAAAGTAGGTTATTCCTTCCTATATAATTATAGAGGGAAAATGTTAATGTTTTTTGAGAAGGTAAACTGAAGTGAAATAAATATTAGACCAATTTTGATCTTTAATCACATGATAGATATAGCATAATTACTATAAGTCTCACATAACCTTTCATAAAAACCTGATTTATTCTATGTATTCTTCTTAAGGAAGTTTATGCTAGCCAACTCACTTGTACAGAATTCAGAGAATGTACCATTGGATAATGATCAATAATGCAAGGATCATATAGATATGATATGAAATCATATCGAAAATGTTCTATGACATAAAACATCTCACCGTCTCTAAGTGTGGTAGGAGAACTAAATGGTTAAGGAAGTCACATGGGATGTGGAATATGTGATGAAATAGAATTAAGATCATATTTTTTACTATTCAATTGAAATATTAAGGGATAAATTTTTGAATGGTGGAATACTATAACTAAAAATATATTTATAATTGAAATTAAAAATCTAAAATAAGTAAAAAAAATTCATAATAAATGGTATTACACAAAAACCTACACTATTTTGGTGATTTTGGATAATTATAAGTTATATAATGTTGGATTTAATGACCATTATGTATTATAACTATTGATTATACAAACAATATACATGGGTTATATGACTAGTATAAATACATAGGATTGATAAATCTAATTAAATATAATAAGGTAGTGACAAACATTAAAAATAGGACATTACCCATTGTTTTCCCTTTATCATAGAAGTTATTTGATATAACATTCTTATCATTTATATTAACCAATACAAGATAATATTTAAAAACATAATCATGAGTAACACCACTTGTAATAGAATTTAGAAATCACCATGATCACATCCCCAACCATGTTCTCCAAACCACCCCTTGAATATCGGAAAATCTTCAACCTTTCTCATAGTGTACTCACTAGTGTAATAAAGATATATGTATACATACACTAATAATCTGATTTTGAAATTAATATTTTTAGAAAAATATTAACTACCTTTATCTCTTATTAAATTATAATGGTCAAATAATAATCCGTGATAAATATTATATATTTATACTATGAGACAAATTTTTTATTATTTGGAAATATATTATTCGAATAAAGAGACTATTTTGATGAATAAGAAAACATTAAATAAAAATATATTTTAATAAAATATAAATTTTAAATTACATTAATATGAATGTTAATATAATTATATAATGTTTAATGTAATTTTTATAAGTTTATAAACACTATTATTGTAAAAATAATATTGTTATTTCATAAATAGGTTATTTTATTTGCATGGGTAAATTATCCAATTTTGATAATTATATATATATAATAAATATCATATTTTAAATAAATTTTTTGAAATTATCCAAATGTGAATTTTTATTAATTATATCAGAAATTCAAATATTTTGTTACAAAAAAAATTTGGTGTACTTATAGAGTATAATTATACTGTAAGTATTATGACATCATAAATTCCCAAAAGTTATTTAATAAATAATAAAAACATAATCCACGACCAAAAGTATGTTTTCAAGATTATATAATGATTTATATGTAATTTTATTAATTTTTATAAACCCTTAATGATTTCTCAAAAACAATATTATATTCTGCTGTTCTAAAATAAACTCATAATTAAAATGACATATTTCCACATCCCCAAGTGTATTATTTTAATAATTTAGGTTCTTATACTGATAAAATAATGAAATCCTCTTTTATTTGGATGATAACAAGGGCCAAAACAATGATATAGATTATGGTATGGTATAATTTATTATATAGAGTGGATATCCTATGATTAGAAATTAATAACAACTAAGCCTATATTTTTCAATATAAATCATGCCAACTGACCAATAATCTACACTCAAACCCCTTGAATCAGAAATATACTCTAACATTACCCCTACAGAGACCGCCCATGGTGCCCTAAACTTCACACGAAGATATTCCAATGTTTTATATTCACCCTCTTTGGGTAAAGGGTCCCCTCTATCTCCACTTTATTAAAGAAACTTCTTTATATCATGCATATTAAATTCAAAATTTTCAACTTGAGATATGTTTCTACACATACGTATTACTGTTCTTATGATTCTAAACTAATAAAATACCTATTTTTCTGTCATTTACACTTTGAATGAACAATTTTGTAACGCCATTATGCTTCCAAAATTATTTTGAGATATACGATGGAAAACTTTTTTAAAGTGAACACACATCCCCCTTTCCACTCAATAGAATAAACCAAGGTGTAAATATACTTAATTAATATTATAATAACATGTTTTAGACTTCAATCCTTCATAATATTGTTAAAATTGATTAATTAAGTCCTTGTATTATATGATCTATGTGTCGCACCTATGCATGTACATAATATAATTTTAATTTGTGGTCCGTGAATTATATATCCTTCGACATCATTTGGTGATGTTTCTATCTCATGAAATTCAATGTATGATGATGATGTGGTTATCCATAAGACATTATTCTGTTATGTCTGATAGGTATGCCTTTTCTTATTCATATGATTTCATTTATTTGTTTCCGCATTCATATGTTTATTCGAAGTTATTATGTAATATAATGACTCAATATTCATGATTATAATTTACAACCTGTTAATATATTGTCAGTATTAATATTTAAAGACATGAATTTAATACATTATTACGATATTTTATTATTTAAATAATGGTATTAATAATTCACCCCAATATTGGGTACAACTCAAGATTATCTTATGTAGTTTTAGAGGATCTATGGAAGAATTGTGCATGTTATAATGTGTAAAAATCTATTTATTGTTTTTATATATAAAATTTTAATGTTATGTAACTGTTTTCATAAATGAAATAGGCATCATGATCTTTTGGGGTCATTTTCTGTGTACCATTATCTAATAAATCATGAAATATATTATATTAAAAATATTGATTTTTGAATAAAATATCATTGAAATTATAGATGTATACAATGAATATAATATTTTCCCAATATTTACTCATATAATATCAATTGGTTGGAAATTAATTAAAATAAAACACCATCACATGGGGTTAATATTCTTCCTAAACATCACTAACAAATATCGTAATAATCTATAATTTTAAAATGTAATCTTCTTTAATTATTAATTGTGTTTTATATCATTCTTCACTTGAAATTCCAAACCTAAATGAACATGATATTTATTCCTTATATTAAATTATATATAGTAAATATAATAATCATAATTAGTTAGAAAAATATTTGAAAATATATTATTTATTTTTTATATAAATCGAAATAAAGGGTGTTTCATTAAAATTTTTTTGATATAATTCATTTAGTTTGGCTATATAATTATTAAGATCATTTCATACATCATAATTTACTATGTCTAAAATAAACCATTAAGTGGACTTAATATAATATGGAAAAAAAATTACAAAATTTTTTATATTAATAATATATTAATACAAATTTAATTAGTAATTTAATGGAAGTATCTAAAATTATTTAAAACATTTAAAGAGGGAGTTTTTCCTTAAAAAATGGTTCAATTATATTTTATTATTCCACATAAATGTTAAATTCCAAAAAATATTAAAAATATTTGTTAAAAAAATTATCTATTTTCTATGTAGAATAAAAAATATAAAAGGATCAATTTTTGTGATTTTTCTATGAAAAATCATTTTGGGTGATTTGTGTAAAGATAAATTTTTAAAAATATCATGTAATCATTGAAATAGTATATATATAATAAAAACATAATGTTTAGGAAAAAAAATTATTAACCAATGACGTATTTTGTATTTTTAATCATTACTTATAAAAATGTTAAAATCAATTTAGAAACTCATGATTTACATTTTAAATAATATGTTTCATTGATTTTGCTAAAATAGTTTTTTAGAATTATAAAATTATTTTAAAAAAAAGTAATTTATATTTTTATTGAAATATTATACTATATAATAGATCAAATAAATATATATATTATGAAATTTTACTAATTGGGATAATTTCATTTTTGGACAACAAAATATTTTATCGAGTTTAAAATAACAGTTAAAATGGTAAACAAAAATAATCAATAAAAAATAAATTAGTGGGAAATAACTAAAATCCTAAAAATACTATACACTATTTTTTCCAATGAAAGTAATATAATGTAAGTCACATCTAATATCTGTTATTTTATACATTATGGGGAACCTTCCTTTGAAGTATACCTATCATTATAGTAAATTTTTGAATATTAACAAAAATCTTATTATCAATTCTTATAAAAAGATAATGAACCCCCACATTACAAGAACTATTAAATCAACGTTCCTCTAGAAAAATACCATTTTACTTACCAAGGATACTTTTTGATATATTCATCCCTATAATCCAAAGAAAATAATTAATTCCACTATTCCAATAATGTCCATCGAAGGGAAATCTCATGTTTAAACATGAGTGCTAATCATTTCCTATCCAAATGTCCCATATAAAATTCTATTCAAAATAATATTTTAACCTTAATATACAATGAAATTGTTGGGTTTTTATAAAAAATATTACTATGTTGATAAATTAATGGTTATTCTCCTTTTACCCTTTTCATTATAAAAATTAATGCATCTATTATGTATACATAAAAAATATTAAATCCATGAAGAAACATTTTTTTAACAATTCATTTAGATTCTAGTTCAAAAGGTGTTATTTAATGATAAAATATTTGTTTTATATAATTACTACGATTCTAAAAAAAATTAAATAATTTACCTATCTTTTTTTTCGTTGATAAAATTAAATTGTTATAAGTGTTTATATGTGGACTACTACCACAATCAAGAGACATATTAAGTTTTTCTTCACCACCATACAAGGAATGTTATAAAATATATATTAATAAAAAATATGATTTTAAAAATATATATATTCAATAAATATTTTTCTAAAAATATTATGAATAACTAATTATCATTATTAAGGAATCTACTTAGATATGTAAATAACTATAAAAAAACTAATCATAGAATATATTCTCAAAAATCCTACCCACGGTCTCCATTATATGAAATTTTTTGTTCCTAAAACAACAAAATATTATAATTTTAAAATCTATTCAAATATAAATATTGATTAAAATTATATCATATAATTATTTTTCATGTCACTGTTATAAAAAATTTAAAAATTTATTCAAAAGGATAATAAACAATGTATAATATAATAAAAACTTGTTTGATAATATATATGAAATTTTAAATTTTAAACAATAAAATAGAAAATAAATATGGGAAATTTTCAAAAATTATTTATTGTGAATGTTAATTTTATTAATGAGTGGAAAAATTTATGATTGTTGAAGTTGATAATTAATGAAAGTGTTTTCCTTGTATGTCATATTAAATTCGTGATTATTATGACTATATTCTATATAAGGAATATTATAAACATTATAACTAAAATATTTTTTTATTAGAATTTATATTTTATAAGTTTTACATGAAATACTTATTTTTCCATATTTTGGATCATAATTCACTTCTACAAATGTATATAATAGAAATTGATAGTACCTCTATTATTGGTAGAGAATATTTTTCACTCATGATTATGTTCAATATGTTATTGATTTACTTATATCAAATTAATTGAATCACTAATGTATTTTTTTTGAATTGGATGTTATTTTCAAAAGATAAACTTATTCAAATCTTGTAGATGTATTTTTCACCATTAGATACCATACATATTAAATTTGATAAAAATATACCCCTATCCATATTCCAAAATTATTCATTATTCACAACCCTCATTGATTTTCTCGAAGAATCATCAACTATATGTTCTTATTTTTTCAAAGAGACATATATAACCCTTTTATTATACAATATCATCGTAAATTTTAAAAAGGTATTTCTATTGTGTCCCATATACCATTATGGATATAGAAATATACTCCTTTTGGGTTCAATGTATTTCTATATAATTGGATAATATTTCGGTTTCAAAATCAATTTTTCTTCAAAAACAAAAATTAAAAAGGTATATGACTGTTTACAAGGTTCAAAATATTTATTATATGTCCAAGGAGAAATTTTCTGCATTTTTTCATGTTAAAAACACAAAATATTTCATTCACTACTCGTTGTAGGGCTTAAACCTCATTTTGGGTTTGTCTAGGTCACTCATTTCCCATGACCATTGTCTTCTAAAAATAAGGCTCTACCCAGTATCTCTTCAGAATAAATGTCTTATAATGGATTCATATTTCTTATACTTTACTAAAAACATCAATAAGGATCCTATCATAGAATGTGGATATACTTGACCTTTAATATCATTATTAGATTAATCATCAATAAGGATGGATTTAATTTTAATGTTCCACTGAGCGACTCATTCTACCCATATTAAAATGAACATCAAAACACTATTATTAATACTATAATAATTATTCTTAAACATTATATTTAATTTTAGATATATAACATTATTATATTGGAATTATTTTTGAAAGTTTTAAAATATTAATGTTTTTTACCCCCTCATTGGAACATTACCTTCATTTTCCCATTGAGGAATTCAGATAACCCAAATGTAGTATATTCCACTATATATTTTATTATAACTATTTTCAGGTTATTAATAATATATAAAGAGTCACATTTTTTCTGAATTTTAGGAATTGATGTTCTTTATTTAAAAATAAGATATATTGTACCAAGAAAGACCACGATTTTTTACCATATCGGTCAATTATAATTGACTATAAACTTCTTTGTTAACCTCCAAATCAATTTACCTCATAATTGTTTTAATAAGTGCCTCATTGACTCATAAAAATAGTTATTTTATTGTGATCTAATCACAATTTAATTCACCAATAGAATATTTCAAATAACCATTGTATCAAGATTGAATTATGGAACCAAAAATAATCCCATGATATTTTTATAATTGAATACTATTTTATACTGTGTCAAATTTAATTTATCCTAATATAATGCAACAGAACCTGACATGCACTATAACAAGGCTTGGTGGATAATACAAAGTCTTTTTTACTCCCAAATAATAAAAATTACACGCATTGACATCCACCTTTAAGTTATATTGTCTTTTAAATATACTATTCAACCATGGAAACCTTCACTATTGTTGTGTTCCATAACGTGTTGGCCTCTAATCAATAAAAACCCATCAATATGGAACCATTATATCTCCATGAATTCTTTACCATGATATTGTCAATAAAATCTATTAATTTTAGCTCAATATATCATGATCTTGGATATATACAATGATCATCCCAAATATGATGGAATTCACCTCCACCTATTGACCATAGTCAATTATTTTATTGTTATAGTATCCATCATCATCCCATTTTTCATATATCTATAGAAATAAAACAACACGAACCACTACTATCATGCTCAATGTGTATCTACTTGTTTGTGAGAATTATATTTTTATCATGCCCCCAACCATTTTCATATAATCACATATAATATTCCCTATCATCACCAAGCTGTCCACTATGTTAATTTCCATTACCAAATTCTCTAACACACCCTTAATAATGGGAATTACCTTCCTAGCCTTCATGTGTCTAACTTATAGGCAATCAAACACATGGGGTTTCTCAATCATCTTACTTCCCCTTGAACAAAAAACCACATGACCAACACTATTTGGATAATCCAATATCAAATGAATCACACCATTAATTTATTTATCATCAAAATATGTTGTCAAAATTACATTGTTTTTCAAATCAATCATGATTCCGTGAGATACAACCACACATCTTGTCGAATTTTAAACAAATCCATCTCAATACTTAGGAATATCTTACAGAATGTCCCTATGAACATTATTGAATTTACATAAAAATATATGATACCATAATCTAACATAATAAAAACTAAATACAAATCTCACATACAAGTCTCCCCATTCATATATAATTAGTCAAAATTTTACTGTATACCCCTTTTAGTGGAACATTTTTTTTCCACATTGATGCCAGGAATGATACTCCAATAATGTTTGGATCCCCATTATTCATAATCTTTCCAAGAGGTAATTATCCTATAAAATTACTACCCTTATAATTATTAGGAGGATTCCGTTATCTATTAGTATCTCAAATTTTACGAAATCATTTCCCCATTTGAATAGAAAACTTTTCTATACCAATTATCATCATCATTAAATGTTGTAAATATAATAATTGAAATAACATTCCCCATACAAGTAGATATTTTATTAAATTATCTAATTCTACTTGTCTTATTCATAGTGTGGGAAATAATAGTTTTTATTGAAACCAACATTGTTGTTCTTTTAACTAATGAATACTATGGAAAAATATTAGCAGTTTGGATTATATCAAATTTTAAAACAAAACATGTGATCTAAAACAATGTATATCACCTAAATTATTAGTAGAAAATATTAAATTTAATGTTTTGGTGGATTATAAAACATGATGACATTGTTGATACCACATGTTAAAAATTTTAATTAACTTGTTATAAGATCGATTTCTGTGTGAATAAATGATACCAATTGATCTACTTGTTTATCAATAATTTATTGGATTCCAAAACATGTTATAAAGAATTATATTCATTATTTATCATAATAAACTCCCCATGAGGGTTAATTTCTTGTCAATAATTTTTTTCTGAAATTTGGGATACAAAGATTATGGGTATCACTATATTTTGGATGATTTTTTTATCCTATATAACAATAATTATAATAAAAAATGCAATAAAAAATATATGAATATTACAATTCTATAATTCAACACCACTAAATCATCTCATTTCATTTATTTTTATGTTGAAATTTAGGTCCACATCATTATTCTTCTTCTCCCAACTTTCAATAGATAAATAATCAAACATTTAATAGTATGTTGTATGCACGATACTCCATCAATCATACTTTTTTGTCACATTATAAATCCTTAGAATAAAAAATTGATTTCATTTTTTTATCACTACCATTATCACATCACCTAATCAACTCCATGGGTGAACATTAAATTTCAAATCATTACTACACATATGGGTTAAAATTACAAAAAAAATATAAATCTTATATTTTAACTCATAATAAGTATAAAACAATTTAGATACCAGCCTATTATTCTTATTACTTTTTCCTTTTTTACATAATGTAGTTTTATTTTATCTTCACTTCTATTAAAAACATATCATCCAACTTCATCAATATATCATGGTAGAATATATAATAATTTATCTTTATGTAGATATCTTACCCGCGATACTCTTTTATTGAATTTTTTATTGAATCATTGATAAGAATGATTCTTTGATCATTATCAATTATAACTCTTTATACTCTTAATACAACGATTTTATCATAAAAACATATCATGGAACTCAAATAGAACATACATTTTTATTAATGATATTTTTTTATTCATTATAATTACTACCGTTTACGATAGTAGTATTCATTGTGGATTGAAATTATATTCAACAAAATATGTTCATGATTGAAAATTAAGAACAACATAAATACTATCTATTCCATTTTATTCCAATTATATGTTCCTCAAAAAGTTTAATGTTCAATGAAAATATATATATATATTTTTGAAATTATATAGTATTAATTTGATACCTGAAACTAAAAGAAGTAGGATTTTGAGACCTAGTTAGCCATTAATAGTATTTTAAACATTAGTATGTTAGTTTAAATAAACATGTATATGGGATTTTATAACATTTTCATCGATACTTTGATCATAAATACGAGGTCATCCTTGAACTCAGAATGATATGATTCTTCTAGAAATCATCTAACATTAACAAGCAAGTGTTGACCAGAAAATACACTTTTTGGACTTTTTGGAAGAATAATAAAATAACATAAAAGGTTATTTTATTTCTTTCTATACACAATTGATAGAAAGGATGTCCTCATTTTGGTGCATCGATGAGATGACGATGATTCTCATTATATAATTACCATTATTGAGCCCCATAAATGTGCAGTGTAATGGAACATTAATTGAAGAATAATAGATATATTGTTCCATAAATTTAACTGTGTAATAATGCATCAATGCATCGTAATAAATATTCTATGATGTGACTGTCTTTTAAAGTGATAATGAGTTTTAGAATAAGATCTATAATTTCTCTAACGGATGATGAACAAAATCACTCCAACGAAGAATGTTGGTGAATCTCTAGAGACCATGACACACCACAAATAATGGGGCTAGAGAGCGACGAACACCAATGGATTTTAATTAAACGTGAATCCCTACTGACAGAACACTTCAGAAATGAATCTATCCTAGGTAGTTGATACTTTTTTTATTTGAATTCCTTGTTTTTCTTTTAAATAAAAGAATTAGGATCAACCCATTAAAAAATTGATTTGTGGATCACTTGATCTTATCATATGGTGATTATTCTTATGTGATTTCGTTGGGATTAATATTTAATAGAACCTCAATATTCCTCCCATGTTTTCAAAACATTAATGTGGAGGGAGTGGGATTGCACAAACAAGGCTCAAGCCCCTACTACATGGTAATTCTTGAGCATTATTTTTGGCTGAAACTTCAAGATGATAGTTCTGTATTTTTTATGATGTAGTAGGGAAGATAATACCCAATGGAAGATGGTGGTACAATCGGTCCCATGAACAGACCACCGGAGCAAACCCGGTGGTAAATGGAAAATCCTGCTGGAGAGCCACGACAATGCACCGAGTAGGATACCATGGTCGTCTCGGGTGATGGGGGTGAATCAGGAGATTCTCACACTCGTTCTAGTGGATGGTAGTGGTGGGATGTGGAATGTATGATGTGGGCCACAACTTCTCCCTAACACATATTTGAGTGGGAACCACGTGTGAGAATGAATAGGAAAACCAGATAAATAGGCCACATGGCACACAAACCAAACACCCTCAAGTATTTCGAGATGGACGAGACCAAAATATTGTGTGGTCTGGGTCGATGGGGTAGGGGGGAAATAGGTTTTGGGAAGGCATATGTTGGGTTAATGTTGACCCCTTTTGTTGGTCGGGATGGTAGGATAATGCTAGACCGCAGGGCGTCCCAAACATGGAAGAACCGGGACACATGTTGCGGGCTGGGTAGGATAGAGTCAGGTTGCTAGGTGACTTAGAGGGCCTAACCCATAGCCAAACTGGGCGGGGTCCGGCAAGGCCCATTGGGCCTGGATCAGACTCAAAAGGGTCAGGTCAGGTCGTCTGAAGAGGGTCAGAATGGCCAAACTATGTTGGGTCAGCCAAATCGCGTCAGGTCTTGTGGGACCCCTATGCTTGGTTGTACATGTTGGTCTGATTGTGTTGAACTAGGTTCATACACAACTAGACCCATGTTTAGGAAAACATTGTTATCTTTTTTATCATGTGTATGATTAAAGAGTTGTTTATGGCATTGGAACCATCGTGACAAGGAAGTTCATTTGGAATTATCTAAGAAGGCTGTCATTGTATTTGAAATATAATGAATTTCATGAGGAGTGGAATCTTCCTGAACAAGGAATTCTATTTGTGGAACTACTTCCATAGGCTAGGACCCAAAGACTACTGACAAGTGACCCTGTATGGAACAGCTACAGGTGACCTGGTGTGGATCAGCTACAAGCAACCTAGTTTGGATTTCCTACAAGTGAACCTATGTAGATCATATACAAGAAAGCCTGTGGGGATCATCTCCATGAATCCTTATGTGGATCATCTATAAGAGGTGTTATGTGGAATATCTGTGATAACCTTTGTAGCAAGAAACCCCATAAGACCCAGAAGGACCACCGTTCTCATCAGGAATGAGTACCTCAGCGGACCAATATGTTCAGTGTTACCAATGATAGTCTTTCTTTATGTACTTTATATTATACCTATGTGAGTTGTCTTTCATCATGATCATGCATCATTGATTTCATTTAGCATTACATTGTGGTCTCTACTATGTGGTTTTATTTCCCCACTGAGTATTTTGTGTCTCTCCCTTACACAGGCTTAGCCAACATGAGTTCTTTCCAGTGCAGACGATCGACGCCTTGATGAAGGACTTGGTGGCCTATGACCTGGTGGTGCCCGGTGAGATCAGGAAGGTGGGGCATACTTCGAAATATTCTAGTAGCTACTCTACACTTACCCATCATGTGGGGTTTTCAGGAGATGAATTTTTAGAGATCTTTTGACTTTTTGGTTTTTAGTTTATCCTTTGTTGGATTTAAATTCTGTCCCATTTTAAAGATAGCTTGTACCTTTACTCAATTGTTGTTTAGTGGCATGCATCTTTACTATTCAAATTTTTTGGACATGGTTGTGTGTGTGTGTGTATAGATGAACTCAGGAAAATTCCTCCCATTTGAAGCTTGACACCTTCAGCACTAGTCACTAACCCCTGGCCTTCAAAGGTTTGGCTTAGGGGAGTCACGATATGGCCCCTAGAGGGCAGGTTATGAAAAAATAATATTATAGGTTGTTGGTTCTACCACAATGACCTGGATGATGTTGTTTTTTTTTTGAAAATATGTTAAATTTTTAATTTTTGACATTTAGATTGGGGGAATCTTGTGTTAGTGTAGTGTCCAACATATCCACACACTAGGAAGTTGAATTCTTCTTTTTGATTCTATACATAAAAACACTGGTTGAATTCAGAATATAAGAATTGGGTGTTTCCATACGTTCAAATTAAATTAGAGTAAGCGCACTCAGTATAATATAATGAATATTGAACATGTTGATCTATCTCACTATGTATCCATGAAAACATCTAGTGATAATTCTGATAGGTGATGGTGGGGACTTCCCACCCACCGATGAGGCATCGGTTCAGGGTCTACTGCTAGAGATGGACCCGCCATGTGGTGCACCAGTGTAACCACAACAAAATTATCAACAGTTACTACAAGTGCTAACAGTGGAGGACACATGCAGGCTAAGTTTCCTACAAGAGTTTCATAGATAGAGACCACCCTGGTTCAGGGTAGAGATAGATCCTCATGTCACTAAGGACTAGCTGGAGGTGGTGATGTGGGTGTTCCGCTTTGTGGGGACACCACATGACCAAATGGCAGTTTTACCCACCATCCTTCTACTATTATAGGCGAGGATATGGTGGAGTTTAACTATAAATACATATGAGTACATGAACCTCTCTATGGATGACTTTTAGTGGCGTTTTCTAGATGAGTTGTTCCCCACGACCTTGAAATAAGTGTGCTTATAGGATTTACATCACCTACAGAAGGGAGCATGTTTATGGATGAGTAATTTGTGTGGTGTACAAACCACACCCAGTACTATATAGATATATTATGAGACCCTTTCATCAGAACCCATAGCATTGAACAGGGACTCCTATGGTAGGTTAGGGTGTCGATGATTTCCCTCAGTATCCCCACTCAGGATGGAGTTCTAGAGAGTGTTCTAATAATAGAGAGGTTCATTCCAAATTAGGCATCGATGGATGGATCTAACAACAAGTGAAAGGTGGTCGAGTTATCCATTACGGGTAGTAGACAGATGACATAGAGGTCCAAGCGGGCCAGACCATCCAGAGGGTAACCTTAGGATACAAGATAGGTGGTGCGAGGGAACAAAGGCATCAGAGGTCAGCAGAGAAGCAATGAATGCTACTCATATGGTGGGAAAGGACACATGGGTCATGACTACCCGACCTACCTCATATATGATCAGAATATAGTTGAGGGACCACCATGACAGTGGCATAGGTTCGAGTGAGGAGGTTCCTTGGTGGTAGATGTGGCATAGGAGTAAGTCAAGAAACAAGTGGTGGGTAATGGTTCGATGTACTATTACCACCACCCATATGTGGTCCATCATGGCCTCATGGAGAAGGTCGACCGGGGTGGGATAAGCTTTAGGCATTAGAGGCATATGACCATTGAGCTCGGTAGATGTTTATATGTTCAATGTATGTCTTCTCAACCTTAGTTGCATTTCATATTGAAACAGGTTTCAGTCACTCATTCCTTTCAACTAACATCATTTGAGGCTAGTATATGCCAGTGGAGCTATGGGATCAATCATTATGATTAGAGACTCATACGGAAGGTGATTCAATGGTTACCCATAGCTTCTAGAAGTGTGATCTTACTTTTCAAGGATAGATCTCCAGCTGGGATCTTCTAGTTGGGGAATTGAATACATACGATATCATCTTGGGAATGGGAGAGTTATCCACAATTCATGCTCAGGTCGACAATCTTAGGAATATAGTTCCCTATGTTTGTGAGGAAGGGACTAATATTTTCATTCACCAGCGAGAAGGGGACTCTTGAAGCACTTGATGGACTTTCTCGAAGGAGGTTGTAGTTGATCACTCACAAATTGGCTATCCTCACTCTCAGTGTGGTGGACGAGAGGATTCATGAAGTTCATGTAGCGGTGGATGAGTATTATAACATCTTCTTGGCAATGTTCTGCGGCTACCTCCCCATAGGGAGGTACACTTCAACATTAACCTTTACCCAATAAATGAACTAATATCCACACCAGCATATCGGATTTCTTCTGTGGAGTTTGGTTATTTGAGGGTACCACTGGAGGAATTGTAGGTGGAGGTTTTCATGAGGCCCAGTGTTTCACCATGAGAATACCCAATGTTTTTCTCTAATAATAAGGTTAGAAGCATGAGGTTTTGTGTTCACTTCATGCAGCTAAAATGGGTGACCTTCAAGAACATTTATCCACTATAGAGGATTGATGAATGATTATATCAATGAAGGGAGAGAGTTGGTTCTCAATGATATACCTCGGATCCGACTACCCCTAGCTTTGAGTATGGTATAAGGATTTATCAAATATAGTATTCAAAAGCCATTATAGCAACTATGAGTTCTTGGTAATGCCCTTTAGCATGAACAATTCGCCATTAGTGTTCACGAGACTCATGAACAGGATCTTCCACCCTTACCTTGATCTTTTCGTGGTGGTCATCATTGATGAAATCGTGGAGTACTTGGTATCCAAGGATGATCATGATACACACTAGCAGATAGTCCTGGATACACTCTAACATCATCGCTTTTATCAAAAGCTTCCAAAGTATTATTTCATGGTTTGGAAGGTAAAATTTGAATGATACATTGTCTTGGAGGTTGGAGTTGCAGTGGATCTGGTGAAGATAGAGGAATTTTATGCTTGGGAGCCACCCATGATCATGACTATGGTGATGATTTTCTTGGGGTTGGATGGATAATTCAAATTTTTTGTGACCAACCTTTCTATAGTAAAAGAATACTTATTGGCATTGACACAGAATGGACAACCCTTTATCTGGAAAGAGATGTTCCAGCAGAGTTTCCTGAAGGTGAGGTGGAGACAGAGAAATTCCCCCATCAAGAGACTACTAGAGGAGGGCGTTGTGATTGTAGTTTTCTATGATCAATCAAGGAACAGACTGTGTTTTTTCATGATGTAGGAGATAGTAGTGATCACCTACATTTTACAATATTTGAGGTATCATGAGAAAAACTAAATGATTCATGACTTAGAGTAAGTAGTAGTTGTCATTTCTTTGAAGTTTTGGCATCACTAATTGATAGGTGAATGGTTTACCGTCTACTCTGACCACAAGAGTCTATGGTATATATTCTCCTAGTTGGACCAGAACATGTGGCAGCAGTGATGGATAGAGTTCTTATAGGACTATGTTTTTGAGATATTCTATACTCCTGGAAAAGGAAATGTGGTGAATGACATGATCAGCAGGAGGTCTTGTTTTTCGTTGTTGTGTGAGGCGATGAAGCAGCTAGCCGCAATTTAGATATCCTTATGGATAATGATGGAAAATATTACCATGATCCGATGAATTTTACTCAACCAGCATTATAGTGAGTTAGGGAGGCATAACTTGTGAACGCTGATGCAAGCCTCTAAATTCATAGATATCCTCAAGATAGGATTTGGGATGATTTTTTATTGGTAAAGAACACATATTCCTTTTTATAGGGCACACTATAGTACCATTGGTGTTGTGAGAGGAGTTTTTAAGGGTGTTTCAAACATGCACTTCGTTAGTACTTATATTTTTTGTGAAGAAGTTCCAGGATATCCAAAAACCGTATTGGTGGCCAGGGATAAAGAAATCAATTTTCGAGTTCATTTCATAGTGCTCCACTTCTCTGCAATTGATGGATGAGCATCAAGTTCTAGATGGCTTGGCACAAACACTTGAGGTCCTAGAGTTGAAGTGAGATTGAATCTTGATGGGGATCATGATATGATTACAATACACATACAAAGTCCATTATTCAAACTGGGTGATCATGGACCAACTCACCATGTCGGATCACTTCCTACCCATTAGGGAGTAGGAGTCAGTTGAGGGATTGGGACACCACTACATCTAAGAGATAGTGTACATTCATGGGGTTCCTTGGACGGTCATGTCAGGCTGTGATTGTCACTTCACATCCCATATGTAAAAGGGATTATAAAAGGCGTTCAGGACTCAGATGCTCATGAGCACAACCATTCACCCAAAGATGGATCGTCAGACAGAGCAGACCATATCATCCTTGGAGTACATGCTTCATGTTTACATCCTTGACTATTGAAGTGTTTTGGTAAACCACCTTCTAGTAGTTTAGATTTCATACAACAACTATATGTCAACCATTGTCATGATACTATTCGAGGATTTGAATGGATGACCATGCATATCACCACTATGTTGGACATACCTAGGGGAGTCAATACTCATGGCCCCAAGGTTGGTATGTGTTACCACTGAGAAAGGGAATATTATCATAGAGTGGATGAGCACTGTATAGAGCTGGTAATAAATATTGTGATGATATGTGATAGACGACCATGGAGTTCATGGAGGGAGGGCATTTCTTCCATTGGGTCTCACCACGATGAGGATTGCAGATATTTGGCTGGGGAGGAATGTTATCAATGAGGTTAATAGACGACTCCAAATAATTAGTAGAGTTGGCGAGGTGGAAAACCGACAAAATCTCCCCCCACAGATGCACTAGGTTCATCATGTTTTCCACGTGTCATAGATGACGAGGTACGTGCATGATCCATTTCACATAATCGACTAGGGAGAGTTGTACATTGATAAAGGGATGATGTTTGCAGGGTATTCAGTGGAGATAGAGGATCTATAAGAGTGGTTCCTTCATGGATGGTCAATTCCTCTGGTGCTTGTTCAGTGGTAAAATATGTATCTCTAGGAATGAAAATGAGAGTGGGAGGCCCATATTTAGGGTCAATTCCCCAATTTGTATTGTTAGCATTTGTTTTGGTTTATGGGGATGTGATTCCCTAATGGTAGGTGAATATAATGTCTAAGAGTTCCATGACATTTTTCTATATTATATTGTATTATTTTGAGACCAACACTCATATGAAAAAAGATTCCATGGCCTGGTGAGGCTGGAATAGAATGTTGATCATTCGTTAATGTTGATTTAATTAAACAAGCGAGCAACATTTTATATCTTTTATACGGGTGCTCAGATCGAAATATAATAGGTCACCTTTGAACTCAAAATGAATTGATTCACTGAAAAAAGGATCTAAATTTGACTAGGAAGGGTTGACCAAAAAATATTGTTTTCGAACTTTTTTGAAGAAAAATAAAATAATTTAGAAAGCTATTCTATTTTTCTCTCATCGCTGTTGAGTGATGGGACTTCATCATTGCGGTGAAGTTTTGATGTGGCGATGAGTCACATTAAATTAATCCCATTAATTATTATCTTAATTTTATAATATAATGACTAATTAATTGAGTTGTAGTAGATATGTTGTTTTGTAAATGAAACTGTGTATTGATGCGGCGATGTAGTGTAACATAAATGATGCGAGTCATTCCTCTTTAAATATGATAATGGGATAGACAATTAGAGAAAGAATTAATCTAATAGACGGAAATGAAATTATCTCTAAAAATAAATCCAGCAAACCCCTTGTGACAAAGACACCACTCAATTAATGGGATCAAAGAGTAACGATTGCCAAAAAAATCGAATGGAACATGAATCCCCATAGACAAATCACTTTAGTAACAAATCTATCCCAGGATTGATTACATTTTGTTATTTAAATTCTCTATTTCCTTTCTAAAATAATGATTGTGGATCAATGGAAGATCATTTTGATCCGGGGATCACTCTTTCATGAAGGTGGGTGCCTATTCTAGGGGTTTTTAATGTGGATTAATGTTTTACTGAACATTAGTCTTCCTTCTATGTTTTAAAAACTATAATGAAGAGGATTTGGGAATAAAAAAACAAGGCCTAGGACCCTATAGTGTGATATTTGTTGTTGTTTCTTCATGGACAAACATTCGAGTAGACGGTGAAGAATTTATGAGGCCGTAGTAGGGAAGATGGCTCCCTATGGAGGCTGGAGACGTAGATGGTCTGAAGAATGGACCACCAGTGTAGACTCAGTGGTTCGTGGAATATCCTATCAGGGAGTCGGTGACTGGGGTCGGTGGACCACGGTAGCTTCTGCATGATGTTGGGGGTGCAACATGACGGCGTTGCAAGGAGGATTCCACAGATGGCTTTGGCAGTGGGGGAGTAGTAGGACCCGCGTGTGCTTGGGCCGAAGGTTGGCAGAGTGGGGATGCAGCCAGCTAGTCTTATGGTCTATTGCTTCATACTAGCATGTGGTCCATTGGGTACTGTGTGTGGTACCAGATAGGGTGGCCGAATAAGATAACCCATGGACAGAAAACAAATACCACTCCTGGCATCGAATCTAGAGGAGACCGGCCCGCAATGTGGCCCGGACCAGTGGGCTCTGGAATGGGCCGTTGGGTGGCTAGTTTGAAGTAAATATTGGCCAGTTTTGTGGGATAGGCCTGTAGGATAAGTATGAGGTGCTTGGAGGACTAGGATGTGAACAATAATCATGCTTGTGCTAGCCGGCTCAGATAGAACTAGTTTGATGGGTGACCCGACGGGCTGTACCCACGTCCGAACCGGGTCGGGTCCAGTAAGACCCAATGGGCCAGGTCGCACCATACCCAACCAGGTCAGGTTGGTTTGTCCAAACCTGGTTGGGTCATGTGGGACCCTCAGGTCGGTTTGGTCGGGTCTGTCCAACCAGGTCGGACCAAGCCTGGACATAACCGACATCTGTTTACTAAAACGCTACTATTTTTCAAATAGGGTGTCTGATTGATGAGCCGATTGAGGGATTGGAACCCAAACGATGAGGAACTTCATTTACCATAGTCTAAATAATTTTTAATGGATTTTAAAATATAATTAATGTCTTAAAGATTGGATTCTCCAAGAATCAAGTGCCCGGCCTACAAAAATTCTATTGCTGGCTGGGTCCCAAAGACTACAAACAAGAAACCTTGTTTGTATCAAATAAAAACAAGATTGTATAAGAAATATAAAAAATACCAAGTGTTGATCTGGTACATGATACCATGTGTGGATCAGATACAAGAGACACTTTGTGAGTCTCTTACATGCGGCCCTGTGTGTATCAACTATATGAAACCCTGTGTGGATCCACACCGAATGTACCTGTGTGGATCAGTAATATGCAACCCTATGTGGACCAGCTATACTTGCCTTAGTGGGAAGTGGATCCATGTGTCCCAACAGAACCACGATACTCATTAGTGATGAGTACCTGAGTATTCCAATGTGTTTAGAGTTTCGACTGATAGTATTTATTTCTGTACATTAGATTATCCATTTGTGACTTTTCTAGCATTGTGATCTTACTTTGTGTTTTGCCTTATGTATTTATTTGTGGTCATTCCTTTGTGTTATGGTGTCCTTACAGAGTATTTTTTTACATACCCCTGGATGGGATTTTCCTTCCCATGATGTATCTGGTGAAGATGACCAACGCCATGATATAAGACTAGTTGGCCTAGGACCCGGTGGTACCCAGTTATATTAGGCAGGCGGGAAGTACTTCTATGGATTCCAATAACAATTATACACTTACCAATCAAGTGGGGTTTTCATCATATGTATTTTAGATTATCTTTTTTAATTTCCATTTTATTTTCTTTTTTTGGGTTTGTATTCTAGATTATTAGACCTGTATCTTTTATGTTTACACAGTGGTTGTTTAGAGTCATGTATGTTTAACATTCTAGTATTTGGTATGTGGTTGTGTGTGTGAATATATGTACTCCAAAAAATCCATCCCATCTATAGAATGAGACATTTAGTGCTAGTACGAAACCCATGATCATCTGGAGATGGGCTTGGGGGAGACACAACACAAGCCTGAGGGGACAGGTCATGAAAATATGGTTCTAATTTTGATCACCCTTAGAATGGTGGAACACATAGGGTTTGAAAACAATATAAAATTTAAAAAAAGTGAAATAAAATATTTCAGTTTCCTGAAATGGATCATGACAGGTAAATCATTTAGTTCACTTGTATTGCAATTTTACCAAATATTTATTTTGTGTTTAGAATCATTTTGGTCTGAATGATAAAAATGTATAGGTATATGAGTGTTTAATTGGATAAAAATCATTGGGTTATGTCTAAGTATAAATCATATACGTTATTTTATGCACCAAAATCAATTATTGAGAAAACAATAATCACACATGTTACATCACTTACAATGTTGGGATATGTCACTATTTTTCAAGAATAACTACCTTATAAAGATTAGGGTAAATTCACTAACACCCTACAGTTATTATATATTTACCACCTCTTCTTATTCTACATTTTCACAGTAATATGATAATTATTCTCATATGTATTTTATAACCATGTATGCTCATTTATAACATTATTTGACTCATATTTTGTTTGGCCTAATAAACTATTGGATTCCTTCTTATTTTCTCCTTCACCTCTCATGAAAATACATATTGAATAAATATAATTTACTTTAGAATAATTCTATAAAAAAATAATTCATTATCCATAAAAATATAAATTATTATTATGAGACTTTTTGGAAATGTGGGGAACCATTGTCACAAAACAAAATACCCCTCCATACTAAAAGAGATCAAAAAATTATTAAAAACAAGATTATGATTATTTGAATCAAACAGTATATATAGTTCACAATTTATAATAAAAACATAGGTATTTGGAACCACTCTAATGAGTTCTTAAATGTGAGTAACCATTTTGTCCATTATTTCTATTAAGTCCTCCATGTTGAATATTTAATGGTTGAAGCCTAGGGCCAGCATTCATTCTTGCTTGTGTACAATTGTTTCTTGATCTTTGGTGGAATCAACTTGAATCCATCATTAATATATTATTTTTAGCTCCTCATTAGATGTGCTGTGCCATACAACTATATCATTTGATTTTTCCTTGGAGAGGATTATGAGCTTCAAACACTCCCCTTCAACTTTTTCCATTACTCAGGTTTCCCTACATTGTTCTCCACATTCCCCATTTTGTAGATAGTTGATTTACTTGTTTCCACCATTTTGGATGACCTAGTTCCCATCAGTTTAGTTAAGTGACAATAATATTTGCATCCCTTTGGTTTCTCCACTTGACTACATTTCAATTCCTCGAGTCACACTGTCTTTATTCCCTTTCTTCCCTCCTGAACTGCGTGGCCCATTACCTTGAATTATTTCTGAACTGTCCACCGAGATTTGGCTATAACTATCATCACCAAAATAATCCACCTAATTATTAAATGTTAGTTTTTTAACCACCAAACCTACATAATGTTTTTTATCTCAACCACTAGGGCTTTGTTTAGGGGCATTTACCTGCAAGAAGACTTCACCATGCCTTCTTAAATCTCTAAAGAATTCATTACCACCGGACTCTTTGCCTTTTGAAGGAATGATGGATTATGAATTAGAGTTTTTGGGTTCAATTTTCCCAATATTCTTTCCTAATCCACCCTCTGTAGTCCTCATTGTGATTCTATAGCATCTAGCAAAATGGACTTCCCCTCCAGTGGCGTTCTAGATGGCTCAGCCTCCATGATAAATTCATTCTCATAGGTAGCATAACCCATAACTACTAGAGAAACTACTATTTAAAAATCAAAACTATGAACTTACATAGAATCCTCATTAAAAAACGTTGCATTAGGTTTAGAGCCCAAAATCCTATAAGTATGCCCAATCATTAGATCAGAATGTATTCTTCTAAAGACATCAGACACCATCAGGATCAGAGGTATCTCATGTGGCTACTTTTGAATGGATACCTCTATCACCACACATAAAAATATCAATTGTTCTTATGCGTTCCCCCTAATCGGTAAAGTCCCTTCCTTCTCCACCACAATTGGGTTGACCACTATCTTTTTTGTCTCACAATAGAAGGCCTTGGGAGAATCATTCACCAAATGTATATCTGTTTTAGTTAAGATCTTATGCACCAATACATTATGGTGCTTCCCCCATGGGATGTCTACACTACACCACATCACTACTGTCATCAATATCACTCCTCCATAAACGACTATGATTGTTTTAAACTAATCATGTGATGACATATACGTTCCAAATTCCCAAGATGGTCATAGGAGAAAAAATAACCAGTCAAGGTTTCATAGGATATATTTTTTTCCAAAGTATTTCTCCTTCAATCTCGATGGTAATGTATTCCAGAGAGTCCTTAAATTCATTTAATTTTGAAATTTATGAAATCATGTGTTTCTCTATAACTATCCATATATTTGTCTTCTGGTTATAAATGATATGCATAGAGACTCTCGTTTTTTACTCAAATATTAGCCTTCATTATATTCACTGATAAATATGAGATCATGATACATTCATATTCCATATGTTTTCACATCATCTCAAAATTCAAAATTTCTCCTTAGTTAATTTATAAACCTCCACCATTAAACCATTCTTAATTAAAACTAAATCAATTTCATGGTTTTCTAGGAAAAATTTCATCCATTATAAATTAATAACTATTTATTTCACTTATAATATGATTCAAAGAACCACTCAATCTAAATTAAATCATGAAATAAAAATGGATCACCGGTTTTCTGAATAATTAAACATAGATTCATACATCGCCATTTTTGATTTCACATGAATTTCACCATCAGTACCTGAAACACCCAATATCCTCTACCTAGATTAAAATACATGATATTTTTTCATCTACAAGCCCAACCATCATTACAACGGTCACTAACTTTCAATCAATTATTTCTTTCTATACAACTTTTCAAAAACAACCACTATAAACACATACATGGTCTATATGGGGGAATCTTATATTAATCATATAATCATTATCATATGAAAATAGAATAATTATATTCCTCTTACCATGAGGTGATGAACAAAAATCTAAATTTTATGGATAAACATGTTGAGAACCACTGTATGCCTGATGGCTAACTGAGATTTGTTGGATTACACCACAACCTATTGATCAAAGTCAGTTATACTATAGATGTGGTGTATTTCCTCATCCTATATTGAAATTGTACATTAAAATTTCACAATTGGGACGACTATAGGAGTGGTCCATGTTCATCTTCCCATTTTGGTATTTTTCATCTAAACACCACATAAACCATGTTTCTGAAAGCACCTAATGTCATCTCAATCTTCAGAAAACCATATATCATGGTCTTGGAAGAACTTATCCTCTTATCATTAATCACAATTACCTCTACCATGTTCATGGAATTATTTTCCTTTTCTTACTTCAAACTTATGAAATACGACACCTACTTTTTACATTATAGCATACATACACTCGACCAATCACCACATCAGAATAACTATAGGGATCAACTAATATCCCAGGAATTACATCAAAGCTTTATTTATCCTCAGTAAATTCTTTTAGTAATATTATTTTTAAAATAATAAATCATTATTCCATGACTTTCCATCTAACATATTCTACTAATTTCAATAAATTAAACATAATCATTAGGGATATAAAACAAAATCCATGTATAGATTTTGATGAAAATATGTCATGTAAATTAAATTATTACCTTAAATTATTGGAAATGATATACTAAGGGGACATTCAATTATTTCCCCTTCATATATAGGGATTAAAATTTCCATTATCTCCCTATTTTAATAGGGAACATCATAATTTTCGTCCTCATTGATATATGAAAAGAAAATCGATGAATTTTCATCTCCCAAATAATTTTCAACATTACAATAGTTATTTGTCATAGCAAATTACTCCCCTTATGACTATCTAGAAGTTACCTCAATATATTGTCGTCTTCCAAATTTATGATTAATTATCCCCTTATGAGGATACATTTTCATCATGGAAATACTCATCATTATTAATTGTTCCTAAGTGATTAAGATATGTCATTTTAAAATTTGTTCTTGGGAATTAAATAAATATACTAACCATACTACAAATAATATTCGATTTTGAAAACTAAGGGTTTCATAGTAACCAATATGGTAGAGATTATCACTAATGAATAAAAATGGGAGAAATCAGGGTTGTGTTCGATAATTTCATTCATGAAACCCCCAATATGATTCCTGACACACATTGACTCCCTAAACATCATTACAAAGCATTTGATATATTTTTTGAATATCATACAATAGGATTATGTAGTTGACACAACTTGTTAATAATTTTTTTTCCACTTTTAGAAGGAGTAATTCTATTTGAACAAATGGTACCACTTGATCTATATTTTATTAAATTCTTCATAGGCTTCAAAAATTTATGACAAGGTTTATTATTCTTTAAACCTCTAGAAAAACTCCCCCTTAACACTTTGTTCTTGACACCAACTATATTGTCTCAATTTGGGGATTACCATTTTATTGGAATCTATATCCTTCATCCACTTTTGTAATTATGTATAATAAATAGGTGATATCAAAACTTATAAAAATATTTATAAATTTTAAAATTCCATCATACCAATCTCCCAAATCATATTATTCATTTTCATTTGATGATAAATTTTTTTATACTATATAATTCTTCAAATACATATTTTTCAATGAATATTATTCAATAATTTAATTGTAAATAGTAAGCAATATAGACTATTGATCTTTATTGTTTTTTCCTAGGAAATATTTTGAATATAAACATTCTATTATTTCTTATTACCCACAATAAACAAATCTAATTATTGTATCCAATATCGTGTCTGAAATGTAAAATTATTCTTCCACACAAGGGTTATAATGAATATTAAAAAATGAGAATATTATTTTAAGTCATTTAAGTAAAACTTCTTCTCAGATGATTTCCTCAGAATAATTTTTTTTTTCATTTTACATATTTCAATTCTCTATTGACTTCTCTTATTATCCAGAAATATATTACATAAACACCCACACCACCTGGTAGAATCTAATTTTTTTAACTTTTGGTATATATCTTACATAATATAATAATTTAATTATTCTATTAATGAGTCATTTATTAAATCATTTCACAATTATCTAGAATTCATATAATCATTGATTATACCCATCATTATGGATCCTATTTTTCTATAATATATTCATAACAAGTTATAGAATTAACAAATAAAAGAAAAATTAACATATCCCTTTGATACCAATTAGAAATATCTTAATAGATGCTTTAATAGATATAATAATAATAGGGAGGGGGTGAATCATGGTACGTAAAAATGAAAAAATATAAACATTATGATAAAAAATATGTCACCCTCCACAAATGGATCTTGAAGTATCATTTTTGAGGGTCACATGGATTAATCATTTTTAGTATATGATTTTTGGTGTCATATATATTTTTTTGTGAATTTATAAATTATATATATATATATATATATATTTGTGTTCTCATCATTTTCCCTCATAATACTATAACCATTGAGAAAGCATCTATAATGTTTTATAGACTGAATTCTATTATGAAACCCACTTATCTTTATAGGGGTCACATTAATTGCAATTTCAGTCTCAATAATAACATATCCCAGATAATTTCAATATATTGTTTATATTTAACTTACTTTCTCCCATTTTTAAATTCAATCCACAACTTCTTTATAGTTTATTTCAAATAACTAATTTGCAAAGGATCCACAAACATTTTCCAAAGTTACAACCCCCTTCACTGAATTATTAAATGCATCTTCAACGTGTATAGATGCACTAGTTACATTCTCTCTATGTTTTACATCATCTATTTCAAAATTATAATACGAAAAAATCACCATTTTCATGGATAGTTTTACAAAAACTATAATTTTTATCTGAAAAAAATTCACTATTCTCAAGGAAGAATCGATAAATGTTCCCAAATAATCACGATGTCTAGCACCACACTAGAAAACAAAATTTCTCTATTATTCTAGTAACATAGATCACCGAGAATGAAAATGTTACCCAAATTATTTTTTCTTATCTAATTTATGGTTTTGCAGGATATTCATAGATAATATTGTTTTTCCTAAAATATGTGCCCCATGAACATTGTTCATAAATATAACTTCATTTTAAATCAAATGCCACCAATTTCAAATCGATTATTATTATTGAATTTCGAATATTAACCCCAATTAATAACTATTTATTTATATAATATACATACTCAAAAACCCATTATATCCCTCTTAAATAGTGGACCTAAAAAAGAACCCATTATTTGGGAATCATTGATCAATAATTCATCAAAATAAGCGTTGATTTTTTAAAAATTTATAACATTAGATAAAAAAAACATATAACCATGGATAGGTGAAAAAACATGGTTTGTTATCCTCAAAACATCAAAAACCAAGGTCTGGGTCAACTACCACATATCCTTTTTTCCTTTCATGGTCTACTGTCGATCATGGAAACCTTCATCATGGGTAAATGTCATCTCACGATGGCCTATATTGAACTAGAAATCATTATAATGAAATTTTGAAATCACTAAGGAATCCATACCATGGATTTTTTTCAACAAATATAGATGTTTTTACAAAAATTTTGACAACGATTGTTATCTATGCCTTGTTTTCTTACATATCCACTTGTCTACCTCATTTACATCCACCATGGACATAGTTTCCAACCTCATCCTATTGTATACTGGTGCACTGAATTTCCACCATGGTGACCAATATAGTTGTCCTTTGGGTTCATGTTATAATGACCCATACATTACATACATTGTTAATACTTCAAAATTGAAGCAAACTGATTACAACATATAACAAAACCAGGAAAGGACCGTATAGGTATAGTTTCCTTAGAAATTGAGAAACATAAATAACTGGTTCATAAATCATCTACATTGTCTCCCATTTATTTCATCATATCTAGAGTCCCTTTTGGAATATACTACTAAATAACCTTCTTCCTGCCCTGGGGAAAGAAAACATACAAAAGGGTGATATCAAATGCTCAGTAAGGGTATACAAAATAAATATCAATCACATCATATTCATATGAACATAACATTTTGGAAATCTTAACCTGCAAAAGAGATCATAATTTCATAACAAGGGATAAATCATATTATCGACAAATAATCCCAATAATCATATCATAAAACATGAAACTTTGTGGCATACACAAATAATCATAGAGAATCATTTCATAGTAGTCAAGACTCATAGCCAAGACTATCTTAGCAGACAAAGTCCATTTCTGAACCGAGTTTACTTATCGTTTCAGTCCTGTTTCACTGAACCGGTTTAACCTGCCATTCTAGCCATGTCTATCTCACGAGATATAAAACATTACCCAATTAATTGGAGGGAGATATAGTTCCCACCCATATCATAATGAAATCATTCTTACTTGTTCCACTAAATAAACTCAAAACATTCATCATAACCCAAAGAATCAAATGAGTTTCATAAACATCAACCCATCATAACATAATCCATATAAAACAAATAGATATAATTTCATCATAAGAGAAGTAAAACCATTTAAATCATAGATAAATTATACTTGAAACATACACATATGAAATAATGTCATCTTAGATAGAAAATGGTTTTGATAAAACACTTGAAATGAATTCATGAGGAAAATATCCTTTCTTCTTCAAAATCATTTTCTTTTCACAAAATGCCATGAAATTTTTAAAGAAAAGGGTTTTGTTGAAAATAATCATGTAATCATGTCTAGGATTCTTCAGGAAAATGAGGTGTTTTGAAAACGTAAAAATCCGTTCACGCCGTATAAGTTAAAAAATAACATTCTCCTCGTACTTTTGTCGGAAAAGTAAAAAAGTACCTCGTGTACTAAAAAAAGAAAGATTCCTTACATACCATGTAGTAAAAGTAAAAAATGGGTAAAAAGGACTTTAAACATACAGGAAAAAACTTTTATAAAACATGGACATGGATGATTGAAATAACCTCAGTAAATACTTACGAATAATCTATCTCCGATAAAAAATGAGATTTGTAAAATTATCTCTTACCTTAGGTCCGATTTGCTTCGTAAGTGTCCAAACCTCCTGTATAATGATTTAAATAATGTAATTTAGTTCTTACATAATCATACTCATTGTTATGATATCATATATGGCCATATTATTAGCTTCTTATTTGTAATATTTCATTGCTACTTGTTATTCGAGTGTTTATTACTTTTTGTTCTTATGCGCGTTTTGTCGAATAAATTCTTATTATTCTCTTTAGGTTATAGATACATTATTTCCAGAATGGATTAGTGTAATATATATCATAATCATTCATTCAATTCATTTATATAATCATTATGCAATGAAGATCATGTAGAACGAGTCGCATCACATCGTGGAGACGGTATTCCGTACGTACGCACGAGCGATGATATCATTCCCATGATATTAGAATTTTATTGGAGTGTATGTATACTATTTCAGAATCAATATCATATATAGTTATTATTTACACCATTATACCCAGCCAAGTTAGGTGGTGGTGGAAAATAGATTACACCACGGCTTAGAGACGGTATTCCGTACATACGCACGCGCGATGATTTCGTTTTCCGTGGGATGGATAGAAGGTGAAATAGGGTTGTTTCATACTTATAATAACATATAATTATATGAGTGACACTAATTTTATTACTTCATAATGAAAAAACAAAATAAGAAGAAGTGGAAGAAGAAATAAAGTTGAATGAATCGGTAACAGACATGACCTCTTCTTTGAAGCGCCTCTTTGAGACCTTCTCTTTGGGCACTAAAATTGGTCTTTAAAGAAGACCAAAACCTCTAGGATGTTTCTAGGTAAGTGGATAAGTTAATATATCAGGGTTTGGCCGAGCTTGAAGGCTAAAAGTGGTGTGAGGAAGAGAGGGAGGAGGTGCCCTTTTATAAGGGAGGAGAGGGGAACCTTTGGAAAAACTAAAAATATTATTTTATTATAAAGTCATATTCGGTTTTTAAAAGCTCCAAATTGATTTATTTAGAATCTAAGGTGGGGAAAGGTCGAAATCCCTTCATCGAATATAATTTAGACAAGTTTAGGTCATTATATTAACCTTATCATTTTTGTTTTAACTCTTAGTTAATTAGATTGACATTTACCATGTCACTATGTATTTTTATATTATATAGTTAATAAACATACCATATACATCCAAGAGACCCCCATGTGGTCCATTAATGATACAACTATCATTATATAAGTATCTTGGCCTAAGAGTAGATTTTTATGAATATAATAACAATTAATAATATAATATTTGTTTTAAAAACTATTTTATATCAATTTTGACACTATTTGGTAATTGATTTTTTTGAAAATCATAACAGAATTATTAATTCAAAAAAAGTTATTTAAATCAACACTAACGTGTCATATTAAAATAGAAAATTCTTTTAATTCATAAAAAGTCTAGAATTACATTTATTTGGATATTTATAACATCAACTATGTCAATATTTCATTAATAAGATAATTAATGCTTCATCATTGTGTCATAAATAAATTAACTTATTTTAAGTCTAAAAATTACAAATAACATACCATTATGTAGGAAATATTTTTATATTTCTAATTAATATTTATAATTGAATTTATCTTATGTATAACCCTATATGAAAAATTATTTAGTTATTAAACATTGATTTTTACTATTTTAACCCTTCTTTAAATAAATTAATAATAAATATCCTAATCTAATCCAAGTGGGCCTAAATGGTCATATTTTATTCCTAAGGTTGTTTTTGGTCAAATTAAACTTATACAATAGAATTAGGACACGTGTTAGGGTAATAATAATAACACTTTTACACTTAATTACCCTATTTAATTTTAACCGCGGTAAAAAAAAGTAAAAAGTAACTATTCACCAAAAAATTATTTTCATCTCATTGAACCACATTTTAGTCCTTGATATTAACCATGTCTATCATATTTTTGAAATTACACTCATAGAAGCGGTAAAATTATGTTTTATGTGAATTTAGAAATTTTCCTTGGAGGTGGGTAAAAGACGGTGAAAAGTTCAATAAATTTTATATATATATAAAATTATTATAAAATTACTCTAATGAATTGCATTGAACTTATATAGGTAGTATGTATCAATTTTGACCTAAAATAATTTTAAATAAAATAAATTATTATTTAAATAAAAGTTCTTTTTTTAAATTGTAACCTAGTGTTTTCTCTATTTATAAAAAATTGAATGTTTTTAGAAAAATAACAAAATTTCACCCTAGGCTAATTTCGATATTCTGAATCCAAAAATAAAGTCCATTTTGAAAAATAAAATTTACAAAATTTCAAAAAGTGGTAATTACTATTCATAAAGTCTAGTTTTAATAATATTTTAATAGCATATCATTGTTTAGTGAAACTCGGTATTGCGTACGACGCAAGCTATCGAGGAAGGTTGTGATTGCATTTAAAGAAATCAAAGCTAGTGTTGTGTGTAGTGAAATTTTCCTTTGGTGATTTATATAAAAACAAAATATTTCTCATAAATGACTTGAGTGTTACATTCTACCCACCTTAAAATGAATTTCTCCCTCGAAATTCATCACTTTGTAACAAACAGATGAGGATACCTCTCCCTCATAATATCCTCATGCTCCAATGTAGCTTTTTCTAATTGGTGGTTCCTCCATAAAACTTTCACTAAGCGAGTGATCTTGTCCGTTGGCCTTTTTCGCTACGATCCAGAATCTCTATCGGCCGTTCTTCACAAGAAAGATCTTGCTCCAGCGGTACAACATCTGACCTGAGTACATGTGAAGGATCAGGTATGTACATTATCAGGAGAGATACATGGAACACATCATTAACTTGGGAGAGATTCGGTTGAAGTACCAATTGGTAATCTACCTTTCCAACACGATTGAGTATTTCGAAAGGACTGATATACCTAGGGCTCAGCTTTCCCTTCTTTCCAAATATCATTACTCTCTTCCAAGGAGATATTCGTAAGAACACTTTATCACCCACTTCAAACTCTAGGTCTTTTCTTCATTTGTCGGCATAACATTTTTTGTCGACTTTGAGCTTCTCTAATGTGTTGTTGAATATATCTGACCTTTTCTGCCATCTCATCAACAAGATCAAGTCCTAATAGCTTTCTTTCCCAAAATCATCCCAGCAAGTTGGAGTCCTACATTTCTTTCCATAGAGATCTTCATAAGGAGCCATCTAAATACTGTATTGAAAGCTATTATTATAAGAAAATTCCACCAAAGGTAGGTGTTGATCCCAACTATATTTGAATTCCATAGAGAAAGCTATCAACATATCTTATAGAGTTTGAATTTTCCTCTCAGACTGACAGTCTGTCTGAGGATGATAAAAATTGCTGAAACTCAACTATGTATCCATAGTATGCTGAAGGCTTCGCCAGAACTTTGAGGTAAACCTCGGATCCCGATCAGATATAATAGAAAGTGTTACTCTATGAAATCTTACCACTTCTTTCACATATATCCTGGAAAGATGATCCAGAGAGAAATCCTCTCAAATAGCAATGAAGTGTGCTGACTTTGTAAGACGATCAACTATGACCCAGATAGCATTTTTTCCTTTGGATGGTTTAGGAAGGGCGGTGACAAAGTCCATAGTGATGTTTTCCCATTTCATTTCAGGTATGGGCAATGGTTGTAACATCCCCTTAGACTGTTGTATCTCAGCTTTAACTTGCTGAAAAACCAAGAATCGAGAGACATATTCAGAAACATCTCTTTTCATTTCATCCCACTAGAAGTACTCTTTAAGGTCCCTATACATCTCCGTGATTCCAGGATGAATAGAGAATGATGAACTATAAACCTCATCCAGCAGCTCCTTCTTTAATTCTAGGATGGGAGGAACACAAACCCGATTCCTGAATTTTATTATCCCATCACAATCAAGTTTGAATTAAGGAACATTTATCACATTCTTTTGTAACTTTACATCTTCTTTCTGTGCCTCTTTAATCTTCACATGTATATATGGTTGAACATTCATTTGACAAAGTTACGATTTCCCCCCTTACATTATAATTCCATGATCCATCCTCTGTAAATCCATAAATATTGGATCTTTTGTGATCCTCATTATGGATAAGCTAGCATGGTCTTGTCGACTTAATGCATCTGCCACCTTTTTTTCTTTCCCAGGGTGGTAATGAATTGAGCAGTCATAATCCTTACTAAGAACCAACCATCTTCTTTGGCGCATATTTATCTCCTTTTTTGTGAAAATATACTTTAAACTCTTACGATCAGTATAAATATCACACCTTTATCCATAAAGGTAATGCCTCCAAATCTTTAATGAAAATATTACCGTAGCTAACTCCAAATCATGAGTTGGGTAATTTTTCACATGGATTTTAAACTGTCATGAGGCATAAGCTATCACCATATCATTTTCCATAATAACACACCCCAACCCCTTCTTGGATACATCACTGTTGATCACAAAACATTATCCACTACAAGGAAGTGTGATTACAGGTGCACTTGATAACCTTATTTTCAACTCCTTGATATTCTTTTCACATTCCTCCGTCCACACGAACATAACTCCATTTCGAGTCAACCTGGTGAGTGGATTAGATAATCGTGAAAAATATTTCACAAAATGTCGGTAATATCCAACCAAGCCAAGAAAACATCAGATCTCAGTTACTGTTGTTGGTCTCGACCATCTTTCAATAACCTCTATTTTTGCTAGATCCACAGATATCCCCTATTTTGAGATTAGGTGACCCAAAAATGAAACTTTTTAAAGCCAAAATTCAAAGTTGGTAAATTTGGAATAAAGTTTCTCCTCTATCAGGGTCTTCAATATAATTCTCAAATGATATTCATGCTCTTCCTTTCTCTTTGAATAGACAAGAATATCCTCTATAAAGACTACCAAAAACTGATCAAGATATTCTCTAAAGACTCTATTCATCAGATCCATGAAGATAGAAGGGGCATTAGAAAGACCAAATGGAATCACTATAAATTCATAGTGTCCATACCTTGTACGGAAAGACGTCTTTTATATGTCCTCCCTTTTGAACCTTAATTGATGATACCCTGAAAGAAGATCAATCTTGGAAAAGTATTGAGCTCCACATAGTTGGTCAAATAAGTCATCAATGCGCGGGAGAGGATATTTGTTCTTGATAGTGAACTTGTTAATTTCTTGATAATCAATGTAGAGTCACATTGATCCACATTTCTTATTAACAAACAGAACAGGTGCTCCCCAAGGTGATGCACTAGGGCGTATGAATCCCTTATCATTATTCTCTTGTAGTTGCTTCTTTAATTCATGCAACTCAATTTGGGGCCATTCTATAAGGTGTCTTTGAAATAGGCAAAGCACCCGGTACGAGTTCTATTGAAAACTCGACTTCATGATTTGGTGGAAGACCCAAAAATTCCTCCGGAAAGACATCATCAAACTCCCGTATAATGGGAATATTCTTAATCATGAGTTTTGTCACCAACCATTTGAGATAAATAACCTTCATTTAGTGGAATCAAGACCCATAAGATGGAAGAAATTTCCACTAGAAGGTTATGTTCATCCTTGTATCTATAGACGATCATAGATTGATCTGGAATATGAAATGTGACTTCCCTTATTTGGAAATTGATATGAGCTCCATATAAAGAAAGCCAATATATACCAAGAATCACATCAAATTCCACAATAGGAAGGACCACAAGATTTTCAAGAAGCATTTTCCCAAAAACTTCAATCAGAGAAGAATTATAAACTTTTGATGCAATTTTTGTGCCATTAGGGGTTGTCATAGATAACTCAACATCTAATTGTGGAGGTAATACCGTGATACCCTTAGAAAATTCATCAGAAATAAAAGAGTGGGTGGATCCAGAATCAAATAAAACATTTTCTACTTTAGAGTGTATGGTAAGTGTACCTTTCACCACTTTGTTATCGTACTCCACATCGCTGATAGAAATTGCATGTGACATTCCTTTTTCTTTATCCTTAAGAGTTTGTTGACGTCGATCATCATCAAAAACCCTTGGATTAGGTCATTGATTGGCATAATTACCCATTTCCTTGCACTTGTAACATTGAAGTGTAGAAGGTTCACTCTATGTAGCCTTTTCATTGTTCGCATCACTAGACATCTTCTTCCCATCATTGCGGCATTCAAATGCACGATGACCTTCCTTTCCAAATTTGAAACATTTACTTATCCCTTTAGGACAACTCCCTCCATGATTCTTTCCACACTTTGAGCATAAGGGAAAACTCATCTTATTTTTAGTGGGATCTTTTGATTTTCCTTTAAATTCCATTTTTCTCTCTTATCAAACCCATATGACTTATGGGCTACTCCAATCTCCGTCTCAACCTTGAGAGCACATAAAACGATATCCTGGTAGATATTGATGTCCCATATGGATAACGCCATTCGAAGACTTTGTTTTCAGCCACTAAAGAATCGATCGATCTTACTCTCAGGTTGGATAATAATACCAGAAGCATACCTTACAAGTCTTGTAAAAAAAATTTCGTATGTACCAACATATTCATCATCCTTTTTATTCAGTTCAAGAAAATCCTTCTCCATCATTGTTCGAAGAATACGAGGGAAGTACTTATTGAAAAATATGTTCTTGAACTCATCCCATTCCATGGACTCAATTTCAACACTTTGCCTCATATTCTTAATAATATTACACCATTGATCAGCATCACCTTCCATATGATAAACTGATAAAATGACTTTATCATGTTCAGAACATTAAAGAACTGAAAATATCTTTTCAGTGGTACTGATCCATTCTTCGGCCACTAATGGATCAGAAGACCCGCTGAATGAAGGTGGGCACTGCATCATGAAGGATTCAACAGAATGTTGCTCCTTACTTTTCCCGTTTGGAAGTCCTACATGCTTCATAGCTTGAGAATGTTGTGGGAGCATGGCTAAATGATTTTGCATTCCAGCTCCCATAACGTTTGGTTGCTCAGGGGGACAATCATTGCATTGCCCGTCACATTCCGCATTAACACGGTTCCTTCAGGTTCCAGCCATTGACTAAAACCAAGAATAATAGTGTGAGAAACACAAATTATAATAGGAAAAACACATAACCAAGAATAAAATTTCACACATAAGGTATTATCATAGGTTTTTCATGGCCATTTCTAAAACACTAATATTGTGTTCTATGCTTATACTTATCCTTAGGGTTCTTAATAAGGCTTTCACATCCTAGTTTCCAATGGTTGACTATACCTTTCCTTTGATACCAACTATAATGACCCATACTTTACATACATTGTTAATACTTCAAAAATGAATCACACTTATTACAACATATAACAAAACTAGGAAAAGACCGTATAGGTATATTGTCTTTAGAAACTGGGAAGCATAAACAACTAGTTCATAAAGTATCTACATTGTCTCCCATTTATTGCATCATATCTAGAGTCCCTTTTGGAATATCATACTTAATAACCTTATTCCTGACCTGGGGAAAGAAAACATACAAAAGGGTGAGCTCAAATGCTCAGTAAGGTTATACAAAAGAAATATCCATCACATCATATTAATAAGAAAATAACATTTTGGAAATCTTAACCTCCAAAGAGATCATAATTTCATAACATGGGATAAATCATAGTAGTGAAATGTAATCCCAATAATCATAACATAAAATATGAAACATTTTGGCATACACACATAATCATATAGAATCATTTCGTAGTAGTCAAGACTCATAGCCAAGACTATCTTAGCAGACAAAGTCCATTTCTAAACTGAGTTCACTACTCGTTTCAGTCCTATTTCACTGAACCGGTTTAACCTGCCATTCCAGCCATGTCAATCTCATGAGATATTAATTTTTATCCAATGCATTGGATGGAGATATAGGTCCCACCCATCTCATAATGAAATCATTCTTAACTGTGCCACAAAATAAACTTAAAACATTTATCATAACCCAAAGAATAAAATGGTTTTCATAAACATCATCCAATCATAACATAATCCATATAAAACAAATGGATATAATTTCATCATAAGAGAAGTAAAACCATTTAAATCATAGAGAAATTATACTTGAACATACACATATGAAATAATGTCATCTTAGATGGAAAATGGTTTTGATAAAACACTTGAAATGAATTCTTGAGGAAAATATCCTTTCTTCTTCAAAATCATTTTCTTTTCACAAAATGCCATGAAATTTTAAAAGAAAAGGGTTTTGTTGAAAATAATAATGCAATATTGTATAAGAATCTTCATGAAAATTAGGCATTATGAAACCGAAAAAATCTCTTCACACTGTAAAAGTTAAAAATAACATTCTCCTCATAATTTTGTCAGAAAAGTCAAAAAGTACTTCGTATGGTAAACAAAAGAATGATTCCATACATACAATGTACTAAAAGTAAAAAATGGGTAAAAATGACTTTAAACATACAAGAAAAAACTTTTATAAAACATGGACATGGATTATAGAAATAACCCCATTAAATACTTACGAATAAGAAATCTCGTATAAAAAATGAAATTTGAAAAATTATCCCTTAACATTGGTCTGATTTTCTTTGTAAGTGTCCGAACCTCCTGTATAATGATTTAAATAATGTCATTGACTTATTCCAGAATCAAAATCATTATTATGCTGTCATATATGGCCATATTATTAGCTTCTTATTATTAATATTTCATTGCTACTTGTTATTCAGGTGTTTATTACTTTTTGTTCTTAGGCGTGTTTTGTCGAATAAATTATTATTATTCTATTTAGGTTATAGATACCTCATTTCCAGAATTTCATTGGTGTAATATATATCATATTCATTCATTAAATTCATTTATATAATCATTATGCAATGAAGATCATGTCGAACGAGTCGCATCACATTGTGGAGACGGTATTTCGTACGTACGCACGAGCGATGATATCATTCCCATGATAATATAATTATATTGGAGTGTATTTATAATATTTCAGAATCAATATCATATATAGTTATTATTTACACCATTATACCTATCCAAGTAAGGTGGTGGTGGAAAATAGATTACGCCACGATGTGGAGACGGTATTCCGTACGTACGCACGCGCGATGATTTCGTTTTCCGTAGGATGGATAGATGGTGAAATAGGGTTGTTTCATACTTATAATAACATATCAGTATATTAATGATACTAATGTTATTACTTCATAATGAAACATCTAAATGAGAATAAGTGGAAGAAGAAAATAAAGTTGAAATAATCTGTAACGGACATAACCTCTTCTTTGAAGCGCCTCTTTGAGACCTCCACTTAGGGAACTGAAATAGGTCTTTGAAGAACACCAGGACCTCTAGGATGATTCTAGGGAAGAGGAGAAGATAATTTGACAGGGGTTGGGTGAGATTGAAGTCACAAAGTGGTTTGAGGAAGAGAGGGATGGGGTTCCCTTTTATAAGGGAGGAGAGGGGCACCTTTGGAAAAAGTAAAAATATTATTTTATAATAAAGTCATATTCGGTTTTTAATAGCTCCAAATTAATTTATATCGAAGCTAAGGTGGGGATGGGTAGAAATTTTCTAATTCAATATAATTTAGACAAGTTTAGGTCATTATATTAACCTTATCATTTAGTTTTAACTCTTAGTTAATTAGATTGACATTTACCATGCCACTTTGTATTTTTATATTATATAGTTAATAAACATCCCATATACATCCAAGAGACCCCCAAGTGGTCCATTAATGATACACCTATCATGATATAAGTATCTTGGCCAATCCATAGACTTTTAAGAATATAATAACAATTAATAATATAATATTTGTTTTAAAAACTATTTTATGTCAATTTTGACACTATTTGGTAATTTAGTTTTGTGAAAATCATAACAGAATTATTAGTTCTAAAAAAGTTAATTAAATCAACACTAACTTTTCATATTAACATAGAAAATTATTTTAATTCATAAAAAGTCTCAAATTACATTTATTTGGGTATTTATAACATCAATTATGTCAATATTTTATTTTAAGATAATTACTACATCATCATTGTGTCATAATTAAATTAAATTATTTAAAGTATTAAAATTACAAATAAAATACCATTATATAGGAAATATTTTCTTCTTTATAATTAATATTTATTGTCGAATTTATCTTATGTGTATCCCTATATAAAAAATGAATCAGTTATTTAACTTTTATTTTAAATATTTTAACCCTTCTTTAAATAAATTAATAATAAATGTCCTAATCTAATTAAAGTGGGCGTAAATGGTCATTTTTTATTCCTAAGGTTGTTTTTGGTCGAATTACATGTATCAAATAGAATTAGGACATGTGTTAGGGTAATAATAATAACACTTTTACCCTTAATTACCCTATTTACTTTTAACCGTGGTAAAAAAGTAAAAAGTTACTATTCACCAAAAAATATTTTCATCTCATTGAATGATATTTTAGTCCTTGATATTAACTGTGACTCTTAGATTTTCGAAATTCCACTCACAGAAGCGGTAAAATTATGTTTCATGTGAATTTAGAAATTCTCCTAGGAGGTGGGTAAAAGACGGTGAAAAGTTCAATAAAATTTTTATATATCTAAAATTTTAATAAAATGACTCCAATGAATTGCATTGAACTTATATAGGTATTATTTATCAATTTTTACCTAACATAAATTTAAACAAAAAAATAATAATTATTTAAATAAAAATTTGGTTTTTAAATAGTAACCCAGTGTTTCACTATTCATCAAAAATTGAAAGTTTTCAGAAAAATACCAAAATTTCACCCTAGCCTAATTTTGATATTTCAAATCCAAAAATAAAGTCCATTTTGAAAAATAAATTTACAAAATTTCCAAAAGTGGTTATTACTATTCATAACAGCTAGTTTTAATAATATTTTAATAGCATTTCGTTTTTTAGTGAAACTCAGTATTGCGTACGACACAAGCTATCGAGGAAGTTCGCGATTGTGTGTAAAGAAAGAGAAGCTAGTGTTGTGTGTAGTGAAAGATTCGTTTGATGATTTATATTAAAACAAAATATTTTTCATTAATGTCTCGGGTGTTACACATGTCCACAATTTGTTACTATTATTATCAGCAAACCTATAACCATTTTTATTTTTTCACATAAATTATGATCCATCATCATCGTACCAACCACCAAGGGTATGGTCAGGCCTAGAATCTTCACCATTCCCTCATACATGGGCATTGTATTTTCAGCCTAGAAATGTTGCTCTCTTTTTCAGTAAAACTCATGGTGCTTCTTTTTCTTCATTATTTTGCATCACTAATTACAAAATTGTCATCAATTTTTGTACCATATAAACTCATAATCATCACATTATTACTTTTTTTATCATCAACATATGTTATAATGAAATTTATAACAGGAAAATCAAAATTGATTCAATGAAGTTCCAATTCCTATCTACTCATATTGCCAACAAATAAAAATAAATCATTATATATTTCATACATTTTATTCTATTTTGTTAAAATAATTTTCTGTATCTTATTATGTGATGAGTCATAATATAAATATATATAACTAAAATTTGTTATGTAATGTTTGACATCTGAGGAGAAAATGGGGGAATATAGAAACATTATTCCTAATGAACTATATTATTGCATGATTCAATGTGATTCCTGATAAACTATAATATTTAATTAAATAAGGTTATTCCTAATTCACTACCGTATATAATTCTAGATAATGATTTCTAATTCACTAGCATGTGATTTCCTTTCTATTTTTTGTTCCACATTTATATTTTTTTGGGTAATACACATGTTATGATGGATTATATTTTATGATATAAATTGATATTTTATTTATGAGTTTAATTTCTTACATTCATGGGTATAAACGTCTAAAGATATTATATTTGGATAATTTTATCATACTCACATTCTTATATTATGCCTAGTCATAATTTGTTTTCCCAACTATTTATCCATTTAGATCAATTGATTTCAACCCATATTTCATGTTGTTTTCCCACATGTTAATAAGGGGATAATTATATATGTTGTTTCTTGGGTATGAAATGTAAAAATTATTTTTTGTGATATATTAATGACATAATATAATAAAATGATTATATATATACTATCGAAGGACGCTAAATAATTAGGATCAAGTTTGTGGTTGATTTTGATCTAAAATGATTAATATTGTAAAATAATTCATTGTGATTGTATATAATTCGTGGGTTTTTATTGTTGTTATCGTTGTGGGGTTCAGTTATATTTTTAGAATATTCACTAAATAATAATTTTGAAAATATTATTGGTATGCTTGATTATAATAAAATATCCTAAAATTTATTTAATGTGTACACTATGTGGTTTCCAAGAAATGATAACAGTGTTTGGATACTAAATGTTGATGCAAGCTCTAACATGTAATCATAGATGTGTAATATCAAAAAAGGATGTTTTAGTATTAACGTAATCTTCACATAGTTCATGAAAAACATGCATATCTACACCAAATATTTGACATTGTATGAGGATATATTTTTTTGATTCAGATGAAATTTATATATAATTATGGGTTATTTTAAAATATTTAGTTTATATAAAATAATATCATATATACATGGATTTCATAGTCTTGAAACACTATAAACACATAAGTTTGAATACTCAAAATATTCACTGGTTATTTTGTCCTATTTTCATAGTATTCACTCAATGCATGTACAGATAAAAGTAATCTCTTTCCAAAAGATCTTTTATCAAAGAAATGGTTTTTAATATTATAATCCTAGCTAATGATGGATTAAATAGAAAATTTAGAGATTTTACCATTGGGAAAACTAAAAAAATATGATTAAGAGTGTAAAATATTCAAATAATTCTCACTCAATGTTTCTAATATGTGAATAATTATGATAATAATGTTTCTGTCTTGAATTCTAGAAGGATAATCATTCTATTCAGTAAAATATGAGCCAATTAAAATCACCCTTCAGTAGATCATCACGTCCACTAATTCATTATTAGTGGATTAGTGACATGGAGATGGTATTTTTTCCATAGTGATTAGTAAATGAGAATGTTGTTGTAGTTTTTTATCATTTATATGGTTTTGTAGGACAAATTAATACTCCTAGAAGGAGTAAAACATCACAGAAATAGGGTTACATCATTGAATTGAACGAATTCAAGATAACTTCCATCGCTAAATATTTTAATTGAAATCATCAAATAATAACTGGTGATATAATTAATAGCGTATAAATAAAATTAGGATAAATCCATTAATGAATCCAAATTAAACATCACAAGGCTCACAAGTTATGGCTAAACTTTTATCAATAACTCAAATACCATGTTCAAAAATTTAATTAGTGGATTAAAAAAATTTATACCAATGAATATACATATAATATACTTTCAATGAAATGTATAATTTATGTTATTATCTCTCCTAGTTATAATTTGGATAGATAAAATACATTATTATCATGGTATTAGGTATAAGAAAAAAATAATCTAGTATTATGAAAGTGATAATCATAATTGAAAATGAAGAATAAAGGTAACCCGATGGAATTCTAAATTATGAAAACAAACATAGTGGGAATTTCATTAATTAATTTTAGAAATGTTATATATGTGGATAGGGAGGTAACCAAGCATGTAACTATAAAAAAGAAGAAATAATTCTATATAATGAATAGTAAGTCAAAGAAACTAGGCCAAATGAACCACCCACACTCAGTGACATTAATTATAAATATTATAGGAATTAAAAAAATTAGTGTACTGAGATAATGGCTAACAAATTATTTAAATTTTTGTAACCTCCAAAGATATGTGAAAATAGAAAATCTAGTTTTATCAAAAATGAAAAATAAATTCATGAATACAGTGTTCTAAGGTTAACATTATCATACACTATAGTACTAAAGATGTTTTATTTTATTCGTGACCAACCTACTCATTTATATCTGTAAAATTTTCAAAATATAACAAATAACCACCAAAATTAATAGATATTGTACTATTAGTATAAACACTTGGATGCATGATAATTTTATATCATGTGTATCAATACACTGTGACATAAGATTAGGGTAATGTGGTTCCTATAAATCATTTAAATATTAATTAGGTCATATTTAATGACATCTTAATTAACTATGTCTCCCTTTATATATATTACATATTAATTGTATGTATAAATAATTCACATTAATATAGATACTCATATTGTTATCATCTATCAATGTATGTCAGTATAGGAAACTGGAAAAGAACATTCAACAATTATATGACTCATAATACATATCAATGATGTGTTTTATGCTTAAATAATTAAAGAAGAACATAGTATTGGATACAATCAACTTTTTTATTAATATTTTGATGTATTTCTAGAATATTTTCCTAGTCATTACTCAGGTTATGAGGTTGACCTTTCAATTGAGCTCAAATATGTTGCTACATCTATATCCAATACTCCATATAGGTTGGATTAAATTGAATTATATGAATTGATGAAAAAAACCAATTAAAACAAGTATATGGTTTTAATTTAATCGATTTCATTCCAAAATAGTTCATTTATAGTACTTATTATGATTAATGATGGATAAATGTGTCTCTTTATTGAATACAATTAAAATTACAAGATTGTGATCAAGAAAAAATATCTAGCATATTATACTGGTTATTTCTTTAATCAACTGTTAGGGGAACAATATTCCTCAATGATAATCCTTCAATCGAGATATCATCAATTAATGGTAAAACGATAATATATATCCAAACATCCATCGTCGTAAGGTATTGACAATATGAATTCATAGGGATAAAATATTGATAGAAAAATACCTTTTTATCTTCAATGATATAATGGATTGTTTATTCTGATATAAAATAAACAAAATATTTAAAGTCATTATGAATGATATCCTCATATATTCAATGATCAAAGATGAAGATGAATAGCATTTGAAGAACATGGAATGAAAACTATGAAATGCGAAATTATAATCACCAATTAGAGAATGTGAATATTGAAAACAAAATCATAAGATTATTATTTTATATAAAAATAATTGATTGTATATTTATGTATTCTTCAAATAATGATTTGATTCAGATAATTCTTAAATGAATCTATGTAATTAAAATCCTATGTTTTAATGTATTTAAAGAATTCTATAGATGATTTATGTTAAATTTTATAGGACCATAAAATACATTATCTATGAATAAATTGAAGGGGGTGAAATTCCACTTGACGATTAAATGTGTGGAAGTATTTAAGGGTAATAATAAGTGATCAGTCACTCCACCTATGATAAGGTACCCAATAATTGATAGGTGTTTCTAATTTATAGTTATATATAATTAATGACCTTTGAGGTATTTATTTTATTTGAAAATTTAATACCTTATGAGATTTACTATATAAAGACACATCAGATAAATTATTTTATACATCATCAGAATCATGCATTTGTATTCACTAGATTAGTTTATTTTTTAATTATTTATATTGTAAAATAGTGTGATATATATGCTAATAATAATTAATAGAATTATATATTCATACACACAAAATATTTAAATGTGAAAAATGTAGAAATACCCAATATTTCTATCCAAAAAATATTACATATAAATATTTGAATATGCCTTACATAACATAATTATCCATGGAATAACTATTTTGGTATAGTGACTTTTCATATATTAATTTTTTAAAAGATGTCTATAAGATACCTAAATAATCTACTACTATGTTTTTTATAACAGTATAACTTCTTATAAATCTCATACATAATACCGTTCATTAAACATTGGGAAAGAAAACATAATTAATGATGAGAACAGATGGTCAACAAGGGTAAAAAATGAAGTTATAAACATATCTTCGACATAACAGTATGAGAAAAGGATAATAACTTTTGAAAACCATAAAATTCATATTGAAGAACATAAACATGAGTCAAGTAATAAATCCTTATATTTTATAAGTCTTTATTCATAATGGAAGCAAAGGACCATAACCAAGTGAAAATAGAATTGGCATGAGGTATAAATTTGATTCATATCTTTTAATATTTTAAATATGTAAAAATATAAATTATTTTATATAATATGTTATGGTTATTAAATCAGCCCCTAATATGAACATACTGACTCAAAACAAGGTCAACATATAACCTTATAGAGATGAATATCATCACTACATATAAACATGTGAACAAGTTATCAGGGGAAAATGTAATATTCTGAACATTTATTCATGTACAGTTATAACATTTTGAACATGTATTTAGGTTCACACATAACATATTCACTCATTATTTATTTTTATTTACCCAAATACCTAGAATGAAATATTTTTACCACCGATAACATGATGAAAAATCATATATAGTTATTGAACAAGATCGAAAAAACATTCATTATATCATAACAATTCAAATGAGAGGGGTTTTATAATCATTTCATAATATTATAAAATGTGAAAAATAAATTAGTTTCAAAATAATTTCGTCATAACGAATGAAATAGAAATAGGATTCATAATATGTTTATCATAATATAACCCATGGAAGGGAAAAAGGTTTTATACAAATTTTATCATAATAAACACAGAAAATATAGTGCAATAATAATTGTTTTATAATTGGATCAAATCCCTAGTAATTCTAACGTAATGTCAAATGGTATCTTCATAGATAGATTATTATTTGGAATATAATATCACATAGGTCATTTCCTGAGGAAAATAACCTTCATTTAAAAATAATTTTTTCAATACTAGAAATTCATAACATATTTCTATTATTATTTTCATATGAACTATAATTTGAAATTTAGAAATAATATTACAATTAGTGATTGATCATGACATAGGGAAATTTTCTTCTCCTTATACAAGTGAAAACAATTGTTCCTTTAACATTTTCAATAAAAGGGACTCATGGATTTTTTGAAAAAATATTTGTTGATTCTTTTTGAAAACTATTAAATGTTTATTTATAAATAATATAGATAATGTTAATATAATTTTTAAAACAAATTTTAGAATTAATGTTTCTGTTTGAAAAAGGGTTATTTTCAACAAAGGAGGAAAATAAAAATGATTTTTTAAAAAAATAAATTTTATTAAATATTGAGTACATACTTAGAATAAAATTATTGGAAAACAATAATTATGTTGACAATAAAAAAACATGATGTTGTTGAGAAATTTGTCAGAATATTTCATCCTCAAAATCATAATTATAAACAATCATGATAAATGAATATGATTGTAACATGAAACCTTTAACACATTGTTATCATTTGAATCATAGACCACATTGAATAATAACATAAAATTTAAATGATTATATCATTAATAGGAGGATATCAATGGTATAACATGTTAAATACATAATATATACCGAACTTGAATGGTGTTATACACTCAATGTTTAAAATTTAAACATCATATTAGATAATGTGTATGAAAAGAAGCCCCAATAATGCCATGAAATATATCACAAAATGATTTTGTGATATATTTAATATTCTAAATAAATTAAAACTATTATATTGCATTCAATTCAATCAATACAGAGTTTTCTTGCATTACACACAAAAATGAATTTTATGATGTATTGTATTCAATGAAAAATCAAATATTAAGGAATATTAAGAATATTTTTATTTAAATGTAAAATTATCTCCTAGAAATTAAATTGGAGGTTATAAATAGTATTAAATAACTTTTGAAATATATGTCTCAATTTATTGGTTACCAATTATATATTAATGAATATGAAAAAAATTGAACATGAATGAAATGTTTGTATAAAAAAGTTTTTATATAATCCAAATCCTTTTTATATTAATTAATTTAATTAATTGATATTAGTTGATGAAATTTATTACAATAATATTTAATTTCTTAAATATATTTTTTATATTCATATGAAATAATTGACAGGAATAAGATAACTACAAACATAATTTCATGAATATTTTTTTTTCTATAGGCAGTTGTGAAACTTTTAATAGATATAATATTATAAAAATAAATATTGACAAATATATATATCTTATTTGAAAAAATTAATTTTTTTTTAATAATTATTTATTTTTTTGAATTTTTTAATGGTGGTTATTTTATAGAAAAGTTTAATTTTTTAAGAATAGTAAAAATATAAGATATTAATTGAAAACTACATTTTCATGTATGTAATATATAATGTAAAATAATTTTTTTTGGTTTTAAAGCACTAATATATCAATAAGAAACATATTAATATAATTTACATAAATTTTAATGTTTTCAAATTTTATTTAACTATGAAAAGTTATTATAATTTGGTAAATTTTCACTTTAACAACTCGTTTTCCGAACACGTCCATTGGATTAATTATAATATAATTTCAAAAAATTATGTGATTTTAATTATGAAAAATTGATTCTATATTTTTAATCTGATTAAATTTTTATTTATTATAGTTCAATCCTAATAGTTTTCTTTTTTTTTAATTTTTTTAAAATTCATTAAAATGATTAATTGAAAATAATATTTTGAAAGGATCGAATATTTAACATAAGTGATAAATGAACTAAAAACAAGTCAAAAAACAATTTTTAGAGATATTTAAACCAAATATAATAAATTATCGATTTTTTCATTACAAAAGAATATTTAATTTGAAACAATGTGAGAGGTATTCCCATTTCTAAATAGGTATAAGTTTTCCACCTTCCCCACTTATAAAATAAACCCCTTCCCCATTCTCCACACCTCAAAAATATCTTTGATTCATCCAAGTCCATTCTAATCCCCTCTAAAACATCCTTATATCATCCAAGAATAATAAAATTTTTAATAAATCCATTTTAGGATCGAATTAAAACAAATAAATGGAGGATACATGAAGAAGAAGTAATTTTTTTCTGAAATCATTATTTTATTTCCCTCTACACCTACTTAAATTATTTTTTATAATTATTTTATTAGATCCAAATTATATTAAATATAATAAAATGTTTATATGTTAATGTTAAGACATAAGAAATTCAAAAAATCCATCAAATGGGTTATAAAATAAGAATTTATGTGTATGGTGGACTACCACCTCACATACCGATGTCGTTTGTTTTTCCATTACCACCATTTACATGGTGGAAATAATGATTTGAATGATTTACATATATATATATATATGTGTGTGTGTGTGTGTGTGTGTGTTTTATATATGATAAAAATATGATGTATTTATTCTTGTTTTATTCTAATATAACACATACCTTCATGTATTTTGTATTGTGGGAATATAATAATGTTGTTTGTGTGAATGTAATACTAGCACCTCATGAAACAAGGTTATTTGTTAATGATTTACTTGGAATGTTCCAATGTTTGTTTAAACAAATTTGTTTGACGTATTTGATATAATAATTATAGATTAAAATTAATATATATATATATATGTGTGTGTGTGTGTGATTAACTTTCATTTCATTCATTATGACAAGAAACATGAAAAACTGTTCATGTGTACTTATAGCCAAATATCTCTATGAACTGTGTATTTCATTTCAAATCACCAAATTTTATTGATTAAAATAAATAAATATATTATAAATAAAAATGATATTTAAATAATTTTTTACTTTTTTTATTTTATTAATTCATAATCTATTTTATAGGAATAAAAAACAACTAGTCAAAACAAACTTGAAAAACATGTGAATTAATAGTAGAAACAATGAATATAATGTGTGATTATTATCAAATGGGTGTAAGATGTCATAAAATTATAATATACCATATTATCAATAATAATATGGTTCTATAATATTTTAATAACATTATTATAGTAATTATGCACGATGTTATAGAGTTTTCATCTAAAGGGAGTATATGATATAGAATTTCATCACAATTTCATTTCATTGAGGAATACATCATTGTCATGAAACTATTTAATTTTATATGGTTTATATAATTCCCCTTGGAATGTAATATAATTAATAATTCCTTTGAAAGGGTATTTTAGTTTTAAATTATATATATTTTCATCTACATAAATTTGAATTAAAGAAAATTAGCGTTGAATATTTTAATATCTCAATTTTTTTAATGGGGTTATATTACATCCTCATTTTTATTAAAATTACAATATTATTTTTCTAAGATATTTTTATTACATTATATTTTATTTACACTTTTTTTACTTCTAATTAATTCAGATACACATAATTTATTAATTACTAGATTCTCAAATCAATGTTATGATATTTTTAATGGTTTATTTCACATTCTCAATCAAATCAAGATTATTTATTTTATAATTTCAATAAAAGTTAGTTATAAGATAATTGCTTAATGAACCATTAAATTTTACATATGTATATTTATTAATGATATTTTTGAAGTTATAGTAAGATTTTACCGCACTATAGTTCATATAATTATTGAAAAAATGGTTTAATAAAATCATACATCATTTCTCACGTTGGTTATAAATTCTCTTTCCTAAAAACCCGTATTTTTTAAAATGGTTTTAAAAAGTTGATTCATTAATTATTTCATATTTTTTTATTAATTCCATTTTTACAAGTTTTTTTATGAAATTTTTCTCAAAGGAATCTTCACGTCACATTCCAAATAAGGAACATTTTTATCTTTTTAAAATGAAAAAAAAGTTCATTTAACCATATACAGAATAGAGATTATCATTATATTTTTTATCATCCTTTGAAATTATATTTATGTATATTTTTTTGGAAATTTTTAGAAAATTTATTTTAAATGAAACTAATATTCAAAATTATTTTTCAAAATGAATCAGATATTTTTCTTTATAAATTTTTAAATATTTATTATAATAATTCTATTAATCATTTAGAAAACTATTATTTGGTACTTTTATGGGTACTCATTATATAAATAACAACCTTATTTATCCTTTAAATGTATTATTATTTTTTTGACCAAATATATTTTTGAAATACACATCCTTGAATCTTTTTTGTTGTCATTAACATCCCCTTCAGTTTTTCACTTTTCAGTGATCATTAAACAATAAATCTCACTAGAATATTTATATTAATAATCATGGATATAATTATTTAATAACCTATATACCATTTTTACAAATGGTTTTACATTTAAATTTACATGATTATACAGGGAAATATTTATTTTTTTCTATTATTTACTCAATGAGGATATTTTATAAGGCACAATTTTTATGAGTTAAATTGTTTATTAAATATATGAGGAATTATTTGGATTGGTAGTGATAGGTGGGGCCTTTAAATTATATAGTATTATGATGCATCAATTGGTATTATGAGAAAAATAAATTGATCAAATTAAAATAGAATCATCTGTTAGTTTTAAACTATCTTGTGAAATGTTTAGATGGTATAATTTTTAAAATACCTCAGACAAGACATAAAATATTTAACCATTTCATTCATTCTGAATTTAGTTATTATTATCCATGAGACTATCTCTGGTAAAAATCCATTTTTTTCATTTCATTATTAATTTAGTTATTAATTTTAATGTGATTTGATATATTTATCATTCAATATTATTAAACTTCCTCCTTTTCATTAATTGATTACATGGAATGTGTTTTCATTTAATTACATTTACATATCCATTGTGTTTACTAATTAATTATTACATCCATTTTTCATAACCCTTATAGACCATATGATCAAATTGTTAATTTTTTTCTTTTCTGTAGTATTCAATGAATTTCACTACGACTAAAATGCAGGGTTATTCTATCTGAAATTATGTCATTTAAAAGAAAAGTTATTGTGATTTTTGTAATTGAATTATAATATAAAACACTTACATATATATATTTTACCAAGAATACTAAACTATTAAGTAATTAGTGATGTCATTCCTTTTATCTAAAAACAATGTAAAAAAATAAAGGAATCTTCTCTTTGATAATATGCTTAATATCTCTATATTTATTATTAGGGGATGTATAAATGAAACCATAGACAATAAATTTAGAAACACCTATATTTTGGAACATAAACCTAAAGTAGAATTTCTAGTTAAGTATATAAGAACTTCATAATGTTTTGTTATGATTGATATTATATGAGGATTCTTTATTATATATCCCTTTCATGATACTAAAGTTGGACATCATTCTTTAATCAATATGTGTAGGCATAGAAACTCTTACAAGGGCATGTCAGGATTAACTCAAGAATTACATGGTACACAATAATGGGCCTTACAATACACCCTGTTTGGAATGCACAAAAGACAATATTAGGATAATTTACATTTTCCACACAAATAATTATGATGGATTTAAATAGATTATGAAAATGATGGACCAAGGATATACCTAGTGCATATTAGATTGAACATAATTTGTCATTATTTTAAAATTTTATAAAAAATTATGCTCTATTGTAATTTAAATTATTATTAGTCGCATTATTATTTTTTTAGTTAGTGGTTGGAATCCAAATGTATCACATTAACATTTATTGTGAAGGAAACACTGTTACAATGGGAAACCATATATTATATTAACAATATTTAAAGATATCTTGATTATTATTAATTATTTTTATATATATATGACTACCAATATTTAGATTAAAACCCTCACAATCTCACCAAATAAGATAATGAACAATTTTTCTACGATATCTAGAGTTGTAGAACGTGGAGAAATGAAGGGCCGATTTTCATAATATTACAAATTTTGAATGATACACACAGTAACGTGTCTCAATAGAATGCTGAAATTTATTATGTCGGTAAAATAAGGGAATAATGGAATAATTTCTTCAGAAAAATGATGTGATATTTTGATGGAAATAAATCTATATTGAAGGATCTAGTTATGAATAATTGGCTTAAATTTGGGGAAAAATATAATTACCAGATCCACTAACCTCAATTAAATGGTAACACCTATACCAGGACAAAATATGTACAAACAAATTAATGAATTATTAATGTATTGCGGTTCAATATATTAAAAACATAATACAAAATTATTTTACCAATGTAATCTTTGATACAAGAATCATAAAGAGTCTATAGATTCAGGTAAATTATATAATAAATTATGTCTTTCATAACATCTGAGATTTGGATACCATAATATGTTAATTATATTAAGATTAATAATATTTTCTAATTATTAAACACGTCCTTTTGGGTTTTATGACATAATAATGTTACACAGATAAGAATTATTTGGGATAAATTTATTTAACGAATAATTTTGTGTTGGAAAATACTTCACGTGTCATACCTTTAAATTTTATTGACATGTGTTTAATGTTATTGATATGTATTAGGGATGAAATTATCATTAATGAAATTGTAATAATATTCAAATAAGATTACGAGACTTTTTAAAATTTTAATTTATTTTTAAAAACCAATGTATAAAATGTGATATGGTAAATAATTTCTTTTAAGGATACCCATCATAATTTTTGGTGAGAATTCTATGAATTATAAAGATTATAAAAAAGTAAAACCCTTATTCAGGATGGTAACTTGTTACATCTATAAAGGATGTGTGACTTCAATATATATCCAAAGGATGATAAAGGTTTCACACCTACCACAAGCCATCCAAATGCCCTTATTAATATGCCATCGTATTAAGTTGAAAATTATGATGAATAAATATTAATGATAATGGAGAGGTGTTAATTTATTTGTTTTAGAGATAATGGAAATAATCATTTTTTTTAAATAGTTAATATATAAAGAAATTGTTTCCCTTCTTTAATGGATCTTATGATATGATAAAAGTGTATGGTAGTGATTCTGGACAAAAAAATTTGATTTGGTTATTTATCTCATTATATTAGAAATGAATTTGAAATTAATTTTTATAATAAAAAATTATGAAATTGTTCTTATGAAATCAAAACATGTTAATGTTGTAAACGAATTCAAAAAAATTATAACAGAATCATGAAATAAAATTCAATCCTATTACATTTATTTTGGATTATATCAATATCCATTCCACACCTAATTGATTTATGGTTTTTTATCACCTTGAAATTGCATTAATCATTCAATTTTATGTGATCAATTAACACAATAACTCTTTATAAAAAGATATTATTTTCCTTAATTTCCAAATATTCAATTGGTCTAATGTTCTCCTACCTAGAATCCTAGTTATATCTTTTTATATATGAGAATGGAATATCCCATTCTCTCTTTTCAGAGGATTTTTTACCTACCAGTAACATGATTTTGGATTTCAATGAAGTAATTTATAAAAATTAATATTTTAATAGCATGATCTTTATTAAATTGAAAGGATTAAATTTATTTAAGGTCGGGAGAATTTAACACCTCAAATTATTAAAATTTTACCATCATATTTTATAATGTGTATGACATTCAACAATATAATAATATGGAATATAAAACCCTAATACATTATAATATTTTGAATAATTTGAATAAATTATATATATTTTATTAATATTATATATTATTATTAAAATGACATCCTATAAATAAAATTGATATATCAATATGATTAATTTATATATTACAAATATAGTTGAATTCTGTGGTCACTGATTAAATATAAATAAATAAGAAACAATTGAATAAAATGAATATGTTTTTATGAAAAACTACATTTATGCACGATTGGTGATTTATCATAAAAATTTTATTTATTATTAGTTTATTATATTAATTAAATTTATATATAAAATATTAAATTAGAGATTTTACATTGATCTAGTATATTTGTTAGGCATTCTAGAAGAATAAATGCAATTTTTCATAAAAATGTCGTATTTTTATAAAGGAACTTTCGGTAACTTATAATAGTGTACTAGTTTTAAAATTAAATTTTTTATAATTATATAATGTTTTTTATAAAATAAAATTTATTTTTTAAAAATAAATATCATTATGATTTTTTGGTGAATTTTTTATTTATCTTAGACGATTTATATGTTGATGAACAATGAAAATTTCATAATTTTAATTGAAGTATAACTTTTCAACTCAATAATTTATAATAATAAATTCTATTTATATTTCATTAAAATACAAAATAGATAAAAAGACATGTATTTATCAAATTCATGTAATTTGACTAAATGTTACGTTGAAATTAGATAAAAAACATAGAATTATTTGGAACAATTTCACATTAAAAACATGTTTCCTCGAAACATCGATGGAATTAATTTTAATTTAATTTCAAAATATTATGTGATTTCAATTTAAAAAAAATGGATTAAATATTTGGAATAATATTAATTTTTAATTTTGAATAATTGATGAAAAATTTTGGACAAAAATTTATTTGTGAAAGTAGTTAAACTTAATTAGAGTAATGATGTAAAAAACATGTTTTCCATGTGATTAAACTCCAAAAATTAAGTAAAAAATTACATAGAATAAATTTAGAAATTACATTATTATGAAATATTTGTACTTTATCTCTTATTTCATCATTTGTTTCCATTATTTAATCCACCTGACATTGAAAAATCGTGATTTAAATCCTCTCTTTGAAAAAATTATATTTTTTCCACTCACCTGACATAAAAAAGGCCTCCCCTATACACCTTTTTCACAGCACAAAAACCACATTATTTCATCCATGATAATATTATTTAAAATCTCTAACATCCCTCCCCACATCACTAGAATAGTTTCTTTGGATGAACTCCACTTTAAGAATTAATTTTTGTAATCCTACAGTGGATACCAGAATAAGAGGTAATGTTTCTCTAAAGGCATTATTTTATTATTTCATTCTCCACATCATTCAATTATTTTTATATCATGATAGAATAATAACCATAGTATAAAAAAATAAAAACAATTTGTAAAATTTATTGAATTACTTACAAATTCACACACTCCCATCAAATGGGTTACCAAATCATTATTCATATTTATGAAGGGATACAGCCTCACCAGTTGATGTTATTCATTTTTCTGTTACCAAGTTTAAAGGATGGGAATAATGATAGAAATACATTTTATATATTATATATTAGATATATTTGATGTATTTATTCATTGAAAATAATTTTTTAACGCATACCATCATTATTTTCTTTTTGTGGAATTATGATAATGTTATTTGTGTGTGTGGAAAACTATATCCTCCCGAAGAGATGTGACTAATTTATGATTTCAAAAAAATGTATTAAGATTGATTTTAATAAAAATATTTGATAAATATGAAATAATAATATAATATAAATAATAATATAAATGTTAATTATATTTACTTCAATAGGATATGAAAATGGAATTATCAATGATGCGAGCAAACAACCTACCTTCTCCATGAATGTTGTATTTTATTTCCTATCAAAAAAAATTATTGATTATAATAAATAATTAATTTAATAATATATATGAAATTTTTATCAAGGTATAAATTATGTATATGATTAAATATTGATCTAATTACGATGATCAAAATAATATCATGTCCAAACATGTTTTAAAAATATTGAAATTGAAACTTGAATCAACGAAAATAACAATTGATTACAAAAAATGGGGTGATAAGTTGTTGTAAAATGTTTATATATGATATTATAAATATTAATTTTTTTTAAAAATTTTACAATATTATTAAAAACAATTATATAGGTGGGTAAGGTTTTTTTACCAAAATGGAGTGTAATGTAAGGGGTTTCGTTTAAATATACTTTCATTGAAGAGTTTATTAATGTGATGCACTATGTTAATTTATATGATGTATATACCACCAGTTGAAATTTAATTTCATGAATACTTAATTATTCATGGTATTTAATGTTTCAATTATAATTATATCATATGTGGGAATTTAAATTAATATTTACAATGTGCTATGGATTTTGATAATTCAATTTCATTTCATTGGTTTATATTACTTCCTAATTTTCATTAATATTCTAATATTATTTGTATAATCCCATTTCATTATCTGCTTTTTTTATTTCTACTTATTTTATTTTTATTTATAGAAGATATGTATATTTTGATATTTTGATTATTCTCACTTCAACATTTTTATCCTTTTAATGGATAATTTAACTATCTCATTTTAATCAATAGTTTTATTTTTGAATAAACCATAAATGAAATTAGATGATCATCGTTTAAGAAACATTAATTTTATTCACCTATAGTAATTAATGATAATGTTAATGTGATCATAAAAGCATTACACTTGTTGGTATTTTATATTATTGAGAAAATGTATTCATAAAATCTATCTTCATTTCCCACTTCATTATGAATTATTTTTATTAGAAAGACATATTTTTTATATTTTATTTCGTGTTAATTTAATTAGCATGTTAAAACTGATTTATTAAAATAAAATTTCATCAATTATTTACTTTTACAAAGTGTTTATAAGTAATATTTTTATCACTTTCAGAACGACGAACATTCATAACATTTTACAATTTGAGAGGAATTTTCTTTTTACATTTTATGAAATTACCTACAGTCCTTTCATTGAAGATTACATTGTAATTTTTAAAAGATACTTGTAATTGAGAAATATTAAATGTGATTTTTAGATAATATTTTTTTTCATTCTCCTTATAATGAAAAAGATATTTTTCTCATCAATGTTTTTAATTATGTTCTTTTTCAATAATTGTTCATTAATGAAAACAACCCTTATTATTTCTCTAATGGGTATATATCGTATTGATAACATCCTTATTATTAAATTGGATAACTAATGATTATTTTGACTATGTATATTATTTAAAATCATATTTTTGAATCAATTTCATACTCAATACATTCCTATTAAGTTAATCCCTTTCATGTGATGCTTGAATATTATATTTCCCATAAATATCCACATTATTTATCAAAGATATGATTATTTCATAGAAGGTAATACAATTTTATAAGTGTTTTATCCATTTATAGTTATTTGATTATCTGAAAAAATATTGAAATGTTAGTATCCATTACTCAATATGGATTTCTGATAAGAAATACTGAATGTATGTTAAATCAGTTATTCAATATATAAAGAATCCTTCGAACTGGTAGTATCATATGGGAATTAGAATTTAAATATCCCATCGATGAATTGATAGGTCACATGAGAAAAATTACTTTTCCATATTAAAAAAATTTATACATATAATTTTAAAAAGTCATTGTACGTTCATTGAAGGTATTATATTTCATGGGCCTTACACAAGATGTTCAATATTTAAGAAATTTCTACATTTAGAATTATGTTGTTATTATCAAGTAAATTTTCAATATAAAGAATGTATTGCTGTATATAATTATGAGTAAATATATTAAATGGAATGTGTTTCATTCATTTTCATTACAATGTTATTTATTTACATCCATCCAATTCATAGATTACATTTCATGCGGTGTAAGTTATTTACGTTCTATATTGAATATTATCATTACTTTATTATTTCTTGCACTCTATATAAAAAATATATAAATTTAATATCACAATTATTTTGTTTAAATTTTCCAATATTAAATTATTTTACTGTGAATGATATATAAGGATCTTCTAGATGTAATACTATTATACTTGAAAACATTTATATTTTAATTAGTGTATTCAAATGTTATATACAACTCAAGAATGTATTTATTATTCCACGATTAATGAAAAATTGATCCATAATTATTTGAGTCCATGTATCTTTTTGATATTTTAATAACATAATGAACGGGATTTGGATATTGGAATTGGGTCACCAACAAAGGAATATTTTATCATAACATAAAAAAACTCCTAAATAAGGAATGTAATAAAAAACTCTTTTTACATTGGAATATTTGTAAATAAAATCCCCCTGAATGATATGTCATCATCGGGATGTGTAAATCCCAATAATATTCATTATAATAATTGAAAAATATATTAATGGTAATTAAATACTACAAATAAAATTAGAATGTGGTGAATATGACTTGTGTTTCACAGAAAATAAAAGTGAGAAGAAATCCATAAAAATAAGTCTCAAATTCCTTCATAAACATTAAGTCCTCTATATGATAAATATATATTTGTCATAAATATAATACTAAAATATAATTAAATATTTATAAAATAAAAATTTAAATTATTTCCTTTTATTACCCATTTATTAACAATTCCTTTTCCAAATCATGATTTGGGAAATAACTACTTTATTTTTCTTGTTAATTTTCATTCATTATTTTTGTCTTGTTAGTTTGATCACAGATAAATAATATAAATTATGATAAAAATGATATAATTATGATTTATATTTTGTTATTGAATTATTTATAGAAATCCATAAATGATTTAAATAGAAAATTAAAAACATTTTTCATAGAGACTGTAGTCATACATATACAAGAACGATATTATTATATCCTCAACGGATTAAATAAAAATTAGAAAAAAATATATTTATAATAAATAAATATTTTTATTTCATGTACATAACTTATATTAATTAAAATTACCATAATTACCTTCCATTAAATGTATTAATGAAAAATGATTCACATGACTTTGTGATGTGGTAGTCCACCATACATACAGACGATGTAATCTTATTCCATATGGAATAAAATGTGAAAAGGTATATATGGTATGTTATTTCTGTAATTAAAATTATAATATAAATATCGTATATAAATATTATTTTCCTCAATATATCTATTTCGTTAAATGGTTCTAGAAAATTAATTTTTTCCATTCATGATGAAGTAGTCTGTTGTACTGATGATCAATATTCTCTATTCCCATTTAACGGAGGAAGAGATGGTTTTAGTTTATTAAATTAAATTAACAAACCATTCAATTGAATATACAAATATTTTTTTATGTTAATAATTTCATAATAATTTAATAAGGTGGATGATGAAATAATAAAAAGATGGGTTAGGGGGGTTTCTCCTTCCTTAGAAAACGACTTTTACGTCTAACCAAAAACAATCATAGGATTGTTTTATAACAAATATATGTATTAATGGGAGAGATTATGGGTGTAAATATTGGTTTTGGGTAGGTATTGTGTGTTCTATATGGTATTGGATGTTTGAAGACAATAGGAGAGGGAGTGGCCTTATATGTGTTACGTGAGTGGAGCACATGAATATTTTTATAATATAATTGTGCAGCCATGATTTTTTCATGAAAAAGTCATACAAATGGGAATTTCACGAACCATATATGGATAAGTTGAATATATTACCATAAAATATATGTTTTTATTGTTTATTTCCCATCACACACCATATCATTTCAGTTTAACCCCCCAGTAAACATTTTTTAAAACTAATTGTGAATTTTTTTACAATTTATTTATGTGATAAATATAATGTAACCAAAATAGAATACATAATTTATTATGATTATCAATATGGAATAAATTTTTCTATATTCCATTAACATTATTAGAAAATTTAAATTTAATATTAATCTAATATATGTTATGAAAAAAATTACGGAGAGAAAATTTTCAAAATTTAAAGGTGTTTAATGAAAAAATTACTATTAAATTCAATACTATGAAATAAACACGATAAATAGATACTAAATTGATCAAATTTTATCTTTAAATAAATATTTAATTAGTTTATATTTTTTATTTGTTTATATGAAATTTGATTTCATTATTAAAAAATGAAATTTTTACTATTCAACCAAAAATTTACCTTTTCAAAAAATAATAATAAATAAACACCAATATAATTATAATATGATGACATTAAATGTGGTTATTATATTTAAATTAAACTTCTCTAATGTTTTCAGAATTGGATTTCAAAATAAGTTCACAAAAGATAATAGAATGTTTTTTTAAAACACATTTTATGCATAAAATTTGACATATTCCATTATCATCTTTGTAAAACACACAATATGTGTGTAAAAAATATAATTGGATATATATGAAATATATTTATTTAAAATGATTCCCAAATTTTTAACTTAATAGTATTTAGGTAAAAATTATGGTGCACCTATTTTTTTCTTTAGAAAAGCATTTCTATTGTCTTCAAATGGTTTTTAATTTTCCATTTTAATTATATGGTCAAAAAATAATAAATTATATATACGTGTGCAAACTATTCATTTTAATTATTTAGTTGATGATTTTCATATCCACCATTCCATTACCTAGGTGATAACTATCGTGTTAGATAATTATATTTTAATATTATGTCATGTTTCGTTAGAAATATGTGTATAATGAAATGCACGCCACACATGGTGTATTGTGTAACCGAGAATATACAAAATATTGAATTTAATTTTAAATCTAATGCAAAGTCCTCGACCTAGGAGCCACTAAACAAGTTCCATGAGCTGGGTAGATACATAACCATAATGGCACCTCTTCATACTCTAGTGGTTTCTGACTGGAAGAGAGGGTCCAATAGGTCATGTGGGCATTCTATACCCTCAATAATAGAGTGATCCATAATAGATAATATTTAAAATAGTAGAATCACAAGGGGAAATTCCATAACAATAGTAGCAACTGAATCCTAAAATTGGGTACAATCATAAACAATAATAAATAAGTCATTCCATGCTTCAATTTTAGGTGAACAAAAACAAAAAAAAATCTTATAATACAGAAAATGGTATTAATTCCAGGTCTGGAACCAGAACAAAAAGTTTTTCATGTCCAACTCAACTCTCTTGCATAGGGACCATGCCCTTGTCCTGGCCTACATGCATGAAATACGCTTAGGTACTCAATGGTGGCCCGAGCAGGGTGTGAGTATAAGTTCGTAGGCCACCAACAATGGTTTAAAAAAATATCATGTTATGAAAATAGTGCATACAAATGATAATAATGGAAAAATACAGGTAAAGATTTCAATTGGTCATTCTAAACTATGTTCATTTTATTTATACAACCAATTAATTTAGGATCACAACTCAGGTATTTCATTATTCAATATCCCCTTTTATGTGTTCAATGGAATGGGCTTATTCCTTATACACAAGAATATGGGAAAAAAATCATTCTGTATCTCACAATGCATCACAATAAAACAATTCTCAATATCATCACCTTGAATCCTGAGTTTGGGTGGAATGAAACCATTAGTGGAATTAAACTAAGTCCCCTTACCTAACTCATTCATTTAGGGGATTATCTATAGCCTCAGTCTAACACAACCCATGGGCATAGAACCCCAAGTCAATAACCAACTCTACTAAGCCATGTGCACATATTGATTTTTCATTTCCACAAAGCACCATTTCACCACAACATAGCCAACATCATTTACAATCATAAAAATAATCTCAATAAATAGGAAATTTCATTTTTTCTTCTTCAATCCATTGACACTTTCGTTATTCAAATTAAACATTCTTGTTATCCCCAATCCCATTTTCCATTCTAAGCTCACTATGCATATTGAAGTATTATTCCAATCTCAAGAATTTTCTAATTTATCCATTTAACCTTTTTTCATGCCAAACCAAAAAACCCTTAAATAATTACCCATTCAAGGTGTATTAATAGACTCCAATTGAATTTTTGAAGAATATTAACATATTCCTCAAGGGCTCTACGTTCTTTCAAAACAACCTACACTTACAAAGCTAACACTATGTCTGCGGAAAAATCTACATACCTTACAGGTGGCCTAATTTGGTCAAGTCATCCCCCATGAATCCGATGAGGATCAATAGGGGTACAATTCACCATTTAGACACCACTACATCACATCATGTTAAAGGAACCAAGAAATCTTCAAAAGAGGGAAAGAATTAAAACCCTATAAAAACAGAACTAGACAAAATCCTAGGGATTTAACATATAAACCACCTACATTTAATCTGTTAGAAAACATACTCCCAATTCAATCCTCAAATTTTGACCCCACCAACCCATTTATAATCACAATAAAACTCATAAGAAATGTAGGGATTGATCGATTCGTATTGATAAGGGAAATAAAAAGGAAACCTAAACTAAAAAGAAAATAAAGTGTGAGATTAGCCTTACCCAAATTATCAATATGTCACAAACGGTGCTCCAAACTACTTTGGAACGCATGAGATTGATTATTTTGGGATCTTGGTCACTTTTGATCATTCATAGGGTTGCAGGGGTGGAGGTAGAGGAAAATCCCAGGTGGGTTAGAATATTCTGAAGTGTCATTTTGGAAAAAATTAAAGGTTTCTAGGCCACACGGTTTCCCACATTGTATGCCAAACCTTGTGCATATCGCGCTGATGCATCTGTCCCAAAGAGACCCTTGCATGGATTACCAATATGTTTTTAGAAACACTGGAAATCTGTGTGGAGGATACTTTCAAAAAAATCTTACTCTTTACTAGTAGACCTTGGCTACCCACACTGTTACCACCAACCTTGCTCAGAACGTGCAACTATCCCAGAAACTCCTTTTTTGCACATTTCATGTTCCAAATTCACGGAACACCCCTCATCCTCATCAAGGACTTTGTAAATCACTTAATTAACTCAAATGAAGGGCCTAAACAGAAATGTAAATAAAACATACCTTACGTAGAAATATGGGATATTACAACCTCCCCACCTTAAAACAGCTTATCACTGAACCTCTCTTCCCAAGAATCCTTGAGTTTCAAAAGATACGAGATTGGGCCACTAGTCATGGATATCTAATTCCAGCTCCAAATTTTCTTCCTAAACATTTCCATGTTTCCATAGAACATGATCTAGGAGAACAAACTTACCCAGAATAACATTCTCTCTTTGATCCAAAATATGAACCTGATAATCCTCAAAGGACGTGTAAGCCTCAAGCTCGACATCCTCATCATTTATCATATGATATGGGTCTGGGGGGTACTGTTGAAATTTTTAAACATGGAAAGCATCATGCATTCAACTATATCACTATGGAATATACAATCAGTAATCCACCGGTCTGATCATCTCCAAAATCTCAAATGGCCCCACATATCTACGTGCCAAGTTTCCCTACTTCCAAATTCAATGGTGAATAAACCTTGGAGACACCCGAAGAAACAAACTATTACCCCCACCACCATAAATTAAGAGGTTTACGATGTTGATATTCATATTAATTCTGCATACTCCGAGCGGTTTCCATGAAATTTTGAAGCAAACTATATTTCTCTGACGACTTTTGTAAAAGACTCGACCATAACAGCTCAAACTCTCAGGTCTCCAACCAAGACAATGGGGATCTACACAGTCTCCCATTGAGTGCCTCAAAATGATCTATTTGATCTATATCTTGAAAACTATTTTATAAGAAAACATGACAATGGACAACTGATTTTCTCACGAACCACTAAAATCCAGAACACATGCTCTCAACATGTCTTCTAAACCTAAATTGTACGCTCTTCCTGCCCATCAGTCTGTGGTTGATAAGCTGTACTCAGAAACACATGGGTACTCAGTTCCGTCTGACATCCTTTCTAGAAACGTGATTTGAAACACATATCATGATATGAAACTATGGTTCTCATCACATCATGAAATAGTACTATTTCCTTAAGATACCACTCTACCAATAGGTCGTCTGTATAGGTTTCTTGAATGGGTAAGAAATGGTCCTCTTTGGTTATCTAATCATCCACTACCCAAATGGAATCATTCTTCTATGGAATCCTTATAATACTCGCTACGATATCTATCATGATGTCATTCAATTTCGACATTGAATTAACAAATGACTTCAATAACCTACATGGGTGCTAATGTTCATCCTTCACCTACTCAATGATTACGGATTGTGCCCCAAATATCATCACTTCCTTCTTCATTCCTAGCAACCAAAACTACCTAATTATGTCACTATACAAGTTAGTCAATCCCAGATGCAATTCCCATATCGATGTTTGGAACTCATGAATCAAATATTCCAATACATCTGGCGGCACCACAACATGACAATTAACATAATAAATCCCATTAGTGACGATGGTCCAACCAGTAGGTGACTCCCCAACTTTAACAGATTTCTTTATAGCCAGCTCTCTGGATCTACCAACTGACTCTCTTTAACATGGCTCAAAACTACAAACTCAACTCCTATAGATGTAAGGGTCATCTATATGTGCCCCTCATGTACCTCCAAATGCATCTCCATAAACAATTACATCATCACCCACTCTGAACTGGATTCTTAAATGACATGATTTTGTGTCTTCTGACTAAGAGCATTAGCGACACCAATCCCTTTTCATGGTCTGATAACCAACTCAAAATCAAATGATTGTAGGTACTCGATCCACAATCACTGTTGAAGACTCAAATCCCATTTAGGGAAGATGTATTTAAGACTTTTATGGTCATTTAACAATGTAATGGGTACTCCCAACAAATAATACCTCCACCACTTTAAGGCATGAACCACAACATCTAGCTCAAGGTAACTAGTATGATAGTTTCTATAAAGTGGCCTCATGTGGCTCGACCTATAAGCTACTACCCGATAATCCAACATCAAAAATCCCCAAGACCAACACTAGATGCATCAAAGAACAAGGTATACTTCAAAACTTGTTTGGGTAAGATCAAAATCAGTGCAATGGTCAACTTTGTCATTATCTCCTATAAAGAATTCCCACAATCCCCTGACCAATCTAACATAACCACCATCTTGGATATGCATGTCCGTGGTGCTTCCAAATGTAATAAATCTCCAATATACCATTGGTAATAACTAGACATACTTGAAAAACTATGAATATGAGAGACGTTCATGGCCTGCTCCCAAGACACCACAGCTTGAACCTTTTTTAGATCCACTAATATGCCTGATTCATATTTGATTTGTCCCAAAAAGTGCACCTCATCAATGCAAAAATGACATTTTGATAGATTAGCATAAATCCAATGCTCTCTTAGTGTACTCAAGATGATGTCAATAGGTTTGGAATGATATTCATGAGTTCTAGAGTACACCAAGATTTCTTCAACAAATACAACTACAAAATGATCCAGATATGGGTGGAATATCTGGTTCATCAAGGCCATGAACAAAGCTAGTGCATTGTTTAAACCAAACAGAATTACCAAGAATTCATACAACTTGTACCTGGTTCGAAAAGATTTTTAGGGTATGTGAGATTGTCTCACCATCAACTGATGGAATCCTGATGTCAAATAGATCTTAGAAAACACTAAGGCACCCTTGAGCTGATAAAATAATTAATCAATTACAGGATATGGGTATCACTTCACAACTATCATCTGGTTTAACATCATATAATTAATGCACAACCACAATGATCCACCAGCCGTCATAGAAAAGTGTACCAAATATCCCCAAGGTGATGTACAAGGGTGTATAAACCATTTATAATCCAATTCCAATAATTTAACATTTTGTTCATGGAGCTCATCTAGCGCTATTTGGTAAGGTGGAGTGGAAAATTGATCCACTCCTGGAAACAATTAGATCATAAACATAACATCTCTCTCCGGTGGTAATCCCGAGAAGTACTCAGGTTAAAAATTCAGAAGCTATCCCATAACAAAAGTAATGACTGGATATCCTTTCTCCCCATCATCTATCATATGATGTATCATTTGGGTTGTGAGATCCCCCATATGATTGTGTAACATGCCTACAGAGCCTGCTCGTGTATCCCACTCACTATGAAGGACACAATTTCTCCCGTCAAGAGATGTAAATGTTATCTCATTTCAGTAATAGCTGATATTTTCTTTATATAACAGTAATATATCAATTCCCATTATTTTTTCAAAACCTAACATATCATGGAAAAATAGATCCCAAAGAAAACGATACCCACCCACTTCTATAAAACTACCCTTACTCAAACAAACGTCATCGACTCGCACCCCTAAGAGAGATTAATGTTACATTACCCCACATTCCGTCTCTACTGTTAAACCCAACACAACTACAAACTAAGTATAAATAATGAAATGTGTATCACTGGTATCGAATAATGCACTAGAAAAGGTGGATGCTATATGAATCATACATTGAATAGTAGACAGTCATACCTCACTACCCTCTGCTGAATCCTAAATTGAAGGAAGATGACCAAAAGCTCTACCATGGGCTCCATCCTGAGTAACATGAACTATAATGTTCTGTTGGTAAGGGTGATCCCGCCCCAGAGATCCACATCCACTACCCCTGCCAGTACGGACTGTGGATCTCACACTGCCTACCTGATACATGGTAACTGATGGATTTACTACACTCAACATCTTCCTCTGACCAACATCAATACCCAGATGTCATGATATCCTATAGAGACTCTGCACGTCAACTTTCATGGCAGATCCTTAGCACACAACTGGTGGTTGGGGTCACTAGTCATGCCTATGAGATGACTAGCCACACTGGAAGTAGAAGACCTAGTAACCACCCTGTGATTTTAACCGCATATTCTGACTACTCTGCACTCTTGAACCCTGAAGAAAAGTTCAAATTTGGCAATTCCCACTATCAGAAGCCACACCACTTACTCACCCAGCTAGCAATATATGCTCAATAGAAGAATCTCTATTCTGGTTTCCTTATGAGATAACAGCTTCATCCCCCACATTATCATACCTTTTTAGATGAAAATAATACCCCTAATAACTAGTCTCATGTCTCAGCCCATTCTAGAATTTTTTCACCACAACTGCATGATCTCCCATAAACGTCGGAATGAAGCATGTCAAATCGTTGAAACAGCTAGCATAGTCCATCACCAACATTGTCCCTTGAGTAAAAATCATAATATATATATCTTTATCCTACCTCATGGTTTCTAGATAGAAATTATCAAGAATCTTCTCTTGAAAATCATTCCACATAATCCCCTTAGCCTCCTCTATCTGAACCCAAATGTCCCACCAACATTTTTCTTTCCCCCTTTAAATTTAAGCCGCTAAATTGAGTTGATTCTCAAGAGGAGTCTCTAGATGATCGAGAATAGTGTGGATGGACTCAATCCACTTCTCATATTCTTCTGGCTCACCATCTATGGTAATGGTAAGAGGGTGTAACAACTAAAATTTCTCTGGTCAACTCAGTTGTGCTCTGTGTAACCCACCCTAGGTCTCCTTCCATCATCTGCATAAAACAAGAAATGTTCTACCATAACCGCTCTTCGCAATCTCATTTTATCACCATGTTCCCTTTCTCTTCTATTGGATGAGAGTTCTCAATACCATCCCCATGTCACCCAACATGCACACCTATTCTTTGTGGCTTTTCTCTACCATGAAAAACATGAGCATTAAAATGAAACCATAATACTTTTGTGAGAAATATGGGATATAAATTAGATTTTAACTTCTATTAACCAAACATGTTCACATACACTACCTAAAAGATCTGACTCATGACCGGGTCTCTCCCCTTGGCCATCTCCCTAAGTCTTTGGTCACCACTGTATCTAATTATCTTTGTTACAAGCCTTATATTCTACTCACATTCAAACCATTATCATATTCAATTTTAACCATAGAAAAATTATTCCACTTTTATTTCTTTATCTGTCACCATTTTTTAATTACTACATGGCATTTTCACTTTCCCTTTTTAATCATTCATACCATCTTATTGGGGATAATTCCTTACTTTTATGAGAACACTGGAATCCAAACCTTTATACCCCACACACACATCTCGTGTGTGTGTCTGTGTGTCATGATGTATATAATTTTACTACAAAGGTGCATAGAAAATTTCCTGACTTCACAACCTTGTACCCTCCTGGGTATGAGATAAATATCGTAACAACGGTAAATCACACTTCTAGTTTGTCACCCAATAGTGAAATAAATATCATCTAATGTAACAACACTCAACAAGAACAACAATCCCCTTCTAGGGTGACTTGGGTTTTCCACCATACATGGGATTGTGACTCCCATGAACGACCTCATTACCAAGTCCCAAAAAATTATTAATCTCTTATATTCCATCCCCAAAATGTATGAAAGAGAAAATAACCCCATTGATACAACATTGTTACGTCCCCGGTCCAAAAAATACAAAACTGGTGCCCCAATTTTGGCAGTTAGCTTACCTCAAGCGCGCCTCCCCATACACTAGAGGTTTCCGACTTGTAAGGAGGGTCCAATATGTCCTGTGGGGAGAAAATACCATCAATACTATAGTGAGCCACATTAGATAATAATGGAAATAACGGAAACATGAGACGAAAATCCATAACATGATGAACAATGAAATCGCAAAACAGGGTAAAATCATAAACAACAATAAAATATGTCATACCCTGATATAGTTTAAAGTAAACTAAACCCAAATGAAAGAAAATATTAGAATCCCCAAAACTGTATGGTCTCCATGTCTAGAACCTCACACAAATGTGTCCCATGTTCAACTCATCTCCCTAGCATAGGGCCCTTGCCCTTGCCCGGGCATGCAAGCATGAAATCAGCTTGAGTACCCAAATGTGGCCCTTGCAGGGTGTAAGTATAACTCAGTAGGCCACCACCAATGGTGTTAAAAAAATTCTCATTAAGGTAGATAGTGAATGAAAATGAAAATAATGGAAAAAATAATGGTAAATAGTTCAATAGGTCATTCTTAACTAAGTTCATTTTATTTATACTACCAATGAATTCAGGTTCACTACTCAGGCATTTCCGTACTCAACATCCCATTTTTATTTGTTAAATGTATTAGGAATATTCTGTGTTCACAATAATATGAAAACTCAATAAATCCTTATGTCACATGGCATCACAATATAACAATTATCAATATCATAACCTTAAAACCTCAGTTCGGGCGGAATGCAACCGTTAGGGGAATAAAACATTTTGCCTTTCCCTAACCCATGAATTTAGGTGAGGATCTAGAGCCTCGTTCCAAGTCAACTAGTGGGCATATATCCTCGAGTCAATTCCCCACTCTACTAAGCCATGTGAACATGCTTATTTATAATTTACCACAAACACCATTTCATAGCAACATATCCATAATCATTTACAATCATCACAGTAGTCACAATAAATAAGAAATTACATTTTTTCATAAGTCCATTAACACATTCATTAGTAATATTACATAACCCCTTTATCCCCAATGACTTTACATTCCTATCTCACTATGAAAATTCATGTATAAATATAAACCCTTGAAATTTCCCATTTATCCATCTAACCAATTTCATTGCTAACCCAACATCCCCATATGTAATAACCCAACTATGGTGTATTACTAGAAACCAATTTCATTGACATTAAGCATATTAAAATAATTATCATGGTCTCTACATTCTTTCACAATAGCATACACTTACTTATCTAACTCTATGTTCATGGAAATATCAGCATACCCCACAGGTGGCCCTAATTTGGTCGAGTCACCTCTTGAATACCATGATGATAAAGAGGGGTTAAATTATCCATTTAGACACCAATATATCACATCATGTCAAAGGCAGTGAGAAAAATTCAGAAGAGGGCCATAATAAAAATCCTATATGCACAAATCTACCCAAAATCCTAGGGATATTACATGTAGACCACCAACTCGGAATCTTTTGGAGAACACCAGAACAATTGAAGCCTTACATATCGATTCAACAAAACCTTGAATCCTTACCCAAGAATACCTTATGAAGGTAGGGTTTGAGATCTTCATATGGAGAGGGGAAAGAATTAGGAACCCAAAAATAAAAAGAAAATCAAAAGGGAAATCAGCCTTACGTGGATCATCAATCCACAAATGAAAGTGACCCAAACATCATGGGAACAAAGGATATTGATCCTTGGGAGCTCCTTTTCTCTTTGGTTCATTTCATAGGTTGAATGGGAGGAGAAGGAGGAAAATCGTGAGTGGGTTATAAAGTCATGAAGTTGCAATTTTTTAAATTTTTAAGGGTTTCTGGGCCGCATGGTTTTCCAAACTGTGAGAAAACCGTGTGGATGCTTATGTCAAAAAGGTACGATCACACGGTTTACGCGCACAATTGTAAAAACTATGTGCAAAATGTGTGTCAGCTACTTTCTGAGAATATTACTTTAGCATGGTTAACCTGGGCTACCCACATGGTTAGCACCAACTGTGTGGAGATGATGCGGCCAGCCTAGAAACTCATTTTCCCTATTTTTGTTCCCAAACCCCCAGATTACCCCAATCCTCCTCAATGACTTTGGAAATCACGTAATCAACTCAAATAATGATCTTAAACTAAAACATAATAAAATATACCATACAATGAAATCTGGGATATTACAACACATTTCAAAAAATATCATGGTGTTATGTTCTACCCCCATAAAATGATTTTTTTCACTCAATAAGAATAACTCTTTCACCAGTAAGTGAGGATAATTTTGTCACATTATATACTCAGGTACCGTATAAATTCCTCATACTGGTGGTTTCATAAAACAATAATGACCCTATGACTGGCATTGTTTTATTCATCATTATCTATCAACCAAAATTCCCCACAAGTTTTTTATAAGAAATATCAAGATCTAGTAATGCACTTCGTAAATAGAGATACATGGAACACATCAGGAACTAGATAGGGGTTAAATGGTATAATAATTTGATATGATATCATCCCAATAGGTTATAGAACATCAATGTAACTGATTTACCTAGGGATTAGTTTTCTCTTTATTCATCAACATATAAATTCATTGAAACACCTTGTCCCTAACTAAAAATTCACGATCATGTAAATGGTTCTTAGGATAAAATATTTATCCAATTTTTCCTACCATTATGTATAGATAAGTAGCAACAACCTCTAATATTATTTCCTTAAAAACCTCAAATATGAACTAATTTCTATAATCAGCCTCATTCCAATACATTATAGTTCTATAATTTTCTCCATTAAGGGAGTTATAATGACCGATCTATATTCTCGTTTGAAAGGAAATATTTTATGAAAATATAATTGGAGGATGTTTTTTTTCTCAAATACTATTTAATTCGATATAATTATATGTTTTAATAAACTCAAGGGTTTTAATTATTATCTCAAATTAAACACCATTATGATGATAATATATAGTGGTTGATCTTAGATACATACCAAGTGTCTGTGGAAAACGTCAATAAAACATCAATGTAAACACTAGATCATTAATAAATACAATGGAATATGTTAGTCCATGAAATATTACACTTACTTAATTTATTTTCTAGTAAGTGGGTCTATAGATAACTCTTTCCCAAGAAAAACAAATTGGTATAAATCATAGGAATATCAAATATAACTCATAAATTCCTCGACATCCAATCTATGATTATCTCTAATGGTTTATAGTTCCTTTTAATCATATATCCCAAAATGCGTGATGGAATTAATAGTAATCATTTTTTACTAAAATAGATACAATCCAAATGGTTTTATTTTAATTAGGTCAACATAAAACATGTATAATTATGATAAAATCGAATATAAACCACCGAATAGGTGTTAATGACATTAAACCTTATGATTTAATTTATACTAATAAACTCATGTTGTTATCCATAATACTTATGTTGATCTTACATAGAGTCATATACAATTAGAAAAATTAATTCACCATTTATTGTTTATATATGACCTACTATTATAAAAAAAAGTAATTGGAAGGTTGGGTTTCTAATTGTAGTGATATAATATCAAATGTGATTTCATTATTCAAAAATCTATGTATATGGAGATAATGACATGAAATTTCCATAAAGGATGAAAATTAATATTTCAATATATTTCTTTTATACAAATTCTACACATGAAATCTCCATATATATTAGTGGGGATAAGCGTTATCAAATTATCATGATTAGCTTCATCCTTTGCGATTTCACAAGGTTTACGAATTTATATCTGTCTACAGAGATTGGTGTGTCTATCATCCACATTATCCATTCTATTTTAAAATTGATTATGATGTTGCCAATAATCCATGAAATCAGAACATCATAGTATGGATTAAGCATTATATTTTTCCCTATCTCAATTTATGTAATTGACTAGACTCTTTAGATAACTTCTACATTATTTTTCTCAATGTCCAGGATTTGGAAATTAGTATCACAAATTATTCCTTCATGGAAATCACACATGTCCTTCATCCAACATTTTTGGCTTGTAGGTGATTGAAATATCATTACTCCATGGAATTTATAAATTTTCTAGTGAGACTCGATATTTCATCTCATCATAAATACATGGGAATGATCAGAATAACAAATTTCAATTTATACCATTAGTTCACTTCATGTTACTTATTCATATTAACTAATGTATCTTATATCATAGTCCTTGTAGATTCTGGATGTTATAACATGATATAAGTGATCCGTTTTTTTTTCTTGAGTGATGATTATATAAAAAGTAAAAAAATCATGCCTACTAAAAATCTCATTATAGGTAAGAATAGATTCATTGTCCTCTTGTTTTATCTTAATAAATTAATTCTTTATCCCTGTTATAAGAATATTAGGTATGTACTTACTCAATAATATAATCATAAATTCATCACACTCAATAGTGTCAATTACATCCTCATTTATCATATTATGGATATGGCCCACCATTGATCAGATTCCCTATATAAATAATAGATAGAAACAATTACTTATTACTTATTTTAAAACTAGAGGATGGAAAATAACTTTATGGGGTTGTTGATAATTTTCACAAACTAGGGAGAATTAATGGTCCCACTAAAAGATGATGGATGTTTACTCATAATGGAATCAAAATAACATTATTCACTCCATTTCTCATCGATATGTTTAACAATATTTATAGCTTTATAATTTTCAGTAATCAGCAAAATGATGTTTTTCATTCTAAAATTCATAATATTTAGTATCATAAGTGGTTATTCATTTCAAATTCCATTTAATTATGATTGATAATGGTTAACATTGGTTTGAACCATTTACTACAACAACAAAAATTATGTTATAAATAGTAATCTTAGTGGAAAATGTTATATTTATGAAAATAATTTATAGGATTCCTAATTTATTACACCTTATTTTCAATACATGAATCCATATCATTAACATGAATCATTAATTTTCATTATTCAAATCCATCAGGATGGTTCATAATTAGCTGTGGATATTCCAGAACATATCCTCAAAGTTTATTAAACTAGATGTGTAGTAAGGACCCTTGTTCTTTACCAGGTGACTATCGACTAAATCTCAAATAGGGAATTTTTAATTAAATACCCGAAGGTACCATTGGGAAAGAGAAACATCCAAATGTATAATCCCGATAGGGATTTAATTTCATATAAACCAATCAGACTATCCTTTACAAAAAAATAGGACAATTCCAATATGTAAAATCATCCATAGAAATACTCACATTAATATCCTTATAAATATCTCGGTAAATACCCTTAGACATACTCATAGAAATCTAACTAAGGTTTTCTCAACCTAATTTTCTAATTTTAACTAATTTTTTTATCTTATACGAACTATAAATTCAAAATATATTCAAATATAAGTATTACATCTTAGTCAATACATATTCATGACATAACATAATGGTACATTCCCAATCATTCAGGTCTAGTGCTTTTAAAAATAGAGACACATAAAAAATAATTCAATATGTGACTTATATCATCTCCCACCATGTTCTTCATAAATATAAACGTTCATGGACTTATTATACATAATAGATTTAATGATAACATGAGGGAAAACATTAGAAATGCGGATTTGAGATTCTCAGTAAGGGTAAACAAGGTATATTTCATAAACAATTATAATATTCAATGATATTGTAACATAATATATCAACATTGTTATTTAATTCAATTTATTACATTATTTATAACAAAATATTACACATAATGAAACTCAGACGACTAAGAATTAAAGTGTATTTGATAATTAGTAACACATCATAAAATCTAGAACATGGGATGAAACCAAATTATTTAAATCATCTATAAGATAATTCTATAATTCCATGGATTTTTAAACTGCACATGATTAATTGGGAACATACACAAGAAAGGGGTGAGCTATAGATCCCAGTAAGGTAATAACCATGGAATAACATGAAAAAAGTAGTAAATGCTTGAAAATAGTCATATAAATGTGATATTAAAAAAATTATAATCATAATCATGAATGATTAGACATTATATATCATGATAACATAAAGGCAACATAGTTAAAATATAAAAAACCTGAAAAACTACATCATTACCATAGGTCAAGGAAAAATTCCAAAACATAATGATGGAAAAATCCCATAACGGAATTGGGTTATCTCCCTATCCATAATATATATCCCTAGAGACTAATCATTACCCAAAGAATTAGTGTGATATATAACTCCAGAGGCACCTTTCACTTTCATTTTGATCTCATGCTAAATTGTACCAATTATATCACACAACATAGATTCATTCGTCATCATATTGTATTCCACAGATAATAAGTGTTGATTAAATATATGTATTTATAATTTAAAAGATTTATATATGTTTGAATGTTAACACCCGTGGTAGAAAAAGGGATGATATTCACTACACAATTGTATTGGAATGGAAAATTGTGGTAAAATATTTGCAGCATAATGTCATCAAATACAAATTATCAAAATTGACTGATGAGGGTGAAAGGGGTTTCTTATCATAATTACATGAAATATTTATTAATAGTTATATATTATGTCCTATAAAAACTATATGAATTGGATATATAAGGTAAAAGATAATAAAGAATCTTAAATAATGACGTGAAACTCAGAATCCCATACATGAGTGTGTGGCCCAAATTCTATTAGGTACTTCATGAGAGGTTGTTGAAAATTGGGGGAACTCTATAGGGGGGATCAATGTGTATGTATGTGCCCTTTTAATTTTTAATGAAGTGAAATAGGATCTTATATGTGTTTATATAGGGAATGAGTGGGTATTTGGTTAATCTTTCACAATGATATGTTTTGGACATTATATAAAAAGTAGCCAAAACCACAAACATTTTCATTTTTTTCACTTGGTTTATCAAAAATTGGTTTTTTTAAATTATTTTATATTTATGGTGGCTGAAATTAAATAAATAATACCATTCAATATGTGTAACTGAAACATACTCATAATGAAATGATTTTAACGATATATAGAGTACCACTATCAAATTTATCCATTTAAGATACACTATTTACCTTGATTCTTAGGTGAAATATTTTTTATTAATTGGATGCACAAATTATCACAATATATAGATATAATCTTTAGAATAATGGGAAATTGAAATGTTCTATTAAAAATTTAGGAGATATAGAAATATCTTTTCAAGTGGATTTCAATATAGGTTGGTATAAACACATTCCCCTTTACATGTTCTCATATAAGTGTGGATTCCATTATAGAATTGACATTTCACCATTTGAGGCTCTATATGGGATAGGGTAACCAACATTTTGTGAAGTTGTTTAAGAAATAAATCTATTGTGAATATATCCTCATCAAGATATGGAAAATAATAGTAAAAAAATTCATTGACGTATTATAACAACACAAATTTAATAGAAGAGATATACTGATAATCATTAGTGATATTTAGAGTTTAAGTTTTTAGATAATGTATTCATATTAATATCACTAAATAATATTATTATAATATTCATTTACATTGTTAATTTCATCACCAAATATATTCGTTTATTTAAAATTCTTAATCATAATGTGATCAGGTGTCACCATCTTAAACATTTTCAAAAAATAACCATAGATCATGTTGGGTTCCATATATAACTTTTGAAAAAATTCATACCACAAACTTTACATGTACTAAACTAAAAGGTATTAAGACTATAACAAGATCAGAATTACTAGTATTAAATAGTTTAAATATTTAATCGTAATAATAATTCACTACAAAAGATGTAATTATTTTTTAGGAAGAAACAAGGGAACAAGAGGATGTATTGAGGTAGAACTGACCTCATTTTTTCATCGTATTAACAAAATTTTGAGCTTAAAATTATTTTATGGTGGAATAACCATATTTTAGATTTTATTTTTTCTATTGAATAAATACAATATTAAACAAATTTTGTCATATAAACCACTCAACTAAAATGAACTAGAATGAATTTTATTGGGATATAATATTGTAATGAAATTCAATCATTATTATATTATAATAAAATCATATAAAATGTCATAAAAACAATATATTTAATAATATTCCATGTATGAAAATAATATGAACATGCAATGATTTTCATTTTTTACTTCCATGTATATATCCATTATATTAAATATGGAAACAATGCATATATATTTTAAATTAATATTCATTTTCAAAGGCAAGTAGATAGATGCAATTATTTTAGATATTTTTATACATCTATATATATATATGAAATATGGTGGTTATATTTTTGGGAATTGTATATATTGGAATTCGATATATAAGTGTTAGATATATGGTTATTATATATATCATTAATGGATATATGGTCATTTAGAATGCATGTATACAAAAGTTATATTGTTGATCTGTAATCATTATTAATACATTGAAAATAATCTAATATGCAAAATATTATAAATGAAATAAATACAAAATAATTATTTAAAATAATTTGTTACCAAAAATTAATTTTCATAAAATTAATATTATTATTTTATTTAAATAATTATTTTATGTATTGATAAATTGGTTAAAAAAATAGAATACAATTTTATTGTTAAAATTAAAGGTTATTATATGAATAATCAATATTAATAGTTTGTGATTATATATATTTAATGTTAAATATTTATTTTTTTCATCAAACAATGGTTTCAAAATACTGTGTATTTTCAACATAAAAATTAAACTAATCCCTATTAAAATAGGAATGTAATTATATTTTTCAATAATGAAAAAATATATTATGAATAAATTCAGTATAAATTTACATGACTTAATATTAAGAACACACAGTGATTAAAATTTTATTTTTATATAAAAATAAAATTTTATCCTTTTTTTATATTCTGGTTTACAATATTATATTAAAAATTATAGAAAATGAATAAAAACAAATCTATTTCATGTATTTTATCATAATGTTGAAATTATATTAATAGTTCAATATCAAAATGTTTCATGAAAATAAGATTCAAAGTAAAAAATTTACATACGACTATAAATGTAATATTAGGGTCCAATTACTAAAATAAATGATAAAAATGTAAAAAATCATGAAACACTATCTCTCTGATTTTTCTATGATGGAATGAATGGTCCATCTATAATATTTTGGTCACATTGTCCAATTTTTTATTAAATGTAATACCATATACGTTAATCAATGAATTTGTTTGTTAATAGAACTCAAAACATGACTATAAATGACCCCTATCAACCAAAATTTTTATTTAAGTAATATCTTGCATATCTACCCATGTCCATATTCAAAATTATACTTATTATTTTGGTATCGATTTTTATAATAAGGAATCTAAAATCATTTATTCTAAAGGAACTCACATCAAGAAGGAGACAATTCATCAATATAAGTACACAATTTTTAAAATATTTTTTCAATTAAATTCAAATATGCACTCTTTAGTAATATATTTATCCAATATATTGATTTGGAATGAAAATAATTATTAGTCTATAAAAATGTTATTAATATTTTTTTGAACACTCAATCACAATTATATCATGTTCTTGTTTTATAAAGCTCAACCACAAACATGAATGTTGTCGTTGGTAATGTACTAAAACATGCACTACTTGGATTCTAGAGACACAACGAATACCAAAAACATATATCAAATTGACATCAGTGTATATAAATAATAGTCACATAATGAGTTTTTTGCCTTAAAAAATTCAATAATGTTAAGCATGGAACCAAAAAAATGTGTATCCACATTTACTCAATCTTTTTTAACATATTGATATATAATGATAAGCAAAATTATATATTAAATACAGACCAAGGAAGGAAAAGTACAAATTATTGTGAATACTATGTAAATTTTAGGAAATAATATATGTCAAATAAAATATCTTTTATTAATATCCATAATGATCTCCTAACTCTCTCTATATTTCTATAACATTGTATGATAAAAAAGGGAATAAATTATTAATAGTAGTAAGCTAAAAATCCTAGAATGTGAATAAACATGAAAATGTAGCTTGGAACAAGAGTCAAAATCCATTACCAGATAATATAAAAGCAATGTAAAATTAATAAAAATATTGTGTCATAAAATATAGAACATATAATCATATGACTATGGAAACACAAGAATGTTCGAACAATATATAACATCACAAACTAATAAGCCAACGCTAACTACTAAAACTATATCACATAGTGAATAGAACCCCATTATGGATTTACATTACACCTTAATACCATACGTAATATATCATGTGACTGAAAAACAAATCAATATATTGGATAACTATCTGGGTGCACGCATCATAACATGTGCATTATTATTTGTGCCACATGATGAAAACTAACATAAGGAATAAACATAAGGATTTCTCATTGAAGTTTGAGGATTTTGTAACCATTTCATAAGGCATAGAAAAATAGAGTATCATAATTTGATCCAAAAAATAGAGGATTAAATTATTATAGGATAGTTATATGGTAAAAAATACATATCCTAAATAATTTAGTTTTATTCATGTCAAAACATGAAAATAGTGGCTATGTAAAAATAGAATTTTTTCTCTTAAAAGAGGTTTAAGAAAAAATAATATACGTTAATTGAAAGGTTAAATGAATAATTATGTTCATAAAACAAAAATAGAACAAAAATGGTGTTTCAATATAAACATATTTAATTTGAAAGAAATAGTTAACTTATAGCTTTTTATGGTGGGTACATAATATGATTAATAAATAGATATGTTCTCTTTAATCATTTTTTCATATACAGAGGAATTTAGAATGAATATTTTTAAAATGTGTACTTCACAACAAAATTAAAATTATTTAAAAAATATATATATACATATATATATATATATATATATATTTGGAACATATATTTGGAATTTAGAGTAAGTATATAAAAACGTTTTAGAGATAAATTAATCAAACTAGAGGTAAAGTGTTACCCAAATTAGATTTGGCGGTTCATTGATGTCCCTTTATTTGTGTATGAATGTTTTCTAAAATTTCACATAATATCCTAGATACTCAAATTAGATAAATTAATTACTTAGTTAGTATTACATTTCACATTAATTTTATTTAATATAAATTTATTATCACTTTCTATGTCCATTTGGATGAATTATTATGTTTCCATTCATCATTCGGGGTGTGTTCATTTCACCATTTCATGGTCTAAAAACATTTCAATAGTTACATATGTTTTTTCAAAATCATAAAAGTACTCTAATAGAGAAATTATGTTGATTTAATTAAATTCAATATGTTTCAACATTCCTATATATCATTTTTATTTATTGTATGAGGATGATACTTCTGATAAAAAATTTAAAAATATATCATTTTATTGAATTAGAGGATATGAGAAAATGTTTGGATATAATATATATCAATATAAATCTAATCATACTATATATATATTTTTATGGAGTTATTATTCTATATAAATTAAGGATGTTAGAAGATTGTATAATAATAAAATAAATTAACATAAGGGTTTGATAAAACTACCTCTTGGTTATCACCTTCTAGATAGACCCCTTGAAAAACATGTAATTGGTATATTTTTTAGACCATATGTAATTGGATGTTTGAGTGTAACACCCCAAGATTTTATAAAAAATATTCTTTTTAATTTCATTAATGTCTTGTGTTATACGCTACACCAAAAGAAGCTTGCACAACATGCATCCTTGACATGCCTTGCATTACATGCAATCACGACCTTCCTCGATAGTGTGTGTAGTACGCAATACCGAGTTTCACTAAATAACAATATGCTATTAAAATATTATTAAAACTAGCTGTTATGAATAGTAATAACCACCTTTTTAAATTTTAGAAATTTTATCTCTCAAAATGGACTTCATTTTTGGATTCGGAGTATCGAATTTATCCTAAGGTGAAATTTTGGTAATTTTCGGATAACTTTCATATTTTGATGAATAGTGAAAATTACTAAATTTTTTTTAAAACAAATTTTTCAATCAAATTAATTAATAGTGATAAATAATTAATTTGAGTGGTTTTAAATTATATTTAGAATATATTTTTACGATTTAATACAATGTTGTTCATTATATGTAATTTCACATTTAAACCAGACATAAACAAGTGTCAATATTTTCATAGTTATTATCTTTTAAAAACACGCTATTTGTTTTGACGACAGGAATTAATTTTTAAATTAATTAATGCAACTGATATGTTTTGAATTTGGTAAAATAGAAATAATTTTTGAGTTCATAATATCAAATATATCCTAGGCCTAATTTTTGGTATTTTTCTGAAAACTTTTATTTTTTTATGAATAGTGAAAACACTAAGTGGTAGTTAAAAAATCTGAATTTTTCATAAAACATAATTATACCACTTCTGTGAGTGGAATTTCAAAATTCCGAGAGACACAGTTGATGTCAGTAAGAAAAATGTGGTTCAATGAGATGAAATTTTTTTTTGGTGAATAGTATCTTTTTATTTTTATTTACCACGGTTAAAAGTAAATAGGGCAATTAAGGGTAAAAATGATATTATTATTACCCTAAAACATGTTCTAATTCTATTGGACAAGTATAATTCGACCAAAAACAACCCTAGGAATAATCTATGACCATTTAGGCCCACTTGGATTAGATTAGGACATTTATTATTTATTTATTTAAAGAAGGGTTAAAATAGTTAAAATCAAAGTTTAATAAGTAAATCATTTTTAATATAGGGTTATACATAAGATAAATTAGACTATAAATAGTAATTATAAATATAAAATTATTTCCTACATAATGGTATTTTATTTGTAATTTTTAGACATTAAATAATTTAATTTATTTATGACACAAAGATGATGCAGTAATTATCTTATTAATGAAATATTGACATAATTGATGGTATAAATACCCAAATAAATGTAATTTGAGACTTTTAATAAATTACACTAATTTTCTATGTAAATATGACATGTTAGTATTGATTTAATTAACTTTCTTCGAACTAATCATTCTTTTATGATTTTCACAAAAATCAATTACTAAATAGTGTCAAAATTGACATAAAATAGTTTTTAAAACAAATATAATATTGTTAATTTTTATTTTATTCCTAAAAATATAAGGTTCGGCAAAATGACTTATATAAGGTTATATATATTAATAAAAAACAACTTGGGGTTCATTTGGCTTTTTATAGTGAGCATATTAACCATATAGTGTAAGAACACAAGAAGACACGGTAAAAGTAAAATTATTTACCTTAATGTTAAATCTAAATGATAAGGTTAAAATAGGATCCTAAACATGTCTAAATCCTATTAGATGAGAGGTTTTAGATCCATCCCCACCTTATCTTCGAAATAAATCAATTTGGAGCTATTTAAAACCGAATATGACTTTATAATAAAATAATATTTTTAGTTTTCCAAAGGAGCCCCTCTCCTCCCTTATAAAAGGGCACCTCCTCCCTCTCTTCCACACACAACGTTGAGCCTTCTAGATCGGCCAACCCCTGCCGAATTATCTTCTACCCTTCCCTAAAAACATACTAGAGGTTCTGGTCTTCCTAAAAGTCCAATTTTAGTTCCCTAAAAGGAGATCTCAAAGAGGCGCTTCAAACAAGAGGTAATGTCTGTTACCGATTCTTTCAAATTTATTTCTTTTTTCCACATCTTCTTATTAGGCTTTTTCATTATGAAGTAATAACATCAGTATCACTCATATACTGATATGTTATTATAATTATGAAACAACCCAATTTAACCATTTATCCATCCTACGGAAAACGAAATCACCGCGTGTGCGTACGTACGGAATACCGTCTCCACGCCGTGGTGAAATCTATTTTCCACCACCACCTTACTTGGATGGGTATAATGGTGTAAATAATAACTATATATGATTATTTTAAAGTGCTATTGATTCTTAAATAGTATACATACACTCTAATACAGTCCCACGATCATGAGAACAATATAATCGCTCGTGCGTACGTACGGACTACCGTCTCCACGACGCGATGAGATTCATTCTCCACTTTAACCATTCATGAATGATTATAAAGTACATATAACAAGTAATCATGAAATATATGACATAATAATGATACTGGGTTTATGTGTATATATATGTATTTCATCTACTTAATTCCATTCAACTCAATAAGGAAACGAAAACAGCGTTCATGCGTACGTACGGCCTACCGTCTCCATGAACGGTGTATTTCTCTCCATTTACTGATATATTATATATATGTATATTCTGAATATATATTATATATAAATCATGTTTTATATTCTGGAATAAATTAATCATGATCTAAGTAATCATATGAATAATTACAAGTCAAAACACAGACAACAAATGAAACAATTTTACCCAAAACACTCTTTAACATGGAATTTACAAAAGAACGGGTAATATAAATTCATAAGTGAACCATTTATGATATCATAACAATGAGTATGATTCTGGAACAAGTCAATGACAATATTTAAATTATTATACAGGAGTTTCGGACACTTACGAAGCAAATCGGACCTAAGGTAAGAGAAATATCACAATCTCATTTTTATCCGAGATTGTTTATACATTGGTATTTACTAGGGTGTATTTTATCATCCAAATCCATGTTTCCTCAATATGTAATATTATTTCCATCCACCTAAAATTTTTTAAATCCAATTTTACCCTTCGGTGAGTTTTTATTAAAAGATATGAAAGGAATCTTTTGTCATTTTTCGTACGAGGTACTTTTTGACTTTTCCAACAAAAGTACGAAGAATGTTTTTTTAACTTATACGGCATGAATGGATTTTTAAAAAATTATTTCCAAGAAGCTTCCTTTGCAAGTTTTCAAGTTTATTTTTAATCTACTTCTTTTATTTTATAATTGTACGACATGTTAAGAAAGGAAAAGTGTTTTTGAAGCAGAAAGGATATTTTCCTCAAGAATGAAGTTCTAGTGTTTTATCAAAATTATTTTCCATATAAGATAATAAAGGGTTCTGTTTTTATCCCTATTATTACATTGATTTGATTATGTTGAGATGTAATTATATTTTTTTTAATTCCATTATCTTATATGAATTGTTTTATGATGTCATGATGTTTAAGATTGCCATTTTTATTACATGGGTTATGAAATGATGTATGATTTATGATTTTGTGGCACACATAAGAATGGTATCATTATGAGATGGGTGGGACCTATATCTCCCTCCAATTCATTGGGTAAAGATTTTATATCTCATGTGATAGACATGGATGGAAAGGTAGGTTATACCGGATCAGTGAAACAGGACTGAAACGAGGAGTGAACTCGGTTCAGAAAGGGACTTTGTCCACTAAGATAGTCTTGGAAATGAGTCCTGATTAATAAGAAATGATTATCTATGATTATGTGTGTATGCCACAATGTTTCATGTTTTAAGTTATGATTATTGGGATTTCATTTCACAACTATGATTTATCCCATGTTATGATATTATGATCTCTTTTGCAGGTTAAGATTTCCAAAATGTTATGTTCTTATGAATATGATGTGATTGATTTTTCTTTTGTTTACCCTTACTGAGCATTTGAGCTCACCCTTTTATGTTTTTTTCCCCAGGATATAAAGAAAGGTTTTAGGTAAGAAAAAAAACGGAAGATCTTTATGGGAGATGTTGAAGATCTTTCACCATGATTAGAAGTTTACGTTCCGAGTTTCCAAAGACACTAAACTATTATGGTCCTTGTGTGTGTGTTTTTGTTATGTAATAAGTATTCCGCAAAAGTAATGTAATGTCCTTGTACGTTAGGCTTTGAGTCTCTACAGTTGGTATCAGAGGAAATGATTAGTCAACCTTTGGAAACTAGGATGCGAAAACGTTAGTGAGATCCCTAGAGATATTTCTAAGGTATGTCTAGGGATGCCCCTAAGGATAAGTATACGTATAGGATATAGTCCTAGAACTATGGTAACGATATTAGAATTTAACCTAACATGTTAGATATTGAAGGTACTCCCCCTTTATTATGTTGTTTTCCCTAGCATTGTTTTTGCCTCTCTCACTATTTTTTTTGGGTTTTAGACGATGGCTGGAACCCGAAAGAACCGTGTTGATCAATGCAATGGAAAATGCAATGATTGTCCTCTTGAACAAACAAATGTAATGGGAGATGGAGGGAAAAATCATTTTTCTATACTTACACAAGCTATGAATCATTCTGGACTTCCAAATGAGGAGAGAAGGGAACAATATTCTATTGAGTCCTTCATGAGGCAACGCCCACCTTCTTTCAGTGGGTCTTCTGATCCACTTGTTGCTGAACAATGGATCAGTACCATTGAAAAGATATTTTCAGTTCTTCAATGTTCTGAACATGATAAATTCATCTTAGCAGTATATCGTTTGGAAGGTGAAGCTGGTCAATGGTGGAATCTTATCAAGAATACGAGGCAAAGAGATGAAATTGAGTCCATGGAATGGGACGAGTTCAAATATTTATTTTTCAATAAGTACTTCCCTCGTATTATTCGAACAAAGATGGAGAAGGAGTTTCTTGAACTAAAGAAAAAGGATGATGAATCTATTGGTATATACGAAGCGAATTTTACAAGGCTTTCCAGGTATGCATATGGATTTATCATCCAACCTGAAATTAAAGTTTATCGATTCTTCAGTGGATTAAAACCGAATCATCGAAGGGCATTTTCTATAAGAGACTTTAGTAGCTATGAAGAAATTGTGCATTGTGCTATCAAGGTAGAAATGGAAGTTGGTGTTACTTATCCATCTCATAGTTTTGACAAGAAACGAAAGATGGAGTTCAAGGAGAAATCTCAGAATAATGGTGAAAAAAAGATGAATGTTTCCTTATGCTCAAAGTGTGGAAAGAATCATGGTGGAGATTATCTTAAAGGGACAAGAAAATGTTTTAAGTGTGAAAAATAAGGTCATCGAGCAGCTGAGTGTCGAAGTAATGGAAAAAGGGTTTCTAATGATGGGAATAAAGAAAAGACTGCAGAGAACGCACCACCAAAACTTCAATGCTTCAAGTGCAAGGAAATGGGGCATTATGCTAATAAATGCCCTAATCCAAGGTTTAGTGATGATCGACATGAGAAACCACTTAAGGAAATGGACAAAGGTAAGTCACATGCGATCACTATTGGAGATGTTGAATATGAAAACAATGATGTGGAATGATTAAGTGTTTATGTAATGGGATTCCAAAATAATGGTGTATATAGTATCGTGGAATATTGGAATATTTATGTATTGGTATATTGTGGTTTTAAATGGTACCGGTAACCATGGAATGTGATTGAGATATTTTTGGAAAAAAAGATGATATGAGCATAATGAAAGGAAATTGAGAAAATGAAATGTTTGACCGTATTCATGAGCTAATGACTGATATAAGGAGAAGGTTATATCATTGTTTGAGTATATAGAATTTTTGGATTTTGGTATGTGGAAAGAGTTAACTTTTGACTGCATTCATGTTTTTACTAAGGTTCAATGGGTATTCATTCATCAAGAGAATACATGATTAAGGTATTCACATGTTTGTAATTTTACCAACAAGACATATCTTATGATATATGGGGATCAACGATGGTATTAAATATCTGCTAATCATTTTCACTATATTAAGAGAGTGGACTGTAGTATTATGGATAAGCCTAAAAATTGGAATATATTATGTTGGAAATAAGTTAGTATTGTTTAAGGATAGAATTTTTTTTGATATTATTGATGGGATGTTATAGTAATATAGTTTTAGAAAAAGGAAAACCTACAGGACGGGCGACAACCCATCGCATCGGACAAGGCTGTGGGAATCAAACCCACAACCGAAAGGTGACTGGCCTTTATCGCCTACCACTGGCCTACAGGAAGTCCCTGTTTAGTAGAAACTAGTTCTATTATATTAAGCAGTATGATATATGATGTATAAGTCCATTTTAGGAACCATATATCATTAATCTCACTATATATGGACTTATGTATTTTTTGATAACTTTTCTAACCTTTTGTTTGAGACAGATGGAATGACCCGTCATTCAATCACATGATATGCTAACACTTCATGAATAACAAATTCAACTTTATTTCTTTAAGAGATGAAGTGGAAATTATTCAAGGCACGAACAACAGTGAGATTGTACCAAAATAAAGTAAAATTGTATTCTAATTTAAATTCTTCAACTTTAGGGAAATGATCTTGAAAACCAAAAAAATGTTGTCTTACTGCTCTTATATCTGATAAATCAGATGGTACCTTATATCGTCACAAATTTATGGCTTTGTGATTGGTGGATTTTCCATAGCCATGTTCTCTACCACTCTTCATCATAACATGATGGTTAGATTTCTCTTCCATATCCATATTTTAACCTATGTGGAAACCCAGTGATTAGTTTATTTGGGTAACCGTTACGTTTCATACTTTTGTTTTTAAAGATTGGTTTTTGTATTCCTTTTTACGATGTGGGTTTCTATTAAAGAAACTTTCGAATAGTAAACCATTTATAACCCCGACGAATTTCGAGGGCGAAATTCATTTTAAGGGGGGTAGAATGTAACACCCCAAGATTTTACGAAAAATATTCTTTTTAATTTCATTAATGTTATATGTTATACGCTACACCAAAAGAATCTTGCACAACATGCAACCTTGACTTTCCTTGCATTACATGCAATCACTACCTTCCTCGATAGCGTGTGTAGTACGCAATACTGAGTTTCACTAAACAACGTTATGCTATTAAAATATTATTAAAACTAGCCGTTATTTATAGTAATAACCACCTTTTAAAATTTTAGAAATTTTATCTCTCAAAATGGACTTCATTTTTGGATTTGGAGTATCGAATTTAGCCTAAGGTGAAATTTTGGTAATTTTCGGATAACTTTCATATTTTGATGAATAGTGAAAATTACAAAATTTTAATTAAAAACAAATTTTTCAATCAAAATAATTAATAGTGATAAATTATTAATTTGAGTGGTTTTAAAGTATATTTAGAATATATTTTTACAATTTAATACAATGTTGTTCATTGGATGTAATTTCACATTTAAACAAGACATAAACAAGTGTCAATCTTTTGATAGTTATTATCTTTTAAAAACACGCTATTTGTTTTGACGACGGGAATTAATTTTTAAATTAATTAATGCAACTGATATGTTTTGAATTTGGTAAAATAGAAATCATTTTTTAGTTCATAATATCAAATATAGCTTAGGCCTAATTTTTGATATTTTTCTGAAAACATTCAATTTTTGATGAATAGTGAAACCACTAAGTGGTAGTTAAAAAAACTGAATTTTTCATAAAACTTAATTTTACTGCTTCTGTGAGTGGAATTTCAAAAATCCAAGAGACACGGTTGATGTCAGTAAGTAAAATTTGGTTCAATGAGATAAAAATTATTTTTGGTGAATAGTAACTTTTTACTTTTATTACCACGGTTAAAAGTAAATAGGGTAATTAAGGGTAAAAATGATATTATTATTACCCTGACACATGTCATAATTCTATTGGACAAGTTTAATTCGACCAAAACAACCCTAGGAATAAAATATGACCATTTAGGCTGACTTGGATTAGATTAGGACATTTATTATTAATTTATTTAAAGAAGGGTAAAAATAGTTAAAATCAAGGTTTAATAAGTAAATCATTTTTAATATAGGGATAAACATAAGATAAATTAGACTAAAAATACTCATTATAAATTTAAAATAATTTCCTACATAATGGTATTTTATTTGTAATTTTTAGACATTAAATAATCTAATTTATTTATGACACAAAGATGATGCAGTAATTATCTTATTAATGAATTATTGACATAATTGATGTTATAAATACCCAAATAAATGTAATTTGAGAATTTTTATGAATTAAACGAATTTTCTATGTTAATATGACATGTTTTTATTGATTTAATTAACTTTTTTAGAACTATTCATTCTGTTATGATTTTCACAAAAATGAATTACTAAATAGTGTCAAAATTGACATAAAATAGTTTTTAAAACAAATATTATATTATTAATTGTTATATTATTCCTAAAAATATCAGGTTCGGCCAAATGACTTATACAAGGTTATATATATTAATAATAAACAACTTGGGGTTCGTTTGGCTTGTTATAGTAAGATTATTAACCATATATTGTAAGAACACAAGAAGACACGGTAAAAGTAAAATTATTTAACTTAATGTTAAATCTAAATGATAATGGTAAAATAGGAACCTAAACTTGTCTAAATCCTATTGTATGAGAGGTTTTCGATCCATCCCCACCTTATCTTGTAAATAAACCAATTTGGAGCTATTTAAAACCGAATATGACTTTATAATAAAATAATATTTTTAGTTTTCCAAAGGAGCCCCTCTCCACCCTTATAAAAGGGCACCTCCTCCCTCTCTTCCACAAACAACATTGAGCCTTCTAGCTCGGCCAACCCCTGCCAAATTCTCCTCTACACTTCCCTAGAAACATCCTAGAGGTTCTGGTCTTCCTAAAAGTCCAATTATAGTGCCCTAAAATGAGATCTCATAGAGGCACTTCATAGAAGAGGTAATGTTCGTTACCGATTCTTTCAAATTTATTTCTTCTTCCACTTCTTCTTCATAGGTTTTTTCATTATGAAGTAATAACATCAGTATCACTCATATACCGATATGTTATTATAAGTATGAAACAACCCTATTTCACCATCTATCCATCCTACGAAAAAAGAAATCAACGCGCGTGCATACGTACGGAATACCGTCTCCACGCCGTGGTGAAATCTATTTTCCACCACCCCCTTACTTGGATGGGTATAATGGTGTAAATAATAACTATATATGATTATTTTAAAGTGATATTGATTCTGAAATAGTATACATACACTCCAATACAGTCCCACGATCATGAGAATGATATCATCGCTCGTGCGTACGTACGGACTACCGTCTCCACGACGCGATGAGATTCATTCTCCACTTTAACCATTCAAGAATGATTATAAAGTACATATAATAAGTAATCATGAAATATATTACATAATAATGATACTGGATTTATCTGTATATATATGTCTTTCATCTACTTAATTCCATTAAACTCAATAAGGAAACGAAAACAGCGTTCATGCGTACGTACGGCCTACCGTCTCCATGAACGGTGTATTTCATTCCATTTACTGATTTATTATATATATGTTTATTCTGAATATATATTATATATAAATAATGTTTTATATTATGGAATTTAGTAATCATGATCTAAGTAATCATATGAATAATTACAAGTCAAAACACGGACGACAAATGAAACAATTTTACCCAAAACGCTCTTTAACATGGAATTTACAAAAGAACGGGTAATATAAAGTCATAAGTGAACCATATATGATATCATAACAATTAGTATGATTCTGGAACAAGTCAATGACATTATTTAAACCATTATACAGGAGGTTCAGACACTTACAAAGCAAATCAGATCTAAGGTAAGGGAAATATCACAATCTCATTTTTTATCCGAGATTGTTTATACTTTGGTATTTACTAGGGTGTATTTTATCATCCACATCCATGTTTCCTCAATATGTAATATTATTTCCATCCACCTACAATTCTTTAAATCCAATTTTACCCTTCGGTGAGTTTTTAGTAAAATATATGAAAGGAATCTTTTGTCGTTTTTCGTACGAGGTACTTTTTGACTTTTCCAACAAAAGTACGAAGAATGTTTTTGTAACTTATACGGCATGAATGGATTTTTAGAACATTATTTCCAAGAATATTCCTTTAAAATTTTTCAAGTTTATTTTTAATCAACTTATTTTAGTTTATAATTGTACGACATGTTAAGAAAGGAAAAGTGTTTTTGAAGCAGAAAGGATATTTTCCTCAAGAATGGAGTTCAAGTGTTTTATCAAAATTATATTCCATCTAAGATAATAAAAGGTTCTGTTTTTATCCCTATTATTACATTTATTTTATTATGTTGTGATGGAATTATATTTTTATTAATTCATTTATCTTATATGAATTGTTTTATGATGTCACGATGTTTAAGATTCTAATTTTTTACATGGGTTATGAAATGATGTATGATTTATGATTTTGTGGCACACATAAGAATGGTATCATTATGAGATGTGTGGGACCTATATCTCCCTCCAACTCATTGGGTCAAGATTTTATATCTCATGAGATAGACATGGCTGGAACGGTAGGTTATACCATTTCAGTGAAACAGGACTGAAACGAGGAGTGAACTCGGTTCAGAAAGGGACTTTGTCCACTAAGATAGTCTTGGCAATGAGTCTTGACTAATAAGAAATGATTATCTATGATTATGTGTGTATGTCACAATGTGTCATGTTTTATGTTATGATTATTGGGATTTCATTTCACTACTATGATTTATCCCATGTTATGATATTATGATCTCTTTTGCAGGTTAAGATTTCTAAAATGATATGTTCTTATGAATATGATGTGATTGATTTTTCTTGTGTTTACCCTTACTGAGCATTTGAGCTCACCCTTTTATGTTTTCTTTTCCCCAGGATATGAAGAAATGTTTTAGGTATGAAAAAAAGGGAAGAACTTTATGGGAGATGTTGAAGATCTTTCACCATGATTAGAAGTTTACGTTCCGAGTATCCAAAAACACTAAACTATTACGGTCCTTGTGTGTGTGTTTTTGTTATGAAATAAGTATTCCGAAAAAGTAATGTAATGTCCTTGTCTGTTAGGCTTCAGGTCTCTACAATGAGTGTGGGTGGGATAGGTATTTTTAGATATTTTGAAAGCCTAATGAGATATCAGGTCTAAGACGAAGGGGTTGTGATGGTTGGTATTTATTAGGAGAGGATATTAGTTTTTTGGAATTTATATACCATGGATTTGTTATTTTGAATCAAGAATATTGTTAATGTTGATTCTTGTAACTATATATATTAAATGGTTTATTTTAATTCGAGATAATTCATGATTACATCATCCATGGGTAAAAAATTCCTGAATTTGGATTATAGTGGTAAATACTGTAAATTATTATATTTCAGTATTCACCAAAAATTTCAACTATTTTAGAATGTTATAACATATATTCCCTAACCATTATTCAATATCCAGATTTTAAAAATGGAATATATTTTTAGAAATTACTTTTCTAAATATGAGAAATTTAATTTTTAAATAAAATCAGAATTTATTAGAAAAATAACTATTTTAATATTATATTCGATTTTATAACCCCTTAAAAAAAATTATTTACTATCTCATAAAATTATTTAATGATTATAATAAAAAATAATACTAATTTTAGAATCTAATTTATGAAAAAAAAATTATATTATGAAATTTTATTCCTTATAACCTTGAAAATAATATATTTATCTTTTACAAAAATACCATAACACAATTTATCATTTTTTAAAATTTTACTTCAGTGTGATATCATATAAATATATCATATTTTATTTTATAATACACATAAATATAAATATAATTTTCCATTTTTTGAGTTCACTATTCTTAATGGTAAAAGTACCTTTCCAACCATCATGTTACTCTTCCAATAGTTAGACCATTATACCTGCATTCAGATTTCAAATGCTTATATGGATTCTTAATATCATATAAATTACTATTATTTATATAAGTATTAAATCACCTATATTTATCTCTTAATGGTGAAATATTCTTTTTTTTCAAAATCAATAATACATTTTTAAAAATATATTATTTACAACATTATTATTGAGTTCAATCATTATGGTGGATGGATCAAATCCAAATTATTCTATTCTTATTCTATTATTTTCAATTCATTTCCCCACAATGATTTTTTCCATTACTATTGATTTAATTATTGTATAATTTTTCTTTCCATATTTAAAATTTTATTTTGTTTGTTTTGTTATTTTTGTGCATATAATACATGAAATATGTATAAGAAGGGAAATTATAATCATAAAATTCAAGGTTTACACATTCTTCCCCCCTATGATTTTTCTCCATCAGACATTCGTTTTATATAATGAGGTGAAAATAGATAATGATACATCTCATTCATTTCTTCTCGTAGTTACCATGTTGCATTGTCATATTAGTGGTTCCTACATTATACTTTTACTAAGTGAGTCATATTGGGGTCTATAAACTGATATTTATGATCCAAAGCGTCACATGTTTCCCATTATATAAAAAATATTTTTCCATTTTTACCACCATTAAAATTAGTAAATTTAAGGGATCTGGTATTTAATTCCTAAATATTTATACATGTAATATATCATTTAAATGAGAAATGGTTTGTGGAAGTGTTAGTCAATAGGATACAACTCATATGCAATCATGAATCTTAAAAAGTTTGACGTACCTATGAATTATCATTCCCATCTTCCCTAATATCAATACACTGTACCATTTAAATATTCTAATGAATATCTTATCTCCAAACTCAAACAGTTTTACTGTCGATGATATAAGGCCCCAACCTTAAACCTTACTTAATCTTGAGTTATTACAAGATTACACATTGAGGAACTTTTCAGGTTTAGTTTTTTAGATAATTAGATCATAAAACTTTCATTACATTCCACATTTAAACAATGTGGCTACATAAAGATAGTATTCATTTTTTTCCATCAACAGAAACATATTTAAAATAAAACATGGATTCTTTCTTGACACTTCCTTGACAATATCATCATATCATTTACCTTTCCCTTGACCTGTGAAAAACATTTCAAAAAACTTGGGATGAGTATAAAAAGCTCAGTAAGGGTTATAAAAAATATGGAAAGGAAATAAGAGATCATATATACATAATAATGAAATAATACCTTACCCATAAAACAAAGGCACTTTAACATACCTCATAAAATCATGAATAAATAATAGAAATCATAATACATAAAAGGTAACTTGAGGCATTCATAATATTCATACGTAGGGAGTAACCCTCTTGGTTACGTTTGGAATACCCATCACAGTATATTCCCTAATTGTCTTTGGAAAACTTTAACGTTTAACCCCTTCGCGTTAACCAATGCATTAGAGATCTATATTAGGCTCACCCGCCCTTAGTTTATCACGGAACCACCCGTCTTCATAATAATGCCCAAGAACCTCAACATAATCGTATCACACAAAACATGCATAATGGAAACATAACATTTCCACCTTTCAATTACAAGATATCAATATAGCACATTGATATAAAAACATTATGAAAACCATTTTCAATACCAAAATAAAAGAAAAGAAAAACATGGTATTTATTTTTCTTTTAAAAAGAAGGTATGGCTTGTAGAGGAAGCTGAAACTCAAATAATGGTCACAGCGGCGTAGGAGTCATTGTCACCGCATACATATGACAAAAACATTCCCTTTTGTAGTTTTGTAAAATGATTCGTATAACAACGATTCCTTTTGGATAAACGTAAAAGTTAAAGTGGTTTATACACCGTATAAAATAAAGTTTTGTATAAAACAAAATATGCCTCAATGAAAGGAGATTGAGACGAAGTCCCTTACAAAGATGGTATCCTTGGTTTAAGGACAAATCAATTACATAATTATGTGTGACAAACGAATACACAAAATATAAGTGGATATTAAGTGTAAAAAAATCATAGGTTATTCACACATATTCATAGAACGGCATATTCAAGGAGTACATGTTTATCCCAAAGAATCAGATTTTGGTTAAGAATTTCCCTTGCAAAAATTTGACAGCCAAACGGTGTCACTAAAAAATTCAGAAAATGAGTTGATGAGAGATAAAAAGGGTATCTCATCACATGGACATAAAATTTAAATCAATAAGGATATATAATAACATATCCCAACATAATAGTACGTGAATTAAAAGACATAACAAAATAAGCCTTTTAAAAAGAAGAGGGTGAAAGGTTCCCTTACCGACATGGGTATCTTTCAAAACATACGCCCCGCGAAAGAAGGACAATACAACATTGATGTAAATACTCATAAATGAAAGTATATTACACAATGAGTAAAATAATGGGCAGTAAATACACCACTCAAAGGAAATTTTGGCAAATGTAGCATTAATCTCACGGGAATAAATGTGAGATGAAAAATCTCTTACGAAGACTCGGCAGCCTAACGGCGCCACTTAAGACTTCCAAAATGGATTGATGAGAGGAAATAGGGTCTCTAATCATATCAAAATAAAGTTTGAAGAAAGATGAATATAAAATAACATCCCCCAACATAACAAATAGGATCTTAAAAGAAGTGACATAAAGGAGAGTACTTAAAAAGAAAGAGAGAGGTTGGATCTCTTACGAAAATTCGGCAGCCTAACGGCGCCAATCAAAACATCCAAAATGGATTGATGAGAGAGAATAGGGTCTCTCATCATATGAACATGAAACATATAGTAAGATTAATATAAAATAATATCACAATAACAAGAAAGATTAGCTCTAACAGGAATGACATAAAAGAGTGTACTTTAAAAGAAAGAGGGGAGTCAGATCCCTTACCTCAAGTCCAAATTGTCTTGTTCGTTTCTTTGTATTCCTGAATAATAAACTTTGGCCAATTTATAATTTCTTAAGGACCTCATATAATGATTATTATTCAGTTCATATCACATATTTTAATGTTATAATAATTGGTTAATAATATGAGTTCATATCAGACGTTTTTGTCGATGTTTGGTACATTAGTCAAAAATTGAACTTGTTGGAAAAATAATTTTCCATGTAGTTATAGGTACATCATATCCATAATAATATTGATGTTTTAAATATCATATATATCCAGTTTATATTCATTTTATACTATTCCATAGCATTTGGAGATAAAAATTAAAAGCACCGTTCATGGAGACGGTAGGTCGTACGTACGCATGAACACTACTTTCATTTTTTTGTCATATTAATGGAATTAAAACAAAATGAGAGATATATATATATTTTATAATTACATAATTATATCCATCATTTAGATGTAATATATTACTTATATATCCATTATAAATATGTACTTATAATAGTACATTACATTTTGAGATAAGAAATGAAATGCACCGTTAATGGAGACGGTAAGTCGTACGTACGCATTAACGCTACTTCCATTTCTATTTAATATTTAATAGAATTAAAACATAATGATATATAATATTATTTTAATTCCACTATGGTATCATATATAATATCAGGAAATATATCCTTTATATGTTCCACATATGGAATTAACGAATCAAATCACTTTGAGGGGGCGGTAGTCCGCACTTCCTTAAATGAAGATATCGCGTTTACCCATAATGGAAACCTTAATGGTATGACATAAATAAAAAATACAGAAGCTTAAGTAAGACATAAACATATTATATATCATATATAAATATAGTGTCATCTTAATGGCCACCTTTTAAGGTGTTAGAAGAATGTTGAACAATCATCATTTGGTGAGGCAGAAATTCGCCATCCACAGAAACAGTATGTTCTTTAACCATTAAATGTAGGTGTGTGTAAGTGTAGCTCGAATCCTTCTTATAAAAAAATACTAGTATATTTGAGATACTTTATTTGTTACAAAATAAATGAATAAAATTATTTTAGGGGGTTGGAGAAGCAAAATAAAACAAAAGGACACAAGTGAAGACATTACCTTAAAACCGGGTAACTCCCTTTGGTTTGAGCTCAAAGGCTTCCTTGGGAAGACTTCCGCCCAATGTGAGGCTTCAAGGAGTTATAGAGAGATGTGGAGATACAAAATGGTCAGGGGTTGGCCGAGCCAAAGGCTTTGGATGTGTGGGTAAGGAGGTAGAGGTGGGGGCCTTTTATAAGAGGAGAGGAGGGGCACTCTTGGAAAGTAAAGAAATGTTACTTTATTTGAATATGAGTTTCGGATTTAAAAGGTCCCACATTGATATAATTTTAGGATAATGTGATAAGGTATATAAATCCACTCATCCAATAGGTATCGGACATGTTTAGGTCTTAGATTTTACATTATCATTCCATTTTATTTAAATCGTTAAATAATGAGGTCATCACTACATCATCATGATGTCATAAATAATTTAATTTATTTAATGTCTAAATTTTTTTAAAAAAATACTATGAAGTAGGAAATTTTTTATATTTAAAATTAATATTTATAGTCAAAATTATTACTTGTATAAACCCATGTAAAAATTGGTTTAGTAAAACATTTCATGTTTATCTCATTTTTACTATAACATTAAATAAAAAGGTATTTATGTCATTTTCCAACCAAAGTGGCTCCATGGGGTCCCCAAGTTGACCCATGGATTTTCTTGGTCGGCCATAACACATAAAATTAGGGTAGGACATGTGTCTAGGTCATTTCATTTTATTAAAACATTATTCTAACCTTAAACTACACTAATTACCTCTAATCGCGATTAAAAACATAATAAGTTACTATTCACCAAAAAATTATTTTAATCCCATTGAACCAAATTTTACATCTTAATGACAACCATGTATGTTGTATTTTTTGAAATTCAAAACACAAATATGGAAAAATTTCATTTAAATGGAAAATCAGTTTTTATAAATACCACTTAGTGGTTTCACTATTCATCAAAAATTGATGTTTTTCAGAAAATTACCAAAAATTCACCCTAAGATATATTTGATATTCCGAATTAAAAAATGATGTCTATTTTAAAAAATTCAAATCATTTAAGTTTTATTAATTAATTTAATAATTAATTCCCGCTGTCAGAGCTAATAGCATGTTTTTATGACACAATAAGTATCAAAAGATTGACACTCGTTTAAGTCCAATTTCAAAGTGAAATTAATTCCAACGACCACTATAGGATTAAATGGTAAAAATATATTCTAATTTCAATTTAAAAACAATTAAAAAGATAATCTAATAATATAAATAAATTATATTAAAAATATTTTTTCAATTAAAATACAACATTTTCCACTAATCATTAAAAATTGAACTTTTTCGGAAAAATACAAAAAATTTACACAAAGTAAATTTTGATGTCCCGATTCTAAAGAAAAATTTTATTTTGTCAAATATAACACATAAAATTTTCAAAAAGTGTATTTAAAAAAGGTTTTCCATCAAAAAGCAGTTAATCGCCCTTTTAAAGAATATTGGAATGTTTACGCTTAAAATTGAATTCATTCATATTTTTAATCCTATAACATTTATTGTAAAAAGTAAAAATATTTGACAAACATATATAATCATTTTTTAGTTAGATCTGTTCATTCCCTCCATTACAACGGCTAGGCGTTAACTACCATTTAAAATAATATTATTATAGTGCAACGCAAGATTCCCAAGAAACTCATTGTTGCGTATTGGGTACGCCATCGTGCATAGCGTCCCCTTTAAAGTAATATTAATATTTTATTCACAAATATGGATAAATATGAAAATTTCATATTCTTTATTTACTTGGGGTGTTACAACCTTCCCCCCTTTTGGGAATTGCTTCCTCACAATTTTTAAAATTGGGCTTGGAAACTTCATTGAAAATCCCACATCGGAACAAGAGTCAGTAAAACAATCACTTTAAAATAAAGAAAGATAAGTACAAAGGTCACCTGAGTTAACCCAGACTAGGATTACAAGTATGAAAATATGGACATGGAGGAAAATAACAAAGGGTCATGTTCTGATGGAGAGTGATAGAAAACATGTTTAGGAGAAAGTTAACCACAAGAAAATCACAAACTTGTGATGGGTTAAACGGTATTCGATTCCCCAGTAGGAAAAGTTAATAGACAACATTTTGGTTTTAAGTTACTTTTTATTGAGGAATTTATTCCTAAGGAAACATAATCACTTATCATGTTGACTTTAAACTTTTATTATATTCCTTACACAAACTCATATTTTCTCCAAAAGACGGGTATTTAGGAAGACTTGTTCACATTAAGAGTACTATAATCAACTTTTAGAGAATCACCTAATCCACAAAAGAGAACTATATATTTCCCATATCTTTAGGCAAAATCCAAAACCAAAAATTGATAGTATGAGGTCAGATAATCCACAAAAGTAAAATCCTTTATAAAAAGAAAATCTATTCTTAATCTCCAAAATTTGCCCAAAAAACCCAAAGTTCAATGAAGACCATTCGATAAACAATTGTCCATAAAATTATTCAAATAAACCACACTAATATGGAAATCCAAATATTTGAAGGATTTAATCACATAGTCTTCCAAGGTACAAATTAACTTTTATCTCCAAATAACATCAGTTGCTCTTAAATTCTCATATTGAAAAGTAATTAACCTAATCACATATCCTCCATGATAGGTTAATAATTTCCATATATAACCCAAAATAAACTTAATCATGATTCCTAAAATCATATAACTAAAAAGAATTAGTCAAACTAACTAGGGACTTCACGTAGTTCAGTGGTAGGTGATAAATACTAGTCACACTTTTGTTGTGGGTTCGATTCCCGCAGCTTTGGCCGATGCGGCGGGTTGTCACACGGTTTGCGTGATGTCCTTTTTCCAAACTATATAATACTCAAATCATTCCCCAAAAAGAGATAAAATCATCAAAATAAACCATAATATAATTTAACCTCAATTTTATATCATGCCTTTCACTTCCATCATAACATATAGTAACCCATAATTACCTCAAAAGTAAGGATCATATAAACCCTAATGGTTACTTTTATAATTATTACCTAAACATCCACATCGATTGGTCATCTCGTACATGATGCATTACAGAACATAGCAAGGTTCGAGTGGATGATCATGACTCCTTGATCGTTGGTTTAGAACAACCACTAGTTCCCTCATCGAATACCCCATTTCATCCAGTCTCTTAATCAGAGAACCACCACAGTTTCCTTCAAACCTATTGTCACTTTGGTGCCTGCTAGATCCATTCATTCACTAAAAATAGAAATGTCAGTGTGAGTATATCAACAGAACCATCATGTACTAATGAGGAATATAACCACTAATATATATTTACTTATTCACTTTATCTAAAACTAGGACTCTTTCTGACAACCTAACCATTATGGTAATGTCACTTATGCTTAGAGGATACCCTAACCTCTAAAGTTATCTAAACTGACCTCTGATACCAACTATAAGTCCCCAGCCTTAAACCTTACTTAATCATGAGTTATTACAAGATTACACATTGAAGATCTTTTTAGGTTTAGAGTTTTAGAGAATTAGATCATAAAACATGCATTACATTGCACATTTAAACAAAGTGGCTACATAAAGATAGTATTCATTTTTTTCCATCAACGGAAAAATATTTAAAATAAAACATAGATTATTTCTTGACACTTCCTTGACACTATCATCATATCATGTACCTTTCCCTTGACATGTGAAAAACATTTCAAAAAAACATGGGATTAGTACAAAAAGCTCAGTAAGGGTTATAAAAAATATGGAAAGGAAATAAGAGATCATATATACATAAGAATGAAACCATACTTTACCCATAAAACAAAGGCACATTAACATACCTCATAAAATCATGAATAAATCATAGAAATCATAATACATAAAAGGTAACATTAGGCATTCATAATATTCTTACGTAGGGAGTAACCCTCTTGGTTACTTTTGGAATACCCATCACACTATATTCCCTAAATCTCTTTGGAGGAACCTTAACGTTTAACCCCTTCACGTTACCCAATGCATTGGAGAGCTATATCGGGCTCACCCGCCCTTAGTTTATCACGGAACCACCCATCTTCATAATAATGTCCAAGAACCTCTACATAATCGTATCACATAAAACAAGCATAAAGGAAACATAACATTTCCACCTTTCAATTACCTGATATCAATACAACACATTGATATAAAAACATTATGAAAACCATTTTCAATACCAAAATATAAGAAAAGTAAAACATGGTATTTATTTTTCTTTTAAAAAGAAGGTACGGCTTGTAGAGGAAGCCGAGACTCAAATAATGGTCACAGCGGCAGAGAAGTCATCATCACCGCATACATATGAAAATAACATTCCCTTTTGTCATTTTGTAAAATGCTTCGTATAACAAAGATTCCTTTTGGACAAATGTAAAAGTCAAAGGGGTTTATACACAGTATAAAAGAAAGTTGTTTATAAAACAAAATATTTCTCAATGAAAGGAGATTGAGATGAAGTCCCTTACAAAGATGGTATCCTTGGTTTAAGGACAAATCAATTTCATAATTATGTGTGACAAATGAATACACGAAATATAAGTGGATATTAAGTGTAAAACAATCAGAGGTTATTCACACATATTCTTAGAATGACATATTCAAGGAGTACATGTTTATCCCGATGAATCAAATTTGGGTTAAGAAGTTCCCTTGGATAAATTTGACATCCTAATGGCGTCACTACAAAATTCAGAAAATGGGTTGATGAGAGATAAAAAGGGTATCTCATCACATGGACATAAAATTTAAATCAATAATGATATATAAGAACATATCCCAACACAATAGTATGTGTATTAAAAGACATAACAAAATAAGTCTTTTAAAAAGAAAAGGGTGAAAGGTTCCCTTACCGACATGGGTATCTTTCGAAACATACGCCCCGTGAAAGAAGGACAATACAACATTGATGTAAATACTCATAAATTAAAGTATATTACACAATGAGTAAATTAATGGGCAGTACATACACCACTCAAAGGAAATTGTGGCAAATTTAGCATAAATCTCACATGAATAAAAGTGAGATGAAAAATCTCTTACGAAGACTCGGCAGCCTAATGGCGCCACTTAAGACTTCCAAAATCGATTGATGAGAGGAAATAGGGTATCTAATCATATAAACATAAAGTTTAAAGAAATAGGAATATAAAATAACATCCCCCAACATAACAAATAGGATCTTAAAAGAAGTGACATTAAGGATAGTACTTAAGAAGAAAGAGAGAGGTTGGATCCATTACGAAAATTCGGCAGCCTAACGGTGCCAATCAAAACTTCCAAAATGGATTGATGAGAGAGAATAGGGCCCCTCATCATATGAACATAAAACTTACAGTAAGAGTAATATAAAATAATATCCCAATAACAAGAAATATGAGGTTTAATAGGAATGACATAAAAGAGTGTACTTTAAAAGAATGAGAGGAGTCGGATCCCTTACCTCAAGTCCAACTTGTCTTGTTCGTTTATTTATATTCCTGAATAATAAACTTTAGTCAATTTATAATTGCTTAGGGGACTCATATAAAGATTATTATTCAGTTAATATCACATATTTTAATGTTATAATAATTGGTTAATAATATGAGTTCATATTAGACGTTTTTGTCGATGTTTGGTACATGAGTCAAAAATTGAACTTGTTGGAAAAATAATTTTCCATGTAGTTATAGGTACATCATATCCAGAATACTATTTATGTTTTAAATATCATATATATCCAGTATATATTCATTTTATACTATTACATAGCATTTGGAGATAAAAATTAAAAGCACCGTTCATGGAGACGGTAGGCCATACGTACGCATGAACGCTACTTTCATTTTTTTGTCATATTAAAGGAATTAAAACAAAATGAGTGATATATATATATATGTTATAATACCAGAATGATATCTACCATTTAGATGTAATATATTACATATATATCCATTATAAATATGTACTTATAATAGTACATAACATTTTGAGATAAGAAATGAAATGCACCGTTCATGAAGACGGTAAGCCGTACGTACGCATGAACCCTACTTCCATTTCTATTTCATATTTAATGGAATTAAAACAAAATGATATATAATAGTATTTTAATTCCAGTATGGTATCATATATAATATCATGAAATATATACTTTATACGTTCCACATATGGTATTAACGAATCAAATCACTTTGAGGGGGCGGTAGTCCGTACTTCCTTAAATGAAGATATCGCGTTTACCCATAATGGAAACCATAAAGGTATGCCATAAATGAATAATATGAAAGCTTAAGTAAAACATAAACATATTATATATCATATATAAATATAGTGTCATCTTAATTTCCCCCTTTTAAGGTGTTAGAAGAATGTTGAACAATCATCGTTTCGTGAGGCAGAAATTCGCCATCCACAGAAACAGTATGTTCTTTCACCATTAGATGTAGGTGTGTGTAAGTGTTGCTCGAATACTTATTATAAAAACATAATAGTATATTTAATATACTGTATTTTTTACAAAATAAATGAATAAAACGATTTTAGGGGGTTGGAGAAGAAAAATAAAACAAAAGGACACAAGTGAAGACATTACCTTAAAATCGGGTAACTCCCTTTGGTTTGAGCTCAAAGGCTTCCTTGGGAAGAATTATGCCCAATGTGAGGCTTCAAGGAGTTATAGAGGGATTTTAAGAGACAAAATGGGCAGGGGAACTCTTCGAAATTAAAGAAATGTTACTTTATATGAAAATGATTTTCGGATTTAAAAGATCCCACATTGATATAATTAAAGTATAAGGTGATAAGGTATCGAACTCCACTCATCCAATATGTTTTGGACATGTGTTGGTCTTATATTTTACATTATCTTTCCATTTTATTTGAATTGTTAAATAATGAGGTCATTGCTGCATCATCATGATGTCATAAATAATTTAATTTATTTAATGTCTAAAAATTATACAAAATATACTACGATGTAGGAAATCTTCTTTGCTTTAAAATTAATATTTATATTCAAAATAATGACTTGTATAAATTCTTGTAACAATTGGTTTAGTAAAACATTTCTTGTTTGTCTCATTTTTTACTTTAACATTAAATAAAAAGGTATTTATGTCATTTTCCAACCAAAGTGGCTCCATGGGGTCCCCAAGTTGACCCATGGATTTTCGTGGTTGTCCATGACACATCCATGAGGGTAGGAAATGTTTCTAGGTCATTTAATTTTATTAAAACATTATTATTACCTTAAACTACACTAATTACCTCTAATCGCGATTAAAAACTTAGTAAGTTACTATTCACCAAAAAATTATTTTAATCCCATTGAACCACATTTAACTTCTTAATGACAACCATATATGTTGGATTTTTGAAATTCAAAACACAAAGATGGAAAAAGTTCATTTAAACGGAAAATCAGTTTTTATAAGTACCACTTAGTGGTTTCACTATTCATCAAAAATTGAAGTTTTTCAGAAAATTACCAAAAATTCACCCTAAGATATATTTGATATTCCAAATACAAAAATTATTTCTATTTTAAAAAATTCAAAACATATAAGTTTTATTAATTAATTTAATAATTAATTCTCGCTGTCAGAGAAAATAGCGTGTTTTTATGAAACAATAAGTATCAAAAGATTGACACTCGTTTAAGTCCAATTTCAAAGTGAAAATAATTCCAACGACCACTATTGGATTAAACGGTAAAAATATATTCTAATTTCACTTTAAAACTAATTAAAAAGATAATCTAATCATATAAATAAATTAGATTAAAAAGAGGTTTTGGATTAAAATACAACATTTTCCACTATTCATTAAAAATTGAACTTTTTCGGAAAAATTCCAAAAATTTACACAAAGTAAATTTTGATGTCCCGATTATAAAGAAGAATTTTATTTTGTCAAATATAACACATAAAATTGTAAAAAAAGTGGATTTAAAAGAGGTTCGCCATCAAAAACCGGTTAATTGACCTTTTAAAGAATATTGGAATGTTTACGCTTAAAATTGAATTCATTCATATTTTTAATCCTATAACATTTATTGTAAAAAGTAAAAATATTTGACAAACATATATAATCATTTTTTAGTTAGTTCTGTTCATTGCCTCCATTACAACGACTAGGTGTTAACTACTATTTAAAATAATATTATTATAGTGCAACACAAGATTCCCAAGAAACTCATTGTTGTGTATTGGGTACGCCATCGTGCATAGCATCCCCTTTAAAGTAATATTAATATTTTATTCAAAAATATGGATAAATATGAAAATTTCATATTCTTTATTTACTTGGGCTGTCACAGATGATGGTCTATATGAATCTTCTATCGACTTTGGATAAGTCTAATGTGATGAAAAATGGTCTTTTAATTTTTTAACATTTCCTTTACCATTTCAGGTCCCAGTATTAGGTGTTATCTAACTTCAACTCATCATACTGGCCTTTTTCATATTTACCCGTTCTAATATTTATATTTATCCATTTGGATTCTTGAGTATAAAATATTATTATTATGGAAATCTACCAGAGGAATATATTGTTCACATCCTCCATTAAAATCTATATTGAATTATCTCATCATCTATTATGGTGTATAAATATTCATCATATATTGGACATTAGTATGAGGATGATAAGTAGTAATGATGAATATCTCATTATTTAGATAAATATGGATACACTTCCAAAAAATGGTGGTGAATCTCAAATATCGGTAAGATAATATTGATAATGGTACCCATGAATCTGCACAACTTATTTCATGTATAGCACTGAATGTTCATCAAGTGATATGTCCTCTCTAATTTCAACTAAGTGATTAGTCAATTTAAATGATTGATTTATATAATGGATTAAATTACAAGACAATTATATAATTAAACAAATATAAAGGGAGTAGGAACTAAAATATATGAGGTTTATTACAAAAACATTTATTGGGGAGGTGTTATTTACTATAGATTCAATAATTTCACCATTTACTAATCTCAATTATAACTCAATATCCAAATTTTTAAGTTGTGTTTGAATAGTTCTTCTGAAATTGTATGATATAAAATATTGTGTATAACCAAAATTAAATAGTGCATTTGATATTAATGAATTAATTAAGAGCGTACCCATCACAAAACCATTGTGGGGAGCCACCTCAACAATATTGATAACATATTCTCCTTCATGCTTCCTCATAGGGATTTTTGAAGATTTTATTTGAAAACCCTTTTATTAGGGATTTATGATGAAGAATTCATCTATTCATTGTAGTGGAAACATGTAGTATAGATTGTGTTATGATAAGAACATTCCCATTTTCTATGGCTTTGGTAGAAATTATCATATCCCTTCTACAGACATTAGTCTAATTCCCATCATTTCCACATTTGAATCATCTCTCAATTATATTAAAATAATTCATAGGATTTTTCTTCCCCCACTTTTAAAATGAAGGATGATGAATTTTTATTCCACAATGGGATTTATTAGTTCATCCTCCCATAATAAACATCATTTTTAACCTTTTATCTCCATGATCTTAAGACCATTGGGTTCACCCATCTCAATCACAATAATGATGTAAGAATGAATGGTCTCCATATATTAGTCAAATTCATGAATCACCAATGTATTTTGTATACTTGTCATTAATCCACTAAATAATAGAATTACATTTCTTTTATAATTAATGAAAAATCAGAAATCATATGTTGAATTATTTTCCAATATTTTCTTATATGCCTTGATAAACTCGTCATCATTTTTATTCAATTTTAGGAACTCCCTCCCCATCCTAGGATGGAGAGGTCATGGAAAATTTTTAATGAAAAAAACCATGAATCCATTCAATTCCATGGATTCATTTTAACCATTATACATTGTTATATTGAATATCTCCCATCACTGACTAGCTTCTACATCAACATGGTAGACCACAAGCACGACCTTCTATTCTTTTGAGAACTTTAGGATATATAATATATTATTAATTTTATTAATCCATTATGTTGCGATGACTAGATTAGAATATCCAATAATTATAGGATTCCCTGTTCACATAATGTATTAGAACCCAACATTACCATTAATTTGTGAAGGAGGAAGCTCCAAACATTTTGAATAATTATTCATAACATTATCCAGTTAATCACGTAGTTTTATCAAGATCCAATATCTTCATCCAATCAGGTTTGGAATCTCATTAGGGAAGTCATCATATTTCCTATCACAATGAATATTGAGATGGGTTCTTCTTTTTCCATAATTATCAAAAAAAAGATTAAATATTTTTAGTATCAATGATTAGATAAAAATATATAATATTAAATCTCTTCTTATATAATGAACAACATATAAATGAAAATTTTATCATAACATTTGACTCCATAAATTTCAATATATATTATTAATTTATATTATTTATATACTTATACTTATCCCTCATGTTCTAACTATTGTTTTCTAGTCCTAGTCCTTGAAATTTACAAGGCCATTCTCTAATACAAACTATAGTTATGTGTAATTACATCCAATAAACTATAATTGATACATATACTAGAACTCCCTCAATGGTTACACCACTATAGTGGGACACACCACTATACCCAGTGATATATGTTTCTTAATAATGTCCTTGGTTGGATATCCATGATTTTTTCCATACAAAAACATTATTCTTCTTATGTATTGTATTACATCATATTAATTTACTTCCAACTATAATGACATAATAATTTTAAATATATTATTACTAGATTCTTTGTATAATAATACAACAAATAAAAATATATGATTGAAAAGTCTTATGTATTAGGAAGACTGCATAAATTATTATAAAACATGTAACTACAATAAAATTTCTTTTATAATTATACTTATTTATTTCGTAACCCATTTTGATATCCTAAAACTACATAGGATATCATATAGAATAAATAGAAAAATTGGGAGAGAGAAAAATCCATGTATGTTAGTGAAAATAGAAATAGAAAAGGAACATTAGTCAGAAGTAATCGCATGGTAACGTTAAATGAATCGATCATTAATAAACATATAAGGGCATAACATTTTAACATGAAATATTATTACCATGGAAATATAATAATTTGGAAACACCAAATATCATGAAATAAACATGAGTCATTGATTACATCCCAGACTATATCACTTGAGGGATAATGATTCATAATAGAATATAATTACTCTCAAATCCCATAAATAATCACTAATGATACCAAGACATTACTAAATTTATTATAGCACTCTTTGGGATCACCCATCATAACATGTATATAATTATTTATTCTACATAAATTAATAAACGTATAAAATAAACATATAGATTATCCATTAATTGAAATGGGTTTTGTAATCATATCATAAAGAATAACCATATGGAGTTTCATAATAGAATCCTTGAAATAAGGGAGTAAATAATTCATTGTCATTCATGAGGTTAAGAATAAGAGATCTTGAATATTGATATATATCATAACTGAAAATAGGTAAAAGTGTTGGTTGGTAACAACAAAAATGATCCAGTTAAGTGTTCTTTTAGATAAAAGAATAATGATTAATTTAAATGATAAAGGTATACTTATTTCTATTATACAATAAATGAGATAAAATGGGTTTTCATAATAATATTATTTTTTCAAATATTTTTTTCTTTTAAAAAATAATGATGTGTCCATGTAAATCAGTGTGAAATAGAGATGTTTCTTTTAACTGGGGATTTTTATCAAGATGAATTAAGAAGGCAACCATTTTAAATATGTATTTCCGAAGCACTAAAAGATTAGTAGAGCTTCATATGCATGTTTTAAAGAGATATAAGAGTATATCAAATTAATATAAGAATGATTAATAGCAAACTTTAGGAATGTAGGAAAAAAATGTCACACACATGAAATATAGAGGTTTAGATATATCCCAAACATTATATTCATTTGTGCTCTATAGTTTCCCTAAATAAACTGGGTATTCAAATAAGATTCATCAATTAAATAATTCAAAACCTATTTATCTATATTTTATGTATTATAATATATTAATTTAATTAATGTCCATTTTATTGTTCTATATTGATGAATTTTTTTATTATGGGCAGGTTTGTTTCATATTTTCAAGGTTAATTATAATATTAATATTTATAGATTTAATTTGAAATTGGAATACTATATTAAATTTGATATTTTATGGTATTCACGAAATATTATTATTTTAAATGGAACCATGTTTCATATTTCATTCTGGTATGAGGATAATTCATTTGATAAAATGTTAATGATAAATGACTAGATTGTTTTAGTGGGTTTTCTATCAATAAAAACTACTGTTATTTTATTTAATATAATTTCTATATATTAGATCCAAAACATGTAATAAGATACAATATAGCTAAAAATATGAATCCTGAGTAAAAATACTTTTAGGAACATCCTTCAATGTGGATATGGATGATAAAAAATTTTTAAACATGGAGATGGTTAACATTCCTAATTTTCATAGTGATTGCGTATATCAGAATAAAAGGGGATTGGAATTGTGATGGATAGAAATTAATCCATTAGAAATATAAAATTGTAGTATATAAAATATTGTAGAGTTATTATTCATTTTTGGATGATGAAGGTGAGGAGAAGGTAGTTGAAGAATAAAAATAAATAGATGTGTTTCTGTAATGTTTCCTCTTTAATATCACAAATTAAAGGACCCCATAAAGAACATGGAATTGTTATTTTAGGGACACCAGAAGCACTTAAATATAAATATTTTGGCGAATATTTGGTTTTCTATAAATTTGTAATGCATCATGATTTTGATGGCACGAAGATAACGGGTAGTGAGGTGTGGTATTTATAAGGGGATGAGAGGTCTGTTTTAGGTTAGTATTTTAATTAGTTTATTATATTAGATCAAATATATCAATAGTGTTGATTAATTTTACTATTTGTTGTAGATTGTGTATCACAATTCATGATAATTTATTCTTACATCATCAAAGTCTCAAAAATTCATGTATTTGGACTATGATGTTAAATAACAGAAATTACTCTATTTCCCAATTCCATAAAATTCATCTCTTTTATAAAAAATACCAAAACATCAAAATAAGAATTTTTCAATGTTTTTATTTGAAAAATGAATAATTTTTATATAAATAACATAGAAAATATGATTAATTTTATTTCATCAAAAAAATCACCATACATTCCATAAATACCAATTTTAATATAATAAACAATTTCATAACCCCTATGTAAAATTAAATATTGTATAATATAATTTTATAATCATTATTGTAGAAGATAATTTTTTTATTCAACATTTTATGAAAATATATTTCCTTTTAAATCATTATAATTATTATAAAATTAAAAACTATATATTTGTGTGTTATAAATAAATTAAAATATAATTTATCAATTATAAAACATTAATTTACATAAACCATGATATAAATGTATAATATTTAATTTTATAAGAAAAATAAATTTCATTCTACATTTATATAGGTTAGGATACTCTTCTCAATGATAATATTACTATTCCAACATTAAGGTTACTATTTCAACAGTCAAATTACTATTATAATAGTTGGATTTATAATAGTTATATGAGTTCCCTATAACCTATAAATATCTCTTTCTTACATTAATTCATAATGCAATTATATCTTATCCTGAAATTTATATATACTTTCATCTAAAACTGATTACAGTATTTGAAACATTAATTTTTACTTTGATAGCTTTGTCCATGCGTGCTGTCATTTTGGGCTATAGAGATGATCCAAATTATCTAATTCATATTATCTTATTTTATATTAATTATCACAAAGAAATATTTTTAATTAGTGTTAATTTAGATTTTGAAATATGTTTCTGTCTTAGATTTTAATGTTTTTAGTTTCACATCATGATACGTGTGTTCTTAAAGAACATGAAATAATTTTAAGAAATTAATTTCTATAGAAAACAATGTAGGTCATTATTGGGTCAACATCTCCAATATGATACTATTACAAAACAATAAACCATCCGAATATTTCTTAGATGGAAATAAGAAATAGAAAACTAAAAATCCATTAATGAATTATTATAATGTAATTACATTTTAAAATATGTTATTATGGTTGTTTTGTTAGTTATAAAAGAGGATAGATAACTTTCTTGGAATTCAGTACTGAAGGTAATGGTTACTTTCTAGTATCACTCTAGAATGGAGATTCATTAAATTTAAAAAAAGTTGAGAAAATTGTGTGATATTTCTATAAAATAATTATATATTTTCATCTCCTCTAATTTTTCATCAGGTTTACATGTATTATTATAAATATTACATTTATTGGTTCATAATATAATAGAAAATATTCATGAATATATTCCAAAACATATCCAATATTTTATGTTAGAAATAATTATCCACCATGACTATATTTTTTATTTCATTTTATGGATATCACATTATCTAATTTTATGCTTTATTACAAACTTTGTCCATTGACCTTGACATTAATTTGAATCATTTTAAATGAAGCATTTTAAATATTTCAATCATGTATCATTTCTAATTTAATAGTCATTCGTTATAATTTCATGAAATTTATCTCTTTTTTGAAAATTCTACAAGAACTCATTTAAAAAATTATTCATTATATTAATTTATGAATATTTTTCACTTTTTCATTTTTATTAACAATTTATTATTAACTTCTATTATTTTGAAAAGAATTTTATTTCTATCAAAAGTTATAAAAATTTAAATTTTATATCTTATTTTTTAAGATGTTTTGTAATTAATCAAAAACATTTTTCATTTATGAATATATCCATTAATTATTTTAAGAAAAAATTAGAGATATTTAGTAATAATATCACCCACCTTATTTCTATAGGGATCATATGATAATGATATTACAAATCATTATGGAACAAATTTTTCACATACGTGATAATTAAGATATTATGATATTATGATAAATTTTAACATCATGAGTATTTAATTTCTATTATTTATCCTCACATGATTTTTGGATCTATTGTATTCTTCTTTTAAAATGGGGATTGATTTAGATCTCCTAATTTCATGATAGAATACGGGTGGTTATACCTTGTACGACAATTTTATGGAAAACATCTCGATAGTCAAAGCCAATTATTTTTTGGGTATGTGGTCAGCTTATTCTATTTTTTAAGGAATGTATGTGTGGTTATCTTTGATATTTTTTTATGATTATTATTCTTATTATTAACAAATATTCTAATCCCTTTTTCATTTTACATATAAAATGGATATCAAGACATATTTTTTCATACTCATTACTCCAGTATTATGCTATGTCAATTCAATATACTGTCAGTAAATATTTATGATATCTGTTCATTGGTCTTATGACCACTCACTATGCTTATCTTCTCAAACACACATTTTATTCATATGAGCATATAAATTATTTTATTGATATTACATATTTTCAAAATTATCGAACCTCTACAATGGCTGTTTCTTTTGTATATATTCATATAACTTTGAAGAATTATTTTAGTTGTGTTTTGAATAAAATGGAATTATGTGAGAACAATATTGAGGTTAGTTGTAGAAAATGATTTAAAAAGTGTTTTTTAGGTATGTTACATACAAAGACACTAAAAATATACATTCAAGGGTGATTTTTATTTAGTGATATAAAGAATATTTATCATAAATGATGTTATGTATATATGTTGCATTCATGGTTTTACTATAAATTTCCAATGTACCCTAAACTTATAATCACCCTCATGCACCTTAATGACTATATAATAGAATTTAACCTGTAAATACATATACCAATAATATTCTCCAAGAATAACGATAATATTTATTAACCAATTTTGGTATAAACAGTGTGAGGGAAATCCTTAGAGTATATCTTACCATTTTGATTCCATTAATATTATATGGAAAACGAAATGATATATTATGAAGATAGAAAATAAAAATAAAATTTTATTTTATAATAAAATATATGAAAATGAAATCTACAAACACTATTCACAATAAATGAATTATGACATAAGACCCGAAAGACCTAGGTGTTAATGAAATATTTTAAAATATTAAAACTTAAGTGATTAAAATTATTCTGATTGCATAATGATAAAAATAGAAATAATAACACCTTTTTTGAATTCCAAATAATTTTATTTTATATAAAATAAAAAAATGATTGACAAAATACCATGAGGTATTTCAACTATAAAAACAAAATTGAGTGATATAAAATTAAATCATCCTGAAAATGAATAATAACCATTATTAGAGAATTAATATGAATAATATGATAATAATTAACAGAATATATGATAATAATGTCACCCATTTATTAAGGAAATATTCATTGTGATCTATGAATAAAATCCTTTATGGATTTAAAAGAACCATTAACTATCCTATATAGTGATATTTGGGTATATACATAATTTTATTATCCCTAGCCACATTAGTCAATAACCCCCGAATTAGATAATAGTTGTTTCTATGATATACAAACTAGAGTATAATAACAAGATAGAATATCATGTTTTTAATGAATTCAATCATACTTGAAAATTTATTTTAATTAGTATTTATATATATATACTAGTTGAGAAGGTATTATATGATAAAATCAGTATCATGGAATAAAATAATACAATGGAAAAAATTATGACCTCACATATCAACATAAAAACACTACAATGAAATGGAACCTAATATACTCTTATCAAATTATAAAATAAAATATATTTTTGAATTTACATCAATAACATTAATGAGGTTCATAACTAAAAGTAAATTATCCCATAAAATAACTTTTGTTATAAGAGAAAATGTATTTATAAATTTGAATATAATTTAAAATAATGAAAGGAAAATACTACAAATCATTTAAAATTGAACATTTCAATTATAAATCATTTATATTATATTATTATTATATTGAACTTTCATTAGAAAGATAATCTATGAAAAAACAATGTTATAAATACATATATTTTGATGAAAATAACTATTTATATCATAACAAAAAAATAAAAAAATATGAAATATATATATATTTTTACTAAAAAAATTATAAATATTTTATATGAAATTTATTTAAATAAAATATAAGATTAAAAGTGGAAGGAATTTATTTTGTTAAAAAAATGTTTTATAATGGAATCAGGTTTCATAAGAGAGTGATAATGATATTTCTTCCAACTACATCCTAATTAGGATATAAAAGTAATTTTTTGTGGTGGATATTAATAAAAAATTGGACAACATAAAATAAAGAAATTATCTTTCATAGATGATTATTGTTATATGATAAGAATTAATATAGTTGAAATTATGAACTCATAGAATTAAAAACAATAGACCATAGCAATTGAACTAGAATAAAAATGATGAGAAAAAATGAAAAAAATTAATATAACAATATACAATTGAGATGATCCAATAGAAATCCTTATACATAAATCTATTTCTTTTATTGGATAAATGGAATATAATTGACTAAAAAATAATCAAAAAAATATTGATTTAGAAAAATTACTATTTATCATTCCATAAAAATGTTTTAGAATATTTTTCCAATTGCTAATTAACCACTGGATGTTCTATAATTCATTCAAAACTACATATGAGTTTCATTTACCATTGTACGATTCAATGGAAAAAAACTAGCAATATAAGAACTATATGTGGTTCATTGGACTCTTTATATGTTTACTTAATGATTTATGTTAAATTAATCAATATATGTGGTTCAGATGATGTTGAATGATATTCTTCAATGATTAAAATTCATAATTATCCAAAGGGATCATGATTCGACCTTAGGATATGAGGTTATTTCTCTGTAATGAGTACCACTACCACAAAATTTTCAAGAATCTCTACTCTTGTGGATAAAAAATTTAATAATGTACAATTGTTTTGGTTTCCATGTTAGTTAATGAATGAAATAATATATAGTATAAACATGAATTTAAATTATTTTTATTGAAAAAATAAAAAAAATTATCAAAATTGATATAATAAAATAGGTAGTATTGTTACTATGGAAAATCCTTGAGTTTTCATAGTTAAATTATGGAAATAATATTCATGGTCTTGTAAATATATAATATGAATTAATTTATAGAGGTTGGAGAAGGTATTATTATATATGTTATGAATACGTTAATATCTTTATCCAATCTTGGAGAACAAGATCAATCTATGTGATTTTCAAGATAGAGTAGACTCATTGTATGTATGTATCTTTGAAACTGAAGAAAATATAAATCATAGATTATCTATAGAAGGTGGTTAATACCAACTAAAAAATTAATCATTATAGAAAACTGAATTTTTTAGAGTTGTATCATGTGTTTATTTTTTTGTAAAATTTATATCGATCGATTTACTTAATGTGGGGTTCAATCACCCAAGAGAATATATATATATATATATATTTATAGAATGAATTATTTTTATTCTTGGTTATGGGAAGCTTCATTTTCCAATAGTAATCTCTATATATATACATTGTGGGAATATATGATTATGGGATTGGGTATAACCCTATTGTAATTAATTGGGTTCATAGTAATGAATCGGGGATTGGGATTTCAATTCAATCATGGAAATGAGTAAGATTTTACTGATGAACCATGTAAATATATTTTTTATTTTATTCAATAACTTATATTGTTTTTGGACATTTTTAGTGAATCATTATGGATGATAGAAATACATTAATTATTTAAATATCCGGGAATTAAAATGAATAAAATCATTAATGTTCACTATTTTTATTCACGCCCCACTCAGTATCATCAAAAAATATCTGGGCAGTAAAATTTGTATTAAAGACAATATTTATTCCCTCTAAAATATAAATCGTGTTTATAAGTATGGAAAATCAATATTATATAAACTAAAAAGGGTTTCGAAAATGAAAATAACCACCATTGTTGTTGGGAAAATATTTTTCCAAATCAAATATCACATTTCATGTAATTCAATGATGCATCAATAGTGGGAATTCCATCAATTCCAAAAGAAATATCCTATAAACTTTTTCGTGAAAGAAATATGGATGTTTAATGAGATTCAAAAAATTCAATTTTTATATCTCGTTCAGAAAATTTATGTGAATACATTCTATGTCTAAAAAAGAATGAAATTTATAAACATTTTGATATTATCAAAGAGGGGAATGATAATGTTATGGGTTCAAAATTACATGTTTGGAGTTGTGGATTTCCGAGTATCAAAATGCATGATGATGAAAATTTCAATGTAAATTTTCAAATAGGTTGTGATATTATCTTTTTTTCATGGGATTTGATGAGAATGTGTTTGATTCTATTATTTTCAAAAAGATGATGAGAACCATTCTATTGAGTATTCTCCTAAAATATCATATTTAAAATCCACAGAGATCCTTCCAGTTGATGACCGAAATAATTTCCTAATATCTAATGAAATGAAGAAAGCCCCATCATTCATGGATAATGAAAAATATAAAATGGATTTTTAGGCTAGTATAAATAATAAGTTAAATGATATTTTGGAGGTAAAATGAATTTAATATGATAATTAATAATCTAGTGCAGTCTTCACAATAATTATTTTCATTATAGAAGTCTGGTTAAAAATTTTAATGTTTAATGTGAAAGGATATGATGATAATAGTGGTTTAAACAATATACATTTTATAAATACTACCAATAATTTCCTAAATATGGATCTTATTGTATAAGAATCTGATAATGATATTGAATAACCTCAAAAATTGAGATGTTGAAAATGATAAAAAAAATTATAGCAGTATGAGAAGAAAATTGGATACCACGGTTGATAATGTAAACTCTTCATCACTCATCCAACAGATGATGAAATTATTTTTTTCCTCATAGAAGAAAATATTTTTATGCATCAAACTGAGAAGATGAAGTTGAACTAACTTAACATGAATAAATATTTAAAATTCGGATGGAAGAATAGGTTATGTACAACACACATCCTTTTAAGGATAGTACAATGAAAAAAATTAAAATTGTAGCTCAACTAAAGAATTAGTATTGAAGGAAAAAATATCTAACAATAATGATATCAAAAAAATGTGTTGAAAGGACAGAAAAAATGGTGGTATATGATGTGTAAAATATATACAAAAAAATAGTGTTATTTGAGACACTATAACATTTCCATGAAGATAAAAACATATTTAAATAAATCATCGAATACTTTAGATATCTGGTTGAGTGAATGATAATTCTTCTAAAGATGCTGATAAGAAGGGTCCTAGCAATCTGGTGAAATATGTTTCTAACCAGTACAAATATATATATGAAATTAATAAAATATTGTGTTATAAGAAATTACATTAACTTATTAGGTCTAAGAAAAAACTTGATAGACTTTATTCCCCATCAACGGAATAGATAAATTATATATAGATGCAAGATCCATATATGAAAAACTTATAGTGTAATTACAATTGGGCATCATCAACAATTTTATGTACATACATATTATATATATAAAATATAAAAGTTTGAATTATTTTTCTAGTGTTTTGAAATGTTTTAACATTAATAATAGAGATTACTATAAAAATATTTATTTCTAGGGTCGGGGAATGAATCAAAAGGGAAGATAATCTAAACAGATGGGATAATATTTTCAGAGAAAATAACCTATGAGTAATAATTCATCAAATTCCACAACCCTAAACTATTTTATAATCTAATAAAATGATATGTTATATGTGTAAAGAAGGTTCTTATACCAAGGAATTGCATGGATATCCTAATATTAGAGATTTACCATGGTATAATTTTAAAGTAAATTTAGAAATAATAAGGATAAAACATATGATTTGTGTATTTTAATGATAATCCAATTGAATTTTTTTTGCAGATAATAAATAGTGATAAATAGTTGGGTAATAAATTTTGAAGTAAATAATAATATATATAAATAACTAAAATTTTCTATTGTTGATTGAATGAATGTTATCACATATTTCAACATCCTGACCCATTACACTATACGAACTTCAACAAGACTAGATTATTACAAGTCATCAGGTTCACCTCTTTGAATACTAGAGGCAACCAATTAGTTACATGGGTTTGTGGAGGTATTCTTTGGAGGATATAACCTATGTATAGGATAATTTAATATGATTATATAACTAAAAAGTTTCTATTAACAGTAAACATCCTTCATTGAAAACAGAAGTAGATAAATAAAAGATAATGATAAATAATAAAAGAATGAATTATCATGCAGTAATACAGATATATTGGCCAACCATTAGGCTGCTCAAATATATAAATGAGAATGTACAAAATATAGGGATAATCCTCATCTTCCATACATACTTAATCTCAATATCCATCCTTTTCTGAGTAGTCCTAATATACGATTCTTTCTCATTTCCCAATAATAACATGTAATTGGATCATGTAAACGTCTACTATTTTACCAATATGTAATGGTGGCCCATGTAGGCTGTGAATATAAAAATCAGTAGGCTATACATTGGAAAACTACCAGAATGCCTCTTAATAAGTAATGTGTTCAATTCTGACACATGTACCTAACCTATAAAATTTTTTATCTATATACCAGAAAACCCAATTTACCATGAATTCTATTGCCAGTATTGGGGAATCTATGATTACATGATATTATCAAGCAATCCATATAAATACATAATCTTACGGTGTGACCTATGAATCCTGTGAACCCATCTTGAAAGGCAAATAAATCCTCATGAATAAATCAATAGATAATTATTATGAGTCTTGGTTATCTCTATAAACAAAATGTATAATATATATTGACTCCAATTGATGTGTGTCCTAGGAAATCCAAAAATAAATGTTATCACCCATGTAAGAATGTTATGTGGCCATATCTTATTCATCAATGGAATCTCCCTCAAATATAAACAATGTCACCACACTTGACTAAATGGATACAAAGGATAACCACATCATCTCATCATCTAGATAGTTGTTATCATAATCCCAAATATAAACTATTTGTATCCATGTTATGGTATCCATCCTTGTGGAATTTGGCATCAAAGGAGTCATAAACAACCATAAGTTCATGTTTGGGAATACAAGTCATTCTTCATGATAATCAATTTCATGATCCATTAAGAAATATAAAACATACATGGTGACATAAATACATCCATTTAGTACTATAGTATTCCACATTGGGTCAAAATATTTATACCGAGAATCACTTCATGGTATCCAATCCGTCAACATCTTATCAACTAAGGGTATTATGCAAGATCATAAAATAAATATATTGGAATAGAATCATTGAATCCTTTACATCATTCCAAATGTTACTGTCCCTAGAAGAACCATTCTGTATTACAGATAAATCCACCATTAATACATTATATAATAAATAATAATCATTGTAGCATTGATTTCTCAAACACATTAATATATTTCATAGATCCATATAGTCACACATTTTGATTGAGTTCAAGAGTTACACCCATAGTCATCACCAGATGTATTCAAACACTCTTACTATGTTCCAATAATACAATGGGGATCTCATCAAGGACCCCTAGGTTATTGTATAATAGAGGCACCATCACATGGGTCCTTGGATTGGATTCAGGTCATATCTCATCACTTGTTCTCTAGGGAATAATATATCCCTTGTAAACGATAGCAAGATAGTGTGGCCTTTTGTCCACACAGGGAATGTCAAATTTTCAATACTCGAGAGATAGAAGTCATCCCTTCGTAGTCAGTAAGGCCTCATGGTGTTGGTCTTCTCCCCCAAACTAGAATCCATATCCTATGATCTACCGACTTAGTATGATCTCATATCAAAGGTCACTAGGTAATCCCAAGCCAAATCCTTCCAATTATGGTTTTTAAATGTCATGGGGTATCATAATTTTACAACTCATTCCTTAATTAATTGGTGTCTAATGAATGAATTTGGTTTATATAGTGCTATAGAGGTTGTTGGTACCTTTAGGAGTTCATCCATGGTCATTATATATAATTAGGATAACTGATTAAAATAATTATCATATTACTTTTTCATTGATTCATCAAATAAATATTTAATTTTACGGTATATCACCTTATGGTGGCATGGAAATGTTATACAAACTAGGGAATCAAATAACTAAATCCTATGGTGTGTACAAGATACCATAGTCATATATTTGACTCTTTCGATAGATTTTGATGTGAATGAAAAATCTACAAAGATCTGTTGAGATTTTTCCTTATCAAAAGCATGGAAACACGAACAATCGAGCTCATAACTCATGCTAAGATTCTCATAATAGTAAATTACAATAAAAAAATTAATTAATAAATTTATTAAAAAATATTCATATAAAGTGAAATCATACCAAATTTTTATCTCAAAAAGGAATCATAACCAACGGAACCCTATGGGCCTGTCTCACATCACAAGCCTTAAAAAATTAATAAGAAAACATTTTCAAATCAATTAGAAATTTAATTAAAAATTTGATATCCTGAAAAATTATTTAGTATCCACATAACTTATTGAATCACAGAAATACCCTTTGGGGATGGTGTCTCAAAATTCCATCATAACAAGATTACGGAAACCTGCATTTCACACAATATATTCCAAAGTGCTCACATGTAATCAAAATCAAACCATATGTTGGTAGATGTATTATATTATAATGGATGGGTTATTTTAATAGAGTATTCAAATAGAATGTGATATATAAAATGAGTCTTGTAAACATTGATCAACTCCCCTCCTCCCAATCATGGTAGATGAAGGCGGAAGAGGTATAGTTTAGCACTACACAGGATAAAAATGAATTATTGGAGAATTTGATACCACATAAAACCCACAAGGAAGAAAATTGGACATTTTACCACTCTATTGGAAATTGGATATCTATTTATATAAATTTTTCTAGTTGGTTGGCCCAGATAGTTATTCTGGAATCGTTCTAGAATACCTCCTAGATGCTCTCTTGATTTTTTCTTGTCGGTGGCTATTGACTATTCCCATTCTACTAAACATCCACTTCATGAAACATCTATAACTCATTTAATCCTTTTCGATTCCTTAAATTTCTCAAAACCCATCCAAAACACGCCTATCATGGTTATAGAAAAATTATAATTTAATTTTATTCCATTTCAAAATCAAACCCATCCAATAATTTTTTAATTCAAATTTAGTTTTCATTTTAAATTTATATGCAATCCTAATGCAATAGAAACTCCCCACCATAACAATTTGCACTCATGAGAATTACTTAAAATTATACATCCAAATATCTCATATAATTTTTATCATCCATTCAACATCAAAAAATTTCATCAAAATTCCATCCTCTAAATGAACATCAAATGTGATACCAAAAAATTGAGATGCGTACATCAAATAACCAAAGGACAATCATTATAAAGATTACCAAGAATGTTGATAAAGTAATTCTTTGAACCTTTCCACCTTGAGATATTATCACATCATTATCAAACACATATTTGGTTTCTAGGTGATCCTCATCAAATGAACCTTCTAAAGAGGCCAATTTGGATATATGGTTCATTGTAAAATTGTAATTTCTTATCCAAACTTGTTCTTTGTTTTCCAATGAATCTTCAAATTTATTTTTTTTAACATTACCTAAAACTTTATTGAAAATACCGATACAATGTTTATTAAATTTTCATCACCTGATTCTGAACTAATCTGATGTATCCTCTTTACCATGCATAACATGAGGTCATTTCAATTTTACAAATTTCCTGATCCAATTCTCATGAAAAGCCCCACTTTATTTGAAATTATAAACTAATTGTGGTTCCATGATCATTAAAACTAGTTGTGTAGAAAAATTCTTCTTAGGCTTTATTTGGATGACCCATCTTGAAAATTTCTAACTCCACCACATTTGACATCAGGCATTCCATAATAATGATTCCCTCACACCCTAAAACATACCATGATTTATCCAAATTATCCAAATAAAATCAATGTCTAGGTCCCAATGTAATTCCTTATATGGTCCCTCAACCAATAAAAACCATTTTCTGGTCATGTAACGACCCATAATATTATTAATTAAATTACTCTTGATTTAATTAACTGTACTATTATCTAAAAGTGTTGTATATAACATAAAAACTTCATTATTTTTATATATGTTTTATTTAAAAATGATGTTAGGAATTTTAACTATTGAAAGTATTTACATTGATTAGTGATCCCATGATTAGTATAAATATCGAGATTTAAAAAATCCAGTTTACATAGTTAAATAAGGTGATGACCTCATATAGTATATTTTATCCATTGAAAGCCTGTTTTATGGGGATTGGAAAGGAGGATTCATCACTGTGATTTACTCATGACCAATCCCAAGATGATCTTTACCATGTTAAGATTGAACTGAATCTCCTACGAGACAAGTGGATGTTAATAGATATTAACACCCTGGCGATGATTTCTAAGCTACCCCAAGAGTATATCATCATCAAATACATTACACATAGGTATAATACGGTTGTTATATGGGGTTATGTAACAAGACACCATCACTATGTTTATGTGCATTATTTTTGTATAAATAATATACATTCATTATATTTTTGTTACTCTGTTAATGGTTCATAATGAACAAATAGTTTTTTAGTTACAATTTAAATTCAATTAAAAATATATTTTTAATAAATAATGGTTTTTTTAATGAAATAATAATTTATTATACTATTTTTAATAAAATACATTTTATTACATAAAAATTATCACATCATTTTAATAAATACAATTTCATTTTTTATTAAGGATTAAAAACTATTTTTATCAAAACTCAAGAATTTTTTATAAATTTCTATTTTTAATTAAAAAGTTTAAATTCACATATAGAGAAAATAATTTTGAAAAAAAATATATTAATTTATATTTAGGATGTCGAAATTATCTAACAATTAATTTTTCATTATTTTTTGACATAGTATAATTTTTGCGTAAAAATTAATCAGTGTTTAAATATATAAAGTGTTTTATGGCATTATAATTGCCAAAAAGTGAGGTAATAAAGTAATAAAAAAGAAATATTCCGACTATATATGTGTTTAAATTAAAATAATGTGATTTTAGATTTTTTTTAATAATTTTATGGTGTCTTAGTGGACCCCCAATACTTAAAAAAATATTTTAACATTTAAAAATAATTTCCATGAGAGTGTTACTCACCTCCACATAATCAAGCCTAATATTTTAATAATTTCTTCCATTGGCCATATAAAATATTTTTTACACTCCCCTTTGGAAAGTACCATATTAATATAACATGGTATGGTTTTTTTTGATTAGTTTAATGTGTAGAAACAAAAACATAAATAATTAAAATTTTCCTCTCATTTCCTGTATAAACCCATTCAATATCCCATTACTCTTCACTCAAATCAGTTGGATCTCTACAAAACCCTAAAATTGTATCACTAGAATATTTCCATTTATCTTCAATATCCCATTAATCCTCTTTCATGCCTCTCCCATGATATTAGGATCACACTTCCAAGGAAGGGATCATTACTTTGCTTCCTTCCTCATATATGTCCAAGTTTCCTTATTTTTTATGACCTTTTATTTTCAATTAAAATTTTGGTTTATGATTTTTAACCTCCCCTGTACTTATCTATTATTTTTCAATAACTATATAACCCTTTCTCTCTCAATAATTATTCCCATATACACCGGTTTCCATGCCAAAATTTTATAAGGGGTTTCTCTCTCTTCATTTACATTTAAGAAATTGTTTGATATTATGAATCAATATTCTATTTAATATATTGGTATATTATGTTCCATGAGCCCCTTACTTTATATTTCATGTATAAATTATTAGATACACCTTTCTATTTCGTCAACCAATTTTATGATGTCTATTTGACATCGTTATGCTACAAAAGTTAAACCAAAATTTCCCATGCAAAAATCATCGTGTATGTGAATACCATACCCATTTCTCTATCAAGGGAATTCACCTCTATGAACATGTACTTATTTATTAAGGAATTATATTTATGTATTATACATCTCTTATTCATGGAATAAATTATCAAATTTAATGTTTCCATGTCGTATGATCTATGTGGCACAGTTATGAATTAAAGGAAATGTTTCAAAATGGTGAGCCCTAATAGTGCTCCAATGAATTGGGTAATGATTTGAATCATGATACGTGAAGTTCAATTAAGGTTTACTGATTATAATTTATGTTCAATGAGATTTTACTCATGCTCCATGTACAATGATAATTGGATCATAAAAATATCATATTGTTGCAACATTTCCATGTTACGATAATCATGTTATATCATGCCTTTATGTTCATGTTTCTCTAATGCTTCTTTGATATTCCAATATCCTAACCTGTAATGTATTATTCATGTTATTACATGTTTATTCATGCACTTGGAATTATATCCCACCCTTTTCTTAAGTTTTTCCTCAGGTTATGCCACGTAATTATAATTACAATGGAATTTTGTGGTCATATAAAATATGTTTTCAGTAAAGATAATGTTTTTTATGTTCTATTTTCTTATGTACTTTCCCTAATTTCCCAAGACACTAGACCTCTCAATCCTCAATTTTTATAGGTGGAATTTTATGTAATAAATAATGTTTAAGAGTGTAATAACGAGTGAGATTGTTATTGTTGTTATTAGAGGATATGTTTAGTATTTTTGGGCTTAAGATTAGAAAAACATAGTGAAATCCATAGGGATAAGACAAAGTATAAGAAAAACACACCTAAATTTTGGTGAGTAGAGAGCATGTGGTTTAGGAAGAATATAAATCCCTTATTTGATTCGTACATGTCGATGTGGCTCTAACACATATATGTCGAGGGATAAAACCAGAAATAATCACATTGATCTAGACTCGAATGAGAACTAGTGCACGACAACGGGCCATGCTGCACTCTTGGTTCGACAATCTTGGGGGATATCTTTTGGTTTATTCATAAGTTTAGTATGAACCTATATTAAGGGAATATAAAAATTCCCCTATGTATATATTTTGGGAATTATATCAATGATAACATAGATTGAAGCCTATAAATTCGTATGTTAAGGAAATAAATGCAATTTTCCAGTTATCATTTTTTTATTGGGAATCCCATATATGTGTTACCCCTTAAAATCCGTTTATTCCATCAAATTTCCTATAATAATTGGACACACGCTAACAACCGAAGTGAAGATCAATCTGATGATTGCTCTTATGAGAAGACCCATTTAATGGGAGAGGGAATCACAAACTATTTCACTATACTATCTCAGTTTCTCATGTATTGAATAGAAACATGGGTCAAGAGAATATCCAACACCCCCTCCCCCAAGAACAATCCACCATCGATAGCTTCTGACTTTTAATGGATTATCCAATACCTTAATCTTTAAATAGTGGATCAAATCCATGGAGAATATAATATCCATCGTTTAATGTTCTGAAAAATAGATGGTTCTTTTGGCTACTTATTATATGTTTAGTAATTCTACTCAATGGTTGAAATTGATCATATATACTAAGCCTAAGGAAGATATAGATGCATTGGAATTTAAAGATTTCCAAAATAAATTGATACATATTTTCCTCACACCCTCCTATTTAAGATGGAAAGGTAATTCCATTCCATGAAGCAAAAAAGACAAATAATCCATCCGAGCGTACATGATAAACTTTTAAATACATTCAATATATGACTCTATAATTGTCGTTACCCATGAATGCAAGGATGACCACTTATTTGATGGGATATAACTTTCCTAAAAATCCCATCAAATCCATGACATCGATAGCTACAGGGAAATTTTATAATGTTCCCTAAAAGTCAAAATAGAGATTGGTGTATCTCAGAGGTATCATGGTGATATGAAGTGGAATGTGAAAATTAATTATGGTGGTATGATGGATAAATCCAAGGGTTCTATGAAATTACTCCACCCCACTTTCTAAAGGTATTAAAAGAAGCAAACCAGAATTTTCCTGAAGGGGATCAGGAAATGCATTAGGTTGGGAGGAGAAGGGAACCTGACCATTAACAACGAACAAGAAAAACCTGTTGTGGGACTGGGGAGAGGAATAATCCATTAAACTCTAAATGAATTATTCATTGATTCAATTTCAAATAACTAGGGAACCATGTAAACCAGTACATAACCCAACAGTTTTCAGAGGAAACAAAAACAATCAAAGCATTAAGGGGGAGCTTTTTCTATTACTTCATCCAAAATGAAAACCGACAATGAAGTGGTGATTAGTATGCTAGTTATTCATTCTAGAATACCAAATTAACTTTTTGATTCAAGTTCTACAAATTATTTTATATCCTAAATGTTTAGAAGTAAAATACCAACATGACCACCAGGCATGGAATTTCAGATTTTGGTGAGAATAGAAAATTGTGAAATCATTGCATCCCATGAATATCACTCCCCCCAATAACAATTTGTGGATTGAACATCCCGTTAAACCACATCATACTCCCTTTGGTAGAGTTTTATGTAATTCTTGTCATGGATTGTCTTTCCCTATAATGATCCAACTTAAATCTCAATGAGAGGGTAATTATTCACCATATGGTGAATTGACCCCCAATTATGTACAAGTGCAAGGAGGAGGATAAATCTTCCTTATAACCATCATCTCAAGCATGTATATTACTTCCTTATGATCATATCTATCTTGCTCAAATTATTTAGTCTAATAAAGCTACCATACTTGATGACATGTCTATTGTGAGGGAATATACTGATGTTTTCTTGAGTAAGTGCATGGTCTTATTCCTAAAAGAGATATTGAACTCTTGATTGATCTTATACATGGGTCTTTTCTAATATCCATGACTCCATATAGAATTTATCTAATGAAAAACTATAGGAGAATCTAGATAAATTGTTTATATTCCCATGTGCTTCACCTTGGGGTGCACGAATCCTCTTCTCATGAAGAATGATGGGTCAATACACCTTTTCATTGATTATTGTGATCTCAATAAAATCATGATCAAGACCAAGTATCATCTTCCACGAATTGATGAGTTTTTAGACCAGCTATGTGGAGCACAATAATTCTTCAACGTGGATCTGTGGTTAAGATGTTACCATGTAAGGGTGAAGGAGGAGGATATCCAGAATACTACTTTTCATACAAGTTACGGGCACTATGATTTCATAGAAATGACTTTCGAACTCACTAATTCTCCAGAAATAACCACATACATGATGAGTAGAGTTTGTATAGATTAAGATGAAATATTTTGTGTAGTCTGTATAGACAATAATATAATATAAATCAAAACCAATACGGAGTATGTGGAGAATCTAATCACAATACTAGAGACCTTTTAAATGGAGAACCACTATGGAAAGTACAAAAAGTGTGAGTTCTGGTAGAAGGAAGTCTTTTCCTTGTTTATATCATAAACATTATTGGAATATCTGTAGATACCTCCAAGAAAAATGAAATTGAGGGATGGAAGAGGCCAACATATATGATGGATTTCAGTATCATCATTTTGATAGCTTTATATTATGGCTGATTTGTGTGAAATTCATCATGATTACCAAAATCTCTTACTAAGATAACATGAAATGGAGTAATGTTTTCTTAGAGTGATGAATGTAAAGTGAGCTATAATGAGTTCAAAAAGAGGCATGTCACTGCACCCGTTGTCACACAATCCGTATGTGGAGAAATTTTGTGGGATTTTAATGATGCATCGAAGAGGGGAATGGGATATCTGTTGATACAAAACAATAAATTCACTGCCATTGATTCATGTAAATTAAATGTTCATGAGAAAAACTATCCAACACAAGATCTACAATTGATTGATGTAGTCTTTGAATGAAAATTATTGTGGCATTACCTATTTGGTTACATGTGTGAAATATATACATATCATAAAATCTTAAAGTATATATTCACACATAAAGAGTTGAACATGTGCCAACGATGATGGTTAGAGATAATCAATGACTCTGACTGCTCAATCTATTACCTTATTGGGAAATAGAACAAGGTGGTGAGTGATAAAAGAAGAAATGGCCCATAGATTTTATCATTGATGTGAATTGAAAAGGATCCAGTCGTTATAGATTTGATAAAGATAGAAATGGTAATAAAAAAGGGAACTTTATCAAACATTTCACAAATTAAAATGCAACCATCTCTTTTGGAAAGGTTTAAGGATTAACAAATTGATAATGTGGGAATTTATATGAATGTGGAAACTATTAGAAAAGGGAAATCCTAAGATTCCAATATTAATGAAGAATGAATTGTATGTTTTGGGAAAAGACTATGTGCTCCATCAAATCCAGAGTTAATGAATGAACTTTTGAATGATGAACTTGGTTTGAATTTCTCCCTTCACCCAGTAAACACAAAGATGTATTGAGATCTCCGAGACAAGTATTGGTGGGAAAACATGAGAATGAGATCACTGATTATACATAAAAGTGCATGGTATGTCAGCAAGTGAATGCTGAGAGGTAGAAGTTTAAGTGGGTGATACAACCATTAACCATATCAACATAGAAATGAGAGAACATCACCAGGGAATTTATCACTAGAATTCCAAATACATCCAATGGAAACAATGCTATCTATGTTGTTGCTGATCGTATTATAATGATTGCACGCTTCATTGAAATTCTAGAGGATTTCTTATTGGATCAATTAGAATTGATATACATTAGATAAGTGGTAATGATGTATAGAGTACCACAATTTATTGAATCTGATCGAGATTCAAGATCCACCTCTATGTTCTAAAGGATTCCCCAATATGCTCTGAATATTGATCTTAACTTCATCACATATTGTCATCCTCAAAATTATAGCCAATATGAGCAGAAAATCAAAACACATGAGGATCTATTTAGAGCATACATAATTGACTTCAAAGGAGGATGGGATCAACAGATTCATTTGGTTGAGGTCTCTTACCATAACAGTTTCTACTCATGCATATAAATGTCCCTTTATGATGCCTTTTTGGGAAGAAGTGTTTAACACTGACATGTTTTGATTAAGTTGGGTATAGAAAACTCTTAGGTCTATAAATGGTAAAAGAAATGGTAGAGAAGGTTATGACCATCAAGGAACACATGAAATCTGAACAGAGTCCAAAAAAGAGCCACACTAATAATAATTGATGAGGCCTAGAATTTGATGTTGGAGACATGTTATTCCTCCACATATCAATGTGGTAGAGTGTTATGCAATTTGGGAATAATTTAAAGATCGGCCTAAGGTACATCGAACCTTTGGAGATCCTTGACCACATTAGAGAAGTTGCCTATAGACTAGCACTCCCACCGAACATGTCTCAAGTACATGACATAATACACGTATCACTCGTGAGTATGTACATACTTGACCCATTGCACGTACTCAATCCATGGTGGTACCATTGGAGAATTTCCTTTCCTATTAAGATAATCTAGTGAAGATCTTAGATCATTGGTAAAATGTTCTACGAAACAAGTCAATGCCCCTCGTTATGGTGCTGTGGCGAAACCACATGATTGAAGAAACAATGTGGGAATCAATGTAAGTGACGAAGATGAGTTACTATGATCTATTTTTGTGTTGGAAAAATAAAATTTTGGGCGTGAAATTTCATATGGGGGGAATATTTTAAGGACCCATACTTTTATTAATGAAAATATAACTTTATCTAATTAAATTTCTTATTATGTACAATCGTTATATAAAACATATTCACTTCTGCAGTTTTATGTTTTTGAATTTAAAATACAATTTTAATTGTAATTATTGCTGATATATCAGTTGAACAATGATCAAATGATTATTATAATTATTGGGCTTTAACAAGTCCAATTTACTCAGAAAAAAGAAGCACTTTCCTCATCTAATATAATTTCTCCTTATGAAGCCCATTTTTTGGAGCTCAAAACGGATGTAGAGTCATTCGGATTCACTCTTGACCAAGCCCAAGTCAGTCTTTAACATGTTCATCTTGAACGGAATCTCTTATAGGATAATTGGATGTTAATATGGGTTATCACCCGTACAATGTTATCCGAACCAGACCAAGAGTATGTCATTATCTCAAACCATACCCTTAAGTCTTATGTGGGTGTAATAAGGGGTTATGTAACATGATACAAGCATTGTGATAATTCACATTTTTCTTTAATACAGATTGTACATTCATTTTATTATAGTTACATTGTAAATGTTTTTGAAGAATGAATAAAATTTGTAGTTAATATTTAAATTCAATTAAGAAGTCTATATTGATGAATTAGTGGATTATTGAATTAAATGATTTTTTAATAAAATAATATTTCTAAACTACATTTTATTAAATATAAATGATCATATAATTTATATGAATTATTTTTTAATTTTAATTACAGTTTGAGGGCATTTTTTTGTTAAAACACTATAATTGTCAACAAATTTTTATTTTTATTTTAAAAGAAAAAATTCACATATTTAGATAATTATTTATAAAAAATAATATAATTTTTGGATTAAGGAGGATTAATTTATCTAAGAGTTAATTTTTCACAATTTTCTCAGACATTCAAATATTTGGTTAAAAATTAAATACTTTTTAAATATATGATGTGCTTTATGACATCCCAATGACCCAATGGTGATGTAATAAAATACTATCAAAGGAATTTCAGGAAAATATAGTTCATAAATTTAATACAATGTGATTTTAGATTACCTTTATTAAATTTTGGGTTCCTTAGTGGACCCTCTTAGGAATATAAAATATTTTATAACTTTTTAAAATTATTTACTTGAGAGTGTGACTCATATCCACATACACAAGGCTAATATTGTAATTTGTTCAAACATTGGATTATAAAATAATTTTTTTACCTATAATTTGGAAATTAAATTCGTCAAAAATAAGGGATGGTTGTTTATTTTGATTTGTATTATGTGGAGTTTCCAAAACATAAATTATAAATAATTCCCTCTGCTTTCCTATATAAACCCACTAAATCTAACATTCCTTTTCACTTAAACAATTTGAAACTCGAACAAACCCTGAAATAATCTATCTATAATCCTCCCAAGGATCCCCAAGATTCAAATAATCTTCTCTCAATCGACTCTCATGCATATGGGATCACACATCCATGTAAGGGATCCTCACTTTTCATCCTTCATTATTTATGTCCATGTTTCTTTATATTGTTATGCCCTTTTATTTTCAATTACAGATGCTAGGGTATGATTTTTAAGCTCACCTATACTACCCTACTTATTTTTTAATCATGAGATACCCCTTTCAATCTCATTAATGCCTCCCATGTACACCTATTAACATGCCAATATTTCGTAAGGTATTTCTCTCTCATCATCTACATTCAAGAAATTCTTTTATTTTTTGAACCTAAATTCAATTACATATATTGGGATACTATGTTACATGTCCCTCTTACTGTCAATTTCATGAATAAATTATGAGATACCCATTTCACTCTCATCATCCCATTTTACGATTTATATATGGCGTCATTATGATGAAGAAGTTACACCCACATTTCCAATGACAAAATCATTGTGTATGTTAATACCCTACCCATTTCTCTATATAGGGTATTAACATTTACACAATGTAATTTTTTATTCCAGACTCCCATTTACTTATTTCAAATATCTTATTCATGGAATATACTATTATTTTTAATTAATCAATGTTGTATGATATATGTGGCACACTTATGCATGAAATTAGATGATTATAAAGGGTGCGCCCTGATTTCACTCCTATGCATTGGGTAAAGATTAGTATCATGATATGTCAAGTGAAATGAGGGTTTAGTCATTATAATTCAAGTAAAATGAGTTTTTACTAATGCTCCAAGTGCAATGATAATTAGATTATGCTAATATCATGTTGTTTCCACATTCCCATGTGATGATAATCAAGCTATATCATGCGTTTATGTTCATGTTTCTCTTGTTCTCCATTGATGTGCATATTTCCTAACATGTACATTATTCTTCATGTTATTTATTGTTTACTCCCTTACTATGTTTTAGATATCACTATTTTCTTATGTATTTCTTGAGGTTATCCCATGCAACGATTAGAATGAAGGAATTTTGTGGTCATGAAAAATATGGTTTCAATAAAGATGATGTATTTTTTGTTCTAAGTTGTTATGTAATGTTATTAACTTACCAAGACACTGGACTTATCTATCCTCATAGTTGTCTTAATTTCATTTTTATTTAATAAATATTGTTTATGTGTGAAATAAAGAGACGATATTTTTTAGGTCATGCCATATATACTAGAACGACATAAAAAATCATGTAAGGATGGTCTCAAATCCATCCATATATCAATACCTCTGTTTAGACTCCCCCAATTTCACATTTAAACACTAGTCTAGAATTATTCATATGATCCTGACCAAATCATATCTTCTTATTCAAAATTTTTCCAACTCCTTGAGTGACCATTCAACCACCAGTATAAATCAATCACAACCATTAAACAAGAGAGAAGCATTATTCATGACTAATGAAATTATTCCCACCATATGAGACACTTTTCAATTAATCACTATATCAAATCAAATGATCTCTATGGATCACCATATTTCATTCATTAACAAGATTGAAAAACATTTCAAAACCAATCATACACATGTGATAATAAGAAACATCATTCCACACTCATTCCTATGTTATGGGTATCATATTCCCATCCTAAACTAAAAAATCATCTATAAAGTGGTTCATTGTCTCAACTACCTATGGTGAATATCCCACCACATAACTTACCTTATATCATTCCACCCAGATATTTTCTATCACTAATTGACGGTTTTCCATCCAAATCAACACTATTATTATCCCACATTTCAATATTATATAACAATATAAATGTTGTTTCATCATGCCCAATTCATCATTAAAAAATAATTCAACAAATTTGGACTCTTATTATCATATAAAAACTATGTTTTATATACCGACCTGCATCATGTAAAAATTTTACATCGAACATAAACATGTATATAATGAATCACTAATTCACTATTCATTAAAAACTGATATACCAATCCTATATGACCCAAAAATATTCTAGAATTGGTGGGAAAATAATTTTGTACAAATAAAACAAATAATATGATTCACTATTCATTGCGTATTTTATAATCTAAACATGGTGGATGTTTCAATACTACCAATCGTGCCACATGGTATGTAAATTCCACCTTATCAGAGTTGTCTTGGTGCTCCACTACAAAATCAGGCATATCACTTGTGGAATTACTCACCACATTAAATATTCCCAAAAAATCATTTCTGAAACCATAGGAATCAATAAGTAATTATAATTCTTTTATGACCCATCCAAAATGAAAGGCAATAAACAAGAATATTTTTTCCATTGATGTCATTATTAATCCAGGGGAACTCCAGATGCCTCATAAAATCCCAATTTATAATAATAACTGTACTATTTATGGAATAAACTCCATATACAGATCCCAATCTACAAAAAAACTAACTAATACAAACTCTAATGTGAAAAAACATGGTTTAAACAGTCTAATTAGTTTTCCTAAGGATCATGAACAACCGAATCACTAAAACACTAAGTCCCATATAAGTTCCCCTCAGAAATATCACAAGACATAGGGAATCATCCACGTACCTATCTCAATATCACATGTCATCAAATATTGAAAAACACCAACTCTAGGGTCTTTTAATATAATTGAATCTCATTAAACCTCAATATCCTCAAATGTATAGATTCCATCCCAGAATTAATACACAATGCTACTTTCTTGAGAATCATAAAACATAATGATAACCTAAAACATCATTCATGGAAATATTTTTTAATATACCATAGTCATCTTGTATTCTTAAAAGAAACTTCAGTTTAACATATATTATATAAGAACCTTATATATTGTAATAGTAATACTAAATAATATATCCTATACATAACAGACCATAAGTTGTTTATATCAATGGAATTAAATTTACATTCTATAAACCCATATGTCTTTATTCATCCCATTATGATGGGATGAAATAATTTTTTCATCATATAATCCTTAATAACTATCATTATAATAAATAAAATGTCTAAAATTTCTCCCAAATGTGTAGAAATTGTCTAATAACGTATATCAAAAAAATATAAATTTAGTATTTCATGGCACATTAAACAACTAAGCCTCAATCATTAGAAATTATTATCACTATAACTTGTTAGTTTGATTTAGATCCTAGGTTTAGGATATAGTAAAGGATACACATCTTTCTTATATAGGATTACCATTTAATTTCCAATAATTGTCCTCTAACTAATATGATACAATATAGAGTTTATAAACAACAAAAAATAAATTTCAAATATCATTTTCCCCATAATAGATGAAAATAATTAACAGTCATAATAGATTAGACCAAGAACATCTATCATAATCACATGGAATCCTAGAATTAGATAGTTTATGTGTTTAGGGAACACTGAACTAGGTCTCATCCCATGCTCTGACACATTACTAAATCTCATGCATAACAAATCATAAAAATTCATGATAGAAAACAAACACGGTTCTGTGACCACTTTTTATCATCCCAACCAAGATCAATATATTAATTATAATTGGATCATAAAATCATAAGACCTATGGAATGTGTCCTCTAATTATACACAATGTCCACAAGTAGTATGGGTCTATTGAGGTTCCATGTGTTGGACATAACACCTGTATAAGAGTATGAAATTTTATTTATTAAAAAACATCAACCATCTATTGAAAACATCCATCATATTATTAAAATAAGAATATGTAAATGTTTATTTCCAAAAATAAATAGCATCAATCAATATAGTCATACAATGAGACTGACAACACACTATGGTGACCACATATGAAAATAGATAGACAAAATATAGTTTTCTACTATATCTCTACGATATACCTTTTCCTACTCTCCAAACACATCTATGATGTCCCTCTCACTATGATATATCATGCCCCAGACCAACCTATGCCTACATAACATGAACAACTACTCAGGTACCCATATGCAATACTGGATTGAGATGTGTGTGAGTATAGAAATAAGTACCATACCAAAAAACAATCATATAATAAATAAAATGTGTTATTTTATCCCCAACTGACATAACAAGAGTATATAAGTAACCATATAAATAAAAAATAAAATGAACCAGTGATACCTAATTTGACTAAATACCATAATTTATAAATACATGATGTGTAGAAAAAGACATACCATGTATCATATTCAATATGGATTTTATTAAATATGATTGGTAATATAGTAGACCATTCTAACATAAAATTATTTATAATTTTCTATAATCACATCATGAAATAGTGATAACCTTATATTATCTAGATCATGTGTTGTAAACCTTACTTCCCTCATACTTAGTATCAAATTTCCAATATCTCATCATGAGTGGATCAACAGATAGAACCCATGAATCTCAAGAATATCTCCAAACTATAGGTATATAAAGTGGATTGAGGCCAAAAGCAAAGGAATCCCAAGTAATCACTGAAAAAATGTCATCACCCCATTATCCATTATAAATAGGTATATAATAGGCATCCTTGGCATCACTATTAGATATGTACAGGGTAATCATCATCGACTGATGGATCCTAAAGAAAAAAATATGAATAACATAATCATAATATTAGTGAATAGGATCCTAAACCCAAATTTTAGGATACTAAATAGTCTTGGAATCATATAGACATATGGAGTTTAAGACATAAAATACAAAACCACAGTCAAATCCAAAAATATGAAGAAATTTTCATGTGGCATAACTTCCAAATACCAATAGACCCATCTGGAAATATTGAAAACATCAATTCATCTAGGATACACCAATGTGTAATGTATAAGGCCCAAATCCAAATATAATGATGAAATCCTAGAATACCGGAAGACACATTCATATCAAATATGTTTCATAAGTTAGATTCTAGGAAACAACAATAAAAATCCACACCATATCATTGAAATATTATTTAAATCTTTTTAGTTATAGGAATAGCCTCTATTAACCAAATATTCAAAGACATAAAATAAATGAAATCTTAAATAAATTCCAATGGTTGGTTTAATGCCCAAACCGGTCACTAAAATCTAAAAAATCGTAAAAACACATGTTTCGATCATTTAATAGAGTTAATCATAATACCACACCTACCTATATAGTAACCATCACACATCTGGTTTTTAAGTCATTCTGGAACACAATGGTGTCCCATATATCATAGTATAATAAAGGCACCCTCAAATGGGACCTCAATGCTGATCAAGGTCAGGGGTGCACGTTGCTCAGGGAATGCTATGTCACATTCCTTTTTATTTAATATTTTATATCATCAATGGTATATTACATTATAAATATATAATACATGTAGTGTGTCCCATAATAGTCCATAAGGTCTCATAATGTCAGCACACCCCCCAACCATCGTCCATACCCTAGGGTCTACGAACAAAAATCAGATAGTATCTAGGTTCACTAGGATGTATCAATCCTAGTAACATGAATTTTGGGTTATAAATGTCTTATGGAATCATAATTTAACTATTCAATCCAAATGAAATTTATGGCCATGTATACCAATCCATATTTAAGGGCCAACAGTGGTCATGGGAACCATGTGCAGTCCATCCTTGGTCATTATGTATAACTAATCTTTCAAATAAAAATATTTATAGAGTTTATAAATAATTTATGCATGAAATGAAATATATAATTTATATTCCGATCATCCTAGAGATACGATTTATAATTGTACAATTCATATAATAACAATCATAAATTATGGGGTGTGTTGATAAGACCACTTAATTTTAATCGATACATTCCGAAAAAGTTTGAAGGACTATAGCTGTTCCAAGGGTCTATGTGGCCCATCTATGCCTTATCAAAGATTGTGTCACAACAAGATGTCCTAAATCATTATAAGAAGAATCAAAAATTTAATCATATCCTTAATATTAAATTAAACAATTCAACTAAATTTGAGAATATTCGGGGAAAACTCACAATATTTTCACTTTACACCTAAACAAAAACCAATGGTACCCGAAGTGTCCATCTGATATTCTCAAAATTATTCCAACCAAAATACCCAAAAAACAGTTCCTAATAAATTATAAATTTTATTAAAAAATAGAAAACCCCATTTGAAAATCCGTTGTATTGGCATACCATATTATATTATAGAACAAATGATCAAATGTGGCATTAGGGTATCCACAAAAAACAGGAAAAAGGGAATAATCATATCACATGTCCAATTCCGCCATAATTCATAAAAATGTGAATCAATTCTTAAGATGGTAGAAGTGGGAAATTAGAATGAAGGTATTAGGTGGACAATATAAGATTATGGATGATAATAATGAACTAGAATCACTAAAAATTTCATTGAAACCCAACTACATATCGTAGGGTTTTATAGTGGTTGAGGTGGTGGGTATCCTATATTGTATAACCAAATGTAAGTGTGGATAAAGAGCCATACCTAAATTATAAAATGGTGGGATGGGTAATTTTTTTTCAATATTAATTATTATTGACTAGATTGTATACGCCTAAGGGAAAACTCGTTCCCCCCAAAAGAAATGCATGCTTCTGGAAATCCCCCAACAAGCTTGTGGGTAGAAGATATAATAACCTTATGATACCTCTACTGATTTTTTTGATATTTAAATACATTCTGAGCCTCATACCCCTTTATAAATATTCTTCCTCATGTTTAGAAACTCATATAATTCAATAAAAATACAATTAAAAAATTTCCACAACCACTAATTCCGAAAAAAAATATATCATAATTTGAAATATCATTATGGTCATGATGCATTTCAAACACGAATAAATATTTTGTGATAATGTGTTATCTTAAAGAGGGGATCCTAAAATTAATGAAATTATGTGTTTTAGTTGTCCTGGTAATTAAAATGATATAGAAAACTATTTTTATGTTATTCTAGAAGGAGTATAGATAATGATAAACATGATTCAAGAACCATGTCAATCATTTTCATAGTTTAGTGAGGTTAAGAAGAAATTTATACATAAGAAAATAATTAATGGAAAATAAATGACCATTAATACTATAAAAGATGATAATAGAAATAAATCATTGATAATAATTTTAATTCTATGATTCAAAGAGTTGAGTGCTCTTAGTTGACATGAAGTCAATTTCTTTATTATTTCAACTGTGGAATTAATAGGATCATCCATATTCCATATATTTTTTTAATTTACCCTAACAAGAAGGGATTTTATGGATTAATAAAAATATTATATTAGTTTATTTTTCTATATTCATCATAATAAATATGGTGTATATAATGGACTGTACCAAATAAAATGATAAATATAAAGTGAATGTATATCATATGGTTGACAAAAAGTAAAGGGGTGGTGTAAAAATTAATAGTTTTATAAAATTATAGAATATTTGGTGGTATATAATTACAATTATAATGTAAAATAATAAAATTCCCACAAATAAATATCAGGAATTACTTCATAAAAATTATCAGGTAAAGAATATATAAAGCTGAAACAGTGGACTAAATTCACATAAACCATAATTTTATCATTATTTTACTAACATCACTTATTGATTCTTTTTTATTTATATAACACATAGAAACATACCTTATGTTGTGTTATTTTGAAAAAATATAATTCTTTATTTTTTAAATTGTTAATAATGGGAATCATTAATGAATTTGTTTATTTGATATTTTTTATGCATTTTGATTTCCCATATGAACATATAAATTATAAAGATTAGATCATAGAAAATATAATTGTGGTTCCATTAATATCATAACATGAGGATGATACTATTATTCTAGATTAATGCTGGAATTAAATAAACATATTTGACCATTCTGGCAGAAACATGTAGTTGATTTGAGATGACCTAGCCTCTAAATTTTATTTTAATGTATAGATAATAAGGTTGATATTAGAAATATTATCAATTACAAATTTGGATATTGATCAAAAATTCATTGTGGTAGATTTAATTACCCAAATGGATTTTTGATGATGAGATAGTATTTTATATCAATATTCATTGGTGTTCCTCAATCAATAATGGCCATTATATTATTCAAAAAAAAAGATTGTTGTACTATTTATGCATGTTATGAAAATGAAATATTTGATTCTACTTCAATAAAATTGTTTGATATTGTCTAGAAGAATCCTCCATTATTCTTTATGATTGGTGAGATAATAATTGTTTTAAAAAACATACTCAGTATGGTAGTGAACTCATAAATAGATTTGAAGGTGTCTTGATGTTGTTAACTAATCAGAGAGATTAAAGGATTATGTTATTAAAAAAAATTCATGATTTGATCAATACATATCCATTATATAAAATACTTGGTATTAGGTTCATGATGTATTTGTGATTACTGAAAAACTCTTAGGTTATAATGAATAACATATTTGATTACTTGATTATGTCAAGATTATTTAGTGTGGTCAATAAAATTAAAAATGTTTAAGGATTTATGATTCATCTTAAGACACAAATATGATAGTATACAGGTAAATCTATGTTTTTTGTGTGTCATCATGGCCAATGTATGAGTTGGTGAAGTGAATATTAGGAAATGGAATCTATTTCTAAGTCCTTTTTCAGTTTGAATGATTCATTCATGAGTTTTTTTAAAAGTCATCAATGAAATTTTATAATTAGTTTGAGGAAAAAAATTTGGTTCTTCATAATTATAAATATATAATTAGAATATTTTAAGAAGATTCATTTCCTAGTTGGGCATGATTTATTTAAGAGTCTATAATATAAATATATATTGAAATATTCATAGGATACTAAGACCTGAAAAAATTATATATCTAGAAATTTTTTCGGATGAAATTTGTTATTAAATCATAAAATTATATGTGTTTTTTATTTATAAATTAATTATCATGATCACAAAAATGGGCCAGGAATTTTATTGGTATTTGATGAATGTTATGAACTAGGATAAGTATTATATATCACTAAATTCAGAATGTAACACCTAAATGATAATTTAAAAATATTAAAATATATATAGTGTTTTTGTATGTCAAAAATTTAAAAAATTCTCTGCAAAAAAATTGATTTAAATTATTTTTAATGAGAGAGAAAAAATTATTATTATTTTGACTGATTTTGAAACCAAGATGACTTGTTCCACATGAAAACAGTGGAGTTTTTATAATTCCAGTTTTTATATAATAATCATGTTCCTATATTTAAAAAATATTTATGACAATATAATGTAACATTTGTGTTTTAGAACTGGTAATATGGATAGGGTATGATACATTTCTATGGAGGGAGGAAGTGACTTAATATTTGAGCTTTTCCAAAAGATGTAGACATACATTTCCCATGAAATCTATGAACAACAAAAGATACATATTGATGATCTAGATAAAGATAAGAAGATGCATAGTACTAATCATCAACGTCATATTCTAATCTTCATAATGGAAGAACATGTGTTTATATTTTTTTATATTTATTTGTGGAGGAATATACATTCCATGTGGTGCTATAGAGTTCAAGAGAAATTTGAGATTTTTATTTTTCTAGTATAGATCATAATTGTGGTGATTTGGGGGGTTGGTGACCACTCTAGTGGAACTTTAGAGATAAAAGGATAGTAGGACACATGGAAGATTCTATTCAAGAGATATCTTATGTAACCTAGTGTGAATATAATGACTTATCTATGATTGGGTGACCAGACAATCATGGAAAGCATTAGGATTTTAGTCTGAACGTCACATATATTGGTGCTCCTATTTGATTTATTTCGTACTGCGTTAAGGATATAGTTTCTACATTAAAGTTATTTAGATCAGTAACATATATTATATAATTAGATGTATTTAAAAGGATTAAAATTGGAGGATTTAAAATAAAATTCATCCCCTCTCAGTGATTTGAAATTGACCAAGACTCTTCACTTGTCCAAATATAGTCCATTAAAATGGAATGAGAACATTTAAACAAAATTAGTTTGAATGCATAAATTTGAAATTAAATACTTTAAACTATTATCACGATCTAAATAATATATAAATAATGGTAGATTGATGATCCTATGAAATGAATGAAAGAAATAATGTATCATTGAATCATAAATTAAAATAATTTTTTACCTCTATCCATGGGTTGATGAATCTCAAAATTGTTTTCCAGTCATGAATAACAAGCTATATAAAGTATCTGGCTAGTTATAGATTGTTTATTATCATATAGTTATAATAAAGGTAATTAATCTCATATTAATATGTCATATAGGAACATGGAGGGAACCAATATTAATTCTTGATAGTGTATAAGGCCCTAGTGGAACAAGATATAATGAAAAACTAAAGTGATGACCAATCATCATTGTTTCTCTGAGAAAACTGTGATTAGTTTATACTAGAATCACCACCCATTCTATTGTTCCTTACATAGTTACATCCAACATCAGGAAACCACTCAGGCTAGATGGAATTATTAATTGAAGGAAATACTAGTACACCTAAAAAGACACCTATATTTATCTTTCCATCATCTGGGTTTAATTTTTGGAGGGGTTCCTCATACATTAATAATCCAAATATATTTCCAATCTCTCCATCCAAAAAAAGTAATTTAAAATCAGCTGAATAACTATATTAACAAGGTACAAATCATATTGATTTAAATATCATCTGATATCAACCTCTACATTTTCATCAAAAAATCATATTCCAATTCATTATTAAAAATTAATTAACAATTTCTTATCGGATCCAAAAAATATTTCTAAATTTGAATAAATATTTAACTATATATAATATTCCCTCAACTAAAGGGAAATTTAGTCATTGGATATATTTTTGATAAAAATTTCATAACGAAATAGATATATCATTCTATTATTCCTACAGACTCATTTTCACAAATTCATTACAATTATTTTATAAATTTTTATAATACAGATTCTATTTTGATATCAACAAAAATATAAAATTATAATCCTAATAAATACACTATAAAACTATTATAAAATTTTTATTCAAAACAACATATAAATATACCATTACTGTTAAATAAAATGACTTATATACAAATAATATAAAATGATATACCTTTATCAAATATAATAATTAATATAAATGATAAACAATTAATATTATAGAATTTTATCCGTTTTTAGACTTCAGGATCAACATGAGTATGCTATATTTGTAATAGTTGATCAATCTTTGGATACACTTGGTACTCTTCACTAATATTAGATACATCATGAATTTTACATCATATTCTAATTTAGTAATGGTGAATCAATATATCCACAATCATGTTAGAATTCCATTTTGATTGATTAAAGGGATAAATGAAAATTTTTTCTTTTATTATGAGTTTAGTTTTTAATTTGTTTTGATAATTCCTCATTTCGGCATCATAATAACTGTTATTGGGATATTACAAGCCTAAATCCTATAAATTTCAAAGAATAAGACATTGATAAATTACTATATATTATTAATATTTATATTAAATAAGAATTTAATTTAATGATTTGATTACACCAACAAAACACTACCAAATAGAAATTTCATATTTCATATTTCCATTTAGCACACTACAATCATTATTTATAGGCAGAATTGTTTGTTAATCTTAAGATGACTTCTATTAATATTTATAAATTTTTGAAATAATTTTATTCTAACACAGTAAAACGAAATAAAATTGATCAATGAAGATAAAAAATATCCCCTAAAAATTTTCACCCTCAAATATTCATTAGAAACTAACTCATTTTAAAAGGGAACCAACATGGTGAAATGGTTATCATACATCACTATGAAAAAATTTCCATTATTAGGGCACGATATTTATATTTTATTAATTTCTATTATTGTATCTAATTAATGAAAATACATGAATATAGAATTAAATTATTATAAATATATGAATTTTTAAAGAAAATCTAGATCATTAGACTCTAACAATTTTATAATGGGTCCCCCTAGAATGATTATGGTTAATTTTACTCTATAAGAATCAATAATTTCTATAGTGTTAAAAATAGAAAAAAATCAATATAAATACATCATACATTGGTGGATATTGGCCAACAGAAAAAATAATATAATTTAAATATAACAAATATATGATCCTGATCCACATATATTGCTCAATCCATTTCTACTAATCTAAATATAGTCTGTCTAAAATTAATTTCCATAATGAAAATATCTGGGTAATTAAAAATATTATTCTATGAAATATATTTAGTGATATTTTCAATAAAATTAATCTATAAAAATATTTTGGGTATTTTTCTACATGAAACATCAATATATCTTTCAATAAAAATATAACTCCCAGTTGATAATGGTATAATATCAAAAACAAATAATGAAAATAACTCCTCAAATCACCATGAATATAATTTATGCATCGTTGGAGTTCATGTAATTACTATCCTCCTCATCAAGGATTGAGTATTGTATTATATTAATTTTAGGGTAGATTTTATGGATATATAAGAGTAAAAATGGTATATTATATATTCTTACTGACATTTTTTTATAACTTGTGTTATACGCATTTTTATCCATCTACAATAACGTTATTTAGTACTTGAAACAATTATTATTTTATTCTTCATACCTAGTATCCAAATATGAAATTCCATATGGAATCTTATATCATGTATTTAAAATAGATATTAAATGTTCAATATATATATTTTTAATTGTTGTAATATGTTTTTAAAATTCATTATAACATTTCCCTTGATCATATGGATTGCATCACTTAAAACATTCCCAAATACACTATGATAATTTTATTGTCCCAAATAATTTATTATGATAACGTACATATAATTATGTCTTGAAAAAAGAATAAATATTGATAAAAAAATTGTCATATTAAAATTAAATCTAATCTCCATTATTTACTTATAATCGTTGCATCAGGACATAAGATACTAAAATATAGAATGATATTATTTAATCCTAACCAGTTTATTTTATAATTCATTTCACTATGGAATATTATTTATTTATGAGATATTTCTACAAAATTGATTCAATATCTCATTTAAAAATCCATCATAGATCCCAATATGTTCTCCAAAATCGTTTGACATATGTTTTTATCTTGATAACTTTGTGGTGTGGCACTTTGTAACACATCCCAATTCCATATAACCCTATGAAATTTATTATTTTAATCATTATTTTATAAATTTATCTTCATGTAAATAATAACTATGATTAATAAATTTAAATTTAACTCCAATTATGACATGATTCATTTAATGAAAATAGATTTTTCAAGTTCATATTATTCCATGCCCACTTGTGTTTTTCCTAAATTTCATTATGGAATTTATATAAACTATAGTATATACTTTACAATTATATTTAATATCTTATGTGTTAAATTTTTTGTGGTTTATATCATTATGATGAAACTCTATAAATTTAACCATTATCTAATAATGAATAACAAATTTAGTCAGTTCTAGTTAATCATATATGACAATCAAAAATTGAAAAATCTTTTTTCATGGGAACCATTTTGTTGTGGTCCAACACCCAACAGTTAAATAACCTTCTCACACTTATATATTTCATTTATTTATCTACTAAATTACCTTCCACAATCCCTCACATATAGACCCATACTTTTCAAAAATAAATACAACATATTATTAGATAAACATCAATACATTACAATATGACCCAAACCCGAACAATAACAGACTACTATCTTCAGGGACTAGATATACATTCCTCTTATTTAATTTAATATAAAAATAATCTCCCATATATATCTTCTTAAATGAAAAATTATTATGTATACCCTACCTAAAACAATTCTTCCTAAAATATTTAAAGGAAACATAAGAGCAGTTGACCTTTGATTCCCAAAAAATAGAAACGTAAGATTTATCATTAATTGATTATATGTGAGAAAAATATAAGTATATGTATATGAGTTAATGATCATAACATATAGTAATAAAACCCAATAACTCAAAGTTAATTAATCTTGAATAATATCGAGATTCTTTGAAATAAAAACAAACAAAACTGTTATGATAGTGGAATCATCAATAATTAATCAAAATCCACAGCAATCTATCATATTCATATGACATATTATAGTGGTATACTGATAAGAATATATTTTTTCATGTTTTAATGTATAAAATTCTATATTATCACAGTGGATTGTGATAAATCTATATTCCATTAAATCTGTATTCGATGTTCACTCCTAAGACAGCCATAATGGAATAAATATCTTAAGTAACATGGTTCTCCTCCATTTCAAATTAGAATTATATCATGAGATATCCATCAAAACAAAATTCTTTGCAGGGATATATAATTCAATCCCCACCCATAAAAAAATTAAATGTATACCTATGTGGGCTTTTAGATCTCAAAACACTTATTATATCATCATATCATAACAAATTAAAGGAAAATGAGTTTCACAATCATTTTAAAATTTCATAATATCATACCATGTTGAAAATAAGTTGGTTTCATAAACAAAAATATGTCATAAATTTTAACCATCTATAAAATTAATAATGATTTTATAAACCATTCATATACCACGTTAAATGTAATTATCATATAAGTATGTAATCATATATAAAAATTTTCATTAAATTATCCTTAATATTAATCTTGAAAAAAAATTAATTAATATTTTGAAGTCAATTACATAAAATCAAAATGATCATTAAATTTTAAGGTTAATATTTATGATGAATATATTGATGACAAAAATGTAATTAATCTTCAAATAACTAGGTGGTCCTGATGGTTGGAAATAATATTGATTCTATACTGAGTAAAAATGATTTTATACACACCTTTAATAAAATTTTCCTTTCCAAAAATGAAAATTCATTTATATTTTACACTTTTTCACAAATTTAGAACATGTTTAAAAATGATTTTGAAAAATATTTGGATATTATTAAAAAAAATTAAAAAAATATGAATATAGGCTATGAGAGAGAAAAATTATTCCATAATGAAGACGAGAAATATATTCCCCGTTTAAAAATCCCTGTTATATAACGATTTCAGAAAAAAAATATATAAAAATGTTACTAAAACATACATATTCCAAAAATAATTGAATGATGATAAAAATAACTGGTATTATAAAATGTGGAACATATTATTTCTATTGTGTAAATTTATTAATAAACAATATCAATTAAAATGGTACTAAAAAATAAATCCCTTGTCAATTGGTAACATTTTATTCATAAACCCCAAGGCATAAAAATAAAAAATAAAAAATTATATACAATATACATTAATATATTCATGAAGAAACTTATAAAATTGTTATAGATACAAATTATAAAAAACTATTTGTCTATAACATTACATTTATCCCATAGAAGACAGTTTGAGATTATAAACTCTTATCTCATGTATCATAATTCTTCATATATATTCACACCTCATGTTTAATAAATATTGATTTTTTTTTAAAAATATTCAAAAACCTTTTTTATGTATATCATACCATGTAATATTATTATATAATATTTTTAACACCCTAATATTTTCAAAGAGGAACATCATATTCAATAGGGTAAATGATATAAAAATCCAAGATTAGTATAAAATTTCACAACATAAAAATTTATGATATATTAATTTCTAAGGAAATTGAACCTATTTGACAGCTTTTAATGAATGAAACACAATATTTAAACAAATTTTTATACTATATTAATATATTACTAAGTAAAAATTAATTTTCAAAAATATCCATTATGTGCAATGGTATGAATAATAATAAATATATTATTATTATTATTTTATGGTTTAAAAATGTATAAAATCAATTATTTGTATATAAATTGATTAAAAAAATATGAATCATTTTCGAGGAAATGAAATTATTATAAAGAATTATATTTCTCAAAATGTTAGTTTAGTCTCTCTTTTCATAGATAATCCGAAATTAATTTTGGAAAATAATAAAAATTTATATGAAAAAAATTAGCATCATTATTTACATGAACATTTCGAATTTATCGTTGGTTGATTTTATTCAATGTTTATGAAAAGATTAAATTGATTATTAATATTGAAAATACTGATTTTTATCGAAATATATAATTTCTAATAAAATATTCCAATTGGTAAAATATATTATAAATATTATTTAAGTTAAATTCAATGAATTACATTATAAATAGTCTAAATTGTGTTATTGGGATCAATATCTTATTGAATCATGATATTAAAACATTAATTTCAATTGAATTCATTTCATAGGAAATCCAATTACAAAATGTCCATTTAGGTTTTATTTTTTATTAATTTCCTTCCACATCCATGAATTGAATTCACTAAATGAATTAAATATTTGGAATCTGAATAGTACGAAATATATTCTACATAAATTCTTACCCTTATATATAGTGAAAATAATAAGTATAAATTATAGTGGTTGGGGTAAAATTTTATTTAATGGGGGTTATTATAATACATTTGATGACCATATTTAGGATTTACCAATAAGACCCCCACCTTAAAAATTACTTAATCTTGAGTCATTTCAAGAATACACGTTGAGGATCTTTTCAGGTTTAGAGTTTTAGAGAATTAGATCATAAATCATGCATTACATTTCAGATTTAAACAAAGTGGTTACATAAATTATAGTACTCATTTTTCCCATTAACAGAAACATATTTAAAATAAAATATGGATTATTTCTTGACACTTCCTTGACACTATAATCACATCATGTACCTTTCCCTTGACCAATGAAAAACATTTCAAAAACTTGGGATGAGTATAAAAAGCTCAGTAAGGGATAAAAAAGTACAAAATGAAAACATTAGTCAATGTATGAAATCATACATTACTCATAAAACATAAGATTTTTAACATACCTCATCAAATCAAGAATAAATCATAGAAATAATAAGACATAAAGTTAACTTGAGGCCTTCATAACATTTTTACATAGGGAGTAACTCTCATGGTTATGTTTGGAATGCCCATCACAATATATTCCCTAAATCTCTTCGGAGAAACCTTAACGTTTAACCCCTTCTCGTTACTCAATGCTTTGGAGAGCTATATCGGGCTCACCCGCCCTTAGTTTATCACGGAACCACCCGTCTTCATAAACAATGCCCAAGAACCATAACATAATCATAGAACATAACTTATGCATAATGGAAAGATAACATTCCCACATTTCAATAACAATAAAACATTTAAGATATTGAAATAATGAATCCATTCTATAAACCATTTTGAAAATCATTTAAAACATTTAATAAAGAGATTTTTGAATCAAAGTGTCCCATACACTTTGATGATTTTACCATTTTAAACCATTAATATCCATATATATAAATCCTTAAAACCATTTTGAAAACATGGATATTAATGAGAAACATTTATAAGAATAAATAATTAATACATTTAAAACGATATTTTAGTTAAAGGGTTTTTAACAAAATGAGAGACACTTGAATACAATAATTGAGGAATAACATTTAATCAGAACATTATAATATCATGAGAATAAAGGGATTCATTATATAATATTCCAAAGTATTGTATATACACCATATAAGAGTGAATTGGTGCATAACAAAAATGAAGACTCAATAGAAATGTAAAATGAGATGAAATCCCTTATAAAGAAGATATCCTTAAATTAAAGACAAATCATTCTCATAATTATGTGTGAAAACCATAAATACACCCAATATAAGTGAATATTATGTGTAAAACAATAAATTTTCAGTCACACATATTCAATGGATGACATATTCAATGGCTACATGTTGAACCCAAAGAAATCGAAATTGGGTTAAGAAGTTCCCTTGGTGAAATTTGATAGCCTAATAGCGTCAATTTAAAACTCATAAAATTAGTTTATGAGAGAGAGAAAATTGTATCTCATCACTTGGACATAAAGGTTACAGCAATAAGGACATATAATAAGATATCCCAACATAATAATATGTAGTTTGAAAGAAAAAAAACGCAGACTTTTAAAAATAGGAGGGTGAAAGGTTCCCATACCAACTTGGGTAACTTTCGAAATGTACACCCCATGAAAGAAGGACTATACAAAATTTATGTAAATACCCAAAACTGAAATTATATTACACAAAGAGTATAATAATGGGCAGTACATACACCACTCAAAGGAAATGGTGGAAAATGTAGCATAAATCTCAGAGGAATAAAAGTGAGATGAAAAAACCCCTTATTAAAATTCTGCAGCCTAACAGCGCCACTTAAAACTTCACAAAAATGGGTTAATGAGATCAAAAAAAGTATCTTATCATATTAACATAAAAATTACAGAATGATTAATATAAAATAACATCCCCCAACATAATAAATATGAGATTAATGTATGTGACATAAAAGAGAGTACTTAAAATGAAAGAGAGAGGTAGGATCCCTTAACTCATGTCTGATTGTCTTGTTCGTTTCATTATATTACTGAATAATAAAAAAAATTCAATTTATAATTTATTTAGGTCCTCCTTTAATGTTTTTTATTCCATTCATATCACATATTATAATGTTATAATAATTAGTTAATTATGTGAGTCCATATCAGATGTTTTTGTCGATGTTTGGTACATTAGTCAAAAATGAAATTGTTTGAAAAGAATTGTCCATGTAGTTATAAGTAAATCATCTCCAGAATAGTATTAATGATTTAAATATCATATATATCCATTAAATATTCATTTTATACTATTCCATAACATTTTGAGATAAAATAAAATGAAATGCACCATTCATGGAGACGGTTGGCAGTATGTACGCATGAACGCTACTTTCTATTCTTTGTCATATTAATGGAATTAAAAATACTTTAGATATATATATATTATAATTCCAATATAATATATATGTTATATAGGTCCCATAAGCTCATTAATTTCATTATTTATACATTCCATGTATTGCATGAACGCGTCACATCACTTGAGGGGGCGGTAGTCCACACTTCCTTATATTAAATTATCGCATTTTCACAGCATGTAAAGAATAATGGTATGTTTTAAATATAAAATAAAGAAGAATATGGAAAACATAAATACCATATATATCATATATAAAATACAGTTACATCATAATGGCCACCTTTAAAGGTGTTAAAATAATATTGAACAATCATCATTTCGTGAGGCAATAATTTTCCATCCACAGAAACAGTATGTTATTTAGTCAATAGACAGATGTGTGTGTAAGTTTAGCTCGAATCCTTCTTATAACAACATCCTAGAATATTTAATATACTGTTTTTGTTACAAAATAATGTAATAAAATGAGTTTAGGGGGTTGGAGAATCAAAATAAAACCAAATAACATTAGAGAAGTTTTTACCTTTAAATCGGGTAACTCCTCTTGATTTGAACCAAAAGGGTTTCTTTACAAGCTTTCATCCTAAGGTAAGGCATATAGAATTAAGAGATGGATTAGGAGAGATAAAATGAGCAGAGTTTTTCTAAGCCAATGGCTTGGGAGGTGTTTGTAAAGAGGTAGAGGTGGGGGACTTTTATAAGAGGAGAGGAGGGGCTCTCTTGGAAAGTTATAAAATGTTACGTTATATTGAAATGAGTTTTGGATTTTAAAGGTCCCACATTGATATATTTTGAGGATAAGGTGATAAGGGTTTTAAATATACTCATCCAATAGGTCTTTGACAAGTGTAACTCTAAGAATTTACCTTATCTTTTCATTTTATTTAAATCGATCCTTAATAAGGTAATCGCTTCTTCATCGTGATGTCATAAATAATTAAATTAATTTAATGTCTTAAAATAATAATAAAATTACTATGATGTAGGAAATATTTTTATCTTTCCAATTAGTATTTATAGTCCAAGATATCATTTATGTAGATAATATTAAAAAGGTTTTACTCGGGGGATACATTCATTAGTGATATTTCCTTCCTTTAAAAATAAAATGATAAGGTGTCACTTTCACCAGAATGTGATTCCATGGGGTCCCAAAGTTTGGTACAAGTCATCCCATGGTTGTCCATGAAACAACCAGTAGCATTAGGACACATTATATGGTAATTTATTATTATTATGATACTATTTTATTATCTGTAACTACCTGATTAGTAATTAATCACGATAATTAAAGATAGTTACCATCATTACTATTCATAATGTCCAAAAACATAAGAGTCTTAATTACAAAATTTGGACTTCGTGATTCAAAATATGGAATTTATTTTACCAAATTAAAAACATAGAAATTTCAATAATTAATTTAAAAATAATTACCGTTGTCAAAATAAATAGCGTGTTTTTTTAAACAATATCAATGAAAAGTTTGGCACTTGTTCATGACCAATTCCAAAGTGAAATTAATTATAATGACCACCCTTTGATTAAATGGTAAAAATATATTCTAATTACAAATTAAAACCAATTATACAGATAATATAACCATATAATTAAATTAAATGAAAAATCAATTTTGAAGTAAAATGCAGTATTGATCACTATTCATTAAAAATGAACATTGTCAGAAAAATACAAAAAATTTATCCAGAGTAAATTTAAATGTCCCTATCATAAATAATAAGTTTATTTTGAAAAATAGAGTTTTTAATATAATCAAAAGTTTTATTTAAAAATGGTTCACCATCAAAAGGCGGTAAAATAATATTTTAAAAATTTTAAAATATTTATTCTTAAAATCGGATTCATTTACACTTTAAGCCTGTAACATTTATTTGATAAAAGTAAAAATATTTGATAAAAATATATGATAATTTTTTATTTAGTTCTGTTCATTCCTGCCATTTCAATGGCTAGGAATTAAATAATATTATTTTATTATTAGAGTGCTATGTACGATTTCCAAGAAACTCATTGTTGAGTAATGGGCACGCCATCGAGCATAACATCCCCTTTAAAGTAATATTAACATTTTATTCACAAATATTGATAAACATTAGATTGTAATATTATTAATTTACTTGGGATGTTACATCCTTTCCCCCTTTTGGGAATTGTGTCCTCGCAATTTCAAAATTGGTATTGGAATCTTCAGTAAAAGTCCCACATCGGAACTAGAGTCAGTAAAACTATCACATTAAAAGAAATAAAGAGAAGTACAAAGGTCAACCGAGTTAACCCATACTAGGATTCCATTAAAACATGGATATGGAGGAGAAAAAAAAGGGTTATGTTCTGATGGAGAGTGATAGAAAACATGTCTAGGAGAAATTTAACCACAAGAAAATCACAAATTTTTGATGGGTTAAATTGTATTTGATTTCCCAGTATGAAACGTTAATAGACAACGTTTTTGTTTTAAGTTACTTTTCATTGAGGAATTAATTTATGAGCTTAACTAAATCATAATTAAACACACTTACTTGTCATGTAGACTTTCATCTCTTACTGGATTTCTTACACACTCATATTTTCTCCAAAATACGAGTATTTAGGATGAATTGTTCACATTAAGAGCGCTATATTCAACTTCTAGAGAATCACCTAATCCACAAAAGAGAACTATAAATTTCCCATGTCTTTAGATGAAAAAAGAAACCAGAAATTGTTATTACAAGATCAGATAATATCCAAAAAGGATAATAATTTTTTTACAAAAATAAAAACTACTATTAATCTCTAAGATTTGTCAAACAAAACCCAAAGTTCAACAAATACCATTCAATAAACATATATCCATAAAACTCCTCAAAGTAAAAAAAAACTAAGATTGAAACCCAAATCCTTGTAGTATTTAATCACATAGTCTCCTAAGATAAATCTTAACATTTTTCTCCAAAATAACATCAGTTACTCTTAAAGTCTCATACTGAAAATTAATTAACCTAATCACATATCCTCTATGATAGGATAATCATTTCCATAGAGAACCCAAAATCAACATACTCTAAATACATAAAATCATTTAACTAAAAAGAATCATTCAAACTAACCAGGGACTTCACATAGTCTAGTGGTAGGAAATAAATACCAATTGCACTTTGGTTCTGGGTTTGATTCCCACAGCTTCATCTGACGCAATGGGTTGTCACATGGTCTGCGTGTTTTCCTTTTTCAAAAACTATATAATTCTTAAAACATTCCCCAAAAAGAGATAAAATCGCCAAAAAAACATAACATATTTTAACCACAAAGGTTATCTAATAAAATTCATTTTGTAACCCAAAATGTATTAACAAGTAATTGCCTCAAATTCAAGGATCATATAAACCCAAATGGTTCCTTATAACCATATACTCTAAAGAAAGGATAATTATTCCTTGAATAAAATTTTTATATATCAAACATTAGGGTTACATATACTATAAAAATTCTTCTAATGTAACCCCATAATCAAAAGAGACTTAGTACATTTATGAATTTCACCATCCTAAAATCTACCATAACTCTTGAATCCCTTATATGTTGACTTCTTACTCATTCAACATTCTTCATGATCCATTAACCATTCGTTATCAACTTATACGTAAATACTTATTTCCTACAAACAAAATCATAAATCATATCCTAAGATTCCAATAATAGGAAAACATATGTTAAGAAATAATCCATACCTTTCATTGGTCATTGTCAGATTCTTCATCCTCAATCGGAATGGAATTATGTATTGGTAAACGAATATTTGTACGATCTTAGGGACCTCATTCCCAAAACATCTTCGTAGGACAAGTGTTTTCATAATGACCATTCACACCACATTTGAAATATTCAATTGATCCTTCAGAATGAACTTCTTTCCCTTTCCTAGAGTCAACTAGAGGCTTCCTTTTTCCATGACAGGTTATTGCTTTATGACCGTCATTTCCACATCTATAGCATCTTTGTGTCCCTTTGAAACATTTTCCTATGTGTTTCTTTCCACATCTTTGACACATAAGTTTTTGAACATACTTCACTTTATGATTATTACCTGAAATTTTGTAGGGATTTGTTTCTCGCATATATGATGCCTTATAAAAATCACTAAGGTTCAGGTGGTCAATCATGACTTCAGATAGTTGGTTGAGGATAACCACAAGAGTTATCATTCCAGCTCCCATGTCATTCAGTTTTTCTTTCATAAAACAGTCATAGTTTTCTTCAAATCCACTATTACTTTGGTGCCTGCTAGATACATCCATTTACTAAAATCAAAAAGGTCAGTGTGAGTATATTAGTAAAATCATAATATTATAAAGAATAAGATAAACACTAATATATAGTTATCCATGTTATCTCAAAATCATTCTAAATTTCAAAAAAAATAATTACTTAATCTAATATACTACCCATTGAAGTTATACAGAACATGTCACTTATGCTTAAACAACACTCTAACCTCTAAAGTTATCTAAAACGACCATTAATACCAACTATAAGGCCCCAGCCTTAACCATTACTTAATCTTGAGTTATTTCAAGAATACACGTTGAGGATCTTTTCAGGTTTATAGTTTTAGAGAATTAGATCATAAATCATGCATTACATTCCATATTTAAACAAAGTGGTTACATAAAATATAGTACTCATTTTTACCATTAACGGAAACATATTAAAAATAAAACATGGATTCTTTCTTGACACTTCCTTGACACTATCATCACATCATGTACCTTTCCCCTGACCTATGAAAAACATTTCAAAAACTTGGGATGAGCAAAAAAAGCTCAGTAAGGGATATAAAAGTACGAAATGAAAACATTATTCCATGTATGAAATCATCCTTTACTCATAAAACAAAATCATTTTAACATACCTCATCAAATCATGAATAAATCATAGAAATCACAAGACATAAAGGTAACATGATGCATTCATAATATTATTATGTATGGAGTAACCCTCATGGTAACGTTTGGAAAACCCATCATCTTATATTCCCTAAATCTCTTCGGAGAAACCTTAACCTTTATCCCCTTCTCGTTACCCAATGCATTGGAGAGCTATATCAGGCTCAACCGCCCTTAGTTTATCACGGATCCACCCATCTTCATAAACAATTCCGAAGAACCATAACATAATCATAGCATATAACTTAAGCATAAAGGAAATATAAAATTACCACATTGCAATAACAATATAACATTTTATGATATTGAAATAATGAATCCATTCTAGAAACCATTTTCAAAACCATTTAAAACATATAATAAAGGGATTTTTAATCAAAGTGTCACATACCACTTTGAAGCTTTTAACATTTTAAACCATTAATATCCATATAAATAAATCCTTAAAATCATTTTTAAAACATTTATATTAATGAGAAATATCTATAAGATTAAATCATTAACACATTTAAAATGATATTTTAGTTAAAGGGTTTTTAACAAAATGAGAGACACTTGAATACAATAATTGAGAAATAACATTTAATCAGAACTTTATAATATCATGTGAATAAAGGAATTCATGATATAATATTCCAAAGGACAGTATATAAACCATATAAGAGTGAATTAGTGCATAAAAACAATGTAGTCTCAATAGAAATGTAAAATGAGATGAAATCCCTTATAAAGAAGGTATCATTAAATTAAGGATAAATCATTCTCATAATTATGTGTGAAAAATATAAATACACCAAATATAAGTGGATATTAAGTGTAAAACAATAAAAGTTCATTCACACATATTCAAAGTATTACATATTCTATAAATACTTGTTTAACCCAAAGAAATCGAAATTGGGTTAAGAAGTTCCCTTGGTAAAATTCGATAGCCTAACGACGTCACTTTAAAATTCATAAAATTAGTTGATGAGAGAGAGAAAATGGTATCTCATCAGTTGGAAATAAAATTTACAGAAATAAGGATATATAAGAACATATACCAACATAATAAGCTGTAGTTTAATAGAAATTACAAAAATAAGTCTATTAAAAATAGGAGGGTGAAAGGTTCCCATACCGACTTGGGTAACATTTGAAACGTACACCCCATGAAAGAAGGACTATAAAAAATTGATGTAGATACCCATAAAAAAATTTATATTACACAAAGAGTAGAATATTGGGCATTACATACACCAGTCAAAGGAAATGGTGGCAAATATAGCATAAATATCACGGGAATAAAAGTGAGATGAAAAATCCCCTTATGAAAATTTCACAGCCTAACGACGCCACATAAAACTTCCAAAAAATAGATTGATGAGATAAAAAAGAGTCTCTTATCATATTAAGATAAAAATTAATGAAATATGATAATAGAATATCATCACCCAACATAAGAAATTTTAGCTTAAAGTAAGTGACATAAAAGAGAGTACATAAAATAAAGAGAGAGGTAGGATCCCTTATCTCAAGTCCGACTGGTCTTGTTTGTTTCTTTATATTCCTGAATAATAAACTTTTATCAATTTATAATTTCATAAGTACATATTTTAATGTTTATTATTCCATTCATATCACATATTATAATTTTATAATAATTATTTAATTATTTGAATATATATTAGATGTTTTTGTCGATGTTTTGTACATGAGTCCAAAATGATCTTGTTTGAAAATAATTGTCCATGTAGTTATAAGTACATCATCTCCAGAATATTATTAATGATTTAAATATTATATATAAACAGTACATATTCATTTTATACTATTCCATAACAGTTGGAGATAAAAATAAATGAAATGCACCGTTCATGGAGACGGTAGGTCGTACGTAGGCGTGAATGTTGCTTTCATTTCTTTGTCATATTAATGGAATTAAAAATAATTCAGAGATATATATATTATAATTATAGTATAATATATATGTTATGTAGGTCACATAGTATCATTAATTTTATTCTTTATACATTCCATGTATTGCATGATCTAGTCACATCACTTGCGGGGGCGGTAGTCCACACTTCCTTATATGAATTTATCGCATTTGCACAACATGAAAAGAATAAAGGAATGTTTTAAATATAAAATACATAATCATATGATAAAAATAAATACCATATATATCATATATAAAATGCAGTGACATCATAATGGACACCTTTAAAGGTGTTAAAAGAATATTGAACAATCATCGTTTCGTGAGGCAGTAATTCACCATCTAGAGAAACAATGTGTTCTTTAACCATTAGACGGATGTGTGTGTAATTTTAGCTCAAATCCATCTTATAACAACATAATTGTATACTTAATATACTGGTTTTGTTACAATATAAAGTAATAAAAATAGTTTAGGGGGTTGGAGAAGCAAAATAAAACAAAAAACATTAGAAAAGTCTTTACCTTTAAATCAGGTAACTCCTCTTGGTTTGAAACAAAAGGGTTTTTTGAAGAGAGTTCTGCCTAAGGTAAGGATTCTAGGATTAAGATAGGGATTTTGAGAGATAAAATTAGAAGATTTTGGCTGATCCAACTGCTTGGGAGTTGTGTGTAAAGAGGTAGAGGCGGGGTCATTTTATAAAAGGAGAGGAGGGACACTCTTGGAAAGTTATAAAAGTTACTTTATATTAAAATGAGTTTCGGATTTTAAAGGTCCCACATTGATATATATAAAGGATAAGGTGATAAGGGTTCAAAATATACTCATCCAATAGGTATTTTACAGGAGTAATTCTTATATTTTACATTTTATTTTCATTTTATTTAAATCATTCATTTATGAGGTAATCGCTGCATCATCATGATGTCATAAATAATTTTATTTATTTAATGTTTAAATTTTTTAAAAATGATACTATGTTTTAGTAAATATTTTTAGTTTCCCAGTGAATATTAATAGTCTAAGAGATCATTTCTTTATGCAAAATTAAAAGAATTTTACTCGGGTGATATATTCTTTAGTGATATTCTCCTTCCTTTAAAAATAAAATGATAAAGTGTCACTTTCACCCAAAAGTGATTCCATAGGGTCCTAATGTTTGGCACAAGGAATCCCATGGTCGTCCATGACACAACCAATAGCATTAGGACACATTTTGGGGTCATTTTTGTATTATTATGATATTATTTTTTTATCTTTAACTACCCAATTAGTAATTAATCACGATAATTAAAGATAATTACCATCGTTACTATTAATAATGTCCAAAAACAAAATATTCTTAATTACATAATTTTGACCTTATGATTAAAAATATGGAATAAATTTTACCAAATTCCAAACATATAAATTTCAATAATTAATTTAAAAATAATTCCCATTGTCAAAACAAATAGCAGGTTTTTTTGAAACAATATCTATGAAAAGTTTGGCACTTGTTCATGAACAATTCCAAAGTAAAATTAATTCTAATGACCACCATTGTATTAAATTGAAAAAATATATTCTAATTAAACATTAAAACAAATTATAATTATAATATAACAATATAATTAAAATAGATGAAAAAGCAGTTTTGAAGTAAAATGCAGTATTTTTCACTAATCATTAAAAAATAAACATTGTCAGAAAAATAAAAAAATTTATCCAAAGTAAATTTCAACGTACCAATCATAAATAATAATATTATTTTGAAAAATATTGGTTATAAAATTTTCAAACTTTTTTTTAAAAAAGGTTCGCCATCAAAAGGCAGTAAAATAATATTTAAAGATATCAGAGTATTTATTCTTAAAATTGGATTCATTTGCACTTTAAGCCTATATATTTTATTGGATAAAAGTAAAAATATTTGAAAAACATATATAATCAATTTGTATTTATTTCTATTAATTCCCTCCATTAAAACTTCTAGGCGTTAAATAATATTATTTTATTATTAGAGTGCAACGTAAGATTTCCAAGAAACTCATTGTTGTGTATTGGGTACGCCATCGAGCATAACATTCTCTTTAAAGTACTATTAAAATTTTATTCACAAATATTGATAAACATTATAATTTAATATTATTTATTTACCTGGGATGTTACAATACCACCTATATTGTTCTACAATATTTTAATTTGGTGAATTTTAGATGAGAAAAACGTGGGTATCACATTTATTTTAGAAAATAATATGTGTTTCCTCTCCCCAACATTTAAATATATACCCCCTCACATCTATCCTTTAGAATTCCAAAACAATATGTTTTGTAAAATAACTATAAAACTATTTTCCTTAATCTTATCATAATATCATATATTAATTTTTTTCTTGAAAATTACTATGTATTAATTATATAGTTCTTAACCATAAAGATTTCTTCAATGAAGAGGCAATATTATAATCATGCATAGTTGTTTTATTTGTTTTTTTACTTAATTGGAATGTAAATAAATAACGATAATTATAAGAATATTATATCCAATATTTTTTTGTTTTATTATATAATTCTAGGTCCTGTAAAAACCTAGAATTCTTTAAATAGAAAATTAAACTATCGGTTCTGTGTATGGTAGACTATCATCTAGTCAAGTAATTTTTTTTAACAACTTTTAAAGTTTATATATAGTAGAATATATGAGATATTTATATCATACTTATCATATTATTATACTTATAAAACTTTTATATAACATATTACACAATAATTTCAATTTTGTGGGGAGGGGGATGCGATAATGTCCCTTATATGTATGGTGGACTACCTCCCGGTGAACTGATATGATTCATTTTTCTCTGATTAATTACATGGATGGTATTATATATATTTGAATTAAATATATTTTATTTTTATGAACTAAAAATAAATCGAAAAATATAAAATCACATCTAAATTATCATGTTTTACTACATCAGAACGAAGTAACACCACTCATGGGTACATGTGGACTACTGCCTCCAAATAATAATCTAAAATGATTTTCTTATAATTTTTACATGGATGGTAATAAGGTTCTATTATGTTAATATAAATTCAATAAATATAATAAAAATTATTATTCAATGTTTACGTAACAATTTTTTCTTTTAGTTTAATCCATTGTGATAAATAGAAACAACATTCATGCATACATAAGGACTGTCGTGTCCATAAACGGTGTAATCTATTTTATATCAATAATTTTTATATATTACTATAAATATAGATATAATGAATATATAACACATTAATATAATTTCTAACATCATGGAGATATATGATTATTTTTATAATATATTTATAATAAATTTATATTTATTATATTTGAGTTTCATAAACATATTAAGGATGTCAAACCAATGTCTTGGGTTTCTCATCTCATTTTTTCATCCAAGAGACATATTCCATATTCACCATTTATTATTCTGTGTACTGTATATAATAATTCTTTTAATATTTTATTTAATGAATGAATTTCTCTTAAAGATTTTATATGTTTCATTTTATGCGACAACATTCACGGGGATTTTTATTAAAAAGAAACCAATGTGGTATAATATTATATCAAAATCTCACTATTTTTCATTATTTTTTATTAAAGCCTCACATGATGAACTTTTTTATATCGTATAAAAATATTTTTAATTATACTATACTTAGTCATGATATTTTCATTTAATAGATAAATTTTTCAACTCATTGGAACTTAAAATTATAAAAAAATGGTTCCAATTATAAGTAATATAATTTCTCTTTTCGGGGAAAAAGGATTTTTATAATAAATCAATTTTTATAGAAATAGATATAAAAATGTTTTTAAAAATCCTAAAAATGATTTATAGACAAAATTGTAACCCATTATTAGATATTTAAATTTTTTTAGAAATGAATCTTCATGTCATTTTCCTAATAATGCTTATTTGGAGTTTACAGAAAATGTGAATTAAATATTTCAATGAACATGTGTGGAATTAATCAAAAAATTTCTATCATGTTCACTTCGTATTTTATAATATTATTTACAATTTTAAAATTTTATTTTCATAGAAGATAAATTTAAAATATTTTTACAATTTTTTAAAATGTCATGTTTCTTGAAATAAAATTATGATCTTTTCATGGTATTGTAATTCATAAATGAAATAAAACATTATTTGTAGTTATATTTCATTAAAGATATGTTGTGTTGATCTCATAATCATTATTCAATTGAATAGTTTATTATCATTCTTATATTTTTTGAATAATATTATTGTCATTTACAATATTACTATGGACGTTTTATGATTATGCTCATTTTTTTGAGGTAACTATTAAAATTTAATATGATATATTATCAATAAAAAAATTTAGGATGATTATGTTTCACCAATTTCATATGAGTAATTCATTATAAGTAGAATGTTAATGGTGGGCCTCAGTAATTGATATCACTTCAATGCATAGGTAGGTATCATAAGAAAAATATGTTGGTGAAATTAGAAGGGGTTTTACAGACCTATATAAAATGTTTGGTGAAATGACTTGAATGTATTGTTTTAATGTCTCAAATTATGCATCCATTATTTATGGTACTATTTATTTATTACCATGTGATTATTCAATTAAGATCAATATATGTGCACAGGTTTCAAGATCATTTGATTATTGATATGTATTTATTTGGTCTACATTAACCCCAACCATATTATGTTGATGTTATTGCTTAAATGGTAGGGGTTTTAAAACATTTCCTTCAAAAATTTATTAAGACTAATTAATCATTATAGATTATGGTGTATTCACAACCTTACAAATCATATAAGTATATAACATTATAATGATTTGTATTCCCCAACAAAACATGAAGTTCTTTTAGTGATTGATATCTGCATATATGATCATGGGAGTAATGGAATTATAAACAAAAATAATTTTCTATTTTCTAAATTTATGTGAAAATCCTGTATGTATATAGTTAACCATAACTAATTAAAATTTTGACCTTCTATATTTGATTAATTTAATTTAGTGAAAATGAGGTAAAATAACAACTAAAATTGTTCAACTTGTGTTTTGGTATTTAAAATTGGTATGAAAATATGTATTTTATATAACTTGGGAAAAAATTTAGGAACATATATATTATAGAATATAACCAAAAAACATTCTTAATGGACAAGAAAAATTTTGGGAAAATATAATAATATTTTTTTAAGGGTGACATTCTGTTGTTTTCCCTTAAATAAATCCATCTCTGTATACTACACGAAGAACTGTTCATTGATAAGATATAACTAAAGAAAACAACATTGAAAATGTTGTGTTTGAGATGACAAGATCATTATTTGGTACATCTTAATGGTCATTACTATGCATCATTTTGATACTCCTAAGTGGGTATTCTTGGGTATGTCTACATTTTCATTACAACCCATATTAATTTATTTTAAATAATTATTTTGATACGGAATCATTTTCAATGATACACTGTTTATGATTCTGCAATTAATGATGCATATTTTTTTCAATTAATTTTTATTGTTTCACTACTCTTAGGATTATACATTATGATACAAATATTTATTATTTAATATAGTGACTCAAATTTTCATTGAATTATATTTGGATATTGTATGGATTATTTTTTAGGAAAGGGGTAGAGAATGTGAGTGATTCGGAGTCCTAATGATCTGATAATAAAAGAATCAAATATATTAAATATATTAAATAGAACGTGAAAATATATTTCATGTAATATTTTAATGTCATATAAATAAAGAGTCAAATAAAAAATTTATGTTCCCAACTATGTTCATAATGTGTGTTATACCCTATAAACGATATATACATATAATATGTTGGGTGTTCAAGGATGAGGTGCGGTTTTTGGATTATGATTAAAATAAAATAAATTAATAAATTAACTTTTTTAATTATTTGGTCGAATAATACTTCTAAAAGTTTATAGTTATGGTGGATTATAAGGTTTATCCTCAATTCCCTAGATATCTAGAGAACAATTTATGTAGGTTCTATTGTGAAATGACGATCTGATAAGAGATCCAATTTTGGTATGAAATTGAATCCAGTTATTTCACCAACAATAATGATTCATCTCGATTCTATGATAGTAGTCTATCTAAATCATGTTTGGATGATGTTTTATTTCGATTTATTTCTCAATTTATTAATTATATGATGAAAGAGTCCAATCAATGAATTGTTTGACACATGGATTAGTCATATTTTAGTCGTGGTTTATATTTGGGGATATATTGGGACTTTTATTTTTGTCTTGTTGGTAATTTTATATTTTTTTCAAACGACAATTAACTATGGAAAACCAAACATGAATGAGGTTTGTTCCTCATTTCATGTAATCTATATTTCTCCAAATATTTTTTCATTCATTATAGGTGATTAAATTTATCATTGGTTGGACTCAAATACCTAGAATTAGAACATCATGAACCTTTTTTAGGCTATAACGATTCAAAATCATACATCCAGACTCTGTATGATATGGGCACTATATGATGATGGACGTGGCTGAAGATCTGATTTATTTTGGATACCTGATTTCGTTTTCTTGGTAATGTGATGATGGATAATATGAGATGGATTTTTTTGATTGGATTCAATGGCCAAAACACAGTGTTTAATGATGTGTTGGCTCAACCAATGGTATTCATTGGTATTTTAAAATGGATTGGATTTTTTGATAGTTGAAGGAGAACACAAAAACATGAGAACCATATCTGGAAATTTTGAAAATTCAACATCACCGAACATTTTTTTCATGTATACACATTATGTGGGACCCATCATAGTGATCTAGGGTTTCTTAAGTAAATATATATATCACATGGAGTGTGACTTGACCTTGTTGCTCGCCGTGTACCTCATTGGGTACGTGGACATGGTCAGGACAAGTGTACATGGGAATAGCTCGGTACATGGTCATAATAAAAAGTACATAGGTAGAGACATGTTCTATTCATTAACATAGAAACATGGATGGGATGTGATACATTATAAGGACTCAGTTCCATAAGGACATTCCTTATACACATTTAAATAATATTCTAAGCCTTTACCACTTCATCTTGGACATTTTTTTGGTGGGATCCCTATATACATTCCATGTGGGTTGGTATTGAATTTCATCCTAACCATTGGATATTGATATCCTCCATAGGTATTATTTAATATATTAGTTGCAATCCCTCCTCAGTACCCATAGTGAGATCCTCTATCATCTTATTTCCCTAGGAAGATTTCATGGTCTCTTCATGAAAAACACAATGTTGGAGAATAGTGTCTACATAGAAGGTTATTATTGATTAACATATTGTTATACCCCATTTCATTTGGTGTTATCGTCAACTATGTATTGATATATTAATACTTAAATGGTAAATTCATATGGAAATACTCAATGATATATATATATCTCGGACCGACACTTTCAGTAATGGATGACTACTAGAGTGTGTTCTCTTGAAAGTGTGTTTTATAGAAAATTTGATCAGGAATTCTGTAATATCATTATTGTTGTGACATTACCTTAAGTGATTGTTCACTTTATGATTATGTATGGATATTATTGATATACATTCTTTTGAAAAATTCCTCTATAGAGTTGACTGTTATTCTTATTGATATATGTTTACTGTTTTAGGGTGTCCTATTATGTATTATTATAATCACTCGTGGATGGGATTTTCAAGCATGTATTGTTTTTTGTATAGACGAATGATCCTCTAATAAATACGTAGTGTGTCTAGGAGAAGGTGGTTCTCATAGATCAAGATAGACTGAGGATATTTCCTGTAGTTATTTTAATAGTTTTCCACTAAGATACAATCCGGACGAAATTGATTTCAAAATCATGATGGTTGGGTTTTATTAATCAATTTTTACATTCCATTACATTTTTTTCATGCATTGGTTGTGGGACTTATATGTATAAATTCCTGATTTATTATTTTTTTTACATTTCAAAATGTTATGGGCATAGATGTGTGTGTGTGTGTTTATGGGTATTTTAGGTTAAGGCCTACAAATTCAGGATATGCCTAACTTGTTCTAGTCATTAACCCTTGTATATTTAGAGGTGAGACATGGGAGTTTTAGTGCATTCCCCATTTGGATAGGTCATGATATAGTGGCATAATTGGATGTGTTTCTATCATAGAACTTGTGTTTGTGGTATTGGATTAGAGGAATAATGTAATGTTTATCAAGTTTATCTTTCAAGACAAGGAGTACATTTCTTGTGTCGCAGCTGACATATCCATACACATTGAATCTGATCACCTTTCTTTTAAGTCGGTACATATGGACACTAATTAAAAGTAAAATAATTTTACCCGAATCATAATTGAATCATTTTTTTTTTCTTTGTCTTTCTTAAGTGATATCTCTAGTTATACTAATAAATGTGGTAAATTGTGACAATTTATTGATTTCATCATGAAGCATTATTGCTATGATTCTACTATAGGATAATGATAATTTCCCCTCAGTGATGAGTCATCATAATTGGGTCTTGTTATAGGGGTGTCACCTTTTGGTGGTTCCACAATTATACCACCAACTATAGGGAAGAATTTCGAATCATCAATATTTGTAGATAAAGTGTGCAGGATAAGCGTGCTTCATGAATTTCAGTGACAATAAACCCTTAGGTTCTGAGATGATCCTTACCAACATTAAATTGAGGACTATATTGAGGCAATGATGTGTGTTTCCATATTTTCATAAAACTAGAACATCATATGTTTGTTTGGGTAGTGATCATTCTCTATCGATGTGATGTAAAATAGATGGGTTTAATAATCCCTCAATATAACGAGGTGGCTTAATCATGGAAATATTTTGATTTTTTTTAAAAAAGATGTTTTCTCAGGATACTATGCTAGCTGTAAATAACATTGAGATTATGTAGCTCCAATAGGGAAAAATTACAGTGGATGATTATTTATAAAAGTTCTCTACCTTATCCCGGTACTCAATGGATGTAGTTCATGATCATTTCATTCAGTATAAGACCATAATGTGAGGACTGTGTAGTGAAATTTGAACATAGTTTTTAACTCTATTAATTCATACCAATGATGTGGTTCTAGAGAAATATTTTTTGTTTGAGATTTTCCTAGATTAGCAGAAGTAGTAATTGGTTATTAGAGTTAGGCAACCATGAGTAGTGAAATCATTAGTAGGGAGATAACATCCATATTAGGAACCTTTATGTGTGAGGATTTTTAATAGGGGGTCCCATATTTTATGGTCTATTTTTAGGTATTAAATTATTGTTCTATTCATTCCATAAAGAGGTGGATCTAATAATGATACAATACATGAAATATCATGAAGGATTTTCTGACCAACTTTACGAGTTAATGTTTGGTAGTAAACACATTTATAAGGTAGAAGAAGTTGTATAATATTATTAGTTTCGAGGGTTTAATACATGGTATTGGTGATGGGTGTGAAGCTAGAGGTGTTATACAGTTTTACTTATTAACACCATCACCCCCATGTGGTTCATTCTGGGCTCATTGAGTTGGAGGGATGGGTTTGAGGCAGCTTCAGGTGTTTGAGGCTTTTGAAAAATAGAATATAAGTCATATTTAATGTATTATTTATATGTATTTTACCTTTTTTGTAGTAAATATATACATAGGTTATGGTAATTTCTTTATTTCCACTTATTGGATTCGAGATAGATATATTCTAGTAGATACCATGGCTCACACCTTGTGCTTAGAGACTCCTACTAGAGATGACTCTAATATAACTCACTTATATTGATATTGTGACATAACTCTTGAATGAAATAAATAATTTGGGGATATATTTGTATCATCGATGTAGGATTATGATTTCATCATAGGTATAGACTAGTTATCTATAGTTCACAATTATATTAACAATTTCAAGTGCAGGATGAAGTGTGTCCGCATTGATGGGACAATATTTTCCTTCTATGGGTTAATAAGAAACCCATGTAGTGTAGGATGGACTAATGAATAGGATGGTGTATGATTATTGGTTTAAGGTATGTTATGAGATTTGCTTCCATAATTTTTTGATGGAGTATGTGGATATTTTTCTTGAGGATGTTCAAGGCTTAGCGGCTCACAAAGAGATAGACATATGAATTGATCTACACAAAGGGACAACACGGATATTTATGCCAACATATCATATCGACCCCATATCACATCACAACCTCAGGGGGTAGCTTTATTTAGTATAAGAGAAAGGATTTGTTAGAACTAGTGTTTCACTATGAGATTCCTAAATTTTGATTGCTACGAATGTGGAAAAATATTGAAGCTAATTGTGGATTATAGTCACTAAAATCAGGTGACCATAAATTAAAATTGTCTACTACCATGAATCGATTACCTATTTGATTAGTTGATAGTGGATATATGGTTCTTAAATAATTGACTCAGATCATCATACCACCAGTTTTGAGTATGAAATGATGATATACCAAAAAAAATTCATATGTCGATATGTTCACTACTTGGTGATTTCTTTTGGTGTGGTAAACACACTAGCGGTATTCATGGGAATAATAAATTTCATCACTCATCCTTTCTTAGACATGTTTTTAGGGTTCATCTATGATATACTGTTATACATATTATCCGAGTAGGAGCAAGTGAGACATTTTACAGTGGTTTTGGATGTACTCAGATATCACAAGAATTACGGGAAAATCTCAAAGTTAATGTATTGGATATAGGATATCCACATGATAATACATGTTATCAAAAAAATGTTGTGGTTAGTGAATTGTTAAATATCCTAGAAGTGGTGGCAAGGGTGCCACACAATATCATGACAATGGTGTGTAACATCCTTGGGTTGGATGGCTATTACCAATGAATCATACCTAAAATTTCTTGGATTTCATCTTCCATTATTGATTTGACCCAAAAGGTGAATCCTTTAGTAGTGATAGAGAGCTTCAATGAGGTTTCTCATGAGTGGACTTTCCTTGTGCATTCAGGAGGAGGTTTCCATCTCGGAAATGGAGGTGGACTCACTTGTCCTCTTAAATTGCCTCAAAGATAAACGCTCTACACTGTGGTCCATAGAGTATGTGATCAGGAACTGTCGTCATATGCTTGGTCATAACATTACCCTTTCTCACATTTATCGAGAGGGGAACAAGGTTGCAGATTTTTTGGCCTCCATGGCTGACCATAGTTCCACAGACGCACAAATTTTATGGATTAACAGTTTGAAGGCGGAATGTGTTGATTTGATAAGAGGGGATGCCCTTGGTTTGCATTTCTTTAGACCTCCGTAGTCCTCTTTGTGAATTTTCTTCTTCTCTTAATAAAAAATTTACTTTGGATGGATGATTTACAAGTGGTAGTATTTGCACAAAATATGGATAAACACTAACAAATGGGTGAGCGATTTAACATCTATTCTGACTGTTAGAGTGTCCTGTATATCTTCTCTTAATGGACCTCAACATTAGTTAGAGGTTATGTCGAGTGTTCTTCCTGGATTGTGACTATGATATTTTATACTCTATTATAAATGGGAAATTGGTAGAATATTTTCCCTCACATGAGATATTGGGTACAGTTTATAAATGAGGTAGTAGAGTAGTTGGACACATTATTGTTATTCTTTTTATATGTGTATGAAGAATATTACATACAGTCAGTGGTTGTAATCAATCCACTATTAATTTGATCTGGGGAGGTACATCTTGTAGATTCCAACTATGACACCATAAATACCTAGTTAACAATTGGATGTACTAATGATGTACTTTATGAATGTGGTGATATATTCTTCTATTTAAAAGTGTGAATGATGGAACCAGTGACATTTCAGGAGGAGGTTCAAATATATTTTCAAATATATATTTTGGTGGTACATCTTGGTGTATTTAAGATATATAATGACCTCCAAAATCAGTTTTTCTGGCCATGAATGAATAAGGGAGTTTTAGAGTTTCTCGTCTGATATATAAAATTTCAACATTTTATGTCCATGGAACTTGTTATAGTGGGTATATATCAAACACTTGAGGTTACAGAGTGGGTTTCTGTTGGGATATACATGGAAATCAAAACAGGGTATCAAATATTGGTCTATGGGACACAGTGTCATCTAGGTGATCATAGATTTTTTCACCATGTATTCCAACCTCCATGTTGTCTAAGAGATACTTTTTATTAAGATATTGGGATATTGGACATGTAAATGATATTCCAAAACTATATAGTTACTTCAATAGATGTTTTGGACCACGATTCTCACTTCACATCTTACTTATGAATGGGATTGCTAGAGACTATTGGGACTCAGTTGAGTTTGAGCATAACTTTTCACCCCCAGATAGATGGCACGAATAGGAGGGTCATTCAAGATCGAGAGGAAATGATATTTTCTTACACGATGGAAATTTTAAATCATTTACAGTGTCATATACCACTTGTGTAGTTTTCATACAATAATAGTTACCACTACCCCATTAGTATAGAACCACTCGTGGACTGGTATGGGAGACCCTATAGGTCACAATGTTGATGGAAAGACTGATGAGAGTCAGCACTTATCATCTCGTTGTTGGTGAGAGCCCCTACATTACAGGATAATATCATACAGTGAGTGGATGAGGACCGAATGACGTCTCCATATGTCCTGTATAGATAAATGATATTGGAATTTTGAGTTCAAGGAGGGACTCTATTTATTCCATTGGGATTCACCATGACATGTATTGTGGAGATTTTTCTTTTGTGGTGATCAATCTATGAGATTCCTTTTCCCTTTCAATATAATAAATATAATTTAATTGGTCAAATAAAAAATAACTCTTCCTCTTATGTGACACTCGGTACACAACATATTCTACATGTTGCAGATGAAGAGGTATGTGTATGATTCATTGCATGATATCAATTGGGGTGAGCAGGAAATCTATAAATGAGATACATTTTCATATTATCCCATTGAGTATGAGGATATTCATGAAAAGATCCTTCATGGGTGAATGATTCTATTGCTTTGTTTCTAGTTCCAAATGATAATATCTAGGATATCACCTAGGAGATGGAGGCCCAATTGTGATAACCGTACACATATCTATTTTTATTTCATATTGTTTTGGTTTTTTGGGAAATAAATCCCCACGGTGGGTAGAATATAAAGACTCATATAGTACATGTATTTTTTTTGTATACTGCTTGGATTATTTTAAAACTATGAGCTAAGATTACATGTGATAATGAGTCCTATTATTCCCTTAGTAAATGTTTAAAATATATTATATATATTACATCGCACAAGAATGCATATTTTTTAAAATATAGAATAACATCTAAATAGTATTTCTGGTCATATTTATGAGGCCATATTTCTATTTAAAACACATTTTTTACCCTTAGCGTGATATAACCATCAATAATTGTATGTTTTTGTGTTAAGGTGTGATCATGGGAGGATGTTTAAAATAAAATAAAATATTAAATTACTTTAGTTTAATTACCCAAAAAAATAATACATCTAAAATTATATGGTCATGGTGGATTCTCGGGTTTAAAGTCTCGACCATAGATATCTAGAAAACCCTTTTAGTGATGTTGTTAAAACTAATATTGTAAATTTGTGATCAGATCAAAGATCTACAATTGGTGTGAAAATTAATTAGTTGATCTTACCATTGAAAAAAACAAGTCTTCATTATTCATTAAAAATCAATATTAATCATTGTAAGATGATGTTTTCTATATTTATTTCCATGTTGATTATTTCTATGATGAACATGAATCAATTAACGAATAGATTGATCCTTTGATTGGTCATATTATATATGGTCTTCTCTGTTAGGATTTATTGGGTGGTTTTGTATTTTATTAATGGTCAATCATTCATTTTTATAACGTCAATGAATTGGTTCCAACCAAAAATAGCCAACATTCATTCCTATTTGCATGTTTTCTAGATTTGTCCCATCGATCCTTTGTGCCCATCATTAGTTCATCATTTCATCAGTGTTTTGACCCAAATACACCGATTTCAAATATCACACTCTCAATTTATGGGCCAATAACTCAATATCATATATCTAGTATCAATAAAAGATGGGTATTGTGTGAATATGGAAGTGACAACAAATCAAATGGAACTGGGATGCACAATTTTCTGATCCTCATTAGATAACAATGGATGATGCAAGAGGGAATTTATAACGGGGTTTGAAGGCTAGAACCTAGTTCTCAATGATATCATGGCTCATCTAATAGTATCCCTTTGTTCTGAGAAATGGTGAGTATGGATCGATGGCCAATAGAGTGCACAAAAATAATATAAACAGATCTTGAAATATGGAAAATTCCACATTACACAAAATGTATTTCGAGATTAAACACCTTTTCAGACCCTTGGGGTGGTGCTCTAGATTTCACATTGATATTAAATATGACTTGGTGTCTGGCTCCATCACATTTCAGGTGACATGGCCTCACATATAATTTTGTTCCTTTGTAATAATATGGACTTGGCCAGGCTAGGGTTACCTAGGAAGAGATTTGTACACGGAAACTGTTAGAAGAATATGTGTAGAGGCATCCTATGTAATTTGACACATACAAGGGAATATTCTGTAATACATGATTAGGATCCAGTTCCAATGTGACACTCAGTGTTCTGCTCAAAATAATTATTTGATCCCTTTTACTATTAATCATGAACAAGTTTCATTATGGTGTGTACCCTATATCAATTATCTAAGGATTAGTGTAAAATCATGTCCTACCAATAGGATATTTTTTAATTTAGCAAAAAATATTGGTTAGTGTTAATGGATTATATCTGCGATTCTAGATGTGAGATCATCTATCATATTATTACCCTATGTGGAGTTATTATTGTCATCGTAACCAACACTATGCAAGCTCAAATCCATTATGTTGTGGGTTATTGCATATTTATTTATCATTATACCCCATTTCATTGGGTTTGAATCTTGTTTTTTTATCATTATCTTCAATCGTATAAAGTATAATTATCTAGGAAGGACCTGCTGAGATGTACATGTCACAACCCGTCCTTAGGGCCCGTGTCGTGACTACCCCAAGCCCACCTTCCATAGGCCAGGGCTGGTGACTAGAACCAAAGGCATAAATACAAAAAGAAGGGAAGGCATTGACTTTATGAAGTAACAAACACAACAGAGTACACAATCGAAGTAAAAACTAAGCAAAACATAGTACAAGGTAAGTGGTGGAAAGTAAATGGGACAGTATACAAACCAACTGAAAGTACAATACAACTAAAAGGAAAGTACAACAATAATAAGAAAAAATAGAAATACCGAGTCGTCCTTCGGAAATTCCACCTCAAGGGTGGGTACATATAGTCTCCTTGGCTCCTCGGGTCTGGCTGTCTACTCCGTGTATGTCCCGTTAAGTGGTCCACCTCCAGGTTCTGTCCAGCTCCTCAAACCTCCACCTCGATTAGCGCTGTCTGTCGTCTGCAACAAACACAACATAGTGCGGGCATAGCCCGTGCAGGAATGAGTATATTATACTCAGTAGGGACCCTGATACCCCTGAAGGTCTCTCAGAATCCATGCAGGATAAACCACAAAAGAAAGATACAATCATGAAGTATCAGCAACAATACTTAGGTATATTCCCATACATATACCTAAGTCACCAATTACAGTTAGTCTCCAACTCCCAAGCACCACGCAGTCCACAAATGAATGCACAAAACATTCAAATCGATGATAATGATTGAAAATCAAGAATCATCTCACATAGGTATACACTTCGTAAGGCGATAGAGATGATCAGATGTAGCCACTGATTCATCTATGTTGTCGGACCCACATAGGATACAAGGCCAGCTAAGCTGTCGGACCCACACAGGATACAAGACCAGCTACTCTGTAGGACCCACACAGGATACATGTAAAGAGGTCAATACTACCGGACCCACATAGGATACAAGAACAGCAGTCATCTCCATAGAACCCATGGAGGATTCAAGTATGGTCATCATCACTGTCGAACCCATGGGGGATTCCTGTACATATGTCGATGCAGTCGCAACCAGCTCTAGGGTTCCCGCACATAGAATGCTCGATTCCAGGAGGGTCTGCTCCATGAGCCAAGGAGTTCGATACATCAACTGTCATGAATTCTAGAGTTGATGTACCAAAAAGTTCTTTTTTTTAAAATAAACCCAACACGATAGATGGTGCGTCAATCGGACGACCGGTCTGAGAGTTATTGGCTTTTCCGTCCCAGTGGCCCTGTTGGTTTTTAAGCTAAAACCAACCCGACCATACTCAAGTTATGCCCAAACCTCAAGAGGAGTAAGCCAAAAGAACCGTCTCACAAAGAGGAATTCAAAAAAGTATATAGCACGTCAATCGGATGTAAGGAGCTCAAGTTATAAATGTTTCCACTCTGAGGTCCCGGTTGGTTTTGTCTTCGAAACAACCCAGCCACAGCCAAAGTTCCCCGAAACCATGAGTGTAATATACCGAAACGACTGTCTCAATCCAAGGATCCCAACGCAAATGATGGTGCGTCGATCGGAGGTCTGTATCCCAATATGTGGGTGAAGGATTGAAAGTGGTCTGAAATGGGGGGTCTGGGCCCGGCCCGACCCGGCCCAACCCTACTGGGTCGACCCAACCCTGGTCCGGGTCCGGTCCAGTATGGCGCGGCCCGACCCGGCTGGGCGCGGCCCGGCCCGGCGGGGTGGGCTAGCTCGGCCAGCGGGCATAGTAGGTGGGAGGTACGCATTCCCCATTCTTTTGTGCTCCACGGACGCGGCGTGCGGTCACCGCATCCCCTACGGATCCCATGCATTCGTGTGATATGACTTCTGGTCGTCGCGGCTTCAGCCACGGTGGCTCCTGCTAGCAGCACAGTGGGGTGCCGCCGCACCAGCGACCCGCACCACTTGAGGTTTCCGCGGGCCACCAGAGTCGTTCTGGTGGTCCATTATTGCTTATGTCTGTGCTCGTGGTCATCCCGGGACTTTTACATCACTACAAAGGCCTCCTAATTCCATTCTGGTCCCGCTTTTCCATAGCCATACGTTCTGCGCATCACGAACAGAATAGCGGTGGGTTCAGACTTGTTCGTTGGTCCGCACCCACCATATTAGAGGTTCAAAATTACTTCCCACAATTAGATGTTGTTCCAAGAGTATAATTCATAAAATAAAAGTAAACTGAAACCCCTACATCAACCAGGAAAACGATCGTCGGGGTCGCTGATAATAGTATCGTAGGCGTCATTGGGGTGCGCCGAGGAGGAAGAGGCATCTCCTCTCTAGCCGCAGGGAAGAGAATTGGTGGCGGATCACTAATCTTCGATGAACCGACATTCTTCATCGTTCTTCGTATGAGGCCAGTGTCGTCGGCGTTTTGTCAGATCCTTCTCTTGCGGGTTCTCAATTCATTTTCCAATGGGTTAATTAATAAAAGAATTAACCCTCCCGTTCTGTTCATTTTTATGGTTCATTAGTGAACCTTAATTAAAAAACCTATTAAACACAAGGCCATTGCTGTTACACAACCAATGGGACGTGTAATTAAATGGTCCTCATTTATTGATCATATTTACACTGCGATTCCGCCAATTGTCGCTCAACGGTGGAAGAAAAAGAATAAAATAAATTATAGTTATTATATTTTATACAATTCTTTTTCTGAATGTCTAAAAACGTATCTTTCTCATCCGACCCTTGTCGGTTGAAGTTAAGCTTCTCCCATGTGAATCCCAATGCTGCGATTTCATCGGTGCTCTCAGATTTTAATTCCGAGCACCGGTTCAAAATTTAGAAAAACCTGCTCGTTCGTTCACTGAACATACCCGAGGTAAACTTTGAAAATTGATTCCGGGCACACTGGGCCTCAGAATCAAGCGCTGTCAGAAACTATATACACGTAAAATTCCAAAGTCTTTTTATTTAAAAAAAATTACATGAAATTTCTGGGTCTTTACATTAATCTCACCTCAAGGATTTACATCCCCATAAAGCTATAACATAAGCTAGGGAAACAAATTGGGGCACTGAACACAAATCTGAGCATCCCGCTCCCATGTGATCTTCTAGAGGTTCCCATGTTGCAACGTGATTTGCACTAGAGGAATCAACTGTCCACATAGGACCCACTTCTGTCGATCCTCAACCACCACCGGGACCTCCGAAAAAGTCACCCTGTCATAGATGTCCAGCTCCCCGTGGTCGATGATATGCATCGGTTCATGCATGTATCTCCTCAGTTGAGATAAGTGGAAGATGTAATGCATCCGGTGGAACTGAGGTGGAAGGGTTAGGCGCTAGGCCACTTTTCCTACCCTGCTGAGGACCTAGAAAGGTCCGATGAAGCGTTGAGATAACTTTCCTCCACAACCAAATCTCTATAATCCACGTCGAGGTGAGACCCGTAAGAAAACATGGTCTACATCCTCGAACTACAGTGGTCTCTACCTTCTATCAGCATAGGACATCTGTCAGCTCTATGTAGTACTCATTCACTCTTGGATGACATGCACCTTCTTTGTTGTGGCCTGGACCATCTATGATCCTACAAGTACTGACTCCCCAGGGTTGGTCCAGCACAGAGGTGATCTGCAAGGTCGGTCGTATAATTCCTCGTATGGTGTCATCCCGAGAGTGGCGTGGTAGATGTTGTTGTATGAAAACTCCACCAAGGGTAGGTGATGCTCCCAACTGCGACCAAAGTCTAGGACACATGCACAGAGCATGTCCTCAAGAATCTGAATGGTCCTCTCTGTCTGACCAACCGTATGTGGGTGAAAGGCGATGCTCAGGCGTAGATGCATCCCAAATGCCTCCTGAAACCCCTTCCAAATCCTAGAAGTAAAGCCAAAATCTCGACCGGAAACGATAGTCAATGGATCACCATGAAGCCGCACGATATCCTGAATGTAGAGGGGTCCCATTCTCTCCATTGAGCCCTACTCTCTAATGAGTAATAAGTGGGATGACTTGGTGAGTCGGTCTACAATCACCCAGATGGAGTCGTGTCCTATGGATGTACGTGGAAGCCCTGTCATGAAATCCATGGACATCAGGTCCCACTTCCACTCTGTGGCCTCTAAGGGTTGTACCATTCCTTTTGGTACTTGGTGCTCTGCCTTCACATTCAGGCAAGTGAGGCATCGAGAAACGAACTCTTCCTCAACCTTCTTCATACCCGGCCACCAGTACTGTCATCTAAGATCCTGGTACATCTTCTCCACTCCTGGATGTACCGTTAATGGGGAACTGTGAAATCCCTCAACACATCCTCCCATAATGAAGCAGGTACCATGGTATGTCCTCTAAAAATGATGACGTGGTATCCACCAACAAAAATTCCATCAGGGGTATGTCATGTGGATATTAGTGCACGTCCCATCTCACAATCAATGTCCCCATGTTGTGCCTCTATGAACCTCTGAAGTAGTGGAGGAGTGACTGTGAGAGACGGTAGAAAGGCTGCCCCCTCAATATCCACGAAGGATATCTGCAACACAACTAGATGCTATGTCGCCTCTCCAAGTAGATGAATCCCATCCTACTATTGAGAGCATCAGCCACTACGTTCCCCTTCCCAGGAGTATAGGAAATCTCAAAGTCATAGTCCTGGAGGAACCCGAGCCATCGCCACTGTCTTAGGTTCCGGTCCTTCCACGAGAAGATGTACCTGAGACTCTGGTGGTCAGAATAGATTGTAAAGCTCTCGCCCAATAGGTAGGGTCACCAAATCATCAGGGTGAAGACCACTACTGCTAACTCAAGGTCATGGGTGGCATAGTTTTTCTCGTGATACCTCAACTTCCATGAACCGTAAGCGATCACAGCTCACTCCTCCATCAGAACACACTCGAGTCTGTTCCCTGATGCGTCGCAGTAAACAATGTACCATATTCCCTCCTCTGGTAGCCTCAAGATGGGCGCACTGGTCAATCTCTGCCTCAGCTCCTAGAAGCTCTTCTGACATCTGTCTGACCACACGAAGGGTTTTTCCTTCTTTGTCAAAGCTGAGAGTGGTGCTGCAACTCTGGAGAAGTCTGGCACAAATCTCGGATAGTACCCAACTAGAACTAGGAAACTATGCACCACCTTCACGCTCCCGGGTGGCTCTCATGAAAGTACCGCGTTGACCATCGTGGGATCCACTACAACTCATGCCTCTGAGATGACGTGCCCCAAGAAGTGAACCTCTCAAATCCAGAACTGGCACTTCGAGTGCTTACCATAAATCTAGTGCTCTCGGAGTGTATCCAGTATAACCCATAAGTGGTAGGCGTGCTCCTCCTCAGTGGTCGAGTAAATCAGTATGTCGTCAATGAAGACTATGACAGACCGATCAAGGTAGGGATGAAAGATCTGATGCATGAGACTCATGAACACTATTGGAGAATTGGTCACACTGTAGGGAATGACCAATAACTCATAGTGGTCATACCTACACCTGAAGGTCGTCTACTGCACATCCTCGTCCTGAACTCGGAGCTGATGATAGCCTGACCTGAAGTCTATCTTTGAGACCCAATGTGATTTCTTGAGCTGATCGAAGAGGCCGTAAATCCTCAGAAGGGGATACTTATTCCTCATGGTCACTTGGTTCAGGTGACGGTAGTCGACACATAGTCTCATGCTCCCGTTTGACTTCTTGGTGAACAGAATCGGAGAAGCCTAGCGTGAAACACTGGGTCAGATGAAACCTTTCCCCTGCAAGTCCTCCAGCTGTTCCCGCAGCTCACGAAGCTCAACGGGAGCTATCTGATATGCTGGTGTGGATATTAGTGATTTCCTGAGGTACATGTCTATAATTAAATCTACCTCCCTACGAGAAGGTAGTCCTAGAACATCGTCAGGATAAAATTCCGTATACTGGTCCACCACTACAGGAAAACTTGGACTCCGCACGTCAACTGCTCTGAGGATGAGACTAGAAAACTGATGTGTGATTGTCTTCCCTCTCCTCTGTGTGAGTCCATCATGTGCTGCGAAGGTCCCCTTCTCGCTGGTGATGGTGAACCTGGTCCCATCCGTGCGGACACACTACACCTTGCGCCTAATTCAGTCCATTTAATCATGGACTATAAATAACCAGTCCATACACAAGAAGAAGTCCTAAGGCCTTGACGCCGCTACAAGAACATCCTAGATGAAGGTGCTAACATAGTAAAAGGTCCCTACACCAGAGCCTCGTTTCTCAGTGGGCCATCATCATGTACTCTCTCTCGGTAACCCTAGCTGGTTATCTTCCCCATGGCATCCGGATTGTAACGCCCCGACCCCAACTACCCAGAGTCGGTGCATTATTACATAACATTGGCATGATCACAAGAAAGATCAAATCCCGAAAGACCGATTGGTTTAGTAGCCTTGGAAACACTAGATATAATCATAATGTTTTACATTACATTTCAAAGTGAAAAACTACTACAACAACAAAGTCTTCATATCCACACTATTAACCCCTCATAATATCCCTTCAAGTCATTCATAATTTACTTCTTCACTACCTGGGAAAAATAAAACATAGAAAAGGGGTGAGCTCAAATGCCCAGTAAGGATAACAATATAGCGGAACATTCAAAATAAGCATAAACATTTAAGGCAATGAATTACTAAAACAAAAGCCTTTTAAAATTGAACTTCAACATAGTATGGCAAAAGTAAAATGAAATAATTCCATTTACTTATTCACATGGATATTCTACTAATCGAATAATCACATGCAAAAATCAATAACCATTTTCATAATGTCGGAATGCATAATGCCAGACTGTCATAACCACATAGTCAAGGCCTCGTGCCAAGACTACAAATAAGATTTTGTCAAGGCCTTGTGCCAAGACACTAGTTTGTCTCATGAGACCTACCGATGCATCGAGGAGCTATAGCGGGCTCCACCCGTCACTTATTAAGTCCAATGCATTCCCATATAAAAAGGTTTAAACATAACATAAACATTCGTATTAGAACTAGCATACGAAATGTCAATAATTTCACCATAAACTATGAATGGTATAAAAATAGCACATCCACAGTCAAACATATCACAAAACCTTCAATACAATATAGAAGTTTTGTATCATAATAAATCAGCTTCAAATAATCTTAAAATCCATCAAAGGATGTTGACATAGATGAAATCAAAATTATTTTTAAAGAAGTATCTCCTTTTATTTTGAAATCATTTAAGATCCATATAAAATAAAACATTTTCTTTGAAAATATTCTTATAAGCTTGTAAGGGAAGCTTTGAAGATTTTATAACGGCGGAAAATAGCCGCACCCGCCGTATAAGTTAAAAAACGTTCTTACCTTAATTCTGTCGAAAAGGTTAAAAAGGACCTTGTTTTGAAAACGACCGAAAGATTCCTTTATAAACCACTTATAAAAGTCAAAAAGGGTATAAATGACTTTAACTCATATTCTAGTAAATAGTAAAAATGTTTTGAAATTCATTTTTAAGAAACATGGATGCGGATGATAAAGAGATCCCAGTAGATTATTACGTATAAACAACCTTGGATAATGAAGAGGTTGTAAAGTAAACCCTTACCTTGTACTTTTCCTTTGTTGGGGTCAGTTAACCTCCTGTATAATGGTGAAATAATTGTTATTAAATTATACAAGAATCATATACATTAATATGATATCATATATGATCTTTTAACATTGCTTTATTAATAATATCTTAGTATTATCGTCGTTTCAGGTGATAATCGATTCGTTCTTCTTAAATGTTTGGTTACGTAAGACATGTTTGTAATGGATAGATTAAATCTTATTCATAATCAGAATGATATTAACATTATTTTTAACCCTAAAATGAGAATAAGACTTGAATGGATACGATGGAGGATGGATCTCACCGCGTTCGTGGAGACGGTAGTCCGTACGTACGCACGAACGCTACTTCCATTTAATTTTTATTTTAAAAGAATTGAATCCAAATGATACATAGGTATATTACTATTCCAGTATAATATAATATTTTATATATGTTACTTATGTTCATTAACACCATCCTTTATACGTTCCATGTGTGGTATGAACGAGTCATATCATTTTAAGGGGGCGGTAGTCCGCACTTCCTCAAATGAAATTATCGTATGTATATAAAACATGAAACGAATAATGGTATGCAATAAAATGGAATTACAGAAGCTTATATATAAAATATATATCATTAATATCATATTTAATTACAGTGCCATCATAATGGCCACCATGAGAGGCGGTAAGATGTATTTGAACAATCATCGTTTCGTGAGGCGTTAGTTTGCCATCCACAGAAACATTATGTTCATCATCCATTAGATGGAGTTGTGTGTATGTGTAGTTTGAATACTTATTATAACAACATCCTAGTATATTGAGGATACTGGTGTTGTTACAAAAGAAAGGAAATAAAAAGAGTTTGGGGGTTGGAGAAGCAAAATAAATGAAAATAATTTAAGAGAAATCGTTACCTTTAATTTAGGTAACTCACTTTGGTTGGAACCAAAGGACTTCATGAAATGCTTTCTGCCTAAGGGTAAGCTTCAAGGAGGAGGAGAGGGATGTGGGGAGCTTAGTTGGGCAGAGTTTGGACGAGCCAAGTGGCTTGAGAGGTGTGAGGAATGAGTAGAAGTGGTCTCCTTTTATAAGGGAGAAGAGGGGCTCTTTAGGAAAGAGTGAAAGTATTACTTTATAATATAATTATATTCGGTTTATAATGGTCCAAAAATCATTGAGGTCGAAGATAAGATGACTAATATTCTAAATAACATCAACCAATAAGAATTGGACAGGTTTTAGATAATATTTTAATCATTATAATATTATTTATTTCAATGATTTATTAATGAGGTAAACATTGCATCATTATTGTGTCATTAATAATTTAACTTATTTGATGTCTACAAATTATAAATAAAATATAATCATGTAGGAAATATTTTTAGCTTTCTAATGAATATTTATAATCGAAAATCCAACATGTATAACCCTATGTAAAAATTGTTCTTCTAAAAAATGTAAGCTTATGCCATTTTTATTTTTATTTTAACTTTATTAATATAATGTGTCCCTACCACATACAAGTGGCTCCAAGGGGTCCCCAAATTGACCCAAGGATGCCCATGGTCGGGTATGTGTCCAACAATAAGGTTAGGACACGTTTTAGGGTAATTTGGTATTATTATAATATTATTTTTTAACCCTTATTTACCGGATTTACCCTTTAACCATGGTAAATAAAATATTTACCACAGTAACTATTCAAAATGTCTAAAAATAAAAGTTACCTATTTACACAATTTGAACATCCTGATTCCAAATATGGAATCCATTTTCCTAAATTCAAAACACAGAAGTGGCAGAAATTAATTTAAAATTAATTCCCGCTGTTAAAACAAAAAGCGTGTTTTTAAGAGATAATAACTATAAAAAGATTGACACTTGTTTATGTTCGGTTTAATTGTAAAATTATGTCCAATGACCAAAATTATATTAAATGGTAAAAATATATTCTAAATATACTTTGAAACCACTCAAATTCACAATTTATCTCTATTAATTATTTTGATTAAAAAAGTTGTTTTTAATTAAAATTTAGTAATTTTCACTATTCATCAAAATATAAAAGTTATCCGAAAAGTACCAAAATTTCACCCTAGGCTAATTTCAATATTCCGAATCAAAAAATGAAGTCCATTTTGAAATTTAAAATATATATGATTTCAAAAAGTAGATATTACTATTCACAATGGCTAGTTTAATTAGTTGTGGTGTGTGTTAGAACTCGAGGTTGCGTACAACACACGCTATCGATTATTCGAAGGGAAACGTACCGTGGAAGTTTGGGGTGTTACACGGATAAAGAACAGGTGCGCCACAGTCAATAAGTTATACCTGGTGAGATGACACAAAGGGACCACAAAGGAAACCCTTCAAAGGAAACACTCACACAATCATTGTTTTCATGCACTGAGTCAGAAATCAAAGTTCAGGGTCCTAGGGTATGGATAAGTCGGCCACCGCACCAACACTGGTCTTGATGGACTGAAAACCACACTCAATACTTTTAACTCTATTCCTTCAGAGAAATATTAATCAGAGTCATATGATCTGCAGTATAACTGACTCCTCTGATACCAATTTATCATGACCTATCCTTGGGGCCCGTGCCATGACTACCCCATGCCCGCCTTCCATAGGCCAGGGGCTAGAAAATAGAACCAAAGGCATAAATCTCGATAAAATGGGAAGGCATTGCCTTTTTAAAAGTAAAAAAACACAACAGAGTATGCAACAAATGTAATCACAAAGTAATGATGAATACAAAAGAATGTACTAAAAAGTAAATGGGCTAGTACACAAACCCAACTATAAATTATTGTACAATTGAAAGTCCAGAAGAACTGTAGTAAAGTAAAACAGAAATCAATGAGTTGTCCTTCAAAAATCCCACCTGAAAGGTGGGTACATATGGTCTCCTCAGCACCTCATGTCTGTATGTCTGCTCTGTGTACGTCTCGCCAAATGTTCCACCAATGGGTACTGTCCATCTCTACATGTATCGACCTCGATTAGTGTTTTCCATCGTCTCCATCCAACACAACGTAGTGAAAGCATAACCCATGAAGGGGTGAGTGTATAGATACTCAGTAGGGACCCCGATACCCCCGAAGGTCTCCCAGAATCCACAAAGGATAAACCTCAGAATAAAGATACAACCACAAAGTATCAACCAACCCTATATAGGTATATGCAGATACATATACCTATGTTATCAATCACAGTTCAGCTCCAACTCTTGATCCCACGCATAACCTAGTCCACATAAGAACTAAAGTCAATCACATCAGTGATAATGTTTGAAAGTCAAGACTCAGATCACACAGGTATACATCTTTCGAATAGAGATAGAGATGATCAGATGTAGTCATTGATTCATCTAAGCTATCAGACCCACAAAGGATAAAAGACTAGATAAGCTGTCGGACCCACATAGGATACAAGACCAGCTACTCTGCCGGACCCACACAGGATACATGTATAGAGGTCAAACTGCCGGACCCACAAGTGATACAAGAAAAATTACTCTGTCAGACCCATAGAAGATACAAGTACAGAGGTCAAACTAGCAGACCCATATAGGATAGAAGAATAGTATTCGTCCCTGTCGAACCCACAAAGGATACTAGTAGAGTAGTCATCACTGTCAAACCCACGAAAGATTCCATTACAGTAGTCGTCGCTGTCGAACACACATAGTGATATAAGAGGTAGGGAAGAGGAATTTGGGGGAGTGCTTGAAACTTATCCAGCACTCCAAAGAAGAAATGGTATAATTAAGTGCCCGACCCAATGTCTCAGATGAAGAGAAACAATGAATGTATGCACGATAGTGGTAGGTTGAGGTAATGAGGAGCATGAAGTGTGTCTTGATAAACAAGATAGCATAATGGCCCAAGGATTTAATCAGGGGAAAATCAGTGCAGAAGAGTTTATTCAGACAATGGAGCAGATGATCACTCCCCTTGAATAACTAATTAGAGAGGATCTGGAAAACCTGGTTAGTACTCTACATTGGGAGCATTATAGAGTTGTTGAATCGAGAAATCTTATCCTAGTGGTTAATAAGTTTGTTAGTTCTTTCAGTACGTAGTGATTGCTTTGATGAAGATCAACGGTTTAACATTTACCTTTAAAATGGCTTTGTTCAATAAAAATTTAATTTTGATGGATGTATGTACCCCCGAAGATCTGTCTCATCAAAAGAACCGAACGCAACCAACGGTGCATCAATCGGACGCCCGGTGTGAGAGTTATTGGATTTTCCGTTTAAGGGGCCTGGTTAGAATTATGCTCATTCCAAATCCGTCTGTTTTCCAATGTTTTTGAAAACTCACATAGAGTATCGAAAAAGGGCCGCCTCTTTGCAAGGATCCCAGTGTTGTAGACGGCACATCGATCAAATGCATAGTTGTGAAGTTATCTTTATTTAGGAAAAACAGACCCAGCCCGTCAAGCACTGTAGGCTGGCGAGTCGGCCCCTCCTGGCTCGGCGGGTCTGACCCGGCAGAGTGGTCGGTCCGGCCCAAAGGGGAACGGCCCGGTGGGGCATGACATGGCCTGGAGATAGGTGGCTCGGTCTGTGCCGCTAGCCGCCGACCCCGGCCCGACCAACTGGTCGAGCGGTCTGGGGGCCGTGACCCCCCAGTTTTCTGAAACGGCGGCGCCGCCCCTCCTGCACGGCTGGCCGAAGGCGACCGACTCTTCTGGAGTGAGATGCCCGAACAGGCCGTTCGCTGTTCTCCACATGCGGCGCCACACGATGCTGCTACCTTCAACCCGGCCTACTGGCGGCCGACCAGTTCGCCGCCGAATCTGCCTGTAGAGTGCGGGTCGCGGTCCTCTGTAGCACGGAGCCACATGGCACCGCGGTCCTTCTGTCAGGCCAGCTACAACGGGCCGCTTCTTCTATGGCTGAGAGGACCATTTTCAGGCTACATTCATCCCATCTCCAAGAGGCATCCTATGCCGCTGTCCACTAACAGGCCGTTGCATGGCCGCAGCCTCCTTAGTCATCGCCAGGTCTTCCATCTCTGACTCCATCGTGAATATAAACAAGGATTAATGAAGGGTCATCAGGCCGTGTTTGTTAGGCCCGCGCCCTCCATGTTAGGTTGTAGCATAATGCCGATGATAATCCATAAATTCAATGAAGAACAGGCTACAATTATTCAATTAATGAATATAAAAAACCTCTACATCGATTTCAAGAATGGTGCATGTCAACGAGCCGTGAAAGACGAGCGTCGCGGTAGACAGACGTCAATTTTGTTGACATCGGGATGCTCCCAAGGATTAAGTGTAGACAACGTTTCTTGTGGGTGGCTCCTCCTCTTGTGGCTTGGATGAAGATCAAAGTCGGCTTCGATGTTCTTCGGCGGTTCTTCTTTGGAAGGTTGAAGCTTTCCTCTAATTCTCCAATGGTTTTACAACATAAATATTTTCCAAGAAAATATTATAATGAGAATCCCCTATATAATAAACATGCCATCCATTTCAAAACAATTCCAAAGTGAATTGTTGACACCCAAATTAATTAATTATGTGAGCTTAATTAATTCAATTGGTGGGGTTGGAACTATTAATGATGGGAGGTGGAGAGTTCACATTTAATGAGGAGAGTTGTCAAATTAATAATGGGGTGTTAATGGGGAGGTAAAAGGATTTGGGTTTGTGTGGGTCCCACCACACTAAATCCTCTCATGGGAGGTTATGTGGGTGTGATCCCTACCTCTAACTTACCCTTTTAGGAAATAACCACCACAAAAAAATAAAATTGTGTACAATAATTTTATTTAATTTAATATAAATCTCCAAAAATTAACTTCTCCTCCCGAGAAAAATCAACAACGGTAAAGGTCCCCTCAAGCGAATACTAGTGTTGTGACTTCATTGGTGCCCACAGATTTCAATTCCGAGCACCGGTTCAAAAGATAGAAAAACCCACACGTACGTTTACTGAATGTACCCGAACAGAACTTCAGAAATTGATTTCGGGCACACCGGGCCTCGGAATCAAGTGCAGTCAGAAACTGCAGGCTCGTAAAATTCCAAAGAATTTAAGAAAAAATTGTCCTTGAAATTTCTGGGTCTTAACAAACCATTTTGATACATAAAAGGATCACAGTTATAATTCAAAATTTTTTGTGGGAAACATTTCTACCATGATCATCATTTCCTAATATTGTTCCAACTAATATAGGTGTTGAAATGTGTTGGGAATATAACAATAAAATCTTTACCATTATTTATTTGGAATATTTTCATTTTAAATAATGATATTTTCAGAGTTATTCTAAATCAATAAAAATATAATATAGTTTAGTTCCCCCAGAATTAACATATTGTGTAATGCCCCAAACATTCTTTATGCCCTGAAATGTTCTAATTGTTGGTTTTCTAATAGGATATCAATATTCCTTCCTATGCATAAAATGATTAGGATTAGAATCATGTGTGTAAAAGTTGACATTGGCATGGGAAATACCCTCTATTAGTGATACAAATAACGGTCTATGTTTATATATTGAAGCTAACTGAATATATTTGATTTGCATTGGACATGTAACCCTTTATAGAATTAGGAGTAACAACCATAGATGAAGCATAAAAAATAGTCACAAAAATAAATTTATATGCCAAAGGGAACATTTATACAATAAATGATACATGAAATATCATACCTGGTTATACAAGATAATAAACCAAAAGGGTAACACATAGCCTACCTTAGTATATATCTAGTTAGTATACTATTACATAAAAAAAATCAAATAAAAATATAGTGGAATATGGAATGAAAAATTATATTAAATTCATCACATGAAAAAAGTGTAAAATTTTCATAAGGTCTTTCACATGATGTTGTTCCGATAACCGATTAAATGAGTATAATGTCTTCATTCATCCCGATGGTCCGATGTTTAATTTATAAAAAATTTCAAAAGTACACCCCCAACATGTTTTTATCATAGTTATATAATTAATAATGTTTGTCTAAAAATAAATAAATCATCTCATAAAAATCATATAAATAATGCTAATTTCCATTTTTTCAATAGAGAAAATGAACCAATCACCAAAATTGGTTATCACCAATGTAGCTGTAATGTTGATGATACTTGTAATAAATCCTAATGAATCATCTAATGAATAATCATCCTTCGGCAGAAATCAGGTTCGACCTCCAAACATGTCACTTGATACATCATTCCATCATTTATGTCATCGATATCCCAAAGGCACACCAAATCTATAATACCACATCCCAGAAACCTCTGATTGGAAGATTCCCCATTAGAATGAGTCCTGAAATCAGAGGAACATCTATGGTTGTCCTCTAAATATAAAATTCATTGTCTAAACATCCAATTTTTTAATTAATAGTGATATTTGTCCTCTCACAAAATCCTAGACCATTATCATGAATAACATGGTGATCCTCAACCCCGGACCAATCATTTTGTCACTATGAATAGAATGCTCCACCATATCCATGTGGAATTATAAGGAAATCACATCTAACTAACCTGACTATCAGGAACAGTCTAAGAATAATCTAATGGATTCATATACCCGCACTTGGGGAAAATCTAACCTCTTTATCTTTTTCATGTCTTTGTGAACACAGCCCCATCGACATGTCGTTGGTGATTACCATTGAGAAAGAATCACCAAGGACATGTCAGTTAATCCTCATGTCGTTCCCATAATATTATCATTCATTGAAAAAAGAAATAAATATATTATATGAAATTCAATACTAATAAATATACACCTAGTCCAACTATACCCAATATTTGAAGCTTCTCACCAAGCCAATATCACATTTTTTCTTTATCGAGCATTCGTATAAGCCTCTCTCGTGGGTTTAATTTAATTTTTAATGTAAAAAATTTAATTTTGAGGGTCTCTTTCAGTCTATGAAATGGAATTCTCAAGAACGGACACCCAAAACACAAGATAAATTATATAATTCTAGGAACCACATACCTCATGTTGGTAGGCACTCGATCATCCGTTATCATTATCAATGTTAATCTGCATAAAAATTAATTAGCATTTTAGATGAAATACCAATAAATGTGGAAAATCGGATCACATAGATTTACCTATAAATAAAACAAGATCAAAGGAATATAGAGTATTAGGGATTATACTTTTTATATATATAGTTATAGTGAAATGGTCTTCATGAAGTAATTGGATTAAACAGGGAATAGAGCTAAAATCTAGAGGAGGAGAAGGGAGCACACAGAGTGCCTATAGGATAATCCCACATGAGGTAAACATAATAGAGAAAAACCTCATAATAAATGGGGAAATGGGTAATTTTATACATTTTAAAACGATGAATGGTTTCCTCACTATTTGTAAAATGTTTCAGAAATGATGTGGTACCCACTTCCTAGTTACGCAACTATGCTGGGTTAGCCAACATAGCTTTCCAATCCATATTGCAACAGTGCATAAGCATATACTAAAAACAATATAATTCCTCTAATGACCCTAAAATCACCAACTTGTGATGGGTTAAATTGTATTTGATTCCCCAGTATGAAAAGTTAATAGACAACATTTTTGTTTTAAGTTACTTTTCATTGAGGAATTAATTTATGAGCTTTAGTAAATCATAATGAAACACACTTACTTGTCATGTAGACTTTCATCTCTTACTGGATTTCTTACACAAAATCATATTATATCCAAAATATGAGTATTTAAGATGAATTGTTCACATTAAGAGTGCTATATTCAACTTCTAGAAAATTACTTAATGCACAAAAGAGAACTGTAAATTTCCCATGTCATTAGACCAAAACCAAAACCAAAAATTTTTATTACGAGATCAGATAATACCCAAAAACGATAATAATTTTTTTTTTCCAAAAATAAAAATTAATCTTAATATCCAAAATTTGTCAAAAAAACCCAAAGTTCAACAAATACCATTCAATAAACATATATCCATAAAATTCTTCAATGTAAACCAAACTAATATTGAAACCCAAATCTCCGGTGGATTTAATCACATAGTCTCCTAATATATATCTTAGCATTTTTCTCCAAAATAACATCAGTTACTCTTAAAGTATCATACTGAAAAGTAATTAACCTAATCACATATCGTCCATGATAGGCTAATCATTTCCATAGAGAACCCAAAATCAACTTACTCTAATTCAATAAAATCATCTATCTAAAAAGAATCATTCAAACTAACCAGGGACTTCATGTACTCTAGGGGTAGGAAATAAATACCAATTGCACTTTGGTTCTGGGTTCGATTCCCACTACTTCATCCGACGCGATGGGTTGTCACATGGTCTGCGTGTTTTCCTTTTTCCAAAACTATATTATTCTTAAAAAATTCCCCAAAAAGAGATAAAATCGTCAAAAAACATAACATATTTTAACCACAAGGGTTATCTAATAACCGTCATTTTGTAACCCTAAATGTATTAACAAGTAATTGCCTAAAATTTGAGGATCATATAAACCCAAATGGTTCTTTATAACCATATCCACCAAAGAAAGGATAATTATTCCTTGAATAAAATTTTCATATATCAAACATCAGGGTTACATATACTATAAAAAGTCTTCTATTGTAACCCCATCATCAAAAGAGACATAATACATTTAAAAATTTCACCATCCTAAAATCTACAATAACTCTTGAATCCCTTATATGTTGACTTCTTACTCATTCAACATTCATCATGATCCATTATCCATTCCGTTTAAACTTTTTCTTAAATACTTCATTCCTACAAACAAAATCATGAATCATATCCTAAGATTCCAAGAATAGGAAAAAAATGTTATGAAATAATCCATACCTTTCATTGGTTATTGTTAGTTTCTTCATCCTCAATCGGAATGGAATTAGGTATTGGTAAATGAATATTTGTATGATCTTGGGGACCCCATTCCCGAAACTTCTTCATAGGAAAAGTGTTTGCCTAATGACCATTCACACCACATTTGAAACATTCAATAGATCCTTCAGAAAGAACCTCTTTCCCTTTCCTAGAGTAAACTATATGCTTCCTTTTTCCATGGAAGTTTCATGCTTTATGACCTTCATCTCCACATATATAGCATATTTCTATCGCTTTGAAACATTTTCCTATGTGTTTCTTTCTACATCATTGACACATAGGTTTTTGAACATACTTACCTTTATGATTATTACCTGAACATCCGTAGGGATTTGTTTCTCGCATATACGATGCCTTATAAAAATCACTAAGGTTCAGGTGGTCAATCATTACTCCCGATAGTTTGTTGAGGATAACCACAAGAGTTCTCATTGCAGCTCCCATATCATTCAGTTGTTCTTTCATAAAACCGTCATAGTTTTCTTCAAATCCACTGTTACTTTGGTGCCTGCTAGATCCAGCCATTTACTAAAATCAAAAAGGTCAGTGTGAGTATATCTGTAAAATCATCATATAATAAAGAGGAAGATAAACACTAAGATATAGTTATCCATGTTATCTCAAACTCATTGTATCTTTAAAAAAAAACAATGACCTCATCTAATATACTACTCATTGCGGTTATACCCAACTTGTCACATATGCTTAAACAACACACTAACCTCTAAAGTTATCTAAAATGACCTTTGATACCAACTATAAGGCCTCATCCTTAACCATTACTTAATCTTGAGTAATTTCAAGAATACACGTTGAGGATCTTTTCAGGTTTAGAGTTTTAGAGAATTAGATCATAAATCATGCATTTCATTCCACATTTAAAAAAAGTGGTTACATAAAAGATAGTACTCATTTTTCACATTAACGGAAACATATTAAAAATAAAAATGGATTCTTTCTTGACACTTCCTTCACACTATCATCACATCATGTACATTTCCCATGAACTGTGAAAGACATTTCAAAAACATGGGATGAGCATAAAAAGCTCAGTAAGGGATATAAAAGTATTAAATGAAAACATTAGTCCATGTATGAAATCATCATTTACTCATAAAACATAATAATTTTAATATACCTCATCAAATCATGAATAAATCATAGAAATCATAAGAAATAAAGGTAACTTGAGGAATTAATAACATTCTTACGTAGGGAGAAACCCTCATGGTTACGTTTGGAATACACATCACAGTATATTCCCTAAATCTCTTCGGGGAAACCTTAACATTTAAACCCTTATCGTTACCCAATGCATTGGAGAGATATATCAGGCTCACACACCCTTAGTTTATCACGGATCCACCCATATTCATAAACAATTCCCAGGAACCATAACATAATCATAGAATTTAACTTAATCAAAAAGGAAAGATAACATTACCACATTGCAATAACAATATAACATTTTATGATATTGAAATAATGGATCCATTATAGAAACCCTTTTCAAAACCATTTAAAACATTTAATAAAGATATTTTTGAATCAAATTGTCCCATACCACTATGAATCTTTTATCATTTTAAACCATTAATATCCATACAAATAAATCCTTAAAATCATTTTGAAAACATGGATATTATTTAGAAATTTTTATAAGATTAAATCATTAAAACATTTTAAACGATTATTTAGTTAAAGGGTTTTTAACAAAATGAGAGACAGTTGAATACAATAATTGAGGAATAACATTTAATCAGAACATTATAATATCATGAGAATAAAGGGATTCATGATATAATATTCCAATGGACAGTATATACACAATATAAGAGTGAATTGGTGCATAACAACAATGAAGTCTCAATAGAAATGTAAAATGAGATGAAATCCCTTATAAAGAAGGTATCATTAAATTAAGGATAAATCATTCTCATAATTATATGTGAAAAATAAAAATACAACCAATATAAGTGGATATTAAGTGTAAAACAATCAAATTTCATTCACACATATTCAAAGGATGACATATTCAATAAATACTTGTCGATCCCAAAGAAATCGAAATTATGTTAAGAAGTTCCTTTGGTAAAATTTGATAGCCTAACAGCGTTACATTAAAATTCATAAAATTAGTTGATGAGAGAGAGAAAATGGTATCTCATCACCTGGAAATAAATTTACAGCAATACGGATATATAAGAACATATCACAACATAAGAAGATGTAGTTTAAAAGGCAAAAAAATAAGTCTTTTAAAAATAGGAGGGTGAAAGGTTCCCATACCGACTTGGGTAACATTCGAAACGTACACCCCATGAAAAAAGGACTATAGAAAATTGATTTAAATACCCATAACTGAATGTATATTACACAAAGAGTAGAATATTGGGCAGTACATACACCACTCAAATGAAATGGTGTCAAATGTAGCATAAATCTCACGGGAATAAAAGTGAGATGAAAAATCCCCTTATGAAAATTACGCAGCCTAACGGCGCCACATAAAACATCCAAAAAATGGATTGATGAGATAAAAAAGAGACTCTTATCATATTGACATAAAAATTAAATACAGAGGAATATAAAATATCATCACCCAACATAAGAAATAGGAGCATAATCTAAGTGACCTAAAACAGAGTACATAAAAGAAAGAGAGAGGTAGGATCCCTTACCTCAAGTCCGACTTGTCTTGTTCGTTTCATTATATTCCTGAATAATAAATTTTTAACAATTTATAATTTCATAAGGACATCCTTTAATGTTTATTATTCCATTCATATCACATATTATAATGTTTTAATAATTAGTTAATTATTTGAATCTATATCAGATGTTTTTGTCGATGTTTTGTACATGAGTCCAAAATGAACTTGTTTGAAAATAATTTTCAGTGTAGTTATAAGTTCATAATCTCCAGAATAGTATTAATGATTTAAATATCATATATATCCAGTACATATTAATTTTATACAATTCCATAACATTTGGAGAAAAAATGAAATGAAATGCACCGTTCATGGAGATGGTAGGCCGTACGTAAGCATGACCGCTACTTTCATTTCTTTGTCATATTAATGGAATTAAAAATAATTGAGAGATATATATATTTTAATTCCAGTATAATATATATGTTATTTATGTCACATAAGTCCATGAATTTAATTCTTTATACATTCCATGTATTGCATGAATGAGTCAAATCACTTGAGGGGGCGGTAGTCCACACTTCCTTATATGAAATTATCGCATTTGCACTACATGTAAAGAATAAATGTATGTTTTAAATATAAAATACAGAATCATATGGAAAACATAAATACCATATATATCATATATAAAATACAGTGACATAATAATGGCCACCTTTAATGGTGTTAAAATAATATTGAACAATCATCGTTTCGTGAGGCAGTAATTCACCATCAACAGAAACAATGTGTTCTTTGACCATTAGACGGATGTGTGTGTAAGTTTAGCTCGAATAATTCTTATACAAATATCCTAGTATATTTAAAATACTGGTTTTGTTACAAAATAAAGGAATAAAAAGAGTTTAGGGGGTTGGAGAAGCAAAATAAAACAATAGAACATTAGAAAAGTCTTTACCTTTAAATCGGGTAACTCTTCTTGGTTTGAACCAAAAGGGTTTCTTGAAGAGATTTCTACCTAAAGTAAGGCTTCTAGGATGAATATATGGATTAGGAGAGATAAAATGAGCAGATATTGGCCTATCCAATTGCTTGGGAGGTGTGTGTAAAGAGGTAGAGGTGGTGGCCTTTTATAAGAGGAGAGGAGGGGCACTCTTGGAAAGTTATAAAATGTTACTTTATATTAAAACGAGTTTCTGATTTTAAAAGTCCCAAATTGATATATTTCGTGGGTAAGGTGATAAGGGTTAATCATATACTCATATACTAGGTATTTTACTAGATTAATTCTTAGATTTTAAATTATCTTTTCATTTTATATAAATCATTCATTTATGAGGTAATCGATGCGTCATCATGATGTCATAAATAATTAGAATTATTTAATGGTTAAAAATTATAAAAAAAATACTATGATGTAGTAAATCTTTTTAGGTTCCCAATGACTATTTATAGTCCAATAGATAATTTATGTAGGCAAAATTAAAAATGTTTTACTCGGGTGATACATTCTTTAGTGATATTCTTCTTCCTTGAAAAATAAAATGATAAAGTGTCACTTTCACCCAAAAGTGATTACATAGGGTCCCAATGTTTGGCACAAGGCATAACATAGTCGGCCATAAAAAAACCATTAGAATTAGGACAAATGTTGGGGTCATTTTTTATTATTATGATATTAGTTTATTATCTTTAACTACCCAATTAGTAATTAATCACAATAATTAAAGATAATTACCATCGTTGCTATTCATAATGTCCAAAAACAAAAGAGTCTTAATTACATAAATTGGACCTTATGATTCCAAATATGGAATAAATTATACCAAATTCCAAACATATAAATTTCAATCATTAATTTAAAAATAATTCCCATTGTCAAAACAAATAGCAGGGTTTTTTGAAACAATATCTATGAAAAGTTTGGCACTTGTTCATGACCAATTCCAATGTGAAATTAATAATAATGACAACCCTTGGAATAAATGGTAAAAATATATTCTAATTAAACATTAAAACCATTTATAACGATAATCTAACCATATAATTAAATTAGATGAATAACCAGTTTTGAAGTAAAATGCAATATTTTTCACTATTCATTAAAAAATGAACATTGTCAGAAAAATAAAAAAAAATTATCCAAAGTAAATTTCAATGTCCCAATCATAAATAATATTTTTATTTTTAAAAATAGAGCTTATAAAATTTTCGAAAGTTTTATTTTAAAAAGGTTCTCCATCAAGAGGCATTAAAATATTCTTTTAAAAATATTAGAGTATTTATTCTTAAAATTGGATTCATTTGCACTTTAAGCCTATAACATTTATTGGATAAAAGTTAAAATATTTGAAAAACATATATACTCATTTTGTAGTTATTTATGTTCATTCCCTCTGTTAAAATGGCTATGCGTTAAATAATATTATTTTATTATTAGAGTGTAACATAAGATTTCCAAAAAAACTCGTTGTTGCGTATTGGGTACGCCATCAAGAATAATATTCTATTTAAAGTAATATTAACATTTTATTCACAAATATTGATAAAAATTATAATTTATTATTATTTATTTACCTGGGATGTTACATTACCACCTATATTGTTCTCCAATATTTTAATTTGGTGAATTTTCGATGAGAAAAACGTGGGTATCACATTTATTTTGGAAAATAATATGTGTTTCCTCTCTCCCAGTTTTAAAAGCATACCCCCTCGCATCTATTCTTTAGACTTCCAAAACAATATGTTTTGTAAAATAACTATAAAACTATTTTCCTTAATCCTATCATAATATCATATATTAATTTTTTTCGTGAAAATTACTATGTCTTAATTACATAGTTCTTAACCTTAAAGGTATGTTCAATGAAGAGGAAAAATTATTATCATGCATAGTTGTTTTATTTATTTTATAAAATAATTGGAATGTTAATAAATAATGATAATTATAAGAATATTATATCCAATTTTTTTATGTTTTATTATATAATTCTAGGTCCTATAAAAACCTAGAATTCATTAAATGGAAAATCAAACTATCAATTATGTGTATGGTAGACTAGCGTCTCGTCATGTAATTTTCTCTTAACAAATTTTAATGTTTATATATAGTGGAATATATGATATATTTATATCATACTTATCATATTATTATACTTATAAAACTTTTATATCACATATTACATAATATTTTCAATTTTGTGGGGAGGGGGATGCGATAATGTCCCTTATGTGTATGGTGGACTACCTCCTGGTGAACTGATATGATTTATTTTTCTCTGATTGATTACATTGATGATATTATATATATTTGAATTAAATATTTTTTTTATGAACTAAAAATAAATCGAAAAATATAAAATCACATCCAAATTATTATGTTTTACTACATCAGAAAGAAGTAACACCACTCATGGGTACGTGTGGACTACTGCCTACAAATAATAATCTAAAATGATTTTCTTATAATTTTTACTTGGATGGTAATAAGGTTCTATTCTGTTAATATAAATTCGATAAATATAATAAAAATTATTATTCAAAGTATACTTCACAGTTTTTTATTTTAGTTTAATCCATTGTGATAAATGGAAACAACATTATTGCATACATAAAGACTACCGTGTCCATAAACGGTGTAATCTATTTTATATCAATAATTTTTATATATTACTATATATACATTTATAATGAATATATAACACATTAATATAATTTCTAACATCATAGAGATTATTTATCCATGATCAATGTAAAATTAACCAAATTACTGATCCATGAAATACATAAAAATTATAAAATTATCGTGCAAAATAGTGATTTTAAAAATTATTTGTTATTAAACGCGTGACAAATGACTATAACTAAATAAATTATTATATGAGATATATGATTATTTTTTATAATATGTTTATAATAAATTTATATTTATTATATTTGAGTTTCATAAACATATTAAAGATGTCGAACCAATGTCATGGGTTTCTCATCTCATTTTTTCATCCAAGAGACATATTCCATATTCACCATTTATTATTTTGTGTACTGTATATAATAAAACTTTTAATATTTTATTTAATGAAATAATTTCTCTTATTGATATTATATATTACATTTTATGTTACAACATTCATGGGGATTCTGATTAAAAATAAACCAATGTGGTAGAAGATTATATCAAAATCTCACTATTTTTCATTATTTTTTATTAAAGCCTCACTTGATGAACTTTTGATTTCGTATAAAAATATATTTAATTATACCATACTTAGTCATGATATTTTCATTTAATAGATAAAATTTTAAACTCATTTGAACTTAAAATTATAAAAAAATGTTTCCAATTAAAGGTAATATAATCTATTTTTTCATTGAAAAAGGATTTTTATAATAAATCAATTTTTATAGAAATAGATATAAAAAAAGTTTTTAAAAATCCTAAAAATCATTTATTAACAAAATTTTAACCCATTATTAGATATTTACAATTTTTTTAGAAATGCATCTTCATGTCATTTTCTTAATAATTCTCATTTGGAGTTTACAGAAAATGTTAAATGAATATTTCAATGAACATGTGTGGAATTAATCGAATTTTTTCTATCATGTTAACATCATATTTTAAATAATTTTTTACAGTTTTATAATTTTATTTTCATAGAAGATAAATTTAAAATATTTTTACATTTTTTTAAAATTTCATGTTCCTTGAAATAAAATTATGATCTTTTCATGGTATTGTAATTTATAAATGAAATAAAACTTTATTATTAGTTATATTCCATTAAAGATATGTTGTGTTGATATCATAATAATTATTCATTTGAATATTTTATTATCATTCTTATATTTTTTAAATAATATTATTGTCATTTACAATATTACTATGGACGTTTTATGATTATGCTCATTTGTGTGAGGTAACTATTAAAATTTAATATGATATTTTATCAATAAAATTTTTTAGGATGATTATGTTTCACCAATTTCATATGAGTAATTCATTATAAGTAGAATGTTATAGGTGGGCCTCAATAATAGATATCGCTTCAATGCATAGATAGGTATCATAAGAAAAATATGTTGGTGAAATTAGAAGGGGTTCTACAGACCTATATAAAATGTTTGGTGAAATGAATTTAATGTATGGTTCTAATGTCTAAAATTATGCATCCATTATTTATGGTACTATATATTTATTACCATGTGATTATTCAATTAAGAACAATATTTTTCATAGGTTTCAATATCGTTTGGTTATTGATATGGATTTATTTGGTCTACATTAACCCCATCCATATTATGTTGAAGTTATTGCTTAATTGGTAAGGGTTTTAAAAATCGTCCTTCACATATTTATTAGGACTAATTAATCAGTATATATTATGGTGTATTCACAACCTTACAAATCATATAAGCATATAATATTCTAATGATTTGTATTCCCCAACATAACATGAAGTTTTTTTAGTGATTGATATGTATATATATGATCATGGGAGTAATGGAATTATAAAAAAAATAATTTTCTATTTTTTAAATTTATTTGAATATCATGTATGTATATAGTTAACCATAACTAATTAGAATTTTGTCCTTCTATATTTGATTAATTGTATTTAGTAAAAATGACGTAAAATAACAACTAAATTTGTTTAACTGGTTTTGGGGTCTTTAAAATTGTTATGAAAATATGTATTGTATATAACTTGGGAAAAAATTTAGGAACATAAATATTATATAATATAACCACAAAACATTCTTAATGGATAAGAAAAATTTTGGGAAAATATACTAATATTTTTTAAGGGTGACATTCTATTGTTTTCCCTTAAATAAATCCATCTCTGTATACTACAAGAAGAACTGTTCATTGATAAGATATAACTAATGAAAACAACATTGAAAATGTTGTGTCTGAGATGACAAGATCATTATTTGCTACATCATAATGGTCATCACTATGCATAATTTTGATACTCCTAAGTGGGTATTCTTGGGTATGTTTAGATTGTCATTAAAAACCATATTAATTTATTTTAAATAATCAATTTGATATGGAATCATTTTCAATGATACACAGTTTATGATTCTGCGATTAATAATGCATAATTTTTTCAATTCATGTTTAGTGTTTCACTACTCTTAGGATTATACATTATGATACAAATTTTTATTATTTAAAATAGTGACTCAAATTTTCATTGAATTATTATTTGATATTGTATGGATTATTTTTTAGGGAAGGGGTAGATAATGTGAGTGATTCGGAGTCCTAATGATCTGATAATAAAAGAAACAAATATATCAAATATATTAAATATAATGTGAAAATATATTTCATGTAATATTTTCATTACTTATAAATAAAGAGTCAAATCAAAAATTTATGTTCCCAATTATGTTCATAATGTGTGTTATACCCTATAAACGATATATACATATAATATGTTGGGTGTTCAAGGATGAGGTGTTGTTTGTAGAAGATGTTTTAAATAAATTAAATTAATAAATTAATTTATTTTAATTATTCGATCGAATAATACTTCTAAAAGTCTATAGTTATGGTGGATTATAATGTTTATCAGCAATTCCCTAGATATCTAGAGAATAATTTGTGTAGGTTCTATTGTGAAATGACGATCTGATAAGAGATCCAATTTTTGTATGAAATCGAATCTAGTTATTTCACCAACAATAATGATTCATCTCCATTATATGATAGTATTCAATCTAAATCAAGTTTGGATAATGTTTTATTTCGATTTATTTCTCAATTTATTAATTATATGATGAAAGATACCAATCAATGAATTTTTTGATACACTGATATGTCATATTGTAGTCGTGGTTTATATTTCGGGATATATTGGGACTATTATTTTTGTCTTGTTGGTAATTTTTTATTTTTTTCAAACGACAAACAACTATGGAAGACTAAACATGAATGAGGTTTGTTCCTCAATTCATGTAATCTCTATTTCTCCAACTATTTTTTCATTCATTATAGCTGATTGAATTTATCATTGGTTGGAATCAAATACCCAGAATTAGAACATCATGAACCTGTTTTAGTCTATAACGATTCAATAGCATACATCCAGACTCTGTATGAAATGGGCACTATATGATGATGGATGTGGCTGAAGATCTGATTTATTTTGGATACCTAATTTCTTTTTCTTAGTATCTTGATGATGGATAATATGAGAGGGAGTTTTTTTATTGGATTAAAAGGCCAAAACACAGTGTTTAATGATGTATTGGATCAACCAATGGTATTCATTGGTATTTTAAAAGGGTTTGGATAGGTTGATAGTCGAAGGAGAACACAAAAACTTCTGAACCAGATATGGAAATATGGAATATTCAACATCACCGAACATTTAGTTCGTGTCTACACATCATGTGGGACCAATGATAGTGATATAGGGTTTCTGATGTAATGATATATATCACATGGAGTGTGACTTGACCTTGTTGCTCGTCGTGTACCTCATTGGGTACATGGACATGGTCAGGACAAGTGTACGTGGGAATAGCATGGTACATGGTCATAATCAAAAGTGCATAGGTAGGGACAGGTTCTTTTCATTAACATAGACACATGCATGGGATGTGATACATTATAAGGACTCATTTCCATAAGTACATTTCTTATACACATTTAAATAACATTCTAAGCCATTACCACTTCATCTGGGACATTTTTTTAGTGGGATCCCTATATACATTCCCTATGGGTTCGTATTGAATTTCATCCTAACCATTGGATTTTGATCTCCCACATTGGTATCATTGTATATATTAGTTGGAATCCCTCATCCCTATCTATAGTAAGATCCTCTATCATCTTATTTCCCTATGAAGATTTCATGGTCCCCACATGACAAACACGATGTTGGAGAATAACGTCTACATAGAATTTTTTTATAGATTATCATATTGTTATACCATATTTCATTTGGTGTTATCCACAACTATTTATTTTTATATTAATACATAAAGGGTTAACTCTTACGGAAATACTCCATGATATATATATCTCGGACCAACACGTTCAGTAATGGATGACTACTAGAGTGTGTTCTCTTAAAAGAGTGTTTTATAGAATATTTGAGCAGGAATTATATAATATTATTATTGTTGTGACATTACCTCAAGTGATTGTTCATTTTTTGATTATTTATGGATATTATTGTTACACATTCTTTTGAAAAATACCTCTATAGAGTTTACTGTTATTCTTATTGATATGTGTTTAGTGTTTTTAGGGTGTCCTATTGTGTATTGTTATAATAAACCCGGGATGGGATTTTCCAGCACATATTGTTTCTTGTATAGAGGAATGATCCTCTAATAAATACATAGTGGGTCTAGGAGAAGGTGGTTCTCAGAGATCAAGATAGACTAAGGATCCTTCATGCAGTTATTTTTATAGTTTTCCACTGAGATACAATCCGATCGGAATTGATTTCAAAATCATGATGGTTGGGTTTTATTAATCAATTTTTATATTCCATTACATTTTATCATGCTCTGGTTTTGGGAGATATATGTATAAATTCCTTATTTATTAGTTTTTTTACATTTCATAATTTTATGGGCATAGATATGTCTGTGTGTGTTTATGGGTATTTTTGGTTAAGGCCTCCAAATTCATGATATGCCTACCATGTTCTAGTCATTAACCCTTGGATATTTAGAGGTGAGACATGGGAGTTGCACCACATTCCCCATTAGGATAGGTCATGATAGAGTTGCATCATAAGATGTGTTTCTATCATAGAACTTGTGTTTGTGGTATTGGATTAGAGGAATAATGTAATGTTTATCGAGTTTATCTTTCAAGACAAGGAGTACATTTCTTGTGTGGCGGCTGACATATCCATACACTTTAAATCTGATCACCTTCATTTTGAGTCAGTACATATGGAAACTAATTACAAGGAAAATAATTTTACCTGAACCTTAAAGGAATCATTTGTGGTTTCTTTGTCTTTCTTAAGTGATATCTCTAATTATACTCAATGAATGTGGTAAATTGTCACAATTTCTTGATTTCATCATGAAGTATTATTACTATGATTCTGCTTTAGGATAATGATAATTGCCCCTCAGTGATGAGTCGTCGTCATTAGGTCTTGTTATAGGGGTGTTACCTCTAGGTGGTGCCACAATTATACCACCACCTATACGGAAGAATTTGGAATCATCAATATTTGGAGTTGAAGTGCGCAGGATAAGCGTGCTTCAGGAATTTCAGTGACAATAAACCCTTAGGTATTGAGATGATCCTTACCAACAAGAAATTGAGGACTATATTGAGGCAATGATGTGTGTTTCTCTATTTTCAAAAAACTAGAACATCAGATGTTTGCTTGGGTAGTGATCCTTCTCTATGGATGCGATGTAAAATAGCTGGGATTAATAAGCCCTCAATATAATGAGGGGGCTTAATCATGGAAATATTTTGACAATATTTTTAAAAAAGATGTTTCTTCAGGATAATATAGTAGATGTAAATCAATTTGAGATTATGTAGCCCCAAAAGGGTAAAATTACAGTGGATGATTATTCAAAAAAGTTCTCTATCTTATCCCGGTACTCAATGGATATAGTTCATGATCAGTTCATTTAGGATAAGACCATCAACTGAGGATTTTGTAGTGACATTTGAACATAGTTGTTAACTCTATTAATTCATACCAATGATGTGGCTCTAGAGAAATAGTTTTGGTTTGAGAGTTTCCTATATTAGCAGAAGTATTAATTCGTTATTAGAGTTAGGCAACCATGAGAAGTGAAATCATTAGTAGGGAGCTAACATCCATATTAGGAACCTTTATGTGTGATGATTTTTAGGAGGAGGTCCCATAATATATGGTCTATTTTTAGGTATTACATTATTATACTAGTTATTCCATAAAGAGGTGGATCAAATAATGATACAATATATGAAATATCATGAAGGATTTTCTGACCAACTGTACGAATTAAAGTGAGGTAGTGGATACATTTCTAATGTAGAATAATTTTTATAATATTATTAGTTTTGAGGGTTTCATAAATGGTATAGGTGATGCGTGTGATGCAAGAGGTGCTATATAGTTTTACTTATTACCACCATCACCCCCAGGTGGTTCATTCTGGGATCATTGAGTTGGAGGGATGGGTCAGAGGAAGCTTCAGGTGTTTGAGGCTTTTGAAAAAAAGAATTTAAATCATATTTAATGTGTGATTTATGTCTATTTTAACTATTTTGTAGTACATATATACATAGGTTATGGTCATTGCTGTATTTCCACTTATTGGATTCGAGACATAGAGATTCTAGTTGATATCATAGCACACACCATGTGCTTAGAGACTCCTACTTGAGATGACTCTAAGATAACACACTTATATTGATATTGTGACCTAACTCTTGAATGAAATACATAATTTGGGTATATATTTGTATCATCGATGTAGGATTATAATGTCATCATAGTTATGGACTAGTTATCTATAGTTCACACTTATATTAACAATTTCAAGTGCAGGATGAAGTCTGTCTGCATTGATGGGACAATATTTTCCTTCTATGGGTTAATAAGAAACCCATGTAGTGTAGGATGGACTCATGAAGGGAACGGTGTATGATTATTGGTGTAAGGGATGTTATGAGATTTGCTTCTATAATGTGATGATGGAGTATGTGGATATTTTTCTTGAGGATGTTCAAGGCTTAGCGGCTCAAAAAGAGATAGACATATGAATTGATCTACACAAAGGGACAACACTGATATTTATGCCAACATATCATATCGACCCCATATCACATCACAAGCTCAGGGGGTAGCTAGATTTCTTATAAGAGAAGGGATTTGTTAGAACTATTGTTTCACCATAAGATTCCTAAATTTTGTTTGCTAAGAATGTGGAAAAATATTGAGGGTAAGTGTGGATTATAGTCACTAAAATCTGGGGACCAGAAAGTATAATTGTCTACTACCATGAATCGATGACCTATTTGATTAGCCGATAGTTGTTATATGGTTCTTAAATAATTTTCTCAGATCATCATACCACCAGTTGTGAGTATGGAATGAAGATATACCAAAAATAATAATTCATATGTCGATATGTTCAATACTTGGTGATTTATTTTTGTGTGGGAAACACACCATCAATATTCATGATAATAATAAATTTGATCATTCATCCTTTCTTAGACATGTTTTTTTAGGGTTCATCTATGATATACTACTGTACTTAGTATCTGAGTAGGAGCAAGTGAGACATTTTACAGTGGTTTTGGATGTACTCCGATATCACAAGAAATACTGCAAAATATCAGTGTTAATGTATTGGATATAGGATATCAACATGATAGTACATTTTATAAAAAAATGTTGTGGTTATTGAACTGTTAAATATCCTAGAAGTTGTGGCAAGGCTGTCACACAATATCATGACAATGGTGTGTAGCATCCTTGGGTTGAATGGATAATACCAAGGATTCATACCTAAATTTTCTTGGATTTCATATTCCATTATTTATTTGACCCAAAAGGTGAATCCTTTAGTGGTTATAGAGAGATTCCATGAGGTTTCTCATGAGTGGAGGAAGATGTTGATGATTGTTCCCTTTATGATATTTTTAGTGGATGGTGTCAATTATGTAGTGTTCTTGGATCATAAAGAATATGGATTGTTTGTGATCTAATGTAAAGGTAGGCAGTGATTTCCAATGATTCAAATGGGTTTTGATTATATGAAAATACCTTCAAGACCCATGATAATGATTTACAAGTGGTAGTATTTGCACAAAATATGGATAAACCCAAACAAATGGGTGAGCAATTTAACATCTATTCTGACTGTTAGAGTGTCCTGTCAATATTCTCTTAATGGACCTCAACATAAGTGAGAGGTTATGTCTAGTGTTATTCCTGGATTGTGACTATGATATTTTATCCTCTCTTTTAAATGGGAAATTGGTAGAATATTTTCCCTCACATGAGATATTGGGTATATTTTATAAATGAGGTAGTAGAGTAGTTGGACACATTATTGTTATGCTTTTTATATGTGTATGAAGAATATTACATACAGTCAGTGGTTGTAATCCATCCACTATTAATTTGATATGGGGAGGTACATCTTGTAGATTCCAACTGTGAGACCCTAAATACCTAGAAAACAAATGGGTGTACTAATGATGTACTTTATGAATGAGGTGATCTATTCATCTATTTAAAAGTTTGAATGATGGAACCAGTGAAATTTCAGGAGGAGGTTCAAATATATTTTCAAGTATATATTTTGGTGGTACATCTAGGTGTATTTATGATATATAATGACCTCCAAAATCAGTTTTTCTGACCATGAATGAATAAGGGAGTTTTTATAGTTTCTCATCTGATATAAAAAATTTCAACATTTTATGTACACTAAACTTGTTATAGTGGGTATATATCAAACAATTGAGGTTACAGAGTGGGTTTTGGTTGGGATATACATGGAAATCGTAACAGGGTATCAAATATTTGTCTATGAGACACAGTGTCATCTGGGTGATCATAGATTTTTTCACCATGTAGTCCAACATCCATGTTGTCCAAGAGAGATGTTTTATTATGATATTGAGAGATTGGACATGTAAATGATATTCCAAAACTATATATTAACTTCAACAGATGTTTAGGACCATGATTCTCTCTTCACATATCAGTTATGAATGGGATTGCCAGAGACTATTGGGACTCAGTTCAGTTTGAGCATAACTTTTCACCCCCAGATAGATGGCACGAATAGGAGTGCGATTTAAGATCAAGAGGAAATGATATTTTCTTTCATGTGGGACACTGTAAATCATTTAGTGGGTCATATAACACTTGTGTAGTTTTCATACAATAATAGTTACCACTACCCCATTTGAATAGAACCACTTATGGACTGGTATGGGAGACCCTGTAGGTCACCATGTTGATGGAAAGACCGATGAGAGTCAGCTCTTATCATCTCGCTGTTGCTGAGATCCCCTACATTAAAGGATAGTATCATATAGTGAGTGGATGAGGACAGAACGAGGTCTCCATATGTCTTATATAGAGAAATGATATTGGAATTTTGAGTTCAAGGAGGGACTCCATTTATTCCATTGGGATTCACCATGACATGGATTGTGGAGATTTTTCTATTGTGGTGATCAATCGATGAGATTTATTTTACCATTCAATATAATAAATATAATTTAATTGGTCAAATAGAAATTAACTCTTCCTCTTATGTTACACTCGGTACACAAAAAATTCTACATGTTACAGCTGAAGAGGTATGTGTATGATCCATCACATGATATCAATTGGGGTGAGCAGGAAATCTATAAATGAGATACATTTTCATATTATCCCATTGAGGATGAGGATCTTCATGACAAGATCCTTCATGGGTGAATGATTCTATTGGTGTTTTTCTAGTTCCAATTCATAATCTCTAGGATATCACCTAGGATATAGAGGCCCAATTGTGATATCAGTACCCATATCTATTTTTATTTCATCATGTTTTGGTTTTTTGGGAAATAAATCCCAACGATGGGGAGAATATAAAGACTCATATATTATATTTATTTTTTTTGTATACTGCATGGATTATTTTAAAACTATGAGCTAAGATTACATGTGATAATGAGGCCTGTTATTCCCTTAGTAAATGTTTAAAATATATTATATATATTACATCGCACAAGAATGTATATTTCCTAAAATGTAGAATAACATCTAAATAGTGTTTCAGGTCATATTTATGAGGCCACATTTCTATTTAAAACAAATTTTTTACCCGTAGAGTGATATAAACATCACTAATGGTTAGTGTTTGGGTTAAGGTGTGATCATGGGAGGATGTTTAAAATAAAATAAAATATTAAGTTCATTTAGTTTAATTACCCAACCAAATAATACATCTAAAATTATATGGTCATGGTGGGTTATCGGGTTTAAAATCTCGACCATAGATATCTAGAAAACCATTTGAGTGATGTTGGTAAAACTAATATTGGAAATTTGTGATCAGATCAGAGATCTACAATTCCTGTGAAAATTAATTAGAGGATCTTACCATTGAAAAAAACACATCATCATTATTCATTAAAAATCAATATTAATCATTTTAAGATGATGTTTTCTATATTTATTTTCCCTTTGATTATTTCTGTGATGAACATGAATCAATTAACGAATAGATTGATTCTTTGATCAGTCATATTATAGGTGGTATTCTCTGTTTGGATTTATTGGTTGACTTAGTATTTTATTAACTGTCAATCAATCATTTTTATAACGTCAATGAATTGGTTCCAACCAAAAATAGCCATCATTCATTCCTCTTTGAATGTTTTCTGGATTTGTCCCATCGATCTGTTGTGCCCATCATTAGTTCTTCATTTCATCATTTTTTTGACCCAAATGCACAGATTTCAAATATCACACTCTCAATTTATGGGCCAATAATTCAATATCATAGATCTAGTCTCAATAAAAAATGGGTGTTGTGTGAATATGGAAGTTACAACAAATCAAATGGAACTGGGATACAAAATTTTGTGATCCTCAGTAGATAACAATGGATGACGCAAGAGGGAATTTATAAAGGGGTTTGAAGGCTAGAACCTAGTTCTCAATGACAGCATGGATCATCTAATAGTATCCCTTTGTTATAGGAAATGGTGAGTATGGATTGATGTCCAATAGAGTGCACAAAAATACTATAAAACAAATCTTGAAATATGGAAAATTCCATATTACCCAACATGTATTTCGAGATTAAACACCTTTTCAGACCCTTGGGGTGGTGCTCTACATTTGACATTGATATTAAATATGACTTGGTGTCTGGCTCCATCACATGTCAGGTGACATGGCCTCACATATAATTTTGTTCCTTAGTAATAATATGGGCTTGGCTAGGCTAGGCTTACCTAGGAAGAGTTGTGTACATGGAAACTGTTAGAAGTATATGTGTAGAGGCATCCTATCTAATTTGACACATACAAGTGAACATTCTATAATACATGATTAGGATCCTCTTCCAATGGGACACTCGGTGTTCTCCTCAAAATAATTATTTGATCCCTATTCCACTTAATCATTACCAAGTTTCATTATAGTGTGTACCCTATATCAATTATCTAAGTATTATTGTAAAATCATGTCTTACTAATAGGATATTTTTTCATTTAACAAAAACTATTGGTTAGTGTTAATGGATTATATTTGTGATGCTATATGTGAGATCATCTATCATATTATTACCCAATGTGGAGTTCTTATTATCATCATAACCAACACTATGCAAGCTCAAATCCATTATATTGTGGGTTATTGAATATTTATTTATCATTATACCCCATTTCATTGGTTTTGAATCTTGTTTTTTTATCATTACCTTCAATCATCTAATGTATAATTCTCTGGGAAGGACCTGATGAGATGTACATGTCACAACCCGTCCTCGGGGCCCGTTTTATGACTACCCCAAGCCCTCCTTCCATAGGCCAGGGGCTGGAGACTAGCACCAAAGGCGTAAATCCCAAAAATAGGACGGAATTGACTTTATGAAGTAACAAAAACAATAGAGTATGCAAGAGAAGTAAACACTAAGAAAAAATTAGTACAAGGTAAGTGTTGGAAAAGTAAATGGGCCAGTATACAAACCCAACTAAAAGTACAATACAACTGAAAGGAAAGTACAACAACAGTAAGATATATAGAAATATCGAGTCGTCCTTTGGAAATCCCACCTGAAGGGTGGGTACGTATAGTCTCCTTGGCTCCTCGGGTCCGGCCTTCTACTCCGTGTACGTCTTGTTAAGTGGTCCACCTCCGAGTTCTGTCTAGCTCCTCAAACCTCCACCTCGATCAGCGCTGTCTGTCATCTGCAACTAACACAACGTAGTGCAGGCATAGCCCGTGCAGGGGTGAGTATACTATACTTAGTAGGGACCCTGATACCCCCGAAGGTCTCTCAGAATCCATTAAGGAAAAACCACAGAGGAAAGATACAATCATGAAGTATCAACAATACTACTTAGGTATATTCCCATACATTTACCTAAGTCATCAGTTACAGTTCGTCTCCAACTCCCAAGCACCACGCAGTCCACAAAGGAAAGCACAACACATTCACATCGATGATAATTATTGAAAATCAAGACTCATCTCACATAGGCATAAACTTCTTAAGGTGATATAGATGATCAGATGTAGCCACTGATTCATCTTAGTTGTCGGACCAACATAGGATACAAGGATAGCTAAGCTGTCTGACCCACACAAGATACAAGACCAGCTACACTGTCGGACCCACATAGGATACAAGTACATAGGTTAATACTGCCGAACCCACATAGGATACAAGAACAGTAGTCATCTCCATCGAACCCACAGATGATTCCAGTATGGTCGTCATCACTATCGAACCCATGGGGGATTCCAGTACATAATTCGATGCAGTCGTAGCCAGCTCTAGGGTTCCCGCACAAAAAACACTAGATTCCAGGAGGGTCCGCTCCATGATCCAAGGGGTTCGATACATCAACTATCACGAAGTCCAGAGTTGATGTACCAAAAGTTCTTTCTTTTCAAAATAAACCTAACACAACAGACGGTGTGTCAATCGGACGACCGGTCTGAGAGTTATTGGCTTTTCCGTCCCAGTGGCTCGGTTGGTTTTTAATCTAAAACCAACCCGACCATACTCAAGATGTTCCCATACCTCAAGAGAAGTAAGCCAAACGAACCGTCTCACTAAGAAGAATTCAACAAAGTCTACAACATGTCAATCAGACATCTGGGGCTCAAGTTATAAGTGTTTCCACTCTGAGGGCCCAGTTGGTTTCATGTTCGAAACAACCCGACTGCACCCAAAGTCCTTTGAAACCATGAGTTTAATATACCAAATTGCTGCCTCGATCCAAGGATCACAATGAAACTGACGGTGCATCGATCGGAGATCCGTATCCAATTATGTGGTTGAATGACTGAAAGCTGTCCGAAATGGGGGGTCTGGGCCCGGCCCGACCCAGCCCAACCCCACTGGGTCGACCCAACCCGGGTCCGGGTCCGGCCCGGTACGGCGCGGCCCAACCCGACTAGGCACGGGCTGGCCCGGCGGGGTGCGCGGGCACGACCAGTGGGCCGAGCAGGTGGGAAGGACGCGGTACCCATTCTTTTTCCCTCCACGGACGCGGTGTGCGGTCACCGCGTCCCCTACAGATCCCACGCGGTCGTGTGATCCGACTTCCTACCGTCGCGGCATCAGCAATGGTGGATCCTGCAAGCAGCGCACCAGGGTGCCACCGCACCGGTGACCCACGCTTCTGGAGGTTTCTGCAGGCCACCGAAGTCGTTCCGGTGGTCCGTTCTTGCTCCGGTCTGTGCATGTGGTTGTCCCAGGACTTGTACATCACTACAAAGGCCTCTTAATTCCATTCTGGTCCCGCTTTTCCATAGCCATATGTTCTGTGGATCAAGAACAGAATAGCAGTTCGAAATTACTTCCAACAATTATAAGATGTTCTGAGAGTAAAATTTGAAAAAGAAAAGTAAACTGAAACCCCTACCTCAACCAAGAAGACGATCGTCGGCGTCGCAGTACACGACGTCGCAGAGAAGAGGATCGTAGGCATCGTTGGGGCGCACTGAGGAGGAAGAGCCATCTCATCTCTAACCGCGGGGAAGAGTATTGGTGGCGCATCACTAATCTCTGAGGAACTGGCGTTCTTCATTGTTCTTCGTCAAAGGCCAGTGTCTTCGGCGTTTTGTCAGAGCCTTCTCTCATGGGTTCTCAATTCGTTTTCCAATGGGTTGATTACTAAAAGAATTAATCCACCCGTTGTGTTCATTTTTATGGTTGATTAATGAACCTTAATTAATGAACCTATTAAACACACGGCCATTTCTGTTACACAACCAATGGGATGAGTCATTTAATGGCCCTCATTTATTGAACGTCTTTACACTGAGATTCCACCAACTGTCACTCAACGGTGGAAGAAAAAGAATAAAATAACTTATAGTTATTTTATTTTATACAATTCTTTTTTTGAAAGTCTAAAAACGTATCATTCTTGTCTGATCCTAGTCGGTTGAAGTTAAGCTTCACCTAAGAGAATCTTGGTGCTGCAAATTCATCAGTTCTCTCAGATTTTAATTATGAGCACCAGTTAAAATTTTAGAAAAACCTGCTCGTTTGTTCACTGAACATACTCGAAATAAATATTGAAAATTGATTTCGGGCACACCGGGCCTCATAATCAAGCACCGTTAGAAACTACGTACTTGTAAAATTCCAAAGTATTTTTTTTTAAAAAAATTCCATGAAATTTCTGGGTCTTTACATTACTCTCACCTCAGGGATTTAAATCCCCGTAAAGCTACAACATAATCTAGAGAAACAAATGGGGTTACTGAGCACATATCTAAGCCTCCCGCTCCCATGTGATCTTCTGGAGGTTCCCATGCTGCCACTTGATTTGAACTAGAGGAATCAACTGTCCACATAGGAACCACTCCTGTCGATCCTCAACCACCACCGGGACCTCCACAAAAGTCACCCCATCATCGATGTACAACTCCCCTTGGTCGATGATATGCATCGGATCGTGCACGTATCTCCTCAGCTGAGATAAGTGGAAGACGTCATGCATCCGGTGCAACTGAGGTGGAAGGGCCATGTGGTAGGCCACTTCGCCTACCCTGCTAATGAACGGGAAAGGTCCAATGAAGCATGGAGATAACTTTCCGCCGCAGCCAAATCTCTGAAATCCATGTAGAGATGAGACCCATAAGAAAATGTGGTCGACATCCTCGAACTCCAGTGGTCTCTACCTTCTATCAGCATAGGACTTCTACAGGCTCTGTGAAGTACTCATTCGCTCCTGGATGACCTGCACCTTATTTGTCATGGCATGGACCATCTATGGTCCTACATGTACTGACTCCCCAAGGTCGGTCTAGCATAGAGGTGATCTGTAAGGTCTGTCGTACAATGCCTCGTATGGTTCCATCCTGAGGGTGGAGTTGTATCCGTTGTTGTATGAAAACTCCACCATGTGTAGGTGATCCTCCCAACAATGACCAAAGTCAAGGACACATGCACAAAGCATGTCCTCAAGAGTCTGAATGGTCCTCTTCGTCTGACCATCCGTTTGTGTGTGAAAGGCGGTGCTCAGGCGTAGCTGCATCCTAAATGCCTCATGAAACCCCTTCCAAATCCGGGAAGTAATGCCAGCATCTCGATCGGAGACGATAGATGATGGAACACCATGAAGTCGTTCGATATCCTGAATGTAGAGGGGTCCCAAGCTCTCCATTGAGCCCTTCTCTCTGATGGGTAAGAAGTGGGCCGACTTGGTGAGTCGGTCTACAATCACCCAGATGGAGTCATGTCCTATAGAAATATGTGGAAGCCCTGTCATGAAATCCATGGACATCATGTCCCACTTCCACTCCGGGACCTCTAAGGGTTGTACCAAGCCTTCAGGTACCTGGTGCTCTTCCTTCACGTGCAGCCAACTGAGGCATCGAGAAATGAACTCTGCCTCAACCTTCTTTATACCCGGCCACCAGTACTGTCTTCTAAGATCCCTGTATATCATCACCACTCCTGGATATACTGCTAATGGGGAACTGTGAAACTCCCTCAGCACATCGTCCTGTAATGAATCAGGTACCATGGTACGTCCTTTAAAAAGGATTACGTGCTTTCCATCTACAAAAAATCCACCAGGTGCCTGTCCTAGGGATATCAGTGCATGTTGCATCTCACAGTTAATGTCCCCACGTTGTGCCTCTCTGACCCTCTGAAGTAGTGGTGGAGTGACTGTGAGCGATTATAGAAATGCTGCCCTATCTATATCCACAAAGGATATCTGCAACACAACATGCTGCTCTGTCACCTATCCACGTAGTTTAATGCCCGTCCTCCTGCTGAGAGCATCATCTACTATGTTCCCCTTCCCAAGAGTATAGACAATCTCAAAGTCATTACCCTGGAGGAACTACAGCCATCGCCACTGTCTCAGGTTCAGGTCCTTCTATGAGAAGATGTACCTGAGACTCTGGTGGTTAGAACAGACTGTAAAGCGCTCTCCCATCAGGTAGTGTCGCCACATCTTCAGGGTGAAGACCACTACTGCTAACACCGGGTCATGGGTGGCGTAGTTCTGCTCGTTCCACCTCAACTAACATGAACTGTAAGTGATCATTGATCACTCCTACATCAGAACACACCCGAGTCCGGTCCCTGATGTGTCGCAGTAAACTATGTACCATACGCCCTCCTCTGGTTGCCTCATGATGGTAGCACTGGTCAATCTCCACCTCAGATCCTGGAATCTCTGGTAACATCTGTCTGACCACACGAAGGTTTTTTCCTTCTTCGTCAAAGCTGCGAGTGGTACTGCAACTCTGGAGAAATCTGCCACAAATCTCCGATAGTACCTAGCATGACCTAGGAAACTCCGCACCTCCATCATGCTCCTTGGTGGATCCCAAGCAAGTACCGCCTTGACCTTCTCAGGATCCACTACAACTCATGCCTCTAAGATGACGTTCCCCAAGAAGTGAACCTCTCAAAGCCATAACTGGAACTTCGAGTGCTTTCCATAAAGCTGGTGCTCTCAGAGTGTATCCAGTACAACCTGTAAGTGTTAGGCGAGCTCCACCTCAGTGGTTGAGTAAATCAGTATGTCATCAATGACGACTATGAAAAACCGATCATGGTAGGGCTGAAAGATCCGATACATGAGACTCATGAACACTGCTAGAGAATTGGTCACACTGTAGGTCATGACCAATAACTCATTGTGGTCATAACGACAACTGAAGGTCGTCTTCTGCAAATCCTCATCCTGAACTCGGAGATGATGATAGCCTGAACTGAGGTCTATCTTTGAGAACCAACGTGCTCCCTTGATCAGATCGAAGAGTTCATCAATCCTCAGAAGTGGATACTTGTTCCTCATGGTCGCTTGGTTCAGGTGACGGTAGTCGACACACAGTATCATGCTCCCATCTGCCTTCTTGGCGAACAGAATCAGAGAAATATTGCATGAAACACTGGGTTGGATAAAACCTTTCCCATGAAAGTCCTCCAGGTGTTCCCACAGCTCACAAAGCTCAATAGGAGCTATCCAATATGCTGGAGTGGATATCAGTGATGTCCGGAGGTACATGTCTATATAGAAATCTACCTCCCTTCGGGGAGGTAGTCCTGGAACATCATCAGGGAAAAAGCACGTATACTTGTCCACCACTACAGGAAAACTCGGACTCCGCACGTCAACTGCTTTGAGGATGAAACTAGCCAACGGATGTGTGATAGGCTTCCCTCTCCTCTGCGTGAGTCCATCATGTGCTGCGAAGGTCCCCTTCTTGCTAGTAATGGTGAACCTGGTCCCATCCGTGCAGACACACTGCACCTTGCGCCTAATACAGTCCATCTGAGTATGGACTATAGATAACCAGTCTGTACACAAGATGACGTCCTAAGGCCTTGACGCCGCTACAAGTAGATCCCAGCTAAAGGTGCCAACATATTAAGAGGGCCCTACACCAGATACTCGTCGCTCGGTGGGCCATCATCATGTACTGTCTCTCGGGAACCCTAGCTGGTTATCTTCCCCATGGAAGCCTAATAAGGAACAGGTGCACCACAGTCAATAAGTTATACCTGGTGAGCTGACTCAAAGAGACCACAAAAGAAACCCTTCAATGGAAACACACACACAATCAGTGTTTTCCTGCACTGAGTCAGAAATCAGAGGTCAGGGTCCTAGTGTATGGATACGTTGGCCGCCACAGCAACACTGGTGTCGATGGACTGAAAACCACACTCAATACTTTTAACTCTATTGCTTCACAGAAATATTGATCAGAGTCCTATGTTCTGCGGTATAATTGACTCCTCTGATTCCAATTTATCACGACTTGTCCTTAGGGCCCGTTCCATGACTACCCAAAGCCCGCCTTCCATAGTCCAGGGGCTGGAGACTAGCACCAAAGGCATAAATCTCACCAAGAAGGGAAGGCATTGCCTTTGTAAAAGTAAAAAAACACAATAGAGTATGCAATAAATGTAATCACTAAGTAATAATGAATAAAAAAGTATGCACTAAAAAGTAATTGGGCCAATATTCAAACCCAACTATAATGTATAGTACAACTGAAAAGCTAGTAGAACTGTAGTAATGTAAAACAACAATAAATGAGTTGTCCTTTAGAAATCCCACCTAAAAGGTGGGTACATATGGTCTCCTCAGCACATGAAGTCTGTATGTCTGCTCCTTGTACGTCTCGCCAAATGTTTCACCAATGGGTACCATCCAGATCTACAAGTATCAACCTCGATCAGTGTTTTCCATCATCTACATCCAACACAATGTAGTGCGGGCATAACCTATGAAGGGGTGAGTGTAAAGATACTTAGTAGGGACCCCGATACCCCCGATGGTCTCCCAGAATCCACAAAGGATAATACTCAGAAGAAAGATACAACCACAAAGTGTCAACCAACCCTACATAGGTATATGTCGATATATATACCTATGTTATCAATCTCAGTTCCGCTCCAACTCTCGATCCCAAGCGTAACCCTGTCCACATAAGAAGTAAAGTCAATCACATCAATGATAGTGTTTGAAAGTAAAGACTCAGCTCACACAGGTATACAACATTCGAATAGTGATAGAGATGATCATATGTAGTCACTGATTCATCTATGCTATCAGACCCACAAAAGATACAAGACAAGCTAAGCTGTCAGACCCACACAGGATTCAAGACCAGCTACTCTACCGGACCCACACAGGATACATGTACAGAGGTCAAACTGCCAGACTGATAAAACACTATTTTATTGAATATTTTATTGATAATAAATGATATCATTTCCTCATATTTTGTTAAATATGTTTATTTATAAAATATTTGGGATTTGATCATTCATTTGAAATTTTGGTGAAAATTCCAGTTTTACCCTTAATAGTGCACTGTAGTATTTCAAATATAAATATTTTTATATTTATTATTTTATTTTGAAATTTTCTAACAGTGTTACTAACTTAATTATCTACAACCTTTATTCAGGACACTAGATCAAAAGAATGCATTTTAATGAGTAATTGGGACATAAAGTCAAAGCTGGGCTGGACTCGCCAGAATGGATAAGCTTCTGTATTTTGGACATAACGCCTTCATATGGGCCTGTATGGAGTCCAAATTTTGAGAGGAGATAGAGGACCCATATCTGCATATTCGATCCTTCTAGAATTCCGGCCAATTCACTCGTTTTGGTGGTCAAATGGGCGGTGCCATTTTCATTAAAATATTTGGCCGAATTTCCACATTCACACTTGAAACCACTTTTAACCTCTCCTCCCCTCCCCTCATTAAATTGGATTTTTTCTCATTTGGAGGGGTTGGGACGTGCATTAGGAGATTGGAGGAAGATAAGAATTTGTTTCACCCAAATTCTCCAACCATTGTAAGAGGGGTATCTCTTGAAGCAAGGATCCCCTCATCGAAGCCTCCTTCTCTTCTTCATTTCGTAATGTTTTCATTTGTGTAATAAACTTCTTTGTTATTATTTTATTTCTTCACTTTTATTCTATTTTTTTTAAATTTATAATTCTATTAATCTTCCTCTTTGTGCTGGAATTCTTGATTAGAAGCGTTATTGGGTTATACGCATTATAAACCTTTGCACATGCAAAACGCTTCTACGATGATTACGCCACCCATGGAAGAGTAGTCTTTTAGTAATCGATCTATATTCTACCCTTTTCATTTAATTATTTTGAATCATTGAGATACTGTAATTAACTTAATATGATCCATGAATTTTGTTTTTAAATTATAAGAAACTAAGAAAGCAATTGGACAATTAACACAAAAACACGCGAGGTCGGGATTTTGTGTAAATTGTGAGAGCACGATCTTAATCGGTAATACAAGACCACACGGGATAAATTTGTAGAGTTCAAATATAATCCCTAAAAACAATTCATCCGCATTTCCATAATGGATATGTGCCTTAATTTACCACTGACCATAAGCTAATCTTAGAACATCAATCAAAGCAGGGTGCTACGATTGCATGTTCCGAAGTTTTCCTAGGGTTAAATTCACATCATCTTCGTGGTAAAGTTAATTCTCGTAGGGTTCGGGATTTAAAAAATTAAGGGATAATAATTAAGTGAATGTTAATTTAAATGATAATGATTAATAATAAAGTGAATAGGTAGAGTTATATCGATTATTCCTTTTAAATAGATTTCTAAAAAAACATCTTCTAGTTGTGTCATTTTAATCGAAATTCATTTCAAAACTAAAAACAAAAAAAATTATACAATCTTCTTCCAGCAAACTTTTCTATATTCATAAACTACAACAAACCCCAATCCTTTAAATTAGTGATTTTATTCTATTCTATTTTTTTAGAATGCCTCTTATAAGTTGTTAAATTCATTTCCTCCTTTGAGAGACGGCCTTGGTCAGCCACTCTGCTGCACCTAAGTACCCCAAATCACACTAATCATTTGAGGGCGCCCACGACACTGCTCTACCAAATTGGCACCGTTGCCGGGGAGGCAAGTAATTATTTCTACCAATTAGAGGTATTTATTTTATTTTACATTTTATTCTCTTCCTCTCTTCTTTCTTCCTTCTGTACCCAATCTGATTTTTCTTCCTCTTCTTTTATTTTCTTCTACTTCTTTTTGGACCATCAACTCAAACTTCTTATTTTTATTTTACTATGGTCCAATTTATTTATTTTCAGTTTTATATGATCTATTACATGAACTAATCCCGAATATCACTTAGATCTTGACCCTGAGATTGAACGTAGCCTTAGGGCTCGAATCAGACACTCTCAGTGTACAGGAAGTTTCAATATTCAACTAGTTGGTGAATTCCCCTCGTCTGGAAACATTGAAATTGGACGCTATTCAAATTCAAACATAAAAGAGGAACCAATGGCTGATATAAATGGAAATGAACTAAATAGAACCATTCTAGAATTGGCTGCACCTGATATTAACTATAAACCAAATTTTATTGCATACCCAAATCTCGAATTGTTCTTTGAACTAAAATCTGGGTTAATTCACTTACTTCTAAAGTTTCACGGCCTCTCTGGTGAGGATCCAAATAAACATTTGAAAGAATTTAATGTGGTTTGCTCAACCCTTAAACCAAGAAATGTTTCTGAAGATCAAATCAAATTAATATCATTCCCATTCTCACTTGATGGAGCTGCCAAAGATTGGATGTATTATTTCCAACCTGAAGATGTAACATGTTGGAATGATTTGAAACGTCTTTTCTTGCAAATATTTTTTCCAGCATCAAGGACCACATCCATTCGAAAGGAAATATCGGGGATCAAGCAAGCACAAGGGGAGTCAATGTATGAGTACTGGGAGCGATTCAAGAAGTTGTGTGCAAGCTGCCCACATCACCAAATCAGTGAGCAACTACTCATCCAGTACTTATATAAAGGACTCACACCCATGGAGAGGAGCATGGTGGATGCTGCAGCTGGAGGAGCATTGGTGGACAAGACACCAGTAGCTGCACAAGCATTTGTCGACAAAATGTCCCAAAACTCTCAACAATTCAGTGATAGAGGTACACCACATGTTCGAGGAGTACATCAAGTAAGTCCTTATTCTCTTGAAAGTCATTTGATTGATACTAAGTTAGAAGAATTGAAAACTATGGTGAGGTAGATTGAATTGGCTAAAACGACATCCCAACCCCCTCCTTCAAGGCCATGTTGCATTTTCACTGAGACAAGCCACCCAACTGACTGTTGCCCACAACTACAAGAGACATGAGATTATGCAGCAGTGTTCCCTGAGAGACCATTTCAGCAGCAACAACAACAACCATATCCCCAAAAGAAGTTTGATACAGTATAAAACCAAGGGTGGAAAGATCAGTCAGACATGAGGTATGGCTCTGGACAACAACAAAGGCCCCCTTTTCAACCAAACTTCCAGTAGCCTCCACCTTACCAACAGGGTTTCCAACAACCCCAAAGGAGATTCGAAGCTCAAACATCAACGAGTCAGCAACAAGGGAATATCCAACACAAGGTAGACTCTAACACTGATGATATTTTGAAAAAAATTGTTCTTAATCAACAGAATGAGCTGAAGAGTCAAGGATCAGAGCTGAGAGAGTTGAAGACTCAAATGAGTCAGATTCCCACCGCCCTCCATGAACTTGTGAGTAAGAATTATGGAAATCTACCATCCCAACCCACTCCAAATCCAAAGGGGAATGTTAGTGCCATTACTTTGAGAAGTGGGAAGCAAATGAACGATACATCTGGACCTACCATTCCACCAGGATTCACCTCTACTCTAGAGAAGCCTCATTCCATACCAACTGATGAGCAATCCAAGGAGAAAGATAAAGGTAAGAAAAAGATTGATGATGTACCTCCTAAACCCATTCCTTTTCCAAACAGGGTTGTTCAAACCAAGAAGATGGCTGAAGAAGAAATGCAAAAGGAGGTTTTGGACACATTCAAGCTTGTGGAGATCAACATTCCTCTACTTGAATCCATTAAGAAAATTCCAAGGTATGAGAAATTCTTAAAAGAACTCTGTACCAATCGAAGAGGGCTCAAGGGAAATGAGAGGATCAACCTTGTAAGGAATGTCTCAGTACTCATTACACCAACTCTAGTAATGCCAACAAAGTGCAAGGATCCAGGGACATTCACCATCCCTTGTACCATAGGGGAGTTGCACTTCTCTGATGCTCTTTGTGATTTAGGAGCTTCAATAAATGTGATTCCTCACTCTTTATTCTCTTCCTTGCAGGTTGGTGAGTTAAAGCCAACAAGAGTAGTGGTGCAATTGGCGAATAGAGCTACGGCATATCCAGCGGGAGTCCTTGAGGATGTACTTGTCCGGGTAAGAGACATGATCTTTCCAGTGGATTTATATGTGCTCAACATGGAGGATGATCAGGTAAGTTCTCATGCCCCCATTATCTTAGGTAGACCTATCCTCAAAACTACAAAAACTATCATAAATGTCAATGAGGGTACACTTTCCATGGAGTTTGGAGATGATGTTGTGATATTTAATGTTATGCATTCCATGAAGTACCCCTTAGAGGACCATTCTGCTTTTGTTATCTCCCATTTTGAACCACCAAGTAAAAACATCATGGAATTGGATTGTCCTATGCTTAGGGAGATTATGAGTATTGGATCTAGTTTGATGTCTAAGAGTACTTCTACACCCGTTTTTAAGGAACAACACTTTCTTTGATTTGATTTTGAAATGGAATCATATTCTGATTTTGATCATGTGAACTCTGATCATGACATGGCTATTGAGTATACTGATGGATTTTGTGCTTTATTCTCTGATTGTGATGATTTTTATTCTGATACTGATGTTCATTGTGCAGATATGTTTGTTGCATCAATTTCCCCATCCATATTACACCCTCCTTCATTAGAACTCAAGCCATTGCCACCAAATCTGAAATAATCAAACATGTTGAATGGTGAGAGATTACCTGTTATAATTGCTAACAATCTCCCTTTTGAACATGAAGAAAAGCTTTTGAATATTTTGAGGGAGAACATTAGGGCGATTGGGTGGACCTTGGCTAACATATCAGGTATTAGCCCCTCCATTTGCATGCATAGGATTCTCTTAGAGGATGGGGCTAAACTGGTGAGATAGCTACAAAAGAGACTTAATCCCACCCTCCTGGAAGTTGTTAAAAAAGAAGCTTAAAAATTGCTCGAGGAAGGTATAATTTACCCTATTTCTGACTCACAATGGGTAAGTCCAATTCAGGTTGTGCCTATGAAAACTGGTTTTACTGTTGTTAAAAATGAGAAAGTTGATTTAGTTCCAATGAGGGTGCAAAACAGTTGGCGTGTGTGTATTGATTATAGGAAAATAAATCAGACCACTCGCAAGGACCATTTCCCCCTCCCATTTATTGATCAAATGCCCGAGAGACTAGCTGGGAAAACACACTATTTTTTCTTGGATGGATTTTCTGGATATTTTCAGGTTCCTATAGCTCCAGAGGATCAGGAGAAGACTACATTCACCTGTACCTTTGGCACATTTGCCTACCGGAGGATGCCATTTGGACTTTGCAATGCCCCAGGTACCTTCCAGAGATGTATAGTGAGCATTTTTTCTGATTTTATTGAGACCTACATGGAGGTATTTATGGATGATTTTACTGTGTATGGGTCTTCATATGATGAATGTCTAAGTAGTTTCAGAAAGGTGTTGAATCGTTTTATTGAGAAGAATCTAGTCCTGAACATTGAAAAGTGTCATTTTATGGTAGAGCTTGGCATTGTCTTAGGGCATGTAGTGTCAAAACATGGGATAGAGGTTGATAGATCTAAGGTAGACATTATTTCATCCTTACCCTATCCTTCATGTGAGTGCGATGTTAGATCTTTCTTAGGGCATGCAGGATATTATCGGCGCTTCATCAAAGCTTTTAGTAAGATCGCTCTTCCTATGTCACGATTACTTCAAAAAGATTCTAATTTTCTGTTTGATGATTCCTGTAGGACTTCCTTTGATGAGCTAAAGATGTGCCTGACCACTCCACCTATCATACATCCCCCACGGTAGGACCTTCCATTTGAGCTTATGTGTGACAACTCCAACTTCACGGTTGGAGCTGTCTTATCTCAGAGGGTGGAAGGACGTTCACATGTGATTGCCTATGCATCAAGGACATTGGATTCAGCCCAATCAAACTACACAACCACGGAAAATGAGTTTCTTTCTGTCACACTTGCTTTAGATAAATTTCGTTCATATTTATTGGGCTCTAAAGTAGTTGTTTTTTCTGACCATGCAGCTTTGAGGTACCTCCTGAAGAAGCCAGATGCAAAGCAACGACTTATCCGTTGGATGCTCCTTCTTCAAGAGTTTGACATCGAGATAAAGGACAAAAAGGGGTCAGAAAACATGGTGGCAGACCACATGAGTAGGCTTACTCACACACTAGAGGATGACACCTCGGATCAGGTACCACTTCAGGACACTTTCCCTGATGAGCATCTCTATACCATCTCTTGTACGCATCCTTGGTATGCTGATTTAGTTAACTACCTTGTTTCTTCTGAAATCCCTACAAATTTAAAGATACATTAAGTCCAAAAATTAAAGAGTGAGTCAAGATTTTATTTTTGGGATGATCCATACTTATGGCTCATGTGTAGTGACCAAGTCATTAGGAGATGTGTTCCCCATCATGCGTTTGAGTCTGTTTTTCATTTCTGTCATACACTTGCTTGTGGTGGACACTTTGGACCCAAACGGAAAGCTAGGAAGGTTTTGGACTCTAGATTATATTGGCCTAGATTATTCCATGATTCCCATGTGTTTTGTAAGTCATGATCTCATAGCCAACACACTGGGAACATTTCTAGGAGACATGATATGCCCCAACAACCCATACTATTTTGTGAGATTTTTGATGTATGGGGCGTCGACTTTATGGGTCCTTTTCCTAGTTCATTTGGATTTTTGAATATTTTGGTTGCTGTTGATTATGTGAGTAAATGGGTGGAGGCCAAGGCCACCAGGACTGACGATTCTCATGTTGTTGTGGACTTTGTCAAAGCACAGATTTTTTGCAGGTTTGGAGTACCAAAGGCCATCATCAGTGACCAAGGGACACACTTTTGCTATAGGAATTTTGCATCCCTCCTTCGAAAGTATGGGGTGACACACAAACCATCAACACAATACCACCCCAAACAAATGTCCAGGCTGAGGTTTCAAATCGTGAGTTGAAACAAATCTTGGAGAAAACCGTGCAGCCAAATAGGAAGGATTGGAGCAAGCGCTTGGATGATGAATTGTGGGCTTATAAGACAACAAACAAGACCCCCATTGGTATGTCCCCATTTCAGATTGTTTTTGGGAAATCGTGTCATCTCCTCGTGGAAGTCGAGCATCAGGCATATTGGGCTATAAAGAAATGCAACATGGATTTGGCCCAAGCTGGAATTCAAAGGAAGTTGCAAATTCAAGATCTTGAGGAGATTCGACTATCATCATATGAGAACTCAAGGCTCTAAAAGTAAAGATCAAAAGCATCTCATGACAAAATGATCCAACAAAGGGAGTTTCATGTTGGAGAGAAAGTCCTTCTCTATAGTTCACGACTGAATTTGATGCCTGATAAGTTGCATTCCAGATGGTTAGGTCCTTATATTGTGTCTAATGTTCTTCCTTATGGTGTAGTGGATATCACACAAGAGGACACTGGAAGGAGATTTACAATCAATGGGCAACGTTTGAAGAGATACATTGAGGGACATCCTACTGATGCAATGGATTTTATCACACTGCATGGCCCCATCATCACTTGATCACATCAGGCTGTTCCACACCCTTTCAATTTTATATTATTTGTCCTATTTAAAAATTCTGCATTTCATGTGAAAATATCATCTCACGGGTTCACATTGAGGACAATGAAATATTTTAAGTGTGTGGGGGGGGGGGAAACCTTTTAGTTTAGTAATTTCAATTGTTTTCTTGTTTAAAAAAACCAAAAAAATTGCATGTTTTTCAAATTAAAATTGTGTCTTTTTCAAATTTTGTGTGTTTATTTGACAATTTTCTGTGTTTTTTTGAAACATTTTGAGCTAAAATGATTCTCATCACCATTTTTAAATCCATATAAATAAGTGAAACAATTTACCCCTTGAAACTAACCATAAATGAATGCTAAAATGACTTTGTTTCAAGTTCAAATATTTAGTAATTTCATGAAAAGTATGCTGAATTTTGAATCCCATGCCAATCGCACTGTCTTTATATTTGAAATCACTTTCCTGTGAGGATTCTAAACCATTATTTTCATATTCTTTACATTCACCTTACTTCTTGAGAGAACCAAACCATAATTGATTTAACCATAATTTGATCTATTCCTATCAAAACTTGAGGGTTTTAGGTACTTATGTTTAAATGATTGAGGCATTTGTTTGGTATTAAAGCCCCTATTTCAAAGAATCCTTTTTTTTATAATGGTCTACCTTGAATATTTAATCCTTGTATCCCTTAGAATCCATGAACAGCCTGTTAGGATAGCCACATTACAAGCCAATTTTCCCTATCCAACCAACTCTAGAAGTGAAATTGCATAATCTAGTTGAGCTTAAGTGTGGGGGATGCTGTCTTGGGTTTTGCCACCACATTCTGTGATACTTTGGGTGGAAAATTAAATTCTGAAGAGATGTGTTTGCTGATAAGGAAAGTCATTATATTGAAAGATGTTCCTTTTCTGGAGCTTTCATGACAAGTGAAGCTGTGCCTTTTCTGGAGCTTCTAATTGAGGTGGAAAGTTGTGCCCATCTAGAGCTTTCAAGAAAATAATGTTTGAGAAGATTGACATTTTTATGCTGAAATGATGAATGGTGTAAACATTTCTTGACTTTTCATGATGATGGAGCTGAATTGATACTATGGTGATTGAAGAGAAGGCCATATTTAAGTGAAAATTAGATTAATGCAATTTTTCTTCAAAAGAGTCAAGCCCTCCTCATTCAGCCTCAGAGTTTTTCACATCTTAATCCTACCAACCGAAAGCCACAGAACAAACCTAAAAAGTCCCCATGATAAACATATGTCCTTGAATCACATCGGTTAGCGATGTAGGAATCTATCAAGCCTATGGTGACCCTTTTATGAGTTTGGATAAGAAAGACATTGCAAAAAAAATTGATATTTGAGTGATGAGAGAAAATTCAAGCGGGGTAAGTGTTTTGTGCGTGGGAGGATAAATGAAGTGGAAGTATATTGAGTGATATAAATGGAGAAATTGAAATATGGTTTTTATGAGGCATGATATCTTTTGATTCTTGGTGTGAAATTTATTGATCTTAAGGATATGTGTTTTAAAATTGGTTTTGATTTGATATTGATGTTTACTTGATATGCGGTTTTGCCCAGGTGTGGAAAAAGGTAAGTGTGGGGGAGTTAATAAAACACTATTTTATTGAATATTTTATTGATAATAAATGATATAATTTCCTCACATTGTGTTAAATATGTTTATTTATAAAATATTTGGGATTTGATCATTCATTTGAAAATTTGGTGAAAATTCCAGTTTTACCCTTAACAGTGCACTGTAGTATTTCGAATATAAATATTTTTCTATTTATTATTTGAATTTGAAATTTTTTAACCGTGTTCCTAACTTAATTATCTACAACCTTTATTCAAGACACTATATCAATAGTATGGATGCTAATGGAGTAATTGGGACATAAAGTCAAAGATGGGCTGGACTCTCCAGAATGGATAAGCTTCTGTATTTAGGCCATAACGCCTACATCTGGGCTTGTATTGAGCCCAAATTTGGAGAGGCGATAGAGGACCCATATTCGCACATTCGATCCTTCTGGAAGGCCTGCGAATTCACGCGGTCGAGTGGCCAAATGGGTGGTGCAATGTTCATTAAAATATTTGGCCGAATTTCCACATTCACACTTGAAACCACTTGTAACCTCTCCTCCCCTCCCCTCTATAAATTAGAGTTTTTCACATTTGGAGGGGTTGGGAAGTGAATTAGGATATTGGAGGCAGAGGAGAATTTGTTTCACCCAAATTCTCCAACCATTGTAAGAGGGGTAGCTCTTGAAGCATGGATCCCCTCATCGAAGCCTCATTCTCTTCTTCATTTTGTAATGTTTTCATTTGTGTAATAAACTTCTTTGTTCTTGTTTTATTTCTTCATTTTTATTCTGTTTTGTTTAAATTTATTCTTCTCTTAATCTTCCTCTTTGGTATGGAATTCTTGAGTATAAGCATTATTGGGTTATACCCATTATAACCCTTTGCACATGCAGAATGCTTCTACGATGATTACGCCACCCATGGAAGAGTAATCTTTTAGTAATCGATCTATATTCTACCCTCTTCATTTAATTATTTTGAATCATTGAGCTAATTTAATTCACTTAATATGATCCATGAATTTTGTTTTTAAATTGTAAGAAACTAAGCAAGCAATTGAACAATTAACACAAAAACACGCGAGGTTGGGATTTTGTGTAAATTGTGAGAGCGCGATCTTAATCTTTAATACAAGACCACACGGGATAAATTTGTAGAGTTAAAATATAATCCCTAAACACAATTCATCCTCATTTCTAGAATGGATATATTCCTTAATTTACCACTGACCATGAGCTAATCTTAGAACATCAATCAAAGCAGGATGATGTGATTGTATGTTACGTGGTCAAGTTAATTCTCGTAGGGTTTGGGATTTAACAAATTAAGGGATAATAATTAAATGAATGTTAATTTAAATGATAATGATTAATAATAAAAGGAATAGGTAGAGTTATATAGATTATTCCTTTTAAATAAATTTCAAAAAAAACCTCTTCTTGTTGTTTCATTTTAATCGAAATTTATTTCAAAACTAAAAACAAAAAAAAATTATACAATCTTCTTCCAGCAAACTTCTTCTAGATTCATAAACTACAACAAACCCCAATCCTTTAATGTAGTGCATTTATTCTATTCTATTTTATTTTATTTTTTTAGAATACCTCTAATAAGTTGTTAAATTCACTTCCTCCTTTGAGAGACGACCTTGGTCAGCCACTCTGCTGCACCTAAGTACCCCAAATCTCACTAATCATTTGAGGGCGCCCACGACAGCACTCTACCACAGACCCATACAGGATACAAGAAAAATTACTCTGTCAGACCCACAGAGGATACAAGTACAGAGGTCAAACTACCAGACCCACACATGATACAAGAGTAGTAGTCTTCCCTGTCGAACCCACAGAGGATACTAGTAGAGTAGTCGTCACTGTCGAACCCACAGAAGATTCTAGTACAGTAGTCGTCGTTGTCGAACCGACATAGTAATACAAGAGGCATGGAAGTGGAAGATGGGGGAGTTTTTCAAACTTATCCTGCACTCCAAAGAAGAAATGGTATAATTAAGTCTCCGGCCCAATGTCTCAGATGAAAAGATACAAATAATGTATGCACGACAGTGGCAGGTTGAGGTTAATGAGGAGCATGGAGTGTGGCTTGATAAACAAGGTAACATAATGGCCTGAGGATTTAATCAGGGTAAATTAGTTTAGAAGAGTTTATTCAGACAATGGAATAGATGATCACTCCCATTGAAGATATAATTAGAGAGGATCTAGAAACCCAAGTTAGTACTCTACACTGGGAGCTTTATAGAGTTGCTGAATCGAGTAATCTTATCCTAGTAGTTAATCAGTTTGTTAGTTATTTCAGAACATAGTGATTGCTTTGATGAAGAACAATGGTTTAACATTTACCTTTAAAATGGATTTGTTTAAAAAAATTCAATTTGGATGTATGGATGTATCCCGAAGGTCCGTCCCATAAAAATGAACACAACACAACAGACGGCACGTCAATCAGACGCCCGGTCTGAGAGTTATTGGATTTTCCGTTCTTGGGGCCCAGTTAGAATTATGCTCTTTCCAAACCTGGCCATTTGCCAATGTTTTAGAAAAATCACATAGAGAATCGCAAAAGGGCCGCCTCATTGCAAGGATCCTACTGCTGTAGACGGCGCATCGATCAGATACACGTTTTTTAAGTTATCCTTATTTACGAAAAAGGGACCCATCCCATTAAGCACTCTAGGCTGGCGAGTCGGCCCCTCCTGGCTCGGCGGGTCTGACCCGGTAGAGTGGTCGGTCCGGCCTGATGGGGCATGGTCCGGCGGGGCATGACCCGGCTTGGTGATAGGCGGTACATTCCGTGCCTCTGGCCGCCGACCCCGGCTCGGCCAACTGGTCGAGCGGTCCTGGGGGCGCGGCCCCCCAGTTTTCTGAAACGGCGGCGCCGGCCCTCCTGCCCGGCTGGCCGAAGACGACTGACGCTTCGGGAGTCAGCTGCCCAAACAGGCCGGTCGCTATTCCCCACATGCAGCATGACGCGGTACCGCGACCATTAACCTAGCCGACTTGCGGCCGGCCGGTTCGCCACCGAATCGGCCCGTAGAGTGCGGGTTGCGGTCCTCCGCAGCACGGTGCCACATGGTGCCGCGGTCCTTCTATCTGACCAGCTATGACTGGCCACTTCTTATTTGGCCGAGCGGCCCAGTTGCGGGCTACAGTCTTCCCATCTCCAAGGGGCATCCTGTGATGACGTCCTCTAACAGGCCGTTGCATGGCCGCAGCCGCCTCAGTCGTCGCCATGTCTTCCATCTCCGACTCCATCGCGAATATAAACAAGGATTAACGGAGGGTCTTCAAGCTGTGTTTGTTCGGTCCGCGCCCTCCATGTTAGGCTGTAGCAGAAGACCAATGATAATCCATAAATTCAACGAATAACGGGGTACAATTATTCACTTAATGATTATTCAAAACCTCTACCTGGATTTCACGAATGGTACATGTCAATGAGCCGTGGAAGACGAGTGTCGCAGAGGTCATGCGTCGAGGTCGACAGACGTCAATTCCATTGACATCGGGACACACCCGAGGAGGACGTGTAGACAACGTTTCTTGTGGGTGGCTCCTTCTCTCGTGTCTTGGATGAAGATCGAAGTCGGCTTCGATGTTCTTCAACGGTTCTTCTTTGGAAGGTAGAATCTTTCCTCTAATTGTCCAAGGGTTCCACCACATAAATATTTTCCAAGCAAATATTATAATGAGACTCCCCAATATAATAAACATGCCATCCATTTCAAAACAAATAAAAAATGAATTGTTGAGACATAAAGGAATTAATTATGAGAGCTTAATTAATTCAATTAGTGGGGTTGGAACTATCAATGAAGGGAGGTTGAGAGTTCACATTTAATGATGGGAGTTGTCAAATTAATTAAGGGGTGTTAATGGGGAGGTGAAAGGGTTTGGGATTGTGTGGGTCCCACCACACTAAATCCTCTCATGATAGGTTATGTGGGTGTGAGACCTACCTCTAACTTCCCCTTTTAGGAAATAACCACCACAAAATAATAAAATTGTATACAATAATTTTATTTAATTTAATATAAATCTCCAAAAATTAACTTCTCCTCCCGTGAAAACTCAACCGTGGTAAAGGTCCCCTTAAGAGAATACCAGTGTTGTGAGTTCATCAGTGCCCTCAGATTTCAATTTAGAGCACCGGTTCAAAAGATAGATAAAACCCACACGTACGTTTACTGAACGTACCTGAACAATACTTCAGAAATTGATTCTAGGAACACGGGGCCTCAGAATCAGGTGCAGTCAGTAACTGCAGGCTCGTAAAATTTCAAATATTTTATGAAAAAATTTTCCTTGAAATTTCTGGTTCTTAACAAACCATTTTTATATATAAAATATCACCATTATATTTCAAAAAAATTTGTGGTCAATATTTCTACCATGATCATCATTTCCTAATATTGTTCTAAATAATATAGGTGTTAAAATGTGTTTGGAATATAACAATAAAATATTTACCATTATTTATTTGGAATATTTTCATTTTAAATAATGATATTTTCAGAGTTATTATAAATATATAAAATTATAATATAGTTTAGTTCCCCCAGAATTATCATATTGTGTAATGCCCCAACCATTCTTTACGCCATGAAAACTTCTTATTATTGGTGTTCCAATAGGATATCAATATTGCTTCCTATGCATAAAATTATTAGAACTAGAATCAAGTGTGTAAAAGATGACAATGGCTGGGGATATACCCTCTATTAGTGATACGAATAACGGTCTATGTATATATATAGAAGCTAAATGAATACATTTGATTTTCATTGGACATGTAACCGTTCATATAATTAGGAGTAACAATCATAGATGAAGCATAAAAAATAGTCACAAAAATAAATATCTATGCCAAAGAGAACATTTATACAATAAATGATACATGAAATATCATACCTGGTTATACAAGACAATAAACCAAAGGGTAACACATAGCCTACATTAGTATATATATAGTTAGTATACTGTTACAAAAGAAATACTCAAATAAAAATCTAGCGGATTATGGAATGAAAAATTATATTAAATTCATCACATGAAAAAGGTGTAACTTTTTCATAAGATCTATCTCGTGATGTTGTTTAGATAACCGATTAAATGATTATAATGTATTCATGCATCCTGAAGGACCCCTGTTTAATTTATGAATATTTTCAAAAGTACACCCCGAACATGTTTTTATCATAGTTATATGATAAATAATGTCTGTCTAAAAATAAATAAATCATCTCATAAAAATCATATATATAATCCTAATTTCCATTTTTTCAATAGACATAATGAACCAATCACCAATGTAGATGTAATGTTGATGATACTTATAATAAATCCCAATGAATCTTCTGATGAATAGTCATCCTTGGTGGGAAATCAGGTTCCTCCTCCAAACATGTCACTTGATACATAATTCCATCATTTATGTCATCAATATCCCAATGGCACACCAAATCAATAATACCACATCCCAGAAACCTCAGATTGGAAGAGTCCCCATTAGCATGAATCCTAAAATCAGAGGAACATCTATGGTTGTCCTCTAAATATAAAAATCATTGTCTAAACATCCAATTTTCTAATTAATATTGATATTTTTCCTCTCACAAATTCCTAGACCAGTATCTTGAATAACATGGTGATCCTCAACCCCGAACCAATCATTTTGACACAATGAATAGATTGCTCCACCATATCCATGTGGAATTATAAGGCAATCACATCCAACTAACCAGACTATCAGTAACATTCTAAGAAGAATTTAATGGATTCATATACCCACACTTGGGGAAAATCTCACCTCTTTATCTTTTTCATGTCTTTGTGCACACAACTCCATCGACATGTCATTAGTGATTCCCATTGAGAAGGAATCACCAACGATGTGTCAGTTAATCCTCATGTTGTTCCCATACTATTCTCATTCATTGAAAAAAGAAATACATATATTATATGAAATTAAATACTAATAAATATACACATAGGCCTACTCTACCAAATGTATGAATCCTCTCACCAAGCTAATACCACATTTTGTCTTTATCTAGCATTCCGATACGCATCTATTGTGGGTTTAATTTAATTTTTAATGTCAAAAATTTAATTTTGAGGGTCTCTCTCAGTCTACCCAATAGAATTCTCAAGAACGGACACCCAAAACACAAGATAAATTATATAATTCTAGGAACAACCTACTTCAATTTGGTAGGTACTCGATCATCCGTTATCATAATCAATGTTAATATGCATCAAAAATTATTATCATTTTAGATGAAATCCCAATAAATGTTGAAAATCGGATCACATAGATTTACCTCTAAATAAAACTAGATCATAGGAATATAGATTCTAGGGGATTATACTATTTATATATACAATTATAGTGAAATGGTCTTCTTGAAGAAATTTTAATAAACAGAGAATATAGTTAAAATCTAGAGGAGGAGGAGGGAGCACACACAGTGCTTATAGGATAATACCACATGAGGTAAAAATAATAGGGAATACCCTCATAAAAAATGGGGATATGGGTCATTTAATACATTTTAAAATGATGAATGGTTTCCTCACTTTTTGTAAAATGTTTCAGAAATGATGTGGTACCCACTTCCTAGTTACGCAACTATGCTGGGTTACCCAACACAGCGTTCCAATCCATGTTGAAACAGTGCATAAGCATATACTAAAAACTATATAATTACTTAAATGACCCTAAAATCACCAACATGTGATGGGTTAAATTGTATTTGATTCCCTAGAAGGAAAAGTTAATAGACAACATTATTGTTTTAAGTTACTTTTCATTGAGGAATTAATTTATGAGCTTAACTAAATCATAATGAAACACACTTACTTGTCATGTAGACTTTCATCTTTTCTGGATTTCATACACAAACTCATATTTTCTCCAAAAGAAGAGTATTTAGGATGAATTTTTCACATTAAGAGTGCTATATTCAACTTCTAGAGAATCACATAATCCACAAAAGAGAACTATAAATTTACCATGTATTTAGACCAATACCGAAACCAAAAATTGTTATTATGAGATTAGATAATACCCAGAAAGGATAATAATTTTTTTAAAAAAAAATAAAAACTACTCTTAATCTCCAAAATTTGACAAACAAAACCCAAAGTTCAACAAAGACCATTCAATAAACATATATCCGTCAAATTATTCTATGTAAACCAAACTATGATTGAAACCCAAATCTCAGAAGGATTTAATCACATAGTCTCCTAAGATAAATGATAACATTTTTCTCCAAAATAACATCAGTTACTCTTAAAGTATCATACTGAATAGTAATTTACCTAATCACATATCATCGATGATAGGCTAATCATTTCCATAGAGAACTCAAAATCATCATAATATAAATCCATAAAATCAACTAACTAAAAAGAATCATTCAAACTAACCAGTGACTTCACGTAGTCTAGTGGTAGGAAATTAATATCAATTGCACTTTGGTTCTGGGTTCGATTCCCACAACTTCGTCTGACGCGATGGGTTGTCACATGGTCTTCGTGTTTTCCTTTTTCCAATACTATATAATTCTTAAAACATTCCCCATAAAGAGATAAAATATTCAAAAAAAATATAACTTATTTTAACCACAAAGGTTATCTAATAACCTTCATTTTGTAACCCAAAATGTATTAACAAGTCATTGCCTCAAATTAAAGGATCAAATAAACCCAAATGGTTCTTTATAACCATATCCACCAAAGAAATCATAATTATTCCTTGAATAAAATTTTCATATATCAAACATCAGGGTTACATATACTATTAAAAATCTTCTAGAGTAACCCCATCATCAAAAGAGACTTAATACATTTAATAATTTCACTATCCTAAAATATACCATAACTCTTGAATCCCTTATATGTTGGCTTCTTAATCATTCAAAATTCTTCATGATCCATTAACCATTCCTTTTCAACTTATTCGTAAATACTTCTTTCCTACAAAAAAATCATGAATAATATCCTAAGATTCCAATAATAGGAAAAAATATGTTAAGAAATAATCCATACCTTTCATTGGTCATTGCCAGTTTCTTCATCCTCAATCAAAATGGAATTAGGTATTTGTAAACGAATATTTGTACGATCTTGGGGACTCCATTCCTGAATCTTCTTCGTAGGACAAGTGTTTTCATAATTACCATTCACACCACATTTGAAACATTAAATTGATCCTTCATAATGAACTTATATCCCTTTCCTAGAGTCAACTAGATGCTTCCTTTTTCCATGGAAGGTTCTTGCTTTATGACCTTCATTTCCACATCTATAGCATCTTTCTGTCCCATTGAAACAATTTCCTACGTGTTTCTTTCCACATATTTGACACATAGGTTGTCGAACAAACACACCTATATGATTATTACCTGAACTTCCGTAGGGATTTGTTTCTTTCATATACGATGCCTTATAAAAATCACTAAGGTTCATGTGGTCAATCATGACTCTAGATAGTTGGTTGAGGATAACCACAAGAGTTCTCATTACAGCTCCCATACCATTCAGTTGTTCTTTCATAAAATTGTCATTGTTTTCATCAAATCTACTGTTACTTTGGTGCCTGCTAGATCCAGCCATTTACTAAAATCAAAAAGGTCAGTGTGAGTATATCAGTAAATTCATCATATAATAATGAGGAAGATAAACACTAAGATATAGTTATCCATGTTATCTCAAAATCATTCTAACTTTCAAAATAACAATGACTTCATCTAATATACTACCTGTTGCAGTTATACACAACTTTTCACATATGCTTAAACAACACTCTATCCTCTATTGTTATCTAAAACGACCTTTGATACCAACTATAAGGCCACAAACTTATCCATTACTTAATCTTGAGTTATTTCATGAATACACATTGAGGATAATTTCAGGTTTATATTTTTAGAGAATTAGATTATAAATCATGCATTACATTCCACATTTAAACATAGTGGTTACATAAAAGATAGTACTCATTTTTTCCATTAACGGAAACATATTTAAAATAAAACATGGATTCTTTCTTGAGACTTCCTTGACACTATCATCACATCATGTACCTTTCCCTTGACCTTTGAAAAACATTTCAAAAATTTGGGATGAGCATAAAAAGATCGGTAAGGGATATAAATGTACGAAATGAAAACAGTATTCCATGTATAAAATCATCCTTTACACATAAAACGTATTCATTTTAACATACCTCATCAAATCATGAATAAATCATAGATATCATAAGACATAAAGGTAACATGAGGCGTTCATAACATTTTTACGTAGGGAGTAACCCTCATGGTTACGTTTGGAATACCCATCATAGTATATTCCCTAACTCTTTTCGGAGAAACCTTAACATTTAACCCCTTCTCGTTACCCAATGCATTGGAGAGCTTTATCAGGCTCACCCGCCCTTAGTTTATCACGAATCCACCCATCTCTATAAATAATTCCCAAGAACCATAACTTAATCTTAGCATATAACATAAGCATAAAGGAAAGATAACATTGCCACATTGCAATAACAATATAACATTTAAGATATTGAAATAGTGAATCCATTCTAGAAACCATTTTCAAAACCATTTAAAACATTTAATAAAGATATTTTTGAATCAAAGTGTCCCATACCACTTTGAATCATTTAAAATTTTAAACCATTAATATCCATATAAATAAATCCTTAAAATCATTTTGAAAACATGGATATTATTGAGAAATATTTATAAGATTAAATCATTAAAACATTTAAAACAATATTTTAGTTAAAAGGTTTTTAACAATATGAGAGACACTTGAATACAATAATTGAGGAATAACATTTAATCAGAACTTTATAATATCATGAGAATAAAGGGATTCATGATATAATATTCCAAAGGATAGTATATACACCATATAATAATGAATTGGTGCATAAAAACAATGAAGTCTCAATAGAAATGTAAAATGAGATAAAATACCTCATAAAGAAGGAATCATTAAATTAAGGATAAATCATTCTCATAATTATGTGTGACACATATAAATACACCCAATATAAGTGGATATTAAGTGTAAAACATTCAAAGTTCATTCACACATATTCAAAGGATGACATATTCAATAAATACTTGTTGAACCCAAAGAAATCGAAATTGGGTTAAGAAGTTCCCTTGGTAAAATTCGATAGCCTAACGACGTCACATTAAAATTCATAAAATTAATTGATGAGAGAGAGAAAATGGTATCTCATCACTTGGAAATAAAATCTTCAGTAATAAGGACATATAATAACATATCCCAACATAGGAATATGTAGTTTAAAAGACAAAAAAATTCTTTTAAAAATTGGAGGGTGAAAGGTTCTCATACCGACTTGGGTATCATTGGAAACGTACACCCCATGAATGAAGGACTATACAAAATTGATGTAAATAACCATAACCTAATGTATATTACAAAAAGAGTAGAATATTGGGCAGTACATACACCACTCAAAGGAAATGGTGGAAAATGTAGCATAAATCTCACGGGAATAAAAGTGAGATGAAAAATCCCCTTATGAAAATTCCGGAGCCTAACGGCGCAACACAAAACATCCAAAAATTTGATTGAATAGATAAAAAAGAGTCTCTTATCATATTAAAATAAAAATTAAAGAAAGAGGAATATATAATATCGTCACCCAACATAAGAAAGAGGATCTTAATGTAAGTGACATAAAAGAGAGTACATAAAAGAAAGACAGATGTAGGATCCCTTACCTCAAGTCCGACTTGTCTTGTTCGTTTCTTTATATTCCTGAATAATAAACTTTTTTCAATTTATAATTTCTTAAGAAAATACTTTAATTTTTATTATTCCATTAATATCACATATTATAATTTTATAATAATTAGATAATTATGTGAATCTATATCAGATGTTTTTGTCGATGTTTTGTACATGAGACCAAAATGAACTTGTTTGAAAACAATTTTCCATGTAGTTATAAGTAAATCATCTATATAATAGTATTAATGATTTAAATATCATAAATATCCAGTAAATATTCATTTTATACTATTCCATAACATTTGGAGATAAAAGGAAATGAAATGCACCTTTCATGGAGACGGTAGGCCGTACATAGGCATGAACGCTACTTTCATTTCGTTGTCATATTAATGGAATTAAAAATAATTGAGAGATATATATTTTATAATTCCAGTATAATATATATGTTATGTATGTAACATAAGATCATTAATTTCATTATTTATACATTCCATGTATTGCATGAACGAGTCACATCACTTGAGGGGGTGGTAGTCAACACTTCCTTTTATGAAATTATCGCATTTGCACATCATGAAAAGAAGAAAGGTATGCTTTAAATATAAAATACAGAATCATATGGAAAAAATAAATACAATATATATCAAATATAAAATACAGTTACATCATAATGGTCACTTTTAAAGGTGTTAAAATAATATTGAACAATTATCGTTTCGTGAGGCAGTAATTCACCATCCACAGAAACAGTGTGTTCTTTAACAATTAGACAGATGTGCGTGTAAGTTTAACTAGAATCCATCATATAATAACATCATAGTATATTTAATATACTAGGTTTTTTACAAAATAATGTAATAAAAAGAGTTTAGGGGGTTGGAGAATCAAAATAAAACAAAAGAACATTAGAAAAGTCTTTACCTTTAAATCGGGTAACTCCTCTTGGTTTGAACCAAAAGGGTTTACTGAATAGATTTCTGCCTAAGGTAAGGCTTCTAAGATTAAGATAGTGATTAGGAGAGATAAAATTAGCAGAGCTTGGCCGATCCAATTTCTTGGGAGGTGTGTGTAAAGAGGTCGACGTGGGAGAATTTTATAAGAGGATAGGAGGGGCACTCTTGGAATGTTATAAAAATTTTTCATTATATTAAAATGAGTTTTTGATTTTTAAGGGTCCCACTTTGATGTATTTCTAGGATAAGGTGATAAGGGTTCAAAATATACTCATCCAATAGGTCTTTGACAAGCTTAATTCTTAGATTTTACATTATATTTTCATTTTATTTAAATCGTTCATTTATGAGGTAATCGCTACATCATCATGATGTAAAAAATAATATAATTTATTTAATGGTTAAAAATTATAAAGAAAATACTATGATGTATTAAATCATTTTAGGTTCCCAATGACTATTTATATTCCAAGAGATCATTTATTTAGGCAATGTTAATTTTTTTTACTCGGGTGATACATTCTTTAGTGATATTCTCTTTCCTTTAAAAATAAAATGATAAAGTGTCACTTTCACCCAAAAGTGATTCCATAGGGTCCCAATGTTTGGCACAAGGCATCCAATGGTTGACCATGAAACAACCAGTAGCATTAGGAAACATGTCGGGGTCATTTGTTATTATTATGATATTATTTTATTATCTTTAACTACCCAATTAGTAATTAATCACGATAATTAAAGATAATTACCATCATTACTATTCATAATGTCCAAAAAAAGAGTCTTAATTAAATAATTTGGACCTTATGATTAAAAATATGGAATAAACATTACCAAATTTAAAACATATAAATTTCAATAATTAATTTAAAAATAATTCTTGTTGTCAAAACAAATAGAGGATTTTTTTGAAACAATATCTATGAAATGTTTTGCACTTGTTCATAACCAATTCCAAAGTGAAATTAATTATAATGACCACCCATGGATTAAATGGTAAAAATATATTCTCATTACACATTAAAAAAAATTATAAAGATAATCTAACTATATAATTAAATTAGATGAAAAAGTAGTTTTGAAGTAAAATGCAGTATTTTTCACTATTCATTAAAAAATGAACATTGTTAGAAAAATACAAAAAATTAATCCAAATTAAATTTCAATGTCCCAATCATAAATAATAAGTTTAGTTTTACAAATAGTGCTTATAAAATTTTCAAAAGTTATATTTAAAAATGGTTCTCCATCAAAATGCTGTAAAATAATCTTTTAAAATTATTAGAGTATTTATTCATAAAATTGGATTCATTTTCACTTTAAGCCTATAAAATTTATTGGATAAGAGTTAAAATATTTGAAAAACATATATAATCATTTTTAGTTAGTTATATTCATTCCCTCTATTAAAACGACTAGGTGTTAAAAAATATTATTTTATTATTAGAGTGCAACGTAAGATTTCCAAGAAACTCATTGTTGCGTATTGGGTACGCCATTGAGCATAGAATTCACTTTAAAGTAATACTAACATTTTACTCACAAGTATAGATAAACATTAGAATTTAATATTATTTATTTACCTTGGATTTTACATTACCACCTATATTGTTCTACAATATTTTAATTTGGTTAATTTTAAATGAGAAAAACGTGGGTATCACATTTATTTTGGAAAATACTATGTGTTTCCTCTACCCTACCTTTAAAATTATACCCCCTCACATCTATTATTTTGTCATCCAAAAAAATATGTTTTTTAAAATAACTATAAAACTATTTTCCTTTATCCTATCATAATATCATATATTAATTTTTTTCATGAAAATTAGTATGTCTTAATTACATAGTTCTTAACATTAAAGATTTCTACAATGAAGAGGAAAAATTATTATCATGCATAGTTGTTATATTTATTTATTTAAATAATTGTAATTTCAATTACTAATGTTAATTATAAGAATATCATATCCAATATTTTATGTTTTATTATATAATTCTAGGCCCTATAAAAACCTAGAATTCCTTAAATGGAAAATCAAACTATCGATTATGTGTATGGTAGACTAGCATCTAGTCAAGTAATTTTTTTCTTAACAACATTTAAAGTTTATATATAGTAGAATATATGAGATATTTATATCATAATTATCATATTATTATACTTATAAAACTTTAATATCACATATTACACACTACTTTCAATTTTGTGGGGAGGGGATGTGATAATGTCACTTATGTGTATAGTGGACTACCTCCTAGTGAACTGATATGATTCATTTTTCTCTGATTGATTACATGGATGATACTATATATATTTTAATTAAATAAATTTTATTTTTATGAACTAGAAAGAATTTTAAAAATAGAAAATCACATCTAAATTATTATGTTTTACTACATCAGAAAAAAGTAACACCACTCATTGGTACGTGTGGACTACTACCTCCAAATAATAATCTAAAATGATTTTCATATAATTTTTACATGGATGGTAATATGGTTCTATTCTGCTAATATAAATTCAATAAATATAATAAAAATTATTATTCAATGTTTACTTGACAATTTTTTCTTTTAGTTTAATCTATTGTGATAAATGGAAACAACATTCCGGCGTACATAAGGACTACCGTGTCCACAAACGGTGTAATCTATTTTATATCAATAATTTTTATATATTACTGTAAATAAAAATATAATGAATATATAACACATTAATATAATTTCTAACATCATGGAGATTATTTATCCATGATCAATATACTATTAACACAATTACTGATCCAGGAAATACATGAAAATTATAAAATTATCGCACAAAACAGTGATTTTAAAAATTATTTGTTATTAAACCTGTGATAAATCACTATAACTAAATAAATTATTATATGAGATATATGATTATTTTTAATAATATATTTATAACAAATTTATATTTATTATATTTGAGTTTCATAAACATATTAAGGATGTCGAACCAATGTCTTGGGTTTCTAATCTCATTTTTTCGTCCAAGAGACATATTCCATATTCACCATTTATTATTTTGTGTACTGTATATAATAAACTGTTTAATATTTTATTTAATGAATGAATTTCTCTTAATGATATTATATGTTTCATTTTATGTTACAACATTCATGGGGATTCTGATTAAAAAGAAACCAATGTGGTATAAGATTATATCAAAATCCCACTATTTTTCATGATTTTTTATTAAATCCACACTTGATGAACTTTTTGATTTCATATAAAAATATATTTAATTATACCATACTTTGTCAGGATATTTTCATTTAATAGATAAAATTTTCAACTCATTGGAAATTAAAATTATAATAAAATGTTTACAATTAAAGGAAATATAATTTCTTATTTCGGTGAAAAAAGGATTTTTATAATAAATCAATTTTTATAGAAAAAGATATAAAAAAGTTTTTAAAAATCATAAAAATGATTTATAAACAAATTTGTAACCCATTATTAGATATTTAAAAAAATTATAAATGAGTATTAATGTCATCTTCCTAATAATGCTCATTTTGAGTTTACATAAAATGTGAAATGAATATTTCATTGAACATGTGTGGAAGTAATCGAATTTTTTCTATCATGTTCACTTAGTATTTTAAATAATATTTTACAATTTTATAATTTTATTTTCATAGAAGATAAATTTAAAATATTTTTACATTTTTTTTAAAATTTCACGTTCCTTGAAATAAAATTATGATCTTTTCATGGTATTGTAATTCATAAATGAAATCAAACATTATTTGTAGTTATATTCCATTAATGATATGTTGTGTTGATATCATAATCATTATTCATTTGAATAGTTTATTATCATTCTTATATTTTCTGAATAATATTTTTGTCATTTACAATATTACTATAGACATTTTATGATTATGCTCATTTGTTTGAGGTAACTATTAAAATTTAATATGATATTTTATCAATAAAAATATTTAGGATGATTCTGTTTCACCAATTTCATATGGGTAATTCATTATAAATATAATGTTATTGGTGGGCCTCAGTAATAGATACCACTTCAATGCATAGATAGGTATCATAAGAAAAATATGTTGGTGAAATTAGAAGGGGCTTTACAGACCTATATAAAATGATTGGTGAAATGACTTGAATATATGTTTCTAATGTCTAAAATTATGCATCTATTATTTATTGTACTATTTATTTATTTCTATGTGATTATTCATTTAAGACCAATATCTGTGGACAGGTTTCATGATCGATTGATTATTGATATGGATTTATTTGGTCTAGATTAACCTCATCCATATTATGTTAAAGTTATTGCTTAAATGGTAAGGGTTTTAAAATTTTTCCTCCACATATTTATTAAGATTAATTAATAATTTTAGAATATGGTGTATTCACAACCTTACAAATCATATAAGCATAAAATATTCTAATGATTTTTATTCCCCAACATAACATAATGTTTTTTTATTGATTGATATGTGCATATATGATCATGGGAGTAATGGAATTATAAAAAAAATAATTTTCTATTTTTTAAATTTATGTGAATATCATGTATGTATATAGTTGACCATAACTTGTTAAAATTTTGACCTTATATATTTGATTAATTGTATTTAGTGAAAATGAGGTAAAATAACAACTAACTTTGCTCAACTGGTGTTGGGGTCTTTAAAATTGGTATGAAAATATGAATTGGTTATAACTTGGGAAAAAATTTAGGAACATAAATATTAATGAATATAACCACAAAATATTCTTAATGGATAAGAAAAATTTTGGGAAAATATAACAATATTTTTTTAAGGGTGACATTCTATTGTTTTCCCTTAAATAAATCCATCTCTGTATACTACAAGAAGAATTGTTCATTGATAAGATATAACTAAATAATACAACATTGAAAATGTTGTGTCTGAGATGACAAGATCATTATTTGGTACATCATAATGTTCATTACTATGCATCATTTTGATACTCCTAAGTGGGTATTCCTGGGTATGTTTACATTTTCATTACAACCCATATTAATTTCTTTTAAATAATTATTTTCATATGGAATCATTTTCAATGACACACAGTTTATGATTTTGCAATTAATGATGCATAATTTTTTCAATTCATGTGTAGTTTTTCACTACTCTTAGGATTATACATTATGATACAAATTTTAATTATTTAATATAGTGACTCAAATTTTTATTGAATTATTTTTGGATATTGTATGGATTATTTTTTAGGGAAGGGGTAGAGAATGTGAGTGATTTGGAGTCCTAATGATCTGATAATAAAAGAAACAAATATATTAAATATATTAAATAGAACGTGAAAATATATTTCATGTAATATTTTAATGACATATAAATAAAGATTCAAATCAAAAATTCATGTTCCCGACTGTGTTTATAATGTGTGTTATACCCTATAACCGATATATACATATAATATGTTGGGTGTTCAAGGATGAGGTGTGGTTTTTGGAAGATGTTTAAAATAAAATAAGTTAATAAATTAATTTATTTTCATTATTCGATCAAATAATAATTTTAAAAGTCTATAGTTATGGTGGATTATAAGGTTTATCAGCAATTAACTAGATATCTAGAGAACAATGCGTGTAGGTTCTATTGTGAAATGACGATCTGATAAGAGATCCAATTTTGGTATGAAATCGAATCCAGTTATTTCAACAACAATAATAATTCATCTTCATTCTATGATAGTATTAAATCCAAATCAAGTTTGGATGATGTTTTATTTCAATTTATTTCTCAATTTATTAATTATATGATGAAAGAGACCAATAAATGAATTGTTTGATACACGGATTAGTCATTTTGTAGTCGTGGTTTATATTTGGGAATTTATTGGGACTTTTATTTTTGTCTTGTTGGTAATTTTTTATTTTTTTCAAACGATAAAGAACTATGTAAAAACAAACATGAATGAGGTTTGCTCCTAATTTCATGTAATCTATATTTCTCCAACTATTTTTTAATTCATTATAGGTGATTAAATTTATCATTGGTTGGACTCAAATACCCAGAATTAGAACATAATGAACCTGTTATAGGCTATAACGATTCAATATCATACATCCGGACTCTGTATGAAATGGGCACTATATGATGATGGATGTGGTTGAAGAACCAATTTATTTTGGATACCTGATTTCTTTTTCTTGGTAACGTGATGATGGATAATATGAGAGGGAGTTTTCGGATTGGATTAAAAGTCCAAAACACAGTGTTTAATGATGTATTGGCTCAACCAATGGTATTCATTGGTATTTTAAATGGGTTTGGATCGGTTGATAGTCGAAGGAGAACACAAAAACTTGTGAACCAGATCTGGAAATATGGAAAATTCAACATCACCGAACATTTATTTCTTGTCTACACATCATGTGGGACCCATGATAGTGATCTAGGATTTCTGAAGTAAAGATATATATCACATGGAGTGTGACTTGACATTGTTTCTCGTCATGTACCTCATTGGTTACATGGATGTGGTCAGGCCAAGTGTACAAGGGAATAGCTCGGTACATGGTCATAATCAACAGTACATAGGTAAGGATTGGTTCTATTAATTAACATAGCCACATGGATGGGATGTGATACATTATAAGGACTCAGATCCATAAGGACATTACTTATACACATTTAAATAATATTTTAAGACTTTACCACTTCATCTTGGACATTTTTTTGGTGGGATCCCTATATACATTCCCTATGGGTTGGTATTGAATTTCATCCTAACCATTGGATATTGATCTCCTCCATTGGTATTATTGTATATATTAGTTGGAATACCTCCTCACTACCCATAGTGAGATCCTATATCATCCTATTTCCCTAGGAATATTTCATGGTCTCCTCATGACAAACACAATGTTGGAGAATAACGTCTACATAGAAGGTTATTATAGATTTAAATATTGGTATACCCCTTTTCATTTGGTGTTATCATCAACTATGTATTTATATATTAATACTTAATGGGTTAATTCTTATGGAAATACTCCATGATAAATATATCTCGAACCAGCACTTTCAGTAATGGATGAATACTAGAGTGTGTTCTCTTGAAAGAGCGTTTTATAGAAAATTTGAGAAGGAATTCTATAATATCATTATTGTTGTGACATTACCTCAAGTGATTGTTCATTTTTTGATTATGTATGGATATTATTGTTATTCATTCTTTTGAAAAATACCTCTATAGAGACGACTGTTATTTTTATTGATATATGTTTAGTGTTTTTAGGGTGTCCTATTGTGTGTTGTTATAATCACTCCTAGATGGGATTTTCCAGCACGTATTGTTTCTTGTATAGAGGAATGATCCTCTAATTAATACATAGTGGGTCTAGGAGAAGGTGGTTCTCAGAGATCAAGATAGACTAAGAATATTTCCTGCAGTTATTTTTATAGTTGTCCACTGAGATACAATCCGGCCGGAATTGATTTCAAAATCATGATGTATGGGTTTTATTAATCAATTTTTACATTCCATTACATTTTATCATCCTCTGGTTGTGGGACTTATATGTATAAATTCCTGATTTATTAGTTTTTTTACATTTCAAAATTTTATGGGCATATATATGTGTGTGTGTGTGTGTGATTATAGGTATTTTAGGTTAAGGCCTCCAAATTCAAGATATGCCTACCCTGTTCTAGTCATTAACCCTTGGATATTTAAGGGTGAGACATGGGAGTTGCATCGCATTCCCCATTAGGATAGGTCATGATAGATTGGAATCATAGGATGTGTTTCTATCATAGAACTTGTGTTTGTGGTATTGGATTAGAGGAATGATGTAATGTTTACCGAGTTTATCTTTCAAGACAAGGAGTAAATTTCTTATGTGGCAGCTGACATATCCATACACTTTTAATCTGGTAACCTTCCTTTTGAGTCGGTACAAATGGACACTAATTACAAGGAAAATAATTTTACCTGAATCATAGAGGAATCATTTGTGGTTTCTTTGCCTTTCTTAAGTGATATCTCTAATTATAGTCATTGAATGTGGTAAATTGTGACAATTTCATGATTTCATCATGAAGCATTATTGCTATGATTCTGCTTTAGGATAATGATAATTTCCCCTCAGTGATGATTCATCATCATTGGGTCTTGTTATAGGGGTGTTACCTCTAGGTGGTGCAACAATTATACCACCACCTATAGGGAAGAATTTGGAATCATCAATATTTGGAGATGATGTGCGCATGATAAGCGTGCTTCATGAATTTCAGTGACAATAAACCCTTAGGTTCTTTGATGTTCCTTACCAACATGAAATTGAGGACTATATTGAAGCAATGATGTGTGTTTCCCTATTTTCATTAAAATAGAACATCAGATTTTGATTTGGGTAGTGATCCTTCTATATGGATGTGATGTAAAATAGAGGGGTTTAATAATCCTTCAATATAATGAGGTGGATTAATCATGGAAATATTTTGACAAAATTTTTAAAAAAGATGTTCTCTCAGGATACTATTGTAGCTGTAAATCAATTTGAGATTATGTAGCTCCAATAGGGTAAAATTACAGTTGATGATTATTCATAAATGTTCTCCATCTTATCTCGGTACTCAATGGATGTAGTTCATGATCAGTTCATTCAGGATAAGACCATCATGTGAGGACTGTGTAGTGACATTTAAACATAGTTGTTAACTCTATTAATTCATAAAAATGATGTGGTTCTTGAGAAATACTTTTTGTTTGAGAGTTTCCAAGATTAGTAGAAGTAGTAATTGGTTATTAGATTTAGGCAACCATGAGTAGTGAAATCATTAGTAGGGAGATAACATCCATATTAGGAACCTTTATGTGTGATGATTTTTAGGAGGAGTTCCCATAATATATGGTCTATTTTTAGGTATTAAATTATTTTTCTAGTCATTCCATAAAGAGGTGGATCTAATAATGATACAATATATGAAATATCATGAAGGATTTTCTGACCAACTGTACGACTTAAAGTGAGGTAGTGGATACATTTCTAAGGTAGAATAAGTTGTATAATATTATTAGTTTTGAGGGTTTCATACATGGTAAAGGTGATGGGTGTGAAGCTAGAGGTGCTATAAAGTTTTACTTATTACCACCATCACCCCCAGGTGTTTCATTCTCGGCTCATTGAGTTGGAGGGATGGGTCAGAGGCAACTTCTGCTGTTTGAGGCTTTTGAAAAATAGAATATAAGTTATATTTAATGTATGATTTATGTCTATTTTAACTTTGTTGTAGTACATATATACATAGGTTATGGTCATTTCTTTATTTCCACTTATTGGATTCGAGACATAGAGATTCTAGTTGATACCATGGCTCACACCTTGTGCTTAGAGACTCCTACTAGAGATGACTCTAAGATAACACAATTATATTGATATTGTGACCTAACTCTTGAATGAAATACATAATTTGGGGATATATTTGTATCATCGATGTAGGATTATGATTTCATCATAGTTATGGACTAGTTATCAAGAGTTCACACTTATATTAACAATTTCATGTGAAGGATGAAGTGTGTCCGCATTGATGGGACAATATTTTCTTTCTATTGGTCAATAAGAAACCCATGTTGTGTAGGATGGACTCATAAAGAGGATGGTGTATGATTATTGGTGTAAAGGGTGTTATTAGATTTTCTTCCATAATGTTCTGATGGAGTATGTGGATATTTTTCTCAAGGATGTTCAAGGCTTAGCGGCTCAAAAAGAGATAGACAGATGAATTGATCTACACAAAGGGACAACACTGATATTTATGCCAACATATCATATCGACCCCATATCATATCAAAAGCTTAGGGGGTAGGTGGATTTCTTATAAGTGAAGGGATTTTTTAGAACTAGTGTTTCACCATGAGATTCCTAAATATTGTTTTCTAAGAATGTGAAAAAATATTGAGGCTAAGTGTGGATTATAGTCACTAAAATCAGGTGACCATAAAGTAAAATTGTCTAATACCAGGAATTTATGATCTATTTGATTAGTTGATAGTTGTTATATGGTTCTTAAAGTATTGACTCAGATCATCATACCACCAATTGTGAGTATGAAATGATGATATACCAAAAAAATAATTCATATGTCAATATGTTCACTACATGGTGATTTCTTTTGGTGTGGGAAACACACCAGCAATATTCATTGGAATATTAAATTTTATCATTCATCTTTTCTTAGAGTTGTTTTTTAGGGTTCATCTATGATATACTACTGTACTTAGTATCTGAGTAGGAGCAAGTGAGACATTTTACAGTGGTTTTGGATGTACTCCGATATCACAAGAATTACGGGAAAATCTCAAATTTAATGTATTGGATATTGGATATCCACATGATAGTACATGTTATCAAAAGCAATTTGTGGTTAGTGAACTGTTAAATATCCTATATGTGGTGGAAAGGGTGCCACACAATATCATGAAAATGGTGTGTAGCATCCTTGGGTTGGATGGTTATTACCAATGATTCATACCTAAATTTTCTAGGATTTCATCTTCCATTATTGATTTGACCCAAAAGGTGAATCCTTTAGTAGTGATAGAGAGCTTCCATGAGGTTTCTCATGGGTGGAGGAAGATGTTATTGATTGTTCCCTTTATGATATTTTCAGTGGATGGTGTCAATTATGTAGTGTTCGTGGATCATAATGAAGATGGATTTTTTGTGATCTAATGTAGAGGTAGGCAGTGATTTCCATTGATTCACATGAGTTTTGACTACATGAAAATACCTTCAAGACCCATGATCATGATTTACAAGTGGTAATATTTGCTCAAAATGTGGATAAACACTAACAAATGGGTGAGCGATTTGACATCTATTCTGACTGTTAGAGTGTCCTGTATATCTTCTCTTAATGGGCGTCAACATAAGTGAGAGGTTATTTCTAGTGTTCTTCCTAGACTGTGACTATGATATTTTATACTCTCTTTTATATGGTAAATTGGTAGAATGTTTTCCTTCACAGGAGCTATTGGGTACAGTTTATAAATGAGGTAGTAGAGTAGTTGGACACATTATTGTTATGATTTTTATATCTGTATAAGAATATTACATACAGTCAGTGGTTCTAATCCATCCACTATTAATTTGATCCGGGGAGGTACATCTTGTAGATTCCAACTATGAGACCCTAAATACCTAGATAACAATTGGATGTAGTAATGATGTACTTTATGAATGTGGTGATATATTATTCTATTGAAAAGTGTGAATGATGTAACCAATGACATTTCAGGAGGAGGTTAAAATATATTTTCAAATATATATTTTGGTAGTACATCTAGGTGTATTTAAGATATATAATGACTTCCAAAATCAGTTTTTCTGGCCATGAATGAATAAGGGAGTTTTAGAGTTTCTAATATGATATATAAAATTTCAACATTTTATATCCATGAAACTTGTTATAGTGGGTATATCTCAAACACTTGAGGTTAAAAAGTGGGTTTTTGTTGGGATATACATGGAAATCATAACAGGGTATCAAATATCTGTCTATGGGACACAGTGTCATCTGGGTGATCATAGATTTTTTCACAATGTAGTTCAACATCCATGTTGTCCAAGAGAGATGTTTTATTATAATATTGGGAGATTGGACATGTAAATGATATTCCAAAACTATATAGTTACTTCAACAGATGTTTAGGACCATTATTCTCACTTCACATCTCAGTTATGAATGGGATTTCTAGAGACTATTGGGACTCAGTTGAGTTTGAGAATAACTTTTCACCCCTAGATAGATGGCATGAATAGGAGGGCCATTAAAGATCAAGAAGAAATGATATTTTTTTGCATGATGGACAATTTTAATCATTTAGAGGGTCATATACCATGTTTGTAGTTTTCATACAACAATAATTACCACTACCCCATTAGTATGGAACCACTCGTGGACTGTTATGGGAGACCCTGTAGGTCACCATGTTGATGGAATGACCGATGAGAGTCAGCTCTTATCATCTCGTTGTTGGTGAGAGCCCCTAGATTAAAGGATAATATCATATAGTGAGTGGATGAGGACCGAACGAGGTATCCATATGACCTATATAGAGAAATGATATTGGAATTTTGATTTCAAGGAGGGACTCCATTTATTCCATTGGGTTTCACCATGACATGGATTGTGGAGATTTTTCTATTGTGGTGATCAATCTATGAGATTCATTTTCCCTTTCAATATAATAAATATATTTTAAATGGTCAAATAAAAATTAACTCTTCCTCTTAAGTTACACTCGGTACACAACATATTCTACATGTTGCAGCTGAAGGGGTTTGTGTATTATCTATCGCACAATATCAATTGGGGTGAACGAGAAATATATAAATGAGATACATTTCCATATTATCCCATTGAGTTTGAGCATCTTCATGACAAGATCCTTCATGGGTGAATGATTCTATTGGTGTGTTTCTAGTTCTAAATGATAATCTCTAGGATATCACCTAGGAGATGGAGTCCCAATTGTGATATTAGTACCCATATCTATTTTTATTTCATATTGTTTTGGTAATTTGGGAAATAAATCCCCACGGTGGGGAGAATAAAAAGACTCATATATTAAATGTATTTTTTTGTATACTACATGGATTATTTTAAAACTATGAGCTAAGATTACATGTGATAATGAGGCATGTTATTCCCTTAGTAAATGTATAAAATATATAATATATATTACATCGCATAAGAATTCATATTTCCTAAAATTTCTAATAACATCTAAATAGTGTTTCTGGTCATATTTGTGAGTCCATATTTCTATTTTAAACACATTTTTTACCCTTAGCGTGATATAACCATCAATAATGGTTAGTGTTTGGGTTAAGGTGTGATCATGGGAGGATGTTGAAAATAAAATAAAATAATAAATTAATTTAGTTGAATTACCCAAAAAAATAATACATCTAAAATTATATGGTCATGGTGGATTCTCCGGTTTAAAATATCTACCATAGATATCTAGAAAACCATTTGAGTGATATTGGTAAAACTAATATTGGATATTTGTGATCGGATCACAGATCTAAAATTGGTGTGAAAATTAATTAGAGGATATTACCATTGAAAAAAACACATCTTCATTATTCATTAAAAATCAATATTAATCATTTTATGATGATGTTTTCTATATTTATTTCCCCGTTGATTATTTCAATGATGAACATGAATCAATTAACTAATAGATTGATTCTTTGATCGGTCAGATTATAGGTGGTCTTCTCTATTTAGATTTATTGGGCGATTTAGTATTTTATTAATGGTCAATCGTTCATTTTTATAACTTCAATGAATTGGTTCCAACCAAAAATTGGCCAACATTCATTCCTCTTTTCATGTTTTCTGGATTTTTCCCATCGATCTTTTGTTCCCATCATTAGTTCTTCGTTTCATCAGTTTTTTGACCCAAATACACAGATTTCAAATATCACACTCTCCATTTATGGGACAATAATTCAATATCATTGATCTAGTATCAATAAAAAATGGGTATTGTGTGAATATGGAAGTTACAACAAATCAAATGGAACTGGGATACACAATTTTGTGATCCTGAGTAGATAACAATGGATGACGCAAGAGGGAATTTATAAAGGGTTTTGAAGGCTAGAACCTAGTTCTCAATGACAGCATGGCTCATCTAATAGTATCCCTTTGTTCTGGGAAATGGTGAGTATGGATCGTTGGTCAATATAGTGCACAAAAATATTATAAAAAAGATCTTGAAATATGGAAAATCCCACATTACACAACATGTATTTCGAGATTAAACACCTTTTCAGACCCTGGGGGTGGTGCTTTAGATTTCACATTGATATTAAAAATGACTTGGTGTCTGGCTCCATCACATTTCTGGTGACTTGGCCTCACATATAATTTCGTTCCTTAGTAATAATATGGAATTGGCTATGCTAGGATTACCTAAGAAGAGTTGTGTACATGGAAACTGTTAGAAGTAAATGTGTAGAGGCATCCTATGTAATTTGACACATACAAGGGAACATTCTGTAATACATGATTAGGATCTTATTCCAATGGGACACTCAGTGTTCTCCTTAGAATAATTATTTGTTCCCTTTCTCTCTTAATCATGACCATGTTTCATTATGGGGTGTACTCTATATCAATTATCTAAGGATTAGTGTAAAATAATTTCCTACCAATAGGATATTTTTCCATTTAGAAAAAAATGTAGGCTAGTGTTAATGGATTATATCTGTGATGCTAGATGTGAGATCATCTATCGTATTATTACCCTATGTGGAGTTCTTATTGTCATCGTAACCAACACTAAGCAAGCTCAAGTCTATTATATTGTGGTATATTTCATATTTATTTACCATTATACCCCATTTCATTGGGTTTGAATTTGTTTTTTATCATTACCTTCAATCGTCTAATGTATAATTCTCTGGGAAGGACCTGATGATTTGTACATGTCACAACCTGTCCTTGGGGCCCATGTCATGACTACCCCAAGCCCACCTTCCATAGGCCAGGGGCTGGCGACTAGAACCAAAGGCGAAAATCCCAAAAGAAGGGAATGCATTGACTTTATGAAGTAACAAACACAACAGAGTACACAAGCGAAGTAAACAATAAGAAAAACATAGTATAAGGTATGTGCTGGTAATGTAAATGGGCCAGTATACAATCCCAACATAAAGTACAATAAAATTGAAAGGAACGTACAACAACAGTAAGAAAAATAGCAATACCGAGTCGTCCTTCGGAAATCCCACCTGAAGGGTGGGTACATATAGTCTCCTTGGCTCCTCCGGTCCGGCCTTCTACTCCGTGTACGTCCCGTTAATTGTTCCACCTCCAGGTTATGTCCAGATCCTCAAACCTCCACCTCGATCAGCATTGTCCGTCGTCTGCAACCAGCACAACGTAGTGCGGGAATAGCCCGTGCAGGGGTGAGTATACTATACTCAGTAGGGACCCTAATACCCCCAAAGATCTCTCAGAATCCACGACGGATAAACCACAAAGGAAAGATAAAATCATGAAGTATCATCAACACTACTTAGTTATATTACCATACATATACCTAAGTCATCAGTTATAGTTCGTCTCCAACTCCCAAGCACCATGCAGTCCACAATGGGAGCACAACACCTTCACATCGATGATAATGATTGAAAATTAAGACTCAGATCACATAGGTATACACTTCGTAAGGCGATAGAGATGATCAGATGTAGCCACTAATTCATCTATGTTATCGGACCCACATATGATATAAGGCCAGCTAAGCTGTCGGACCCACACAGGATACAAGACCAGCTACTCTGTCGGACCCACACAGGATAAAAGTACAGAGGTCAATATTGCCAGACCCACATAGGATACAAGAACAGCAGTCATTGCCATCGAACCCATGGAGGATTCCAGTACGGTCATCGTCGCTGTCGAGCCCATGGGGGATTCCATTACATGAGTCTATGCAGTCGCAGCCAGCTCTAGGGTTCCCGCACACAAAACACTCGATTCCAGGAGGGTCTGCTCCATGAGCCAAGGGGGTCGATACATAAAATGTCACGAATTCAAGATTTGATGTACCAAAAAGTACTTTTTTGTCAAAAGAAACCCAACATGACAGACAGTGCGTCAATCGGACGACTTGTCTAAGAGTTATTGGCTTTTCCGTCCCAGTGGCCGGGTTGGTTTTTAAGCTAAACCCAACCTGACCATTCTCAAGAAGCGCCCAAACATCAATCAGAGTAATCAAAAAGAACCATATCAGTAATAGGAATTCAAAAAAGTATATAGCACTTCAATCGGATTTCCGGAGCTCAAGTTATAACCGTTTCCACTCTGATGGCCCAGTTGGTTTCGTGTTCGAAACAACCTGGCCGCACCAATAGTTCTCCGAAACCTTGAGTGTAATATACCAAAACGACTGTCTTGATCGAAGGATCCCAACGCAACTAATGTTGCATCGATCGGAGGTCTGTATCCCATGATGTGAGTAAAAGACTGAAAGGAGTCCGAAATGGGGGGTCTGGGCCCAGCCCGACCTGGCCCAACCCCAGTGGGTTGACCCGACCCAGGTCCGGCCCGGTACGGTGTGGCCCGACCTGGCTGGGCGTGGCCCGACCCGGCAAGGGGTGTTGGCTCGGCTAGCGGGCCAAGCATGTGGGGGGGGGGGGGATGCGGTCCTCGTTCTTTTGCGCTCTACGAACGCGTCGTGCGGTCACTTCGTCCCCTACGGATCCCGCGCATCCGTGTGATCCGACTTCCTGCCACTACATCTTCAGCCACGGAGGCTCCTACCAGCAGCGCGCCAGGGTGCCGCTGCGCTGGCGACCCATGCCACTAGAGGTTTCCGCGGGCCACCGGAGTCGTTCTGGTGGTCCGTTCTTTCTCATGTCAGTTCCTGTGGTCATCCCAGGACTTATACATCACTAAAAAGGCCTCCTAATGCCATTCTGGTCCCACTTTTCCATAGCCATACGTTCCGCGCATCAAGGAAAGAATAGCGGTGGGTTCAGACTTGTTCGTTGGTCCGCACCCACCGCGGTAGCGGTTCAAAATTACTTCCAACAATAATAAGCCGTGCCGAGAGTATAATTAAAAAAAGAAAAGTAACCCGAAACCCCTACCTCAACCAGGAAGACGATTGTCGGCGTCGCGGTACACAGAGTCGTATAGGAGAGGATCATAGGTGTCGCCGGGGCACGCCGAGGAGGAATATGTGTCTCTTCTATAGCTGCGGGGAAGAGGATTGGTGGAAAATCACTAATCTCCAATGAACCGGCATTCTTCATCATTCTTCGTCAGAGGCCAGTGTCGTCGGAGTTTTGTCAGAGCCTTCTCTCGCGGGATCTCAATTTGTTTGTCAATGGGTTGATTAATAAAAGAATTAATCCTCCCATTGTGTTCATTTTTATGGTTCATTAATGAACCTTAATTAATGAACCTATTAAACACACAACCATTTCTGTTACACAACCAATGGGACGAGTCATTAAATGGCCCTCATTTATTGATCGTCTTTACACTGCGATTCTGCCAACTATTGCTCAATGGTGGAAGAAAATGAATAAAATTGTATATAGTTATTTTATTTTATACAATTATTTTTCTGAAAGTCTAAAAACGTATCGTTCTCGTCTGACCCTTGTCGGTTGAAGTTAAACATCGCCTAAGTGAATCCGGATGTTGCGAATTCATCGGTGCTCTCAGATTTTAATTCCATGCACCGATTCAAAATTTAGAAAAACATGCTCATTCGTTCAGTGAACATACCAGAGATAAACATTGAAAATTGATTTTGGGCACACCGGCCCTCAGAATCATGCTCCGTCAGAAACTACATACTCGTAAAATTCCAAAGTATTTTTTTTAAAAAAAAATTCTTTGAAATTTCTGGGTCTTTACATTACTCTCACCTTAAGGATTTACATCCCTGTAAAGCTACAACATAATCTAGGGAAAAAATGGGGGTACTGAGCACAAATCTGAGCCTCCCGCTCCCTTGTGATCTCTTGGAGGTTCCCATGCTACCACCTGATTTACACGTGAGTAATCAACTATCCACATAGTACCCACTCCTATCGATCCTCAACCACCACCGGGTCCTCTGCAAAAGTCACCCTGTAATCGATGTCCAGCTACCCGTGGTCGATGATATGAATCAGGTCATGCATGTATCTACTCAACTGAGATAAGTAGAAGACGTCATGCATCCAGTGCAACTGAGGTGGAAGGGCCAGGTGGTAGGACACTTCGCCTACCCTACTGAGGACCTGGAATGGACTGATGAAGCGTGGAGATAACATGCCGCCACAACCAAATCTCTGTAATCCAGGTCAAGGTGAGACTCGTAAGAAAACTTGGTCAACATCCTCGAACTCCAGTGGTCTCTGCCTTCTATCAGCATATGACTTATTTCAGCTCTGTGCAGTACTCATTCGCTCCTGGATGACCTGCATCTTCTTTGTCGTGGTCTGGACCATCTATGGTCCTACAAGTACTGACTCCACAAGGTCAGTCCATCACAGAGGTGATCTGCAAGGTCGGCCGTACAATGCCTCGTATGGTTCCATCCCGAGGGTGGAGTGGTAGCTGTTAATGTATGAAAACTCCACCAAGGGTAGGTGATCCTCCCAGCTACGACCAAACTCAAGGAAACATGCACAGAGCATGTCCTCGAGAGTCTGAATGGTCCTCTCCATCTGATCATCCGTCTGTGGGTGATAGGCGGTGGTCGGGCGTAGCTGCATCCAAAATGCCTCCTGAAACCCTTTCCAAAGTCGGGAAGTAAAGCCATCATCTCGATCGGAGATGATAGTCAATGGAACACCATGAAGTCGTATGATATCCTGAATCTAGAGGGGTCCCACGCTCTCCATTGAGCCTTGATCTCTGATGGGTACACAGTGGGCCGACTTGGTGAGTTGGTCTACGATCACCCAGATGGAGTCGTGTCCCATGGAAGTACGTGGAAGCCCTGTCACGAAATCCATGGACATCATGCCCCACTTCCACTCAGGGACCTCTAAGGGTTGTACCAAGCCTTTAGGTACCTGGTGCTATTCCTTCACTTGCAGGCAAGTGAGGCATTGAGAAACGAACTCTACCTCACCCTTCTTCAAACCCGGCCACCAGTAATGTCGTCTAAGATCCTGGTACATCTTCGACACTCCTGGATATACCGCTAATGGGGAACTGTGAAACTTCCTCATCACGTCCTCCAGTAATGAAGCAGGTACCATGGTACGTCCTCTGAAAAGGATGACGTGATATCCACATACAAAAAATCCATGTGGTGCATGTCCTGTGGATATCAGTGCACGTCGCATCTCACAGTCAACATCCCCACGTTGTGCCTCTCTGACCCTCTAAAGTAGTGGAGTAGTGACTGTGAGCGACTATAGAAAGGCTGCCCCATCTATATCCATGAATGATATCTGTAACACGACTAGCTGCTCTGTCGCCTCTCCAAGTAGCTGAATGCATGTCCACCTGCTGAGAGCATCACCTACTAAGTTCCCCTTCCCAATTGTATAGACAATCTCAAAGTCATAGTCCTGGAGGAGCTCAAGCCATCGCCAGTGTCTCAGGTTCAGGTACTTCAATGAGAAGATGTACCTGAGTCTCTAGTGGTCAGAATAGACTATAAAGCTCTCGCCCATTATGTAGTTTCACCACATATTTAGGGTAAAGACCACTAATGCAAACTCCAGGTCATGGGTGGCTTAGTTCTGCTCGTGCTACCCAAACTGCCATGAACCATAAGCGATCACTCCTCACTCCTGCATCAGAACACACCCGAGTCCGGTCCCTGATGCATCACAGTAAACTATGTACCAAACGCCCTCCTCTGGTAGCCTCAAGATGGGAGCACTCGTCAATATTCACCTCAGCTCCTGGAAGCTCTTCTGACATCTTTCTGACCACAAAAAGGGTTTTTCCTTCTTCCTGAAAGCTGAGAGTGGTGCTGCAACTCTGGAAAAGTCTGGCACAAATCTTCGATAGTACCCAGCCTGACCTAGGAAAATCCGCACCTCTGTCATGCTCCTAGGTGGATCCCATGCAAGTACCACCTTGACCATCTTGGGATCTACTACAAATCATGCCTCTGAGATGACATGCCCCAAGATGTGAACCTCTCAAAGCCATAACTGGCACTTCAGGTGCTTACCATAAAGGTGGTGCTCTCGGAGTGTATCCAGTACAACCTGTAAGTGGTAGGCGTGCTCCTCCTCAGTGGTCGAGTAAATCAGTATGTCATTAATGAAAACTACGACAAACCGATCAAGGTAGGGCTGAATGATCCGATTCATGAGACTCATGGACACTGCTGGAGAATTGGTCACACTATAGGGCATGACCAATAACTCATAGTGGCCGTACCGACACCTGAAGGTCATCTTCTGCACATCTTCGTCCGGATGTCGGAGCTGATAATAGCCTGACCTGAGGTCTATCTTTGAGAACTAACATGCCCCCTTGATCTGATCGAAGAGGTCCTCAATTCTCGAAAGCAGATACTTTTTCATCATGGACACTTGCTTCAGGTGACGGTAGTCAACAGACATTCGCATGCTCCCATCTGCCTTCTTTGCGAACAGAATTGGAGAAACCTAGCGTGAAACACTGGGTCAGATGAAACCTTTCCCCTGAAAGTCCTCCAGCTGTTCCCGCATCTCACGAAGCATAGCGGGAGCTATCCGATATGATGGAGTGGATATCAGTGATGTCCCGAGGTACAGTTCTATATAGAAATCTACCTCCCTATAAGGAGGTGGTCCTAGAACATCGTAAGGAAAAAAGTCCGTATACTGGTCCACCACTACAGGAAAACTCGGACTTCGCATGTTAACTGCTCTGAGGATGAGATTATCCAACTGATGTGTGATCGGCTGCCCTCTCCTCTGCGTGAGTCCATCCTCTTCTACGATGGTCCCCTTCTCACCGGTGATGGTGAAACTGGTCCCATCTGTGCGGACACACTACACCTTGCACCTAATACTGTCCATCCAAGAATGGACTCTAGATAACCAGTCCATACATAAGATGACGTCCTAAGGCCTTGACGCTGCTATAAGAAGATCCCAGCTGAAGGTTCCAACATAGTAAGACAGCCCTACACTAGAGCCTCGTCACTCGGTGGGCCGTCATCATGTACTCTCTCTCGGGAACCCTAGCTGGCTATCTTCTCTATGGCATCCTGATAAAGAACAGGTGTGCCACAGTAAATAAGTTATACCTGGTGAGCTGACTCAAAGAGACCCCAAAGGAAACCCTTCCATGGAAACACACACACAATTAGTGTTTTTCTTGCACTGAGTTGGAAATCAGTGGTCATGGTCCTAGTGTATGGATACGTCGGCCGCCGCACCCACACTGGTCTCGATGGACTGAAAACCACACTCAAAACTTTTAACTCTATTGCTTCATAGAAATATTTATCAGAGTCTTATGTTCTGTGGTAGAACTGACTCCTCTGATACCAATTTATCACGAACTGTCCTTGGGGCCCGTTCCATGACTACCCCAAGCCCGCCTTCCATAGGCCATGGATGGCGACTAGCACCAAAGGCATAAATCTTGATAAAAGGGAAGTTATTGCCTTTGTAAAAGTAAACAAACACAATAGAGTATGCAAAAAATGTAATCACTAAGTAATGCTGAATACATAAGTATGTACTGAAAAGAAAATGGGCCAGTATACAAACTCAACTATAATGTATAGTACAACTGAAAATCCAGTAGAACTGTAGTAAAGTAAAAAATCAATCAATGAGTTGTCCTTAAGAAATCCCACCTGAAAGGTGGTTATAGATGGTCTCCTCAGCACCTCAAGTCCGTATGTCTGCTCCGTGTACGTCTCGCCAAATGTTACACCAATGGGTACCATCCAGCTCTACAAGTATCTACCTCGATCAGTTCTTTCCATTGTCTACATCCAACAAAACGTAGTGCGGGCATAACCCATGAAGGTGTGAGTGTAAAGACACTCTGTAGGGACCCCAAGACCCATGAAGGTCTCCCAGAATCCACAAAGGATAATCCTCAGAAGAAAGATACAACCAAAAAGTATCAACCAACCCTACATAGGTATATGCGGATACATATACCTATGTTATCAATCTTAGTTCAGCCCCAACTCTTGATCCCAAGAATAACCTAGTCCACATAAGAAGTAAATTTAATAACATCAATGATAATGTTTGAAAGTCAATACTCAGCTCACACAGGTATACATCTTTCGAATAGCGATAGAGATGATCATATGTATTTACTGATTCATCTAAGCTATTACACCCAAAAAGGATTCAAGACGAGCTAAGTTGTTGGACCCACAAAGGATACAAGACCAGCTACTCGACTGGACCCACATAGGATACAAGTACAGAGGTCAAACTGCCGGACCTACACAGGATACAAGAACAATTACTCTGTCAGACCCACAGAGGATACAAGTACATAGGAAAAACTGCTAGAACAACACAGGATACAAGAATAGTAGTAGTTCCTATCGAATCCATAGAGGATACTAGTAGAGTATTCATCAATGTCAAACCCACGGATGATTCCAGTACTGTAGTCGTCACTGTCGAACCCACATAGTAATACAAGAGGCATGGTAGAGAAAGTTGTGGGAGTGCTGAAAACTTCTCCTACACTCCAAAGAAGAAATGGTATAATTAAATCTCCGGTCCAATGTCTCAGATGAAGAGATAAAAATAATGCATGCACGACAGTGGCAGGTTGAGGTTAATGAGGAGCATGAAGTGTGGCTTGATAAACAAGATATCATAATGGCCAGAGGATTTAATCAGGTGAAAATCAGTGCAGAAGAGTTTATTCAGATAATGGACTGATGATCACTCCCCTTGAAGATCTAATTAGAGAGGATCCGGAAACCCAAGTTAGTACTCTACACTGGGAGCTTTATAGAGTTGCAGAATCGAGTAATCTTATCCTAGTGGGTAATCAGTTTGTTATTTCTTTCAGTACGTAGTGATTGCTTTGATGAAGAACAATGGTTTAACATTTACCTTTAAGTGTCTATGTTTAATAAAATTTAATTTGGATGGATGGATGTATCCCGAAGTTCCGTCTCATCAAAAGCAACAAATGCAACAGATGGCACGTCAATCGGATGGTCGGTCTGAGAGTTATTGGTTTTTTCGTTCCAGAGGACTGGTTAGAATTATACTCATTCCAAAGCCGGCCGTTTTCCAATTTTTTCGAAAACTCACTTAGAGTATCTCAAAAGGGCCACCTCATTGCAAGGTTCCTAGTTCTATAGAAGGAGCATCGATCGGACGCACGGTTGTGAAGTTATCCTTATTTAAGAAAAAGGGACCCGACCCGTCAGGCACAGTAGGCTGGCGAGGCAGACCCTCCTGGCTCGGTGGGTATGACCCGGCAGAATGGTCAGTCCGGCCCAATGGGGCATGGCCCAGCGTGGCATGACACGACCTTGCAATAGGCGGCCCGGTCCGTGCCGCTGGTCGCCGACCCTGGCTCGGCCAATAGCTTGAGCAGTTTGGGGGTCGCGGCCGTCCAGTTTTCCGAAACGGTGGCGCCGCCCCACCTGCCTGGCTGGCCGAAGACGACCAGCTCTTCTGGAGTGAGCTTCCCGAATAGGCCGGTCGCTGTTCTCCACATGCGGCACCACGCGGCGCCGCGACCTTCAACCCGGCCAACTGGCAGCCGGCTGGTTCACCACCGAATCGGCTCGTAGAGTGCGGCTCGCGGTCCTCCGCAGCACGGAGCCACATGGCACCGTTGTCCTTCTGTTCGACCAGGTACGACTGGCCGCTTATTCTTTGGCTGAGCGGCCCAGTTGCGAGCTACAATCTTCCCATCTCCAAGCGATGTCATGTGCGACGGTCCTCTAACTGACCGTTGCATAGCCACAGCCACCTCGGTCGTTTCCATGTCTTCCATCTCTGCCACCATCACGAATATAAACAAGGATTAACAGAGGGTCATCAGGCCGTGTTTGTTCGGCCCGTTCCCTCCATGTTAGGCTGTTGTAGAAGACCGATGATAATCCATAAATTCAACGAAGAATAGGGTACAATTATTCAATTAATGAATATACAAAACCTCTACCTCGATTTCAAGAATGGTGCACGTCAACGAGTTGTGGAAGACGAGTGTCGCGGAGGTAAGGCGTCGCGGTAGACAGACATCAATTCCTTTGACATCGGGACACGCCCGATGAGGAAGCGTAGACAACGTTTCTTGTGGGTGGCTCCTCCTATTGTGTCTTGGATGATGATCGAAGCCTGCTTCGATGTTCTTCAGCGGTTCTTCCTTGGAAGGTAGAATCGTTCCTCTAATTCTCCAAAGGTTCCACCACATAAATATTCTCCATGAAAATATTATAATGAGACTCCGCAATATAATAAACATGTCATCCATTTCAAAACAATTCAAAAATGAATTGTTGACACACAAATTAATTAATTATGAGAGTTTAATTAATTCAATTGGTGGGGTTGGCACTACCAGTGAAGGGAGGTGGAGAGTTCACATTTTATTAGGGGGGTTGTCAAAGTAATAAAATGGTGTTAATGGGGAGGTGAAAGGGTATGGGTTCGTGTGGGCCCCACCACACTAAATCCTCTCATGGGAGGTTAATTGGGTGTGGTCCCTACCTATAACTTCCCCTTTTAGGAAATAACCACCACAAAATAATAAAATTGGGTAAAATAATTTTAATTAATTTAATATAAATCTCCAAAAATTAACTTCTCCTCCCGAGAAAAATTAACAGCGGTAAATGCCCCCTTAAGCGAATACCACGGTTGTGAGTTCATCAGTGCCCTCGGATTTTAATTCCGAGCACTAGTTCAAAAGATAGAAAACCCCACACGTATGTTTACTGAACGTACCCAAACAAAACTTCAGAAATTGATTCCGGGCACACTGAGCCTCGGAATCAGGTGCAGTCAGAAACTGCAGGGTCATAAAATTCCAAAGAATTTTAGAAAAAATCGTCCTTGAAATTTCCGGTTCTTAACAAACCATTTTGATATATAAAAGGATCACAATTATATTTCAAAAAGTTTTGTCGTCAACATTTATACCATGATAGTCATTTCCTAATATTGTTCCAACTAATATAGGTGTTGAGATGTGTTGGGAATATAACAATAAAATCTTTACCATTATTTATTTGGAATATTTTCATTTTAAATAATGATAATTTCAGAGTTATTCTAAATCTACAATCTTATAATATAGTTTAGTTCCCCCAAAAATAACATATTGTGTAATTCTCCAACCATTCTTTACGACCTGAAAAGTTCTCATTATTGGTGTTCGACTAGGCTATCAATATGACATCCTATGCATAAAATTATTAGGACTAGAATCAAGTGTGCAAAAGTTGACATTGGCTGGGGATATACCCTCTATTAGTGATATGAATAACGGTATATGTATATATATAGAAGCTAAATGAATAACTCTAATTTGCATTGGACATGTAACCCTTCAAAGAATTAAGAGTAACAATCATTGATGAAGCATAAAAAATAGTCAAAAAAAAAATATCTATGCCAAAGAGAAAATTTATACAATAAATGATACATGAAATATCATACCTAGTTATACAAGACAATAAACCAAAAGGGTAACACATAGCCTACCTTAGTATATATATAGTTAGTATACTGTTACAAACGAAATACTCAAATAAATATCTAGTACATTATGGAATTAAAAATTATATTAAATTCATCACATGAAAAAGGTGTAACATTTTCATAAGGTCTATCTCATGATGTTTTTCCGATAACCGATTAAATGAGTATAATTTCTTCATTCATCCTGAAGGTCCCATGTTTAATTTATAAATATATTAAAAAGTACACCCCCAACATATTTTTATCATAGTTATATGATAAATAATGTCTGTCTAAAAATAAATAAATCAACTCATAAAAATCATATAAATAACCCTAATTTCCATTTTGTCAATAGACATAATGAACCAATCACCAAAATTGGTTATCACCAATGTATCTATAATGTTGATGATACTTGTAATAAATCCCAATGAATCATCGGATGAATAATCATCCTTGGTGGGAAATCAGGTTCCACCTCCAAACATGTCACTTGATACATCATTCCATCATTTATGTCATCGATATCCCAAAGGCACACCAAATCAATAATACCGCATCCCAGAAACATTAGATTGGAAGAATCCCCATTAGCATGAATCCTAAAATCAGAGGAACATCTATGGTTGTCCTCTAAATATAAAAATCATTGTCTAAACTTCCAATTATATAAATAATAGTGATATTTGTCCTCTCACAAAATCCTAGACCAGTTTCTTGAATAACATGGTGATCCTCAACCCCGAACCAATCATTTTGACACTATGAATAGATTGATCCACCATATCCATGTGGAATTATAAGGTAATCACATCCAACTAACATGACTATCAGGAAAATTCTAAGAATAATCTAATGTATTCATATACCCACACTTGGGGAAAATCTCACCTCTCTATATTTTTCATGTATTTTTGAACACAAATCCATCCGCATGTCATTGGTGATTCGCATTGAAAAGGAATCACCAATGACATGTCAGTTAATCCTCATGTTGTTCCCATACTATTCTCATTCATTGAAAAAAGAAATACATATATTATATGAAATTCAATACTAATAAATATAAACCTATTCCTACTCTACCCAATGTATGAATCCTCTCACCGAGCCAATACCACATTTTGTCTTTATCGAGCATTCCTATAAGAATATATTGTGGGTTTAATTTAATTTTTAATGTCAAAAATTTAAATTTGAGGGTCTCTCTCAGTCTACAAAATGGAATGCTCAAGAATGGACACCCAAAACACAAGATAAATTATATAATTCTAGGAACCACCTACCTCATGTGGGTAGGCACTTGATCATCCATTATCATAATCAATGTTAATCTGCATAAAAAATAATTATCATTTTAGATGAAATCCCAATAAATGTTGAAAATCGGGTCACATAGATTTACCTCTACATAAAACTAGATCATAGGAATATAGATTCTAGGGGATTATACTTTTTATATATACAGTTACAGTGAAATGGTCTTCTTGAAGGAATTTTATTAAACATAGAATATAACTAAAATCTAGAGGAGGAGGAGGAGGGAGCACACACAATGCCTATAGTAAAATACCACATGAGGTACAAATAACAGGGAATACCCTCATAAAAAATGGGGAAATGGGTCATTTTATACATTTTAAAATGATGAATGGTTTCCTCACTTTTTGTAAAATGTTTCAGAAACGATGTGGTACCCACTTCCTAGTTACGCAACTATGCTGGGATGGCCAACACAGCTTTCCAATCCATGTTGCAACAGTGCATAAGAATATACTAAAAACTATATAATTCCTCAAATGACCCTGACACCTCTTCTAAATGGGTTTTCAAACATTTCACAGATCAGCTGGATTGATGCAAAATTTCACTTCAGAGGCCACATGGGTAGTCAATACCATGCACAGTTGCCTGCACACCAAAATAAGTTTGGTGTTCAGATACTTACACCAACAATACCCTACGGAACATTTTTATTTTTAAATATCATCTAAAAAATATTGTGTTCATGAAAACTCTCATAATTAATTACTGGTGGTTAAGGAATTTGTTTTCCAAACCATCAAACTCAGAAAAATATAAATGGCTTGAGGATTTCAACCTACGCTTAAAAACCGGGATGTTAAAATGTCCCTCCCTTAACATTAATTTCACCCAAGATGAAAATAATAAAGTAGAAATGGAACCTAAATAAAAATAACATTTCAAATAAACATGTTCCACCACAGTCATCAGTAATAGTTTAGCTACCTCATGGTGCTGGCCGCCATATACTATACATATCCTTGTTGATTCCCAACCCAATACTCAAATAAAACTGATGTTGGACTTAAAATTCCCTAACTAAAAGTCAAATCATGAGACAAAATCACTCTAATACCTCATCAAGAGCTCAAATCATCCCAGTGTAACATCATACACCCATTAAGTCCCACATCACATGAGATGTCTGTCTCGTGCCGATGTCATATAGGAAACTATGAGATTATGTATCTCCTCAGATGCCCAATATCTGTCCTACTAACACAATCCTTACATAAAGAATATATAACACTAATTAACATTGGACAAACACCTAAAATTACCACACATTCTATTGAGTTACATTGATTTTCATAGTTAAATTCACATCATGCACAAGCACGCACACCCACTCTCTTCCGCTCTCCCTCTCTCTCTCTCACACAAATATATATATAACACAATCGAGTTGATAACAACTGACTAACCGGTGTGTGTTTAGTCCAAAAAATAAATATTATACTATTAATAAACACAAAATAGGAATCCTTACCGTATGGCCATGCCATTATAAAACAAAACCTGGTTACACTGATAGTGTACCCTTAACGATTGTTTGCTCACAATCCTTCTATGATCCTATTGGCTCAAATACAAGAACCTGAACTAAGGACTGACTAACTGAAGCCTGGACCCCCTATGGGGATGTATAATCTGATGGAAACTTATCCCACTAATATGTCATGCAATCCATTACACTACATCCACTTGTAGAGGAATATCGACTAGAAGCTCCTTAAACAACTTCTCATCCATATTCAAAACTATGAGTCTTCCTCATTCCATAACTAACATATTTTTTAGAATGACTCCTGTATAACCTCTCATGACTTCTATACTTTCCATCATATCACCATTCAATCGATGCATATTCACACTATATCATCACATTTCATAGCTTCCCACAATACGAACACATCATTAGACAACAAGTCTACAATGGTCTACTCAATATCTACCTTAAACACCATGTTAAGACTAATCTCACACTTGACTAATTCTATCTGAAGCATCACCAATAAAATTACTTGGAGAAATCACACTAAAAAAATATGACTAGTCCATCACATTTCCCTTGGATATGACTGCTTGATTAATTATCTCTGAGAATAAGACAAACCTAAATATTTTCACATGCACCTAAACGGAAATGTGTAAATTATCATTGAAATCTACCATGTTATGTCATTACTGACCATACCAGATACGTTATGATGTTTGAAAATTAATGATTCTTCATCGTCTAGGATAAACATGCCCCCTTTTGAGGTTTAATAAATCTTTATATTTATATACTCTTAGTGTCTATGGGACGAATTGATTAATGTGCCTCACCGTGATGTCCTTCAAATATTTTCACTAATGTCTATCTTCCTAAATCGGAACATACCACATGCTCTTAGATTTTCCTCATAGCATATATGTTAAGAACTTCACACTCAAGATAGAATTTTTATCATGCTACAAAAATATGGTATGCCCAGATTCAATCCAGTTCATATCCTCTTGTGGGGCACCTTAACCTTGAAAAAGCAATGTGTAATGTAATTGTAAATCTTGAATGAGGTTTTACAAGGAAGTATCAGATTCCTAAGCTCCTCTATCAAGGGTTTGAAAGAAATATACCAATGACTCCATGCGTTTATCATCTAACCAGGGCCCAAAAGCTGTATAATCATGTGTCTGACCTGTCAATACCTAATCCGAAAGTTTTTCCTATGCCTAATTCTAAAGGTCTGCCTAACCATTAGAGGATTCATATAGACCCTTAGGTGTATCAACCCATCCATGATCCTTTAGAACCAATCACCATCCTCCTTGTGCTCCACCGAAGTCAATCTTGGTAGCATCTCAATGAATATCAATAACATTGTTAGGTAACCATAATATATATATATATATTAGAGAAATTATTAATCGTTTGACATATCTCACTACCCTTAATCTCCCCCATCATAACTATGTTTCATGAAATCCATCCTCATAGTCCGTTACCTGCCCATTTCAGAGCCAAGTATCATATATTTTACTATCCTCATAGTCCCAAAACAATCCAAAAATAGATTCTGTCATCGAATATCAATACCATCCAACTCATATCAGATACATGACCACATCTAAATATATCACCTATCTCATTAAAACACATATGGATATTTTTAAAACCACATGCCTATGTTGGCTGAGTAGAATGCCACCAATGATAGACACAGTAGGAAAATAGTTCCAAGCATAATTTTTGGACACATTTCAAAACCCAACCCCTATTAGTGTTATCTAGGATCACAATGATGATAAAAATAAATTTACCATGTTACATGCATATATATATCAATCAACTTGTGCACCTATCGAGAAAGAAAAAATAAAACCTCCCTTTTTCATACATGGCCAAGGGTCCAAACATCTCCCTTTCCATACTATGCCATGGTATACATATCATAATAGATAATAATCACACACAAATACACCAATCATGGTGGGAATCCAATCCCATATAAATGAAATCAACATTACTTCATTCTCCCACCATAGGCTACTTAGTACAATCCCCCCACAAGGGGTAGTATGAACCCAAACACGATCTCTAAACCAAGGTTTGAAAATGTATTTGTCTCCAGTATAACATATCAGATGTATTAAAACCAAAAACCGGTAAAAGAGACCCCTGAGACATAATTTTTACTGATCAACCAATCTGACCATCTGAACAGTGATCAGGGTAAGTGCATGCCTCCTGGTGCTCCAAAGGGTGCAGACTACCAGGGAGGGTGTAAATAGGAGATAATTAGGAGACTATACCCTCTATTTTAGAAAATATTAATGGAATAAATATCTTGATAATAGTGGAAAACAGAAAGAACATATACACAAGACCCAAAACCCACCATTAATAACGATTTAATATGAAATAGTGGAAGCATAAAAAATAAATGTAAAAATTAATAAACAATCCATTAATATCATTTTATGAAAAAATGATTGATACAATATCAAATCTGGTTATAGAATACAATAAACATAATGGTTCACCCATGGTGGACATCAAAACATTTAGAGTAAGCATATTTTTACAACGGATGGTGTCAAATGTAACTATAAGAAGATTCAGAAACCCAGAATTCCATCCCAACCATCAAACGAAAATGCTACAACCTGATTTCTGAGGTCAGCTCTAATTATATGTCCCTTGCATGATCAAAAGAGCAAAAAGCCTACATGAATCATAAAGGGTCTCTATTGGGTGTCACAATAATCTCCATAGGCTTCCATCAATATCTACCTATAAAAAATATATGATAAATCTTGTGTCTCTAAAATTAAAAAAACATCCCATACACATCATATAAACAATTTTCCTTCTCTTATTCTCAAGAGACAAATGAAATAAATCCCCTAATTTATCCATAAAGAATAAAAATATAATGGTTAGTATCTTTATCATAAATCATGAGTCATCATCTGCGAAATAATCATCCAAATTGAAACCTTTGGAACCACCTAACAGAATATCACTTGTCACCCAGTTCTATCATTAATGCCACTAACCTACAAAATACAGACCTAATATTTACTCTAAATAATAAACACATCTATCTCAATTATCCACATCCCAAGAAACTAAAATATATATACTCTCACATAATCTTGGAGTAACAACATCAATAACACATTGATCCTTATCTTTCAACCAACAGTCTTAACATGGTCAAATGATATCCCCACATCATTAATGTGGTTTTATAGGGAATGAACCTCTATCCAAACTGATGGTCAACATCATCTAAAGATAAATTTAATAGTGCTCACAACCAAATTGAGTTTAATAAATCTCATCAACATCTGTGTCCTATCTGTGTCCACACAACACTAATGGTATGTCAACCAAACATGTAGAGTGACAGCCACCATCATAATTCCTAAGACATATCATGCAGACACCATTATCCTTTTCACCATGTCTCTCATTCTGATGGTCAAAATTTTTCAAATTTACATGGGTCATGCGTAAAACTTAATGACCATCATCGACATAATCTAATTTTAATGTCACCTAACTAGAGATTAAAATTAGTCATAGAATCTATTCCAACCCCAAAATGATGACCCACATATCCTCATCTAGATAGTCAAGTTCATCCTCATCTCTGGCTCATGACCATCTAGTTACCTTGGAACACACATAAAATATATATATTAAACTATTTAATTTAAATAAAAATACACCCCAACCATGTCGTCCCATGGTCAGTATCATCTCACCATGACCCTACCACTTTTTCCCTTGATCGAGCCTGCTCATAAGCATCTCCCATGTGTTCAATTAATTAGTTAAATAAAAAATCAATTTATAGTGTATTTATTGGACTAACAAATGAAAAACTCTACAGTCCAGCCCCAAAACATCATAAATATAAATATAAATCTGGTAACCACTTATCCCATGTTGGTAGACCCTCTATTATCCATTATAATCCAATAATAGGATCTACTTTGGATGAAATTTCCATTTTAGATAAACACCACGAAAATAGGGTAAAACAGATTGTACAGATTTAGTTCTCTATATATAAAGAAAAATATAAAGAGAAGCTTGAGGATTGGATCTCTTATGAACGTAGTTCCAAAGAAACATAAGGCTTAAAGGACAATGCTCGGATGGAGAAATGATCTCAACAACCAGAGGTGGAGGATGAAGCTCGAATGAATCCAAGATGATAATCCCATTTGAGTTAAAAAGAGGGGATCCCCTATTAAGGGGAAACGTTAAAAAATGATAACTTTAACCATTTTAAATTAACAAATGGTTACCACATGTTTTGGAAATAGTGCGCAAACCATGCGATACCCACATCCTCGGTACCCCACTATGGATGGTTGGCCAACAGTGTTTGCAAAACCATGTTCCAACCTTCCATGATCATATAATATAAACTATAGATCTCTATTAATGGTTTTTTATTCATCCTATATGGTTTTTAAAACCATGCATATAGCATGTAGATATCCACACCGATTTTCTTGGGAGATCGCTCAGTTTTTTAAAACAATAAAATCTAGTAAGCACACACATAAAAGTTAGGTGTTTTTTCTCTAATGAATCATAATCCAAACAGAAACACAATGAACAATTATAAGGGTTAAAAAATATAAAATCTAATAATAGGGTAATATAAACATTATTTCTATATTTATGAATATAAAGGATGGAATTTATACATCAACTAATCTCTGAAGAACATAAATGTGTCAAGAAATTCAAACCAATCTAAAAATATAGGACATTTCATGTTAGAGTATTTTTAAAAATTCCATAAAAATAAAAAAAAATTATAAAATAGTATTATTTGGAAAAAAATTATCCACAAATTCAATCACCATTAGTGTGCCTTTATAATCATTCTTCAAGTATAAGTTACAATCAATAGTTCCTTTCTATTTCCTGATATATCTCAATAAATGATTTTTTTAGATTACAAGGACTTTTATCCACCATCATTCCATAAAATGACTTCTTAAATCAACAAAATGTTAATTAATCATTATGTGAAATAAAAAATTTGGGTTATTCAATGAAAATTTGTTATTCAATGTCATGATTTTATTTAAATTTTAATTTCATTTAACAAATATACCATTATAATCATACAACTTCATGGTTATGTTATGGTATCAATTCATTGAAATAGTATAGAAATCCCTTCAAAATATATTTTTTTCAATTTGATAATTTCTTTTCTAATCAATCCATTATTTATTCTGTGTTACATCACATTCCACATTCATTTTAGTACTGAATACCCATTTATTATCTATCAAATTTAAATTTTTTAGTCATGTAATATGCTCAGTAATATTATTCTTCGAAATAAATCAATTATTTATGAAATATAGTAAAACTATATACCACAATATGTATTTTTAAATTCTAATTTATCCAAAATTGTTCATCCTATTTCTTGAATGACCCAATTTTTTATCTATGTATCCTTATATAGATGTTATATATAAGGTTATATATACTGATGATTGATTCTATGATTTCTATTTATTGTCATAGATGAATTGTTATTGTATTCTATCATGTTACTATATCTCAGTTTTTTGTTACATTGACCAAAAAACAATTCGACATTCCTTTTGTACATTTTTAACATCCTAACAACATCATACATGGGATATTTGAATACAAAAATAGTCATTTAAGTGATCTCATTAGTGAAAGTAATAAAAAATATATCCTCAAGTTTTCTTAATTCTGAATAGCCCACAAAGATCTATATGTACTAATTCAAATGGTCATGTAGAATTAAGATACACCTTATTATATGTTTTCTAAATTATCATTCCATTTTAAGATGTTTCTTATATTATATATTCATATATCTTTTTCATTCATAAATTTATAATGAAATTATATATCCTTATCTTTGATAAGATTCTTTAACTATACTTCCATATTCATCAATTTGAAAACAATTTCTCAGACTTCCAAATTATGTAACATGTATTGGATGGATCATCAATACAAAATAAAATTTTCAATTTTTCTTCATCCATGAGAGAGATTTATACTACAAATTTTTATTTTTATGATTCATGTGCTTCACTTGAATTTTACATCATTACCTTTATCCTATGAATGAGTAATTATCAATATATTTTGTTTTATCCATTAATCATAATAGCATTATCTCATTAGAAATAATCAATCACAATTTGAGAAGTTCCAATAACATTTTTAATGAAAGATTCATTAAAAATGTTACTAAAAATCCATCAGGATACCAAATTTTTGTTTTTATTTTAACATCACGAGTCATGTGGATGAAACAACCATTATAATGTATCCATGACATTGTATTATTTATTTATGCAAGACACAATTCTTCCAAGCATATTTATTTTTATTATAAACATAAACTATTTTCCCAAGTCATTTAGAAGGAACTAACTAGGTAGGCTTGCCCGTCATTATTCTACCTTATGGCAATTTTCAAGACACCATCTGTCTGGAACTTTGGATTAATTGAAACAAAATTTTATTTTCAACTTGAATACAATTTCCATTATGGTTTTATTTCTTCCAAATCTTTCTTACTTTTTAATGAAACATTTCCACCTTGTTTTTTAATCCTCTCTTATATAATGGTGTGTTATAAAAATGTGAATAATCATTTTTTAAAAAGATGAAACAACACCACAAATAAACCTAAAATCAAAATTTTTGGGAAAATATATGGTTTTATAGAGATGATTATAATATATTATTGGAAATCATGTTAACTATTTGAGGATAAGTTCTCATTTTATTTTAAATATGAGTTTAAATAAATAATAATTCAATATTAATTATTCTTAAAACAAAATTCTCTCCATTATTTTTGGACCATATTTTTCCAAGATAATTATTTAAACCAATATATATTTTTCAAATTTTTTAATGAAAAATTATTCAGATAAGGACATTCCATAATAACTTCTTACTTATCTAGCATATTTGTCCATAAATTTTATAGAGAATTAAATCATTTCTTGATATTTCATAGATATTTATCATAATCAAAAAATTATAAGGGTTACATTTTCAATATTTTATCATTTAATGATAGTTTTTATTTGTGATAACTTATTATATTCTCACATTCCATATATTTAGACATTAGAGTTTTATTTACTTCTTTAATATCTATATCTCTTTTAGATTTCTCACCCTTTTCATTAACAAATTTCATGTCCTATTTCAGGATGAAATATATCCTTTCATTGGAAAATTATTTTCATCATGAGATACTGTATGTTCATTATTGAGAAGGTAGATATAATATGTTTTTTTATATTTCATTAATATCATAGATCAATGAATTAATGTTTTTTGAATGTTATCCCAAAAATGGGTAAAACAATTATGTGCATATTCAACAAAATTTCTACTCGAGAAAAACTATTTTCCACTTATTTTATAATCAAATTTAATTTTATATTATTTGAAATATTATATTTATTCTTCCTACCATTGAAATTTTCATTTAATTTTTAAACTTATTTCGTTCATTATTTTCATTTCATTTATATATATATTGTGGTCTTTTACTCTTTGTAAAATTAATTTCATTAAGTCAAATTCAATTTAATTGATCAAATGTATCAGAAAACATAATTGTGTTCTTTATTTTTTCATATGTAATTTATTTATAAATAAAAAAAATAATTATTTTATATTCTTCTAAAATTAAAGAATTCACGAGAGTCAACAATATCTTCATCATTGAATATTTTAAAATTCCTCAGGAATTAAAAATTAATCACACCATTAAATTAATTTTTGATTGATGATATTATTATTTTTCTTATGAAATGTACATATTAATTTAATCATCAAGAGTGATATCTTATATATCCTTATCTATTAAATTTTTTTGAATAAATATATCCATAAAATTACTCATTTAATTCTTCATAATTAGAGAATCATTAAGATGCTCACAAAATTCATGAATGTTTCTCATAATAATATCTACCAAGTTATATAAATCAACAAAACCTTAATCTCATTCTTCATTACTGTATTCGTATTTTCTTTATAAGGTCTGTTTCTATGCCCCTTCTTCATTTAGAATGAAAATATTTATTTTCTTCAATATGTCAAAGAGTTTTTTTGTTACAGTCCAATGAATATAGTGAAATAATTCTCTAATAATTAAATTAGGATATAATTTTTTCACTTACAACCACTTATATATACATCAAGTTAGTAAACTCCATTTTTAAATCATTCAGTTTTTTCGAGAATCCCACATTGTAATGAATTAAAAATTAAAAATTGATAGAAAAAACATTTATAAACATTTAATTTATCCAAATGTAATTATTTATTCCGTTGAATGATTGTACAAAACTATTAATGAAAAAATTAATTATATATATGCTCCGAGGACCATATATTGGATTCTATAGAGGGAATAGACATTGGATTAAACATGAAGTAGTTTGTAAGATCATTTTCCCACAATGAGAAGGTGGTTGAATTAATGGAGGGATGTTTTTATAATTTAATTTAAAAATAAATTTGTGTATGTTACATAATAATGTATGATATTCTCCAAATTGAAATAAAATGGATTTATATGATCACACAAAATGTGATTGCTCTAGGAGTGTACAGTTTAAAAATAAATTTGGAACAATTATGGGGTTGTAATCGTTATTGTAGATGGTTATCCCCTAAACAAAGATCAATTTCACTATATCCCCTATGGAAATAATTTTACAAGAATATGTGTGGAATCCCACCATACATTTATGGAGTTACACCAAACATCAAAACATCATGCTATGATACTGGAGATGTATTTCAAGATGTCAATGATAGAAAAAAATGCTTGGTTCCATTAGGAATAAAATATTATGATACTATTACATGAGGTACAAAAATTTTCAAGAATGTATTTCTAATAGAAAAGACATTAATTAGGTTTTATGAATACTCTAATAATTATATAATATCTCCTAAATTAATGATATTCATAATATTTTAATCACTAAAAATATAACATTAGATTTATACTTTTTCCACATTTTTTAATCACATAATAGAAAAACACATGAAAAAATGTCCTAACATTATAACTATTATTTATAATGATGGGTACATATATTATTATCATCAAATAAACTCTACAATCTCTTTTTAAAATAACCCTATGATCTCCAAAAAAATATATCAAATACTATAATAGCAACATATATCAATGTTTTTTTACAGTAAAATTTAAACAATTATTTTAATCTCATAATAAGATAACACGTAATCCTTTAAATAAATGAAAAATAATAGATTAAAAAAAGAAAATTATAATATAACCATTAAAATTTATCCATGCATTGATATGATAATTTCTCATTAGAATATTGAAAAATTTGAAAACATGAATAAAATTTAATCATACATAGTGTTGTATCTAAATTTGATACTTGAATAATAAATAGCTATGGAATAATTATCATCTAAGTAAAATATTCACATAAAAGAATCATATATGTGATTCTTTATTTGTCCAATTCACTTTTTGACTACATCATTCTCATAAAAAATTTGATATGTGACGCATTCAGAACTAAAAAATATGTGGATATGTTGATTTTCCAATATTAGAAAAATGTATTAGTGAAGTAATATCATAGAAAAACACAATGCAAAAATCACATATTTGAGTGTTCCCAAATAAAATTTTTCAAGTTGAATCTAGGATATTCTATATTTCATTAAAATTAATCAGTAATTTTTCGACCAACAATCATCATGTTTTAGAAACACTTTCTATTATCATGAAAATTTCATCTAGGATACATAAATACTTACACATCATATTAAAACCACTTAAAAACAATGTCAACCTATATAATGGTTATTAAGAAATGAAAAACCCTAATACACCATGAATCGTAGGATCTGAAGGAATAATCAAACCAGACCACAAATCCATCAAATCCCTTAAAGTCATATAACAAAATACATTGGAATTTTTTCCATTTCCATTCAAGTATGGATAATAGTGGTCACATCTCCTCTGAATTATCCCTCATTTAATTATCATTATAATATATTATGAAACATGATACACACATTTCTATAACTCTCTACACATTTTCCATCCAAAAAATACACAATAAAATAACTATAAAACTTTTTTAAACCATGATAAAAAGACAATGATGATCCATGAGATTAACCATATAGATCATCCTTAAAAGATAATGTTTACAAGAAATATACAGTGTTTCTAAAACATATCCTTCCATCACAATAATGGTAGAACATTGTAAAATTCATCACCCAATTCTATAGTTCAACATCCTCTTTATATGCCACTTTATTGGTCACATAGATGCATGGATTAATATTTAAATGAGATAGATTTGAATGGTCACATTTGACATGATGTCATTATATATATTCAATAAATATGAAAATATTTTATCTCCTTCAATACTCTTTGTGGAATCTATTAAAATATTTTTTCAAACTAGATATGTAGCCATATTTTCTCTTTTTTAGGTTGGTAATGTATTGAGTGTTAATAATATTTAATAAACTTCAACCATCACCATTTGTGGATACTATGGATTTTAAATTTAAATTTAATTATAATTATTTAATAATCACTATATATATGATTCCATTCATGTTAAATAAAATACATTATTTTTTTCCTAGAGATAATACTACTAACATGTCCAATTCATTAGTAAATTGATTTTTCTCATAAATTTTCAATTTTTTTGAGGAATAATCTTTCACTGTATCATTATTTATGACGAAGTGACACAATAATTTATTTTATATATCCATCATGATTGAAAATACTATTCAATTGAAATTTTGTTTATGTATTGTTTGGTAAACATAAATTTTTTCCACTCCATAAAGTTTTCATCACATTCATCAAGACAATGGTATATGTATCCCCTCGTAGAAAAATAAATTATTATATTATATATCTATAAGAAATCTCTCATAATAAATAAATATTATCCTATTCACCAAATAAATCGACGAATCTGAAAAAACATTGATTGTTTGGGTCATTTTAAAATAAATTACTTCATTAAAAGATCTATTGATAAGCAAAATAGGTTATATGAAACCATATTGTGACATTTTATAGACACAATTAACAATATGTATATATATTATAAAACTTATCCTTTATCAATGTTTTTGGACAATAACCCAATTTTCATCATTCTCATTATTAGTTCTCAAATATATATGAATATCATTTATAAATACAATAAAAATAAAATTTACCTAAATTCTACAGAGTGTATTCATTAAATAAATGATGATTGAAGGATCATTGCTATATAGATATGAAAATAATATAAATTCATGGAATCTATATATCATATGGAAGGATTTAATCATTTTACCACCTTCTTCACTCTCATGTGATGGTTTCCAAATTGAAGATAAATCATGGAAAAATATTTATAACTTTAAAACTGATCAAATAGATCATATATATTGGGTAAAAGATAAATTTTTTGGTAATTTGGTATTTTATGTTCAACATAATCATTGTAATGATGAATTATCACATTATCATTCAAATAAAAAACTATTCCCACTATGGTGAAGCACTCAGGTGTATGAATCAATTATATAGATTCCCTGTCAGTTTCTTCTTTAATTTTTACAACTAAATTGGTTCCATTTTGTATAAGGCCCTTTAAATTGTTGTAGTAGCAAGTAAAAATTTTATAGGAAAATAAAATTCTTGATTTTAAGTATTAATATGAAATTATTTTGGGAATATATTGTCTGAATATTGAACAATATTCATTTCTTTGATTTTGAATTTTTCCAGGACTATTGTAAATAAATATACCTCCTTAATATGTTCTTTGACCCAAATTTTATATATAATTTCTAATGTATGTTTATATTCATTCATGAAAAAAATGATATTTGAGTGTTGTTTAATAATAAAAAATGTTCCATTACTTCCATAGAAAATGATATGGACTATATAAAGAAGGAGATATCCATGCCCAAAGTAACATTGAATTCATATAGTGATATATCTATAAGACTTATTTGTAACACATTCCCAAAAACATTTATTATAGATAATCAATATTTGGGAGTTTTGATTATCATACTATTTGAATTTATTACTATGTTTGAGATATCTAATTATTTAGTTGGTGATGAGATAAATTTTTAAAAATATTTATAAATAAATGGTTGAGAATATTTATAATAAAAGAATTCATTTACAATTATAGAGTGTATGTTTTGTCTACCTTTAACTAAATCATTCCCATTTACCACTTGTATTGTTTTCATAGCATGAGTAATAACATTAAACCTATCCATAAGAGTGATTTTGTGTAACTACCACCATAAATATTTTTATATTCTCTTTGGAAAGTGTAAATATTATATCCCATGTATTTGAAATATTGAAGCATGAAGGGTGATTTTTATTGAGTTTTTTATTTTCTCATTTCATTGACTATTCTCTACACATTAAATTTTAGTTAGATTTCATGATAAAGTTGCATTGTATAATAAAAAAATTTAATAGTCTCATTAATACATTTTTCATTATTGTTTTATCCACACATCAGGGATAATGTAATTATCATATTCTTATCTCAATGATTTTTATTATTAGACTATTCAATGAATTCTATGTTACTGTTTTTATAAAAACCATGATATTTACATGGAACTCTTATCACAAATTCTATCCTTTTATCATATCATGTGATTTTTTCATAGCTACTAAAGTAACCCATATGAATCACCCTTCAGAAAAAAATTAAATACATTAAATAATTGATCAATATGTAATAGTAATTCACTCATAAAACAAGATACATGTCTTTTATGACTTATTAATGTTTCTTTATACTTTCTATTGGATTTATAATCCTTATATATTAGGTTAAGTAATTTATTATCATTTTTTTACTAAATGAGACATCAAATTTCATTGATGAGAAATATCCAAAAAAATATCCCACAATAGTGAGTTAATTTCTTTATTTTTCCTCATGTTCATTATAAGATTCCACTTTATAACTACATCACCTTAAAAATGATAAATTTCCAAAATAACATTCTTATGATCAGAAAAATGTATAATACAACATATATTTTAAAATAGTACTAATACTACACAAAGAAACCTATTGATCAGTATACCCATTATTGGAATCAATAAACCATTTTCCCTCTCCTACTCAGTTGGAATCTCAACATGATTCATGACATAATAAAGATGTGTATTGATATTAATAAGATTTATCATTCTATATATTTTAGAATTTTTTTCATAGGATAAAAATAATTTAATATCACATAATAATTATCAATAACATGGTGTTTATGGGTTCAATCCATTGTCTAAAACTAAAAATCCCACTTTGAGAAATAATAATGACAGTGGGAAACGACATTGTCCTAAAAATCATTTATATGATGAATTATTAATGTCTCCTTATTTTAAATATATTTCACAGGAGGTTTAACATAGTCTATCCATGGTTATCATCTATTGAAATTATTCATAATGGAATATAAATAAAATATTTGCTAACCCCAACATATCCCCAATGAGTGTAAAATCATTTTTGTAATAATGTATGCACTAGAATAATTGTTCATGTAATTTCCTAGTCATAAGATTTATATTTTCAATTGACTTTAGGTAATAATTTATTTTCATTAATTCATAAATATATTTTAGGTTTAGAGTATTAGTGAATTATTTAATAATTTATACATAAGACCCTATAAGAAAAAAAATTTATACTACTAAAACAATATCAATTTTTTCAATAATACCAAACTACTTAAAATAAAATATGATTTATTTTAAATCATAATAATTCTCATCATGAGATGAAATTTCATTTTAATCTCAGTTAGACTATAAGAAAAAAAATTAAATCCTGGGATGTGAACAAAATCAATGGATGGGTTATAAAAATTAACAAAAATAGATATTTTTTTAAGAAAATTTATAAAAAATAGACTTTCGATACAAACTAAATAACTTACCTTGTTAAAGATATATATATGTAATAACACAGGAAAAATAATAATACATATTGTAAAATTGGGGAAATATTTTCTTATCATGCTTAATTAGGTTATAAACATATTAGATATCCTATGATTGTTACCCTCATAACTTCTTTATGAAGTAACCCCCATGGCTACCTTGTGATATAACTATCACAGTTACACATGGATTTATCATTAGGGTTGACGTCCAATATACACAATAAATTGTTTTATTGTCATATACCAATATATATTTTAATTATAATGGAACAACCCATCATCACAATAAATTCACAAGAACTAGAAAATTTTCATAAAACTTGTACACATGAATCATAGAAACATTCCTTACAGAATATCACATATATTAAAAAAAAATTGTCGACATACAACCGATAATGTTTTAATTTAAAATAACCATTTAATTTAATAAAGAAGGATTATTAACCTCAATGCTTCATAAATGTGGGAAAATAATCTAATTTTTTATTTTTTGTAAAAAATTCATTTATTTTTAATAATGAATTAGTGATGAGGATTTTTCTAGGAAGGTTTCATAACAAAGGTTCTTCATCATTCGAACATGTTCAACTCTAAATAATAATGGTTTAAAAAATGTTATTAATTTATATTGGAAATCTATTAATTATTAAATATCATATATGATCTATTATATCATTTCATGACCCATTTGTTAACAATATTTTCTTACTACCCTAGTTTCGGGTGTTAATGAGATCGTTTGCATATGCATGTTTTCAAGTGTAACACTATATTACTCGGCACATGATGTAATTACATCATATAAATACTGATATTACTGCTATATATATCTTATTTATTAATTATTAATATCATTATTTCCATCCATTTAATGTGGTTATTAAATAATAATTACAATATACAATAGAATGGTGTCCAGTAGGTATGCATGTGTGGTACATTTGTTTTTAGTATACTAGATAAATGGGGGAATCTAGTTGTCCTGTAATAATAATAATATCTCAAAATAATTATTTTTTACTGATGTGATTAACTTATCATGTAAAAACATATGATGTGGTATAAGAAGAATAAATAAAATTGAAAGTGTTAGTAAAGACGACTACCTCTTTTTTGGAAATCTTCCATTAGATCATTTGTTAATGGGTCTAGGGTTAGAAATTTGGACCTTAAAAAACCTCCAAAACCTAAATAATAATTTTTAAATGGTAAATGTGTTGAGTTTTATTATCAATAATACTCACAGTGGTAGAATGAAATGATGGAAGTAGTTCCCTTTTATAATTTAGGTGAGGGATGGCTTTAGAAATTCAAAAAATATATTTAATTATAATAAAAACATTTAATATTAAAATACCCAGAAATTGACATATAATACAATATGATAAGAGATATGTTTGTGATAAAATAATCTAATAATATTTAGACAGGTTTTGGTTTTATTTGAAACCATATCATTTTGATTAAGCATAGTTAACATATTATAATTTTTATTATGGTAAGGATTTAAGTAATATTAAAACATGGTATTTCTAAATTATAAAATGTAAATTGAGAAATAACTGAACAAATAATGAAATTTTAGATAGTATCAAAATTAATATTTATTTTTATATATTTTATTATTATTTTCTAATAATATTATAATTTTTTATTTTGATAAATGTCATGAGTTTCAATTTCGACATGATTAATTATTTTGATCTTAATAAACACCGGAAATCAACATTTTTAAAAAATATATAATATTCAGATAATATGTCATAAGAATTAATACAAATTGTGGAGTATCTAAATCAATACAAATTATATTTATTTTAATAATTTAATGGTCATTTAATTGATTGCTTCATTGAATATATAATTACCACACCATTATTCTATAATATTTGAAGTACTTATGTATTTACTAAAAGTAAAAAATTAGTGACCATGAAGTAGATCAATAGTTTAATTTTTTAAAATAATATATATTGTCAAAGATATATTCTAAATAAAACCATATAATATGGTATATAGTTATTAAAAATATCAATGACACCTTTTCCTTTTCTATAAATAAAAATTTATAAAAATCATAATGTTATTCAAGAAAGTCCCAAATGTAATTAATAAATTTATATAATGAATAAAATTTAGAATTTTTAAAATGGGTACATATTTTTTTTCATGTCAAATATTTTTCCATATTTTGACCAATAAAATATTTTTAAGACAAAGAATGCAACATTTAGGGTTTTTCATTAATTTATATTTTATCAATGTAGTTTTCATGGAAATGTGTACAATAAATATCAGAAATTAGAACCATAGTTTTTATGGATAAAATATAAATCATATAGTAAAATTATAACATGTTATAAAATAATTTTATAGTCCTTATCATATTATTTTTTACCCTAAATTTCCAAATATACATTTTACCGAGTTACAAAAATTTGCCAATATTTTATTAATATTTACCAAATATAAAATGGTCCTATTTTATAAATTTTAATACTAGAATTATATATGTCTAATACATTTTTCAAAATTTGAAACACATAATTTTGTGAATTTAATTAAAAATTAAACAATTAAAATGCACCAAAAAATGATTTTTTCGAAAAACTTAATCATACAATATAAATTCCTTTTATAATAAATTAAGGAATATAATCCAATAAAATACCTAATTTGATTAATATATAAATTAAATAGCTAATATTAATATAATGAATAATTTTGTATTGAAAATAAAAATAATGTATTCAATAAAAATATTATTTTTCATTATTCATTCAAAATTCTAGAATTTCAAAAATATTATAAAAATTTCATTGTAAGATAAATTTTACATTGTGAATTTAATTTTAAAATTTATTTTATAAAATTTAATTCATATAACTAAAAAAATAATATATTAAATTTTATTTATATATAACAAAATATTAAAAAATTTATTCCATCATTGTTATTGTTGTTACATGACTCGCTATTTAATCGCATCCAGTAAATTTATTCACTTATTAAAAAATTGGGGATTCCTTTAATTAATCAAATATTTTATTCTCATGAATATTTTTCAACCATATGATTTTTCCAAAAAAATATTTACATCCATAATTTCTGTGTTCCATTATACTTTCTCTCTATGGTTTAAAAACTGAACTGGATGTTCCTCATAAGAATGGTTATCTTCCAAATAAAATAATTTAGGAAAAAAAATATGAGATAAATCTGGAACAAAAATTAATATGATTGAATCATGAATGAATATATATACCTTGGAAAAAATTGAGGTGGAAACACTTGATAGGAAATTGAACAGACTTTCTACAAAATTTCATATGGTCTAATAAACTATGGGCATAAATTTTCTTTAATATGAAAAAATAATTATACATTTACATAGAGAGTAATTAAGGAAATAAATCAACCCTACAATGGAATAATGATTATTCCTCTAGTTATCGGCATATAATTTTTTTTAGCTCCCTTAATGTGTTTTTGAATTATCTTTAGAATCTCAATCATTTCTCTAACAAATTCTTGACCAAAAAACAACATTTCACCTAATTGGTCCATAAAATATAGTGTTCGATACTGGTTTCCATATTATGCATCAAAAGATAACCTCTATAAAATGGAATGAAAAATATTGTTATAAGAAATATCAACAAAAGAATGATGTTTCTCCACAAATCCCTAGTAATCCAATATAAAACTAGTATAGTATACTCCAAGTTCTGAGTTTTTCGTTTTGATTTTCCATCATAATTAGGATGGAATGTTTTTTTTCAAATTTAATTTAGTTTCAAATGTATTCTATAAGCCATTCTGAAAGATATATATGATCCTCATATCACAAATAGATGTAATGGAGATGAGAGCATCATGTATCCTGAATATCCCTCTATGATAATATTGATAAATTTGATATGTGGACCAAGTGTTAGGAATAGAAATAAAATGTTCAGATTGAGTTTGTCGATCAAAAAAAACCCAAATCACATTTTTACATCAAGAATTATTTTCTAATCACATTATGAAATTAATGGTTAGATTTTCTATTTCTAATCGGGAACTAGAAAATGCTCAACAATCACAATTTGTAATTGGACTTCATCTTTTACCTATTTTTTTTCAAACATTTCACGCTAAGGTTAGTAATGTGTATTTTCATTCCATCCCAAAAGTTATACATCTGAAGCTCTTTTCATATCATATTTTTTCCATGAATATTTAAAATATATAACTATGATCACCAAATAAGAACACATTCATCAACTCTGGATCTAATGGCACACAAAAGATCATCCCAAATATCAAGACACAATCAATACCAATATTAAATTTATGAAACATACCATTTCATACAAATTCTAACTTCATAAATTACTCATGTTCCAATTTCGAATTGTTTATAATTTTTCTGGACTGATACAACTACACTGATTCCCGAACCAATATAGATGATGTTTCAATATCAAAAAAATCTGGGGCAAAATTCATTAAATAATTTTCTATTGGGTCTGTACTAAATGTAACAATGTTAATGTTGATTAATCATTTGAATCAGTGAATTATATACTTTGTTTCCTTCTTAAAATATATTGAATCAATAAATCATAATATTTTATTAATTCCTTCCATATTCATCGTATCATGTTCAACTTTTTTAAAAAAAAATATATAATAACATTTATTATCCATATATTTTTAAAATCTAATTACTTGTAAATGATTTACAATATTTTTAAAGTGATAAAAATCATTTAACTTCATATAATGTGTTGGACAATTTTACTCTTCTGGTTTCATTTTATGTGAATCATATGCAATTACTTAATCATTTTTCATTATAATAAAACCATTCCCCTTTAATGAATCATCTTTTTAGATGAAGAAATAAACATTGGTTAATGGTAGGTCCAAACCTAGAGGCTTCACAAAAATCATTTATATTCGGAAAAGCTCCCCTCATGTCAATTTTTCTAGAAACAAGTTAACTATGATTTGTGATAACCTAGTTATGATTATACACAGCATAACATGGTTTTCAAAAACCTTATCATAGGAACCCTCTAATATATGGGATTACAATAATATCATTAAATGAATAATAAACTATAACGATAGAATGGGTCAAAAATTTTTTATTATACATACTAATATTGTAACCCTTCTGATTTATAATTTCTTATAACCTTCATGAATTCCATTCGAAGTGACCTTTAGGGCTATATTTTTATTTAACAATCTATGTGCAACATTGAATAACCATTACCGTGAAATTCCAACGTACCCAAAGCATTTCAGGTCAATCACAGACCAGCATGACTTTGATATATAATATACCCATCCAATGTCATTATAATTTTCCATAAACCATAACATAATCATAAAACATGAATACTTTCATCATAAAAACATTCCATAATGAAATTCACTTATTTTCAAATAATTACGTGACAAAATTTTTTATTTGTTTTTGAAAATAAACTCTTAATCTTATAAATGAGGCTTAAAAACATCAAGACAACTTGAAGGTTGTAAAATACTCTCATGTCGTGTAAGTAAAAAAATTATTTTATATTATTTTCAAAAATGTAAAATAATGTCAATCATTAAATTGAAGCCCCTTACCTCAGGTTCATCTTTTATTAAGAAGTGTTCTAATGTCATTTGTAAATTTATGTAGAATGTTGTTAATTTCTTCATGAGAAATATTCATAATTATGCTACCATTTATGATCCTTTTATATCATTTTATGACAATTATTTTATAATATTTGGTTATTACCCTTGAATGAGGTGTTCCCCCATTATTTTCTTATGCATGTTTTCACCTATAATGTATGTTAATTTTTAATAGGATATTGATAAATAATCTGAATAATGATATTAAATTAATAAATATCTTATTTATTCATTATTTCTATCATTGAATCCATCAATGTAATGTTTTGATGAAAAAATCACTGCACTGCATGGATACAGTGTGTCGTATATACGCCTACACAGTGATTTTGATTTGCATATAATGGATTAAAGGAGGAAACTGATTATATGATAATACCAATAATAAAAAAATCAGAATATTTATAACTTTGGATTTATTACATTATTTTTGAAACAATTAATGAATTAAATATTGAAGATAAAATAAAATTTAATGCGTAGGTAAAGATGAATACATCTTCTTCAGCGGACTTATTTAATATATATTTTAATGGGATATTTGGTTAGTATTTTTGAAGGAATATTCACAGGTATATAATGAAATATTACATTCTTATAATTATTAATATTTTCGAATTAAATATTAATTTTACTTTAAAGGGGATTGTTATGTTCGATAGCCTACCCAATATGCAACAATGGGTTTCTTTGAATTATAACATTTTACAATAATAATATTATATGTTAATTTAAATGGTAGTCAATACATAGCCATTATATTAGTAAGAATGAGCACAACTAACTACAATATGATTAGACATGTTTGTTAGAGGCATAAAATGTGAATAAATCTAATTTTAATCATAAATTAACTCCTACGGTTGATTTACCTCCATTTGATGGTTAAACCACATTAAAGTTTGTTATAGTAACATTTAAATGTTCTATTTTACCAAATAAAATTATTTTTTAGAATCGGGACATCAAAATTTACATTGGGTAAATTTTTAGAATTTTTATGATAGAATTCATTTTTTATGAATAGTGGAAAATACGTTAATTTAATTAAAAAGCTCTTTTTATCTAATTTTATTTATATGGATGAATTATCTTTTTAATTAGTTTGAAAGTGTAAATATATTATGTTTTCACAATTTAATCAAATTTTGGTAATTAAAATTAATATCACTTTCTAATTGGACATAAACAAGTATCAATATTTGGATAATTATTATTTCTTAAAAACATGCGAATTGTTTTGATAGTGAAAATTAATATTAAATTAATTAATCAAATTATATGTATTGATTTTTATAACATACTCATCAATTTTGAATTCTGAATATCAAATACAGCTTAGGCTTAATTTTTTGTAGTTTTCTGGAAAATATTAATTTTTGATGAATAATGAAACCACTAAGTAGTAGTTAAAAACTAACATTTACATTTAAATGAAATTTTATTGCTTCTGTGGATTGAATTTAGAAAATCTGATATATATGGTCGTCATTACTGTGTAAAATTTTGATCAATAAGATTAAAATAATATTTTTTGAATAGTAACTTTTGACTTTTGTTTACCATAGTTAAATGTAAATAGTGTAAGTCAAGGTAAAAGGAATATTATAAAAATAAAATATTACCTAAAAAATTATTCTAACCTTTTTGGGTGAGTCATTTGTGACGATGGGAATCTTTGGGTTGGTTTTGGGAACCAATGGAGCAACTTGGGATTGATAATGAATATATATTATAATTAAATTAATGTAAAGACAAACATTGATATAAACAAATATCATTTAGTAAATTAATTTTTACATAGGGTTATATAAGTTATCTTTTAATATATAAATATTATTTGGAAAAATAATATTATTTCCTACATTTCTGTTTTTGTTAAAAAAATTAGACATCAAATATATTAAATTATTTATGATAGAATATTTATGTTTTATTTAACTAATGAATATATGATTTAAAAAAATGATTGTAAATATTAAAATAACATCCAAAGCTTGCCCAATTCTTCTTAGATGAATTAATTTATAACATGAGACATCTTATATTTAACATTACATAGTTTTGGATCTTTATAAACTGAATATCATTATATAATTAAATAATATTTCACACATTTCTAAAGAGCCCCTCCTCAGTATTATAAAAATTAATCAATTCATACCCACTCATCACACATCTCAAGCACCTTTTAATGTCTAACCCCTACCCAAATATGCTCTCAAGATCACTCTCCTCATCCTAGAAGCCATACCTTATCCAGAAGGCACATCAATAATTACTTTTGGTTCAAACCAAAGGGAGTTACCCAAATTAAAGGTAACAATTTCTCTAAACTTCTTTTATTTAATGTTACTTATATATCCTCAAAACAATTTTTATTCCTTTATTTTATATCAAAAAATTTATCCTCAATATACTAGGATATATTAATGAGACGGATTCGAAATACAGTTACACACACCTTCATATAATGGGTGATGAACATATTGTTTCTGTTGATGGAAAACTAACGCCTCATGAAACGATGATTGTTGAATTTTCTCCTAAGACCTCTCATTTAGTCCATCAAGATGGCACTAATTTTATATATGATATATATTGTGTTTATGTTTTCTTTATTTTTCTGTATTTTTCTTTTATAGCATTCTTTTATGGTTTCCATTATGGATAAACACGATAATTTCATTTGAGGAAGTGCGGACTACCGCCCCCTCAAATTGATATGAATCATTAATACCATATGTGGGATGTATAAATGATTGATTTAATGATATTATATAATATATTATAATATAATTATAATATACTTATGTATCATTTTGTTTTAATTCCAATAATATAATAAATAGTAATGAAAGTAGCGTTCAGGCGTACGTACGACTTACCGTCTCCATGAACGGTACATTCCATTTATTACCTCTAAATGTTATGTAATATTATATATACATGTATATACTAGATATATATGATATATATGATATATAAATCATTAATATCATTCTGGATATAATGAACCTTTTACCATGTGAACAACGAGTAATTTTAAGTAGTCCATTTTTGACTCATGTACCAAATATCGACAAAACGAACATTATTAAAATAAATTATTACATAATGGTTACAACATGGTAATAAGTGATATAAAAGGATTAATAAACATGAAAAAGGTTCTTATGAAATTAGAAAATAACTTTAGTTTATTATTAAAGTGATTTAAGAACAAAAGAGTCAAGTCGGACACGAGGTAAGGGACTTCGTCTAAATCTTCCTTAATTAATGCATATTTTGTTTTAATACAAAACATTATTTTATACGCTGTATAAACACCTTTGAATTTTCATTTCATTCAAAGGGAATATTTTTCTACGAAGTGTTTTACTAAACAAAAAATAATGGTTGTTTTTAATGTACGCGGTGACAACGACATTTCTACCGCTACAAGTAATATTTGATCTTTTGGATTTCATAACAATCCGTAATCTTCTTGTGAGGAAAATAAATACCATATAATATTTTTAAGTATTTTGGTATTAAAAATGGTTTTTATAATGGATTTGTTGTGTCAATATATTTAAATGATATATTGTGATTGAAATGTGGAAATGTTAACTTTACCTTATGTTTAGTTTATGTGTTATGAATATGTTATGGTTCATGGGAATTGTTTGCATATACGGGTGGTTTCATGATAAAACTAGGGTGGGTGAGCCTGAGATAGCTCTATAATTCATTTTTTATCGTGATGGAGGTAAATTTGAATGTTTCTACTAAGAGAATTATGGAATATACTATGACGGGTATTCCAAATATAACTCCATATATAGTTGTGATAGATACAATGTAAGTATGATGTGAATGCCACAAGTTTCCATTATGATTTATGTTTTCTATGTGTTATTTATAAATATTATGATTTCATGAGGTATGTTAACTAGAATATGTTATGTATAGAATTTGAACTAATGTTTTCTTTCTTTGTTTTATAACTGTTACTGTGCTTTTTATGATCAGCCCAAGTTTTGAAATGTTTTTCACAGGACCAAAAGATGAATATCGTCAAGGATGGGATCAAGGAAATGTCATGTTGTCTATAACATGGGACTATACATGACTCTTTTTTTCCCGAGTTTTTATTTTATGAAAAAAGCTCAAACTGAGTTGAAGTCTCTACCTTTTAATTTAAGATATGTAATGTAAAAGTTATGGCCTAATTCTATAAAAATATAAACCTGAAATGATCCTCAATGTGAATTATTCATTTAATTAAATATTATGTAATGTTTAATGCTAGGTCCTTAATGTTGGTATTATAGGTCGGTTTAGATAACTTTAGTAGTTTTGGTATTGTTAAATTAATATACATAAATTAATTTATATTAATATTGAAATGATATATCATTTACAAATTCTCATGTTGCATCGGATAAGATTTTTCTGTGTTCAGAATGGATTTCCGCAGAGGGTACAAGGAAGCTATGTTGGGACGTCATTAGGAGGAAGAGAACCTTGCAAATCAGCAAACTGAGATGGTCAGAATCAGAAAGGAATAGTTTGTTGCTGCGATGGAACAATGGACTCATGCTATAAATGGTTGTGGTATTAATACATGAGATCAGACAGATCAACCAATGAGGAACATGTCAGTAGTGGAGCATTTCATGAGGCAACATCCCACATCATTCAAGAGATTATCAGACCTTGTGGTAGCTCTAGGGTGGATTAAAGCATTGGGAAAAATTATTGATGTCATGGGGTGTTCAGAACATCAAAAGGATAGTCTTGTAATTTATCATTTTGAAGGTGAAGCTGATCAGTGGTGGTCGATGGGGAAAAATATCAGGGATAGTAAGGAGATTGAAGCTCTTTATTGGGATGAATTCAAATATATGTTTGTTGAGAAATATTTTCCTATGTTCGTTTGTCTTAGGATGGAAAACAAATTCCTAAAATTGAGGTAGGAGGATGACTCAGTGGCTACATACGAAGAAAAATTCACTCGACTGGGAAGGAATGCAACACATTTCAAACGAGATCTTGATAGTAAAATCAATCCTTTTTTACTCAGGATTGAAGACAAATTAACAAATTTCTTTAGCTTCTTATGAGTTAAAAATTTATCAAAAACTAGTTCGTTGTGCAGAGTAAGTGGAAATGAAGTTTTTTGATGATCATGTTTTCTTTTACAAACAACAGAATAAGAGGGCGAGGTGGTAGATGAAAGGGAAGAACTCTTCAAAAAAGTCTAATGGTAAAAAACCTATGTTTTTAGTTTGTGAAAATTGTGGTAAATGGAATGCGGGAGAATGTCTTTGGATTTCTGGTATGTGCTACTAATGTGGAAAAAATGGGACATAAGGCTCGTAATTTCACTGAAAAAATATCAAGGTAATGGTAAGACAAAATATGATTTAAATTCAGTAAAACGTTTTAAGAGAAATGAAATGGGTCATTATGAAAATGAGTGTCTAACGAAGAACTGAACTAAGGGAAAGCAGTCAGACATCAAGAAGAAAGGGGTGGTATAAACCATTGCAACTACATCAAGAGATATTGGGCCATCAAATGAAGTAGTATCGGGTACACTATTTGTTTTTTTAGATTATGACAATGTGTTGTTTGATTCAGGGTCTACACACTCTTTCATTTCTGAGAAGTTTTCTAGTAAATTGTAATTTGTATCTCAAGAAATGAATACAAAACTTATGAAAAAAACACCTTGAAGAAATTTTGAGATAAAAAAGAAATTATAAGAACCGTTATGTATGTGTGTACGAAAAGAATCTAGCTACAAAACTTATTGTTTTTCCTCTTGTAGAGGTTGATATTATTTTGGGTATTGATTGGATTTCTATTTATCATACTAATATTAACTGAAGAGCAAAAAAGTTTCTTTTTTGAAATATTTTCAGTAAGTGTACTATAATGAACCCTTAATTTTTATAACATATCAGGAAGCATAGAAACAAGTAAAATATTCAAATGAATGATACCTTCCACATATTGTTGAAAACAATTTAACTGTTCAGATTAATGATGTGTCAGTGGTAAATATGTACCATGTTGTTTTTCATGATGAGTATCCTTGTATTATATGTGATCGGGGAGTAGAATTTACTGTTGACTTAGTTTCTAATGCCATGAAAATTTCAAAACCCCCTTATTGAATAGGGAAAATTAATGTTTTGTGTTAAAGAAGAAATTGCAGGTGTTATTTGATAAATTATTCATTCGACCAAGCACATCACCATGGGGTGTTCCTATCATGTTTGTTAAATAGAATAATGGTTCAATGAGACTTTTCATTGATAATAGAGCATTGAATAACCGCATTGTTCAGAACAAGTATCCTTTGCCTCATATTGATGATTTGTTTGATCAGCACCAGGGACCTCATAATTTTTCATAGATTGATTTGATGTCAGGGTACCATCAGATGAATGTAAAGGAGGAAGAAATTCCGAAGACCGCATTTTGTACTAGATATGGTCATTATGAATATGTAGTTAAGCCTTTTGGTTTAACCAATTAAACTTCTGTATGCGTGGATCTTATGAATATAATTTTATGTGAGTTCTTGGATACGTTTTTTTTTTGTATTCATTGATGATATTTTCGTTTATTCTAAAAGTAAATAGGAGAATGAAAGTCATTAAGGGGTGTATATCAAACCATAAAATAAGAAAAACTATTTGGGATGTTCGGAAAGTGTATATTATGGTTAGAGAAAATGTAATTCCTTGATCGCATTGCTTCATAAAATAGCAAAGTTTTTTATCCTACTAAAACTAATGTTATTGAAGAATGGAGAATACCCACAAATACAACTGAGATCCATAGTATACATGGTTTGGCAGGTTATTACAGGAGTTTTTTTTTTGAAAAAAAATCACGGTCATTTAGTCCACTAACTATGTTAACTCGAAAAGGAGAAATGTTTATTTGGATAATAGAATGTGATTACTGTTTTCAGGAAATGAACAGAAGATTGGTGAATGCTCCAATTTTGGCACTACCCCCTAGAAATGATGATTTTGTAATTTACAGTGATTCTTCATTGAAAAGGCTTTTCTTTGACCTTATGCAGAATGATTAGGTAATTTCTTATGCTTCACGTTAGTTGAAATCTCACGAGAAAAATTACCCTTCACATTATTTGGAAATAGCAGCTATTTTTTATTTAAAAATTATGAGGAATCATTTGTATGGAGTGAAATTTGAAATATATATTGGCCACAAATGTTTGAAGTATATATTCACTCATAAAAAATTGAACATGAGACAGAGGAGATGGTATGAATTAATCAAGGATTAGGATTGTAAGATACATTACCATATGGTAATGTCGAATAATGTGGGTGATTCTTTGAGTCGAAAAACTAATTCTTCATTTACAATGCTACGTTGGGAATGATATCCTTTGGTTTTGATTTGATAAACATTGGCATAGATGTTGTGGGTGCAAAAAATTATTATGTATTGTTTAATGTGTCAGTAAAATCATCTCTATCAGACAGAATTAAGCAAGCGCAGATGAAAGACACTGAGTTATAGAAAAAGGTAGAGTTGGTTTAGAATGGTGTGTTTCATGAGTTTAACATTGACAAGGATTTTGTTTTGAAGTTTGGTAAGAGATTATGTGTGCCCTCTAATTCAATTGTGAAGAAGGAGTAGTTATTTGATGATCATAGTTCTCTTCTATCAGTTCAAGCAAGTTGTACTAAGATGTACAGAGATCTTCGAGAGTATAACTGGTGGGATGGAATAAAATAAGATATTGGTGATTTTACTGTGAAGTGTCTGATGTGTCAGAAGATTAATATAGAGTGGCAGTTTCCAAAAGAGATGCTTCCGTATTTACCTGTTTCATTGTGGAAATGGGAAAATATATCCTTGGACATCATTTTGGTATTACCAAAGACATCTAGAGGTAATAATGAAATCTGGGTTATTCTTGATCGGTTGATTAAATATTCTCATTTCCTTCCAATTCGTGATAATTTATATCAATATAAACTTTATCAGTTGTTTGTTAAAAAGATAGTCAGGTTGTATGGTGTTCCCCTATCCATTGTATCTGATCGTGATCCTTGGATTACTTCTAACTTTTGGAAATTCCTTCAGAAGTCATTGGGTTCTGAATTAAATTTTATTACAGCTTTTCATCCTTAATCAGATGGGCAGTCAGAACGTACAATTCTGACCTTGGAGGATATGCTATGTGCTTGTTCACTTGATTACCAGGGAATTTGGGACCAACCCATTTCTTTGGTTGATTTTCTTATAATAACAGTTTTCATTCCAGTATATATATGGCTCCATTTGTGGAATTATATTCAAAGCGGAGTTGAAATATAGCTTTTGGGATGAAGTTGGTGAAAGGAAGCTGCTAATACCAGAAATGGTAGAACAAACAACAGAAATGGTTTATTTGATCCAAAAACACATGAGAATAGTTTAGGCCAGGCAAGAATGTTATGCGGATAATCGGAGGATAGATCTTGTTTTTGGGTGGTTGATCATGTATTTCTCAATGTTTCTCCTTCGAAATGTGTGATGGATTTTGGTAAGAAGGCAAATTTGAGTCCGAGGTTCATTGGATCTTATAAAATCCAAGACAAAGATGAATCATTTCAATACATAGTGGCTTTACCTCCATGTTCATTCTATGTACACAATGTTTTTCATGTTTCGATGATAAAAAATTATATGCCAGATCCAACTTATGTTTTAAGTCCAGAGGTAGTTCAGTTGGAAGAGAATATCTCTTATGTGGAACAACCAGTCCAGATTATTTACCGTAGAGTGCTAGTGATGCAGAATAAGGAAATTCAGAACATAAAGGTTTTTTGGAAGACCCATATGGTTGAAGAGGCAACGTGGGAATCTGAAAATGCTACCCACACTTATTTGATATGAGAATAAATTTGCGAGGACACAATTACCAAAAGGGGGGAAGTGTAACACCGCAAGTAAATAAAAAATATGAAATTTTCACATTTATCCATATTTGTGAGTAAAATATTCATATTACTTCAAAGGGGACGCTATGCTCGATGGCGTACCCAATACGCAACAACGAGTTTCTTGGAAATCTTATATTCCACTCTAATAATAAAATAATATTATATTAAATGGTAGTTAAGGCCTAGTCGTTGTAATGGCGGGAATGAATAGAACTAACTAAAAAATGATTATATATGTTTGTCAAATATTTTTATTTTTTAAAATAAATGTTAAAATGTGAATGAATCTAATTTTAATGGTAAATATTCTAATATTCTTTAAAAGGTCGATTAACCGCCTTTTGATGGAGAAACCCTTTTAAATCCATTTTTTTAAAATTTTATATGTTATATTGGACAAAATAAAATTATTTTTAGTATCGGGACATCAAATTTATTTTGTATAAATTTTTGGTATTTTTCTGATAAAGTTCATTTTTTAATGAAGTGTAAAATGTTGTATTTTAATTCAAAACCTTCTTTTAATATAATTTATTTATATGATTAGATTATATTTTGAATTTGTTTTAATGTGCAACTAGATTAAATTTTTACCATTTAATCCAATAGTGGTCATTTGAATTAATTTCACTTTGAAATTGGACTTAAACCAGCGTCAATCTTTTAATAGATATTGTTTCTTAAATACGTGCTATTTGTTTTGACAGCGGGAATTAAATATTAAATTGATTAATGCAACTTATATGTTTTTAATTTTTTTAAATAGACATAATTTTTGACTTCGGATTATAAAATGTGTATTAGGGTGAATTTTTGGTATTTTTCTGAAGAACTTCAATTTTTAATGAATAGTGAAACCACTATGTGGTACTTAAAAAAACGGATTTTTTGTTTAAATGAAATTTTACCACCTCCTTGTTTTGAATTTAAAAAATCCGACATACATGTTTTTCATTAGGAAGTAAAATTTGGTTTAGTGGGATTAAAATAATGTTTTTTTGAATAGTAACTTTTAGGTTTTTAATCACGATTAGAGGTAATTAGTGTAATTTAAGGTAAAAATAATGTTTTAATAATATGAAATGACCTTGATAGATGTCCTAAACTTACAAGATGAGTCATTTCAGACCAAGAAAATCCATGGGTCAACATGGGGTCCCCATGGTGTAACACCCCAAGATTTCATAGTGTGTTATTTCTTAAAAATAATTCAATAACTTGCACTACACGCAACACCGAGTTCAATCACACCATGACTTACAAAAAAAATCCATTCAAAACAGGTTGTGAATAGTATTATCTAAATTTTAAACTTTATATAATCCTTATAATTTTAGAATCCATATTATGAGTTTCTTAGATATAATGAAAGAACAAATTCATTTTCAGTATTGCACTTTTATCAACTTTTAATAGGGAACCCTTTTTAAATACAATATTTTAAACTTTATGTCTAAATGGGGAAATAAAAAATTTAAAATGAAACATCCCAAGCTTCCACGGTACGCTTTCTTTGAATAATACAGTAGCGTGTGTTGTACGCAACCTTGAGTTTTAACATACACCACAACCAATCAAACTAGCCGTTATGAATAGTAATACCTATTTTTCGAAATTATATATATTTTATATTTTAAAATGGACTTCATTTCTGGATTCAGAATATCGAATTTAGCCTAAGGTGAAATTTTGGTACTTTTCGGATAACTTTCGTATTTTGTTGAATAGTGAAAATTACTAAATTTTAATTTAAAAAAACTTTTTTAATCAAAATAATTAATAGTGATAAATTATGAATTTGAGTGGTTTTAAAGTATATTTAGAATATATTTTTACCATTTAATATAATGTTGGTCATTGGACATAATTTTACAATTAAACCGAACATAAACAAGTGTCAATCTTTTGATAGTTATTATCTCTTAAAAACACGCTTTTTGTTTTGACAGCGGGAATTAATTTTAAATTAATTTCTGCCACTTCTGTGTTTTGAATTTAGGAAAATGGATTCCATATATGGAATCAAGATGTTCAAATTGTGTAAATAGTTAACTTTTATTTTTAGACATTTTGAATAATTACTACGGTAAATATTTTATTTACCATGGTTAAGGGTAAATCCGGTAAATAAGGGTTAAAAAATAATATTATAATAATACTAAATTACCCTAAAACGTGTCTTAAACCTATTGGTTGATACATGGTCGACCATGGGAATCTTTGGGTCGATTTTTGGACCCCATGGATCCACTTGTAAGTGATAATGACACTTTATTTTAATTAAGTTAAAATGAATACAAAAATGACACAAGCATATATCTTTTAGGAAAACAATTGTTACATAGGGTTATATATGTTGGATTTTAGATTATAAATATTCATTAGAAAGATAAAATTATTTCCTACATAATTATATTTTATTTATAATTTTTAGACATTAAATAATTTATTTTATTTATGACACAATGATGATGCAGTAATTACTATAATAGTGAAAAATTAAAATAATTGATTTTATAAATACCCAAAAAAATATAATATGAAACTTTTAATGAATTAAACTAATTTTCTAGAGTAATAGGATATATTAGGATTTATTTAATTTACTTTGTTTGAAGTAATCAATCTGTTATGATTTTCACAAAAATCAACTATTGAATAGTGTCAAAATTGACATAAAAGAGTTCTTAAAACAAATATTATATTATTAATTGATATTAAATTCCTAAAAATCTAATGTTCGGCCAAGAGACTTATATCATGATAGGTTAATCATTAATGGACCAGTTTGGGGCCGATTGGATGTATATAGTAAGTTTATTAACCATATTATATAAAAATACAAAGAGACATTGTAAAAGTGAAACTAATTTACTTAGAGTTAATACTTAAAGATAAGGTTAATATAAGTACCCCAACCTATATAAATTCTATTGGATGAGTTTTTTTTAGACCCATCCCCATCTTAACCTTTGAATAGTCAACTTTGGAGCCATTGGAAACCGATTATGAATTTATTATAAACTAATATCTCTTGCTTTTCCAAAGGTGCCCCTCACCCCTCTTATAAAAGGGAACTCCTCTTTCTCATTTATTCACACCTTCAAAGCCTTTTGGTTCGGTCAAACTCTGCCCAAATACTCTCCCAACTTCCATCACTACAACCTAGAGGCCTTAGTTTGATCATAAAGCCAACCTAAGAAGCCCTTTTCATCAAATCAAAAGGAAGAACCCGAAGAAGAGGTAATGATTTCACCACCCTTTTTCCAAGTTCCTTCTTCTTCCACTTCTTCTTACTTTGTTGTTACCATTATAAAATAATAACTCCAGTATCATATATATACTGTGATGTTATTATAAATATGGTACAACCATATTCAGTATTCTATCCACCCTTTGAATAACATGTCACCATACGTGCGTACGTACGGCTTACCGTCTCCACGTCGTAATTGTTATTCAATATATTATTGTTTGGATGGGTATAATAATGATGTGTAACTCATGTAAATAATAAATATAAAATGTTAGTGATTCTGTATATATGATATACCATTCATTTATATATTATTTTAATATCAAAAGAATGATATTGTCGCTCGTGCGTACGTACGGACTACCGTCTCCACGAACGCGATGAGATTCATTCTCCATCATATCCATTCAAGTATAATTATCATTTGATGATTTAAAAATGATGTTTAAGGACTTGATATCATTCTAGATATGAATAATATACAACCTATCCATTACAAACATGGATTACGTAATAAAACATATAAAAGAAAACGAGTATGTTAACACCCGAAACAACGATAATACTAAGACATTATTAACAAAGAAAAGTTAAAAGATCACATATGATATGATATTAATATATATGATTCTTGTATAATTTAATAACAATTATTTCAATATTATACAGGAGGTTAACCTACTCCAACCAAGTAAAAGTACAAGGTAAGGGATTTTCTTATCTCACTTTCAATTCCGTGAGATTTCCATTGTTCGCCACTAAATTATCTAAAGTGGTGTATTGTGTACCGCCATTTGATATATATTATCATGATTCTCTTTATATTCATGTTATTCTATAAATCATTTGGTGGTTATTAACTTTTGGCTGTACGACTCAGTTGATAACGTGGTAAGGGGTTTTCATCTCACTCCTTATTCCCGTGAGATTCATGCCATATTGCCACCATCACCTTTTGTGTGGTGTATGTACTGTCCATAATTATATTCTTTGTGTAATACACTCTAATTTATGTGTATTTACATATTCATTGTATGATACCTCATTCATGGGTTGTATGTTTCATAAGTTACCAAATTGGTAAGGGTTATTTCACAATCTCTTCATTATCCGAGGTTGTTTATACGTAATAATCTAACTGGGATCTCTATATCATCCACATCCATGGTTCTTAAAAATGTATTTCAAAACATTTTTACTATTTACAATAATATGGGTTAAAGTTATTTATACCCTTGTTTGACTTTTTATAAGAGGTTTATAAAGGAATCTTTCCGTCGTTTTCCAAACAAGGTGATTTTTAACCTTTTCGACAGAATTAAGGTAAGAATGTTTTTTTTAACTTATACAGCGGGTGCGGTTATTTTCCGCCGTTTTAAAATCGTCGAATCATCCATTACAAGCTTATAAGAATATTTTCAAATTGAAATTATTATTTTATAATTATGTTAATTTTATAATCATTTCAAAAAAAGAGATATTTCTCTAAAATAGTTTTAATTTCATCTATGTCAACATCCTTTGATGGATTTTAAGCTTATTTGAAGTTGATTTATTATGATACAAAACATCCCTATTTTATTGAAGGTTTTGTGATATTTTTGACTGTGGTTAAGTTATTCTTATGTCACTCATGTTTTTTGTTTAAAGTATTGACATTTTATAAGTTATTTTTAATCAAAATGCTTATGTTATATTTCAATCTTTTATTCAGATGAATGTGTTAGACAAGTATGTTCCAGGTTGGGGACCTGTAAAAGTAAGCCCTCCGGTTTGGTCTCCGGTTATTAGAGGAACTCCGGTTTGGTCTCCGGTTATTAGAGGAACTCCGAGTTGGTGTCCGGTTATTAGAGGCACTCCGGGTTGGTGTCCGGTTATTAGAGGCACTCTGGGTTGGGTTTCGGTTACAGTTAGCCCCAAGGTCTTGGGACGAGGCCTTGAAAAAGAAATTAAACTTCAGCATTATGCATTCCAACATTATGAAAGTGGTTATTGATATTGCATGTGATTATTAGATTTGTAGAATATCCATGTGAACAAGTAAATGGCATTATTTCATTTTACTTTTGCCATACTATGTTGAAGTTCAAGTTTAAAAGGCTTTTGTTTTAGTAATGCATTGCCTTAAATGTTTATGCTTATTTTGAATGTTCCGCTATATTGTTATCCTTACTGGGCATTTGAGCTCACCCCTTCTCAATGTTTTATTTTTCCCAGGATGTGAAGAAGTAAGTTATGAATGACCTGCAGGGATATTATGAGGGGATAATAGTGTGGACTGTGGAGACATTAGGTTGATGTAGTAGTTTTTCAATTTATAATGTAATGTAAAACTTATGAATATATCTAGTGTTTCCAAGGCTACTAAACCAATCGGTCTTTCGAGATTTGATCTATCTTGTGATCATGCCAATGTTATGTAATAATGCACCGACTCTGGGTAACTGGGGTCGGGGTGTTATAGTTGGTATCAGAGGAAGTTTAGTACAAACATTGGAAGCTAGATTTAGATAAACTCTGATTAGAGCACGTAGACCTAAGATGAACTTTGAGGATTAGTGTAGAAGAACTTCCTAGAATTTTGCTATTGTAGATATTTTGTGAGTTTTCTGAGAAATACATCCCTGTCTGGATACGAGCAGGTAGAGGCGGCTCTGGCACAGAAGTACATAGGGGTAAAACCCGAAAACACCGCTTTGAGCTAGACTCGAACATGAACTGGTGCACGACAACGGGCCTTGCTGCACTCTTGGTTACGACACTCCCGGGGGATATGCTTAGGATAACTCTCATTTTATTTACAAATCATTATGAAGGGTTTATGAGTATATACATCCTCAAAGGAGACATTTTTATGATTGTGGATTATATCCATAAATAGTTCAATTTATGTTAAGTGTTTTATAAGTATGTGATTATGTATTTTGATTCATAAACTGATCTAGTGTATGCCATTGTTTAGAAATGGCGCCCAGTAGAAGGAATGAGAACTCCAGATATGCACATGATCCAAAGAGAAGGAAGGATCATATCTTTCATGGACTTAAGCTAGAATTTATAAGAGAAATAGTCTCCCATGTATTATCATCATATGAAGAAATAATATCCTGTGTTGATAAGATAAGTAAAGAGTTTACTGAGTCCTATGGCTTTGAAGGGAAGAAAGAGAAGAAAAGGATGGAAGAGAGAAAGATGGATAAAGGGAAAGGGAAAAGAATAATTTTCCCATATGTGGTAACTGTGGAAAGAAACACCCTGGAACTTGCCTGAAAGGAATGGGAGTTTGTTATAAGTGTGGCGGAAAAGGGCACAAATTACGTGACTGCAAGGGTAAGAAAATGGTTTTAAATGTACAATGCTTCATTTGCAAGGAGTTTGGACACTACGCGAACCTATGTCCCAGTCATCAGACTATGCCGCAAATGATTTTATTGGATAATAATCAAGTTATGATACTACTACAGATGAAGAAGAATGATTAGAGTTCTTATGTTGATTATGTCAATTGAGTGTTGTATCAACAATGTACTTGTTATAATAATTATGGAGTATATAAGGATTGTACTGTAGTACTATTTCATTAAGGACTTGAGATTGTGTGGAACAAAGAAAAGTGACTCAATAGAAGGATAAATTTTTGGAAAATATATGGTTGAGAGAATGATAAATTATAATATAGTTCTGATACTGAGGTAGTGATTTTGGAATAATATGTGATTGTTTTGGATAAATTATATTGGATATTCTTGACTACCTTGGAACTGATTAATGATTTGTATATTCCATCATTGTTGGGGTTTAAAACATTTTTGGATTAATGAAGTATATCCAGCATTCTATATGAAATAAGGGAGCATGAATGTAATCAATAAGGAATATGGTAATACATGATGAAGGTATTCATATGCTATTACGGGGTAAAAAGGATCTATATTATGTTTACCATCCTTATAAATGTTGGAATGTGAGTTTGGACAGAATTATTTTGGATAGTTCTAGTTTGGATTATTTTGGATTGCCATAAAAGGACAACCCGGAGGTCAGGCGACAACCCGTCGCGTCCGGCAAGGCTGCGAGACTTGAACCCGCAACCGAAGGGCGACAAGGGTGTATCACCTACCACTGGCCCATGAGATGTCCTGGATTAAATAATGTAGTTTTTATTAAAAGATCTTGTAGATGAATTATAAATTCGTTTATTTTGGAACCCTATACGAATAGTGTAAATAGAAATTTTTTACATTCTATTATCTTTTAGAGTGAAAGATGAGTTTGTGGTAGAAATTTATTAATGGATAAAACTCTAATTATAAAGTGAGTATATCTCCTTATGATCTTAGCCAATCTCATAAATAAATTCCTCAATATTAAGAAAAGCAACTTAGAACAAAATTTTTTTCCTAGATGGTACCTTAAATCATCACTAATTTATGGCTTTGGGATTGTTGGCCTTTTCATAGCCATGTTCTCTACCACTCTCCATCAGATAATTGATGGTTAGATTTTTCTTCCATATCCATATTTTCCTACATGGAACCCTAGTATGTGTTATTTTCGGTAATCTTCATACTTTCGACTATTTATTTTAAATAGAGGCCTCATTAATTCATTTTTCGATGTGGGATTTCAACTAAGATATTTTGAAACGTCAAAAATGTGTTATCCTAATACCCTTTGTTTTGTTGAACCGATGGTATTTCAAATCATCATAGATTGATGAGTTTAAGGACCTCAATTTTATACTTGTTTGTGATTAATGACCTCAATGACTACCTATAAATATTTACGTTTTTCTTCCAATTATATGTCTCTAATTTCCACCAATGTTCTCCTAATCGAGATCATAATTTGGTGGCGACCCTTTCATTTCTCATTTCCTCATATTAAGACTAAATTATAGTAACCCAATTTCCGATGTGGGTTTTCCCCCAAATATATTTTCTATTTTCAACCTTTTATTTTCGAAGAACAATTTCAAATTGCGAGGACGCAATTTATTGAAGGAGGGGAGAATGTAACACCCCAAGATTTCGTAGTGTGTTATTTCTTCAAAATAATTCAATAACTTGCACTACACGCAACACTGAGTTCAATCACACCATGACTTACAAAAAAAAATCCATTCAAAAGAGGTTATGAATAGTATTATCTAAATTTTAAACTTTATATAATCCTTATAATTTTAGAATCCATATTATGAGTTTCTTAGATATAATGCAAGAACAAATTCATTTTCAGTATTGCACTTTTATCATCTTTTAATAGTGAACCCTTTTTAAATACAATATTTTAAACTTTTTGACTAAATTTGGACATCAAAAATTTAAAATGAAACATCCCAAGCTTCCACGGTACGCTTTCTTTGAATAATACAGTAGCATGTGTTGTACGCAACCTTGAGTTTTAACACACACCACAACCAATCAAACTAGCCATTATGAATAGTAATACCTACTTTTCAAAATTATATATATTTTATATTTTAAAATGGACTTCATTTCTGGATTCAGAATATCGAATTTAGCCTAAGGTGAAATTTTGGTACTTTTCAGATAAATTTCATATTTTGATGAATAGTGAAAATTACTAAATTTTAATTAAAAACAACTTTTTTAATCAAAATAATTAATAGTGATAAATTATGAATTTGAGTGGTTTTAAAGTATATTTAGAAGATATTTTTACCATTTAATATAATGATGGTCATTGGACATATTTTTGCAATTAAACCGAACATAAACAAGTGTCAATCTTTTGATAGTTATTATCTCTTAAAAACACGCTTTTTGTTTTGACAGCGGGAATTAATTTTAAATTAATTTCTACCACTTCTGTGTTTTGATTTTAGGAAAATGGATTCCATATTTGGAATCTGGATGTTCAAATTTTTTAAATAGGTAACTTTTATTTTTAGACATTTTGAATAATTACTGTGGTAAATATTTTATTTACCATGGTTAAAGGTAAATCCGGTAAATAAGGGTTAACAAATAATATTATAATAATACTAAATTACCCTAAAACGTGACTTAACCCTATTTTTTGATACATGGTCTACCATGGTCATCTTTGGGTCGATTTTGGGACCCCATGGATCCACTTGTAAGTGATAATGACACTTTATTTTAATTAAGTTAAAATGAATACAAAAATGACACAAGCATATATCTTTTAGAAACACAATTGTTACATAGGGTTATATATGGCGAATTTTAGATTATAAATATTCATTAGAAAGATAAAATGATTTACTACATTATTATATTTTATTTATAATTTTTAGACATTAAATAATTTATTTTAGTTATGACACAATGATGATGAAGTAATTACTATAATAGTGCAAAATTAAAATAATTGATATGATAAATACCCAAATAAATATAATATGAAACTTTTAATGAATTAAACTAATTTTCTAGGATAATAGGATATATTAGGATTGATTTAATTGACTTTGTTCGATGTTATCAATCTGTTATGAGTTTCACAAAAATCAACTATTGAATAGTGTCAAAATTGACATAAAAGAGTTCTTAAAACAAATATTATATTATTAATTGATATTAAATTCCTAAAAATCTAAGGTTCGGCCAAGAGACTTATATCATGATAGGTTCATCATTAATGGACCAGTTGGGGGTAGATGGGATGTATATAGTAAGTTTATTAACCATATTATATAAAAATACAAAGAGACATTGTAAAAGTGAAACTAATTAACTTAGAGTTAATACTTAAACATAAGGTTAATATAAGTACCCCCAACCTGTCTAAATTCTATTGGTTGAGTTGTTTTCGACCCATACCCACCTTAACCTTTGAATAGTCAACTTTGGAGCCATTGGAAACTGATTATGAATTTATTATAAACTAATATCTCTAGCTTTTCCAAAGGTGCCTCTCACCCCTCTTATAAAAGAGAACTCCTCCTTCTCATTTCTTCACACCTTCAAAGCCTTTTGGTTCGGCCAAAATCTTCCCAAATACTCTCCCAACTTCCCTCACTACAACCTAGAGGCCTTAGTTTGATCAGAAATCCAACCTAAGGAGCCCTTTTGATCAAATCAAAAGGAAGAACCCGAAGAAGAGATAATGATTTCACCACCCTTTTTCCAAGTTCCTTCTTCTTCCACTTCTTCTTACTTTGTTGTAACCATTATAAAATAATAACTCCAGTGTCATATATATACTATGATGTTATTATAAATATGGTACAACCAAATTCAGTATTCTATCCACCCTTTGAATAACATGTCACCATACGTGCGTACGTACGACTTACCGTCTCCACGTCGTAATTGTTATTCAATATATTATTATTTGGATGGGTATAATAATGATGTGTAACTCATGTAAATAATAAATATAACATGTTATAAATTCTGTATATATGATATTCCATTCATTTATATATTATTTTAATATCAAAAGAATGATATTGTCGCTCGTGCGTACGTACGGACTACCGTCTCCACGAACGCGATGAGATTCATTCTCCATCATATCCATTCAAGTATAATTATCATTTTCTGATTTAAAAACGATGTTTAAGGACTTGATATCATTCCGGATATGAATAATATACATCCTATCTATTACAAACATGGATTACGTAATAAAACATATAAAAGAAAACGAGTAAGTTAACACCCGAAACAACGATAATACTATGACATTATTAACAAAGAAAAGTTAAAAGATCATATATGATATGATATTAATATATATGATTCTTGTATAATTTAATAACAATTATTTCAATATTATACAGGAGGTTAACCTACACCAACCAAGTAAAAGTACAAGGTAAGGGATTTTCTTATCTCACTTTCAATTCCGTGAGATTTCCATTGTTCGCCACTAAATTATATAAAGTGGTGTATTGTGTACCGCCATTTGATATATATTATCATGATTCTCATTATATTCATGTTATTCTGTAAATCATTTGGTGGTTATTAACTTTTGGCTGTACGACTCAGTTGATAACGTGGTAAGGGGTTTTCATCTAACTCCTTATTCCCATGAGATTCATGCCATATTGCCACCATCAACTTTTGTGTGGTGTATGTACTGCCCATAATTATATTCTTTGTGTAATACACTCTAATTTATGTGTATTTACATATTCATTGTATGATACCTCAATCATGGGTTGTATGTTTCATAAGTTACCAAATTGGTAAGGGTTATTTCACAATCTCTTCATTATCCGAGGTTGTTTATACGTAATAATCTAACTGGGGTCTCTTTATCATCCACATCCATGTTTCTTAAAAATGTATTTCAAAACATTTTTACTATTTACAATAATATGGGTTAAAGTCATTTATACCCTTTTTGAATTTTTATAAGATGTTTATAAAGGAATCTTTCCGTCGTTTTCCAAACAAGGTGCTTTTTAACCTTTTCGACAGAATTAAGGTAAGAATGTTTTTTTAACTTATACGGCGGGTGCGGTTATTTTCCGCCGTTATAAAATCGTCGAATATTCCATTACAAGCTTATAAGAATATTTTCAAATTGAATGTATTATTTTATAATTATGTTACTTTTAAAATGATTAAAAAAAAGAGATATTTCTCTAAAATAGTTTTGATTTCATCTATGTCAACATCCTTTGATGGATTTTAAGCTTATTTGAAGTTTATTTATTATGACACAAAACATCCCTATTTTATTGAAGGTTTTGTGATATTTTTGACTGTGGATAAGTTATTCTTATGTCACTCATGTTTTTTGTTTAATGTATTTACATTTTATAAGTTATTTTTAATCAAAATGCTTATGTTAGATTTCAATCTTTTATTCAGATGAATGTGTTAGACAAGTATGTTCCGGGTTGGGGACCGGTAAAAGTAAGCCCTCTGGTTCGGTCTCCGGTTATTAGAGGAACTCTGGATTGTTCTCCGGTTATTAGAGGAACTCTGGGTTGGTGTCCGGTTATTAGAGGCACTCCGGGTTGGTGTCCGGTTATTAGAGGCACTCCGGGTTGGGTTTCGGTTACAGTTATCCCCAAGGTCTTGGGACGAGGCCTTGACAAAGAAATTAATGTTCCACATTATGCATTACAACATTATGAAAGTGGTTATTGATATTGCATGTGATTATTAGATTAGTAGAATATCCATGTGAACAATTAAATGGCATTATTTAATTTTACTTTTTCCATACTATGTTGAAGTTCAAGTTTAAAAGGCTTTTGTTTTAGTAATGCATTGCCTTAAATGTTTATGCTTATTTTGAAGGTTCCGCTATATTGTTATCCTTACTGGGCATTTGAGCTCACCCCTTCTCTATGTTTTTTTTCCAGGATGTGAAGAAGTAAGCTATGAATGACTTTTAGGGATATTATGAGGGGATAATAGTGTGGACTGTGGAGACATTATGTTGTTGTAGTAGTTTTTCAATTTATAATGTAATGTAAAACTTATGAATATATCTTGTGTTTCCAAGGCTACTGAACCAATCAGTCTTTCGAGATTTGATCTATCTTGTGATCATGCCAATGTTATGTAATAATGCACCGACTCTGGGTAACCGGGGTCGGGGCGTTACACATGGAGCCACTTTGGAAGGAAAATGACATTAATAACTTTTTATTTAAAGTTAAAATTAAAATGTCACAAACATGTGTTGTTTTACTAAAACAATTTTTACATGGGGTTATACAAGTCATATTATTGACCATAAATATTCATTTGAAAGCTAAAATTATTTCCTACATCATGATAGTTTTTTTTATAATTTTTAGACAATACATAAATTAATTTATTTATGGCACCATGATGATGCAGTGATTACCTCAAAAATGAACTATTTAAATAAAATGAGAAGATAGGGTGAAATCTAAGTCTTATACTTGTCACAACCCTATTGGATGGGTGGATTTAGAATCCTTGTCACCTTATCCTCGAAATATATCCTATTTTGACCTTTGAAATCCGAAAATCATCTTATAATAAAGTAATAGTTTATAACTTTCCAAGAGTGCCCCTCCTCTCCCCTTATAAAAATCCCCCACCTCTACCACCTTGCCCACACCACCCAAGCCATTGGCTCGAGAAACCCCTACCAATTTTGTCTCTCCAAATCCCTCTATTACTCCTAGAAGCATCACATTGGGAATACATCTTTCCAAGGAAGCTTTTGAGCTCAAATCATAAAGAGCTACCCGATTTAAAGGTAGTGACTTCTTTTGTGTTCTTATGTTTTATTTTGCTTCTCCAACCCCCTAAATTTTTTTATTACATTATTTTGTAACAAAAGCAGTATCTTCAATATACTATGATTTTTTTATAATAATTATCTGAGCTACACTTACACACACAACCGTCTAATGGTTAAATAACATTCTGTTTCTGTGGATGGGGAATTACTGCCTCACGAAACGATGATTGTGCAATATTATTTTATCACCTTTAAAGGTAGAAATTATGATGTAAATATATTTTATATATGTTATAAATGGTATTTATGTTTAAAATATACTTCTTTATTTTATATTTAAAACATTTCTTTATTCTTTTCATGTTGTGCAAATACGATAATTTCATATGTGGAAGTGTGGACTACCACCCCCTCAAGTGATGTGACTCGTTCATGCAATACATGGAATGTATAAAGAATGAAATTAATGAACATTTGTTACCTATATAAAATATATATTATACTGTAATTATAATTTATATATATATATATATATATCTCATTTATTTTTAATTCCATTAATATGACAAAAAATTGAAAGTAGCGTTCATGCGTACATACGGCCTACCGTCTACATGAACGGTGCTTTCCATTTTTTATCTCAAAATGTTATGGAATAGTATAAAATAAATATTTACTAGATATATATTATATTTTAATCATTAATACTATTCTGGATATTATTTAATTATAACTACATGGGAAATCTTTTTCAAACAAGTTCATTTTTTACTCATGTACCAAACATCGGCAAAAACGTCTAATACGAACTAGAATTATTAAACATTTATCATAACTTTATAATATGTGATATGAACTCAATAATAATCTTTAAATGAGGTCCTTATGAAATTATAAATTGACCAAAGTTTATTATTAAAGAATATAAAGAAACGAACAAGGCAAGTCGGACTTGAGGTAAGGGATCATGCCTCTCTCTTTATTTTTAAGCACTCTCTTTTATGTCATTTATTTTAAGATCATATTTATTATTTTTGTGGATGTTAATTTATATTCCTCGTACTTTAATTTCTATTTCAATATTATGAGAGACCCTATTTTATCTCATCAATCCATTTTTGGATGTTTTAAGTGGCGTCGTTAGGCTTTCGAGTTTTTGTAAAGGATTTTTCATTTCCCTTTTATTCCTGTGACATTTATACTACGTTTTCCACCATTTCCTTTGAGTGGTGTATGTACTACACATTATTATACTCTTTGGGTAGTATAATTTCAATTATGGGTATTTACATCTTCATTGTATGACCCTTCTTCCATGGGGTGTATGTTTCGAAAGATACCCATGTCGGTAAGGGAACCTTTCACCCTCCTCTTTTTAAAAAAGACTTCTTCTGTTATGTCTTTTAATTCACATAATATTATGTTGGGATATGTTATTATATATCCTTATTGATGTAAATTTTATGTCCAAGTGATGAGATACCATTTTCTCTCTCATCAACTCATTTTCGGAATTTTAAAGTGACGTCATTAGGCTGTCAGATTTCTATAAAGGAACTTCTTAACCCACTGTCAATTCATTGGGTTAAACCATTACTTCTTGATTTTATAATTCTAGGATTATGTGTGGATATCTATGTTGTAATTTCCACACAACATTGTGTGGATATACTATTTCTGCACATAATCATCTCATTGATAAATTCTTACATCATTTAGACGAACTTTTATGGGAAATCATAACTCAATCTCATTTCATTGAGTTAAATATCTATGTAATTGGTTTGGTTTTTCCAAGAGTATGTGTGAATAACCTCTTATTGTTTTACACTTAATATCCACTTAGATATTCTGTATTCATATTTTTCACATATAATCTTGTAATTGATTTATCCTTAATCTGATGATACCAACTTTGTAAGGGACTTTGTCTCAATCTCCTTTCATTGAGGAATATTTTGTTTGATACACAACTTTCTTTTATACGGTGTATAAACCCCTTTGACATATACTTTTATTCAAAAGGAATCTTTTCTATACGAAGCGTTTTACTAAATGAAAAAATGTATGTTTCTTTTTAACGTACACAGTGAAAAAGACCTTTCCGCAGCCGCGAGTATTATTTGATCATTGGCTTCCTCAACAAGTTGTTATATTTTAAAAGTAAATAAAAACCATATAATCTTTTATGTATTTTGGTATTGAAAATGGTTTTGATAATGTATTTTTTATGTTAATATATTTAAGTGTTATATTATGATTGAAATGTGGAAATGTTTTCTTTCCTTTAGAATTGTTATGAATTTATAATGGTACTTGGACATTTGACGGGTGGTTACATGATAAACCATATGACGGGTGGTTCCATGAATACCAGGATGGGTGGTTACATTATAACCTCCAATGCATTTGGTATGGAAGTCGGCCGTATGGCTATTCCATTTAGTGAAATGTGTGGAAGTCGACCGTATGTTTATTCCATTTAAGTATGTTTATGTCCCAAGTTACCTTATATGATATGTGATCTTTATATGGGTTTTATGGAAATATTTTGCTTTCAAAAGGGTAAGTAATGATATTTTATTCATTTAAGAGTTTATACTACTTCATAAAGGTGAAAATTATTACTTTGATAAAGTAATCATGGTTTACTTGTTGTTTGGAAAAACTAACAATTTTCCTTTTTTGTGCATCTCTTACTGAGCTTTTTATGCTCACCCCAAGTTTTTTTTGAAATGTTTTTCATAGGACTTAATGTGGAATAGGGTCATGGATGGGAACAAGGAAACTTCATGCTATCTAAAACATGGAAGTAGACAAGTTTTTTTAAGAGTTTTTATTTTATCAAAACGTAGTAGAACTTTCTACTTTGTAATCTTTTGAGATGTAATAGTTATGACCTAATTCTCTAAAACTATAAACCTGAAAATATCATCTATGTGAATTAATTATTTAATTCAATAATAAGTAATGTTTAAGGATGGGTCCTTATAGTTGGTATCAGTGGTCAGTTTAGATAACTTTAGAGGTTAGAGTGTTGTTTAATCATAAGTGAAATGTTGTGTATAACCACCATGGTTAGTATATTGGATGGAGTCATTGTTTTTTTGAAAGTTAGAATTAGTTTGAGGGAACATGGATAACTATATATTAGTGTTTATCTTCCTCATTATTGTATGATGATTTTACTGATATGATCACACTGACCTTTTTGGTATTAGTAAATGGCTAGATCTAGGAGGCACCAAAGTAATAGTGGATGTGAAGGAAACTGTGACAGTTTTCTGAGTGAGCAACTGAATGATATGGGAGCTGCAATGAGAACTCTGGATTTTATCCTCAACCAAATATCCGGTGTCATGATTGACCACCTTATCCTTGGTGATTTTTTAAGGCATCATATATGTGAGAAACAAATCCCTACGGAACATCAGGTAATAATCATAAAGTTAATTGGTTTAAAAAAGAAATGTGTCAAAGATGTGGAAAGAAACACCTGAGAAAATGTTTCAAAAGGACAGAAATTTTCTATAGATGTGGAAATGAAGGTCATAAAACAAGAACCTTCCATGGAAAAAGGAAGCATCCAGTTGACTCGAGGAAAGGGAAAGAAGTTTTTTCTAAGGGATCAATTGAATGTTTGAAATGTTGTGTGCATGGTCATTATGAAAACACATGTTCTATGAAGATGTTTCGGTAATGGAATGAACAAGATCGTACAAATATTCGTTTAGCTATACCTAATGCCATTCCGATTGAGGATGAAGAAACTAAAAATAACCAATCAAAGTTATGGATTATTTCTTATCGTTTGTTTTCCTATTTTGGAATATTAGGATAGGATTCATGATTTTGTTTGAAGGAAAGAAGTATTTCAAAATAAGTTGGAAAGGAATGGTTAATGGATCCGGAAAATGTTGAATGAGTAAGAAGTCAACACATAAGGGCTTCAAGAGTTATGGTGAAATTCTTAAAAGTATTAAGTCTATTTTGATGATGGGGTTACATTAGAAGATGTTTTATCGTATGTGTAACCCTGATGTTTGATATATGAAATTTTTATTCAAGGAATAGTTGTCTGTTCTTTTGTGGACATAGTTATATAGAACCATTTGGGCTTATATGATCCTTACTTTTGAGGTAATTAGGGGTTACTATATGTTATGATGGAAAATGAAAGGCATGAGATAAAATTGATGTTAAATTATGTTACAGTTATTTTTGAAGATTTTATCTCATTTTAGGGAATGTTTTAAGAATTATATAGTTTTGGATAAAGGAAAACACGTAGACCGTGTGACAACCTGTCGCGTCCGACAAAGCTGTGGGAATCGAACCCACAACCAAAGTGCGACTGGTATTTATCGCCTATCACTGGACTACATGAAGTCCCTGGTTATTTTGACTAATTATTTTTAGTTGGATGATTTTTGGAATCAATAGTATGTTTATTTTGGGTTATCTATGGAAATGATAAACCTATCATGGAGGATATGTGATTATGTTAATTACTTTTCAATATGAGACTCTAAGAGAAACTAATGTTATTTGATGATAAATGTTAATTTGTACCTTGGAAGACTATGTGACTAAATCCTTCAAATATTTGGGTTTCAATATTAGTTTGGTTTACTTTGAAGAATTTTATGGACAAATTATTTATCTAATTATCCTCATTGAACTTTGGGATTTGTTAGACAAATTTTGGAGAATAAGAATATATTTTCTTTTTATAAAGGGTTATCCTTTTCTGGATTATCTAATCTTGTTCTAACAATTTTGGTTTTGGTAAGGGTCTGAAGACTTTAGAAATATATAGTTCTCTTTTGTGGATTAGGTGATTCTCTAGAAGTTGATTATAGAACTCTTAATGTGAACAAGTCTTCCTAAATACTCATCATTTGGGGAATGTATGAGATTGTGTAAGAAATCTAGTAAAAGTTTAAAGTCAACATGACAAGTAGGTATGTTTCCTTAAGATAAAAAATAAATTCCTCAATGAAATGTTACTTAAAAAAAATATGTTGTCTATAAACTTTTCCTACTAGGGAATCGAATACCGTTTAACAAACCATAGGTTTGTGATTTTCTTGTGGTTAACTTTATCCTAAACATGTTTTCTATCACTCTCCCTCAAAACATGACCATTTGTTTTTTTCCTTCATATCCATGATTTCCTACAGGGAATCCTAGTATGGGTTAACTCGGGTGACCTTTTTTACTTCTCTTTATTTATTTTAAAGTGATAGTTTTACTGACTCTTGTTCTAATGTGGGATTTTCAATGTAGTTTCCAAGCCCAATTTTGAAAACTCGAGGACGCAATTCCCAAAAGGGGGAAGGATGTAACACCCCAGGTAAATAAAGAATATTACATTTTCACATTTATGCATATTGGTGATTAAAATATTAATATTACGTTAACGGGGACGCTATGCTCGATGGCGTACCCAATATGCAACAATGAGTTTCTTGGGAATCTTACATTGCACTCTAATAATAAAATAATGTTATTTTAAATGGTAGTTAATGCCTAGCCATTGTAATGGCGGGAATGAACAGAACTAACTAAAAAATGATTATATATGATTGTCAAATATTTTTAATTTTTAATATAAATGTTAAAATGTGAATGAATCCAATTTTAAGCTTAAATATTCTAATATTATTTAAATGGTCAATTAACCGCCTTTTGATGGCAAAACCCTTTTAAATACATTTTTTTACAATTTTATATGTTATATTTGACAAAATAAAATTATTTTTAGAATCGGGAAATCAAAATTTTCTTTGTATAAAAATTTGGTATTTTTCCGATAAAGTTCATTTTTTAATGAATAGTGTAAAATGATGTATTTTAATTCAAAACACCCATTTAATCTAATTTATTTATATGATTATATTATCATTTTATTTTTTTTTAATGTGAAATTAGATTATATTTTTACGGTATAATCCAATAGTGGTCATTGAAATTAATTTCACTTTGAAATTGGCATTAAACTAGCGGCAATCTTTTAATAGATATTGTTTCTTAAAAACACACTATTTGTTTTGACGGTGGGAATTAAATATTAAAAAAATTAATTAAACTTATATGTTTTGAATTTTCTAAAATAGACATCATTTTTGAATTCGGAATATCAAATATAGCTTACGGTGAATTTATGGTATTTTTCTGAAGAACTTCAATTTTTGATGAATAGTGAAACCACTAAGTGGTATTTAAATAAGATGATTTTTCATTTAAATGAAATTTTACCACCTCTGTGTTCTGAATTTCAAAAATCCGACATACATGGTTTTCATTAGAAATTAAAATGTGGTTCAATGGGATTGAAATAATTTTTTGGTGAATAGTAACTTTTAAGTTTTTAATCGCGATTAGAGGTAATTAGTGCAATTTAAGGTAAAAATAATGTTTTAATAATATGAAATGACCTTGACACATGTTCTGACCTTATTATATGAGTCCTGGACGACCAAGACAATCCATGGGTCAACTTAGGGTCCCCATGGAGCCACTTTGGTAGGAAAATGACATTAATAACTTTTTATTTAAAGTAAAAATTAAAATGTCACAAACATGTGTTATTTTACTAAAACAATTTTTACATGGAGTTATACAAGTCATATTTTTGAATATAAATATTCATTAGAAATATAAAAAAATTTCCTACATCATGATATTTTTTATATAATTTTTATACATTACATATATTAATTTATTTAAGGCACCGTTATGATGCCGTTTTTACCTCATAAATGAATGATTTAAATAAAATGAGAAGATATGGTGAAATCTAAGTCTTACACTTGTCACAAACCTATTGGATGGGTGGATTCCTAAACCTTATCACCTTATCCTTAAAATATATCCTTTTGGGTCCTTTGAAATACGAAAATTAATTTATAATTAAGTAATAGTTTATAACTTTCCAAGAGTGCCCCTCCTCTCCCCTTATAAAAGGCCCCCACCTCTACCACCTTACCCACACCTCTCAAGACTTTTTCTCGGCCAAAACCTTCAAATTTTGTCTCTCAAAATCCCTCTCTTACACCTAGAAGCCTCAATTTGGGTAGAAGTCTTTCCAAGGAAGCCTTTGAGCTCAAATAAAAAATAGTTTCCCGATTTAAAGGTAGTGTCTTCTCTTATGTTCTTATGTTTTATTTTGCTTCTCCAACCCCCTAAATTTTTTTATTCCTTTCTTTTGTAACAACACCATTACATTAAATATACTTTTATTTTGTTATAATAATGATTAGAGCTACACTTACACACACATCCGTCTAATGGTTAAAGAATATACTGTTTCTGTGGATGGTGAATTACTGCCTCACGAAACGACGATTGTTCAATATTCTTTTAACACCTTTAAAGTTGGCCATTATGATGTCACTGTATTTTATATATGTTATATATGGTTTTTATGTTTACTATTTGCTTATGTATTTTATATTTAAAACATAACTTTATTCATTGCATGTTGTGCAAATGCGATAATTTCATATGAGGAAGTGTGGACTATCGCCCCCTCAAGTGATGTGACTCGTTCATGCAATACATGGAATGCATAAAGAATAAAATTAATTAAGATTTGTGACCTATATAAAATATATATTATACTGGAATTATAATATATATATATATATCTCAATTATTTTTAATTCCATTAATATGACAAAAAAATGAAAGTACTGTTCATGCGTACGTACGGCCAAACGTCTCCATGAACGGTGCCTTCCATTTATTATCTCCAAATGTTATGTAATAGTATAAAATTAATATGTAACTGATATATATGTAATTTTAATCATTAATACTATTCTGGAAATGATTTAATTATAACTATATGGGAAATCATTTTCAAACAAGTTCATTTTTGACTCATGTACCAGACATCGGCAAAAACGTCTGATATGAACTAGAATTATTAAACAATTATTATAACATTATAATATGTGATATAAACTGAATAATAATCTTTAAAAGAGGTCCTCAAGTAATTATAAATTGACCAATGTTTATTATTCAGGAATATAAATAAACGAACAAGGCAAGTCAGACTTGGGGTAAGGGATCCTACCTCTCTCTTTCTTTTTAAGCACTCTCTTTTATGTCATTTATTTTAAGCTCATATTTCTTCTGTTTGGGGATGTTATTTTATATTCCTCTTACTGTAATTTTTTTTTCATATGATGAGAGTCCCTATTTGATCTCCTCAAACCATTTTCGGATGTTTTAAGTGGTGTCGTTAGGTTGCCGAGTTTTCGTAAGGGGTTTTTCATCTCCCTTCTATTCTCGTGATATTTATAATACGTTTGCCACCATTTTCATTTGAGTGGTGTATTTACATCACATTATTATACTCTTTTTGTAGTATAAATTCAATTATGGGTATTTACATCTTCATTGTATGACCCTTCTTCCATGGGGTGTATGTTTCGAAAGATACCCAAGTTGGTAAGGGAACCTTCCACCCTCCTCTTTTTAAAAAATACTTCTTTTGTTATGTCTTTTAATTAACATACTATTATGTTGGGATATGTTCTTATATATACTTATTTATCTAAATTTTATGTCCATGTGATGATATACCATTTTATCTCTCATCAACTCATTTTTTGAATTTTAAAGTGACGCCGTTAGACTGTCGGATTTCTGTAAAGGAACTTCTTAACCCACTTTCAATTCATTGGGTTAATCCATTACTTCATGATTTTATTATGCGAAGATTATGTGTGGATCTATATGTTGTAATTTCTATAAACCATTGTGTGGATATACTATTTCTACACATAATCATCTCATGGATAAATTCTTACGTCATTTAGGCGAACCTGTATGGGAAATCATAACTCAATCGCATTTCATTGAGTTAAATATCTATGTCATTGGTTTGGTTTTTCCAAAAGTATGTGTGAATGCCCTATGATTTTTTTACACTTATATCCACTTATATTTGGTGTATTCATATTTGTCACACATAATCATGTAATTGATTTATCCGTAATCTAAAGATACCGACTTTGTAAGGGACTGTTTCTCAATCTCCTTTCATTGAGGAATATTTTGTTTTATACACAACTTTCTTTTATACGATGTATAAACCCCTTTGACTTATACTTTTATTCGAATGGAATCTTTTCTATATGAAGAGTTTTACTAGACGACAAAAAGTATGTTTCTTTTTAACGTATATGGTGAAAATGACCTTTCTGCCACCGTGAGTATTATTTGATCTTTGGCTTCCTCAACAAGCCGTTATATTTTTAAAAGTAAATAATAACCGTATACTATTTTATGTATTTTGGCATTGAAAATGGTTTCTATAATGGATTTGTTATGTCAATATATTTAAGTGTTATATTTTTACTGAAATTTTGAAATGTTTTCTTTCATTTATAATTGTTATTATTTTATAATGGTACTTGGAAATTTGACGGGTGGTTACGTGAAAAACCATATGACGGGTGGTGCCGTGAATACTAGGATGGGTGGTTACGTTATAACATCCAATGTATTGGGTTTGGAAGTCAGCCGTATGGCTATTCCATTTAGTGAAATGTGTGGAATTCGACCGTATGGTTATTCCATTTGAGTATGATTATGTCCCAAGTTGCCTTATATGAAATGTTCTCTTTATATGGGTTTTATGGTAATATTTTGGTTGAAAAAGTTTAAGTAATGGTCTTTTATTCATTGAAGAGTTTATACTACTTCATAAAGGTGAAAAGTATTACTTTGATAATGTAATCATGGTTTACTTGTTGTTTTGACAAATTAACAGTTTTCCTTCTTTGTGTATCCGTTAATGAGCTTTTAATGCTCACCCCATGTTTTTTTGAAATGTTTTTCATAGGAATTAATGTGGAATAGGGTCAAGGATGGGAAGAAGGAAACGTCATGATATCTAAAACATGGAACTAGACACGTTTTTCTAAGATTTTTTATTTTATGGAAACATAGTAGAAGTGTCTACTTTTTAATCTTTTGAGAAGTAATGGTTATGTCCTAATTTTCTAAAACTCTAATGATGAAAAGATCCTCTATGCGAATTAATCATTTAATTAAATTATAAATAATGTTTAAGGCTGGGTGCTTATAGGAAGGATGTAACATCCAAGGTAAATAAATAAATATGAAATTTATATACATATATGAATATTGGTGAATTAAATATTAATTTATCATGTAAGGGGATTTAAATGTTCGATAGTATACCCAATACACAACAATGAGTTTATTTGAAATATTACATTGCACAATAATAATATAATATTATTATTTTAAATGGTAGTTAAAACCAATCTATTATATTTCTGCGAATGAACAGATCTAAATACAATATGATTATACAAGTTTTTTAGAGGATTAAAATTTGACTGAATCTAAATTTAAGCATAATTTACCTTAAATGGCTGATTTACAGCCTTTTGATGGAGAACCCTCATTAAATATAGTTATTTCCACTCTTATATGTTCAATTTTACCAAATTAAATATTTCTTTAGAATTGGTACATCGAAATTTACTTTGGAATAATTTTGGTATTTTTCTGTTAAAAATCAGTTTATAATGAATAGAGAAATATACATTATTTTAAATCAAAAGTGCCTTTTAATCTAACTTTTAATATGGTTATAAAATTATTTTAATTGGTTTTAAAGTGTAATTATATTACGTTTTTACCATTAAATCCAATGTTTGTGATTGGAATTAATTTCAATTTGAAATTTGAGATAAAAAAGTATCAATCTTTTGAATGTTATTGTTTCATAATAACAAGCTATTTGTTTTGATAATGGGAATTAATTTTAAATTAATTAATCAAACTTATATGTTTTGAATTTGGTAAAATATACATCTTTTTTGATTTCATTATATCAAATATAAATTAAAATGAAATATTTGTTAGTTCTCTGAAAAACAACAATTTCTGATAAATAGTGAAACCACTAAAGAGTAATTAGAAACAGACAATTTCATTTAAATGAAATTTAACCAATTCTTTTGAATGAATATAAAAAATTTAGCATACATGGTTGTTATTAGAATGTAAAATATTATTCAATAAGATGAAAATAATTTTTGGTGAATCGTAACATTTGACTTTTATTCACCATAGTCAAAGGTAAATAGGCTAATTCAAGGTAAAATGAATATTATAATAATAAAAAAGCACATTAACACTTGTCCTAACCTTATTGGTTATTTCATTTATGATATTGGTTATCGTTGGGTTGATTTTTGGACACCATGGATCCACATTATAGTGATAATGACACTTTATATTAATTAATTTAAAGTAAAGACAAAAATGAAAAAAATAAGTATCTTTTAGTAAATTAGTATTTACATAGGGTTAAATAATTTATCATTTTGACTATAAATATTTTTTGTAAATCTAGAAATATTTCTTACATTATATATTTTTTTTGAAATTTTTAGACTTATAATAAATTAAATTATTTATGACACAATAATGATGAAGTATTTACCTAATTAATAAATTATTTAAATAAATAAGATTATAAATATTAAAATAACTTTCCAAACCTGTGAAATTATAGTTGGATTATTTTATTTAGACCATAAGTCATCTTATATTCAACATTAATTAGTGTAGGTCCTTTATAAACTGAATATAATTATATAATAAAATAATTTTATCACAGTTTCTTAAAGATCCCCTCCACCCTCTTATAAAAAGCCCTAACTTATAACCCATTCCTCACACCTGTCAAGCCCCATGGCTCGGCCAAATCCTACCAAAATAATATCTCAAGATCTCTATCCTCCTCTTATAAGACCTATAATAGGTATAAGGAAATTCCGGAAGTCCTTTTTGTTCAAACCAAATTGAGTTCCCCAAATTAAGGGTAACAGTTTCTCTTAACGTCTTTTCTTTTATATTACTTCTACTACCCCAAAACTCTTTTTATTCATTTTTTCATAACAAATCCATTATATTCAATATAATAGTATATTTTTATGGGAATTATTCTAACTAAAATTACACACACCTACATCTAATTGGT